>CAJGYO010000016.1:51343967-52566996 GCA_904845875.1 Miscanthus lutarioriparius | reverse complement strand
GTTGCATATTTATTTTTGTGATGATTGGTCTTGATTCAAAGTTCAAATGAATTCAAATCTATTTGAAAGTGCTTTTGAAATCTATTTGGAAAAAGAAAAGGCAAAATCCTTCTCACTCCTCCTCTCTCTCATTTCCTGCCTCACTGCCCAGCCTCCCGGGACCGCCCACTCACCTCCTTTCCTTCCCTCCTCCCATTCTCCTTCCTAGGTCGGCCCAGCTCAGCCAGCAACCGCTGTCGCGCCATCCTCCTTCTCTCAACCATGCTAGCTCCTGCCCTTACGACACCCGGCCTCATTGTTAGAGCTACCAACCTCCTTACAGACCCCAGCGCCAACCAAGAATTGCCGCCTCGCGCCGGCTCCGACGTGGGTATGTCGCCTTTCACTTCCCGGCCCTTTAAAAGGGAGTGAGACCTCTCTGCTGCACCCTGCTGCCCCCGGCCCACTCTCGCGTTCACCTGCAGGCACGGAGGCATGCATTACCGCCAACGCTTGCAGAATCCACCGAAGTTGAACTTCAACGGTGATCCCGATTCACCGTCTCGCTTGTCTATGGTTTTGGTCTTCATCGAGCTCGGGCCGAGTCGTGAAGGAACCTCCCAAGGTTTTATCTCATCGTTTTCGCCCTCATCGCCTACACACGCCGTTGTTGTTTCAGCTGTAACTCGCCGTCAGCCCCTCCACAAGGTCCGGCTGTCCCCGAGCTGCTGCTCGCTCCCCGACAGTCATGGTGAGCTTTGCCTTGTTCCCTCTCTCTCTGCTCTTTCAACTTGATGAACAGGGGCTCTAGGGCCCCAGACAAGTGCGCCATGGAGCTCCATGCCACCGCCATGGCGCCACGGCCAGGCCGCATCCTCCCGGCCAGACGTGTCGTCTGAGGTCCATTCCATCCTCTCTTTTCCTCGGTGCCTTTGCTTGAACGGGTTCTGTAGGTCTCCCAAACTGGCGCGCTGATGACCTCTCGCTGTCGTATGGGCGACCAGCAAGCATCGCCACGGATGCAATCGCCTTCGCTTCTCTCTCTCTCTCCTTCCCCGATATAATCCGGAAAGCCGTTGTTTGATCTACTTCGCCACCAAGGCCGACATACCTTCGCATAGCGCTATGCCATAAGGAGACCTGAGTTTTTCTAAGTCCTAACTCACCAGTCCAAAGCACATTTTCGTAGTATGCTTTCTCCTTTGAAATGTAAAATATGTTGTTTTAGTCCAAAATATGTTTTCAATATTTACAGAAATGCCACTCGGATTTGTTTTGCTCATAAAAAACTTTTGTTTTAGCTTCAATTGACCTGTTTTCAAATCGCGTTAGTAGATCTGAATAAAGTTTCTCACATGTTAGTACCATCTGTTAATCATGTTTGCAATTATTAAATTTCATGGTTAGGTTTAATTAAATAAATTGCTATAGGCAACCCTGCTTAATTCATAACTTTCGCTTTTAGCTCCGCTTTGCGAACTTCGCGCTGACGTGATCGAAGCGAGACGAGATTCTTTTGATAAACATTTTATCTTGTTTTCTATACTGTTGGTGTACTGTTCTAACCATAGGATTGTTTGTTTTGCATGAATGTTCCTAGAATGTTGTATATTGCCGTGTTGACGTGGTTCGCATTCTGGGTGAGGAAAAACGCTGGAGACCAAGAGTTCTTCGACGCACCAAAGCAGAGTTTGCTAACCAAGTCAAGTATAGCATGGGATCTACCTTGATGCCTATTCACCTTTATTAATTAATCATTTGCATGTGTCTAATTTTGATACCCGTAAGGACATCCTAGTGATTGATTATCCTATTCCTTGTCTCCCTATCTGCTATATGCATATGGGTAGTTTGTTAGAAGCGCCAATGTAACTATACATGATATACATAACTAACAATGGTTCTATGGAACTAAAAGGTAAAATTGGCTTTTAAACAACTGGAATTATAGGCGGATGAGCTAATGACTTTTGATCATGATGTTTTGCCCTCCATAAGAACTTATCTGCTTAAGCAAAAGCCGGGACCTGATAAAGGCAACCGTGAGGGTCATATGGCTCTAACTTTATCTCAGTAGTATGACCTTTTCTAGCTTGTTAGAGGTTACCTTTATGGCAAAAGGGGCTTGCCATGTTAGATATAGGACCGCCTCGCTCCTATGTGTATAGCCACAATGGATATGTGCCATGGAAAGGGGGGTTCTACATTCTGTCGCCGAGGAAACCTAGAAGTGCCCTAACTTGTTAGAGAAACCTATGAAATGGCTTCATAGTGTACCCCGCCTGGCCACCTTGGCGTGATATGGGAGTAATTAACCCTGCATATGGGGAATCACGACTGCATGAATGTGCACCACCGCCGGCAGAGGTTACAAACCGTTATAACAGCCTGCGTTCATGGTCTCGAGCGCCTGTAAAACTCATTGTAATAATTGGCTAATTATAATGTTGTTCATATATGATAACTATGATGATATTATGATGATGTTTCATGACTCAATTGGTTCTGATATTTGATTAAGTGGGTTTAAATGGGAGCTTAAGCATAACTTGATAATACTTGAAAATAAAATCTTGACTTACTAAAAGTGCTAACTACAGTAAACCAGTGTAAACCTTTTTGAGCTTCATAACCCCATGTTAACTTGTTGAGTACGGATGTACTTACGCTTGTTTACTTTCTATATTTGGATAAAAATCCCGGATGGGTAATGGGATGACGGTATGAGGAGTTTCTCGAGGACTATTAGGCTTGTGGTCAACCAGCTTGACCGTCCCCTGTTGGAGCTTCCACTAGAGAGTTATCTTTTATTTTCCGCTGTGTTGTATAAGACTACGTGATGTTATTAATCTCGATGTAAGATATAACCGTGATGATACTTTTTTATAATTTGTCGCCTTGTGTGTGATCGATCCTCAGGCACACATGAGTTTAGTGCATTCAATTTTATCCTTAAATTGGGTGTGACATGATTTTGGCACTCACCCATGACCTTAAGGGATAAGTCCAACGCTTTGCACCCATCGTATTCCAATTGATTCTCGCTAGCACACCATCACGTGAACCCCAAGGTAGGCTCAATAATACGATGCAGAAGTCATGAAGAAGGAAGTCCTAAAATTTGTTCATGCCAGATTATCTATCTCGCACTCATTATAGCGACTGGGTCAGCCTCGTCCAAGTGGTGCCCAAGAAAGAGGGCATGACGGTCGAGAAAACAATAAGGAATTGATCCCACAACGAATCACTGTGGTGGAGAATGTGTATAGACTCACCGAAAAACTCAATGCAGCCATTAAGAAAGACCACTTCCCACTATCCTTCATTGATTTAAATGTTAGAACGGTTGGCTAAACACTCCTTTTGTTTTCTCGATGGGTATTCAGGGTATCATCAAATTCCAATCCACCCTAACAATCAAAGCAAGACTACTTTCACATGCCCATACGGAACATATGCATATAGACGAATGTCTTTCGGGTTGTGCAATGCACCCGCTTTTCCAAAGGCGCATGATGTCAATTTTTCTCGAGACATGATAGAAGAAATTATGAGGTTTTTATGGATGATGTTTTAGTCTATGGAAAAACCTTTGACCACTGTCTAAAGAACTTAGACAAAGTCTTGCAGCAATGTCAGGAAAAAGATTTAGTGCTTAATTAGGAAAAATACCATTTCATGGTTCTTGGACACTTAGTGTATGTGAGGGGGATTGAGGTTGACAAGGCTCAAATTGAGGTTATAGAACAACTACCACCCAATGTGAACATAAAAGGAATCCACTGCTTTTTAGGACATGCAGGTTTTTATAGACATTTCATTAAAGACTTTTCGCAAATCTCTAGACCATTAACAGACCTGCTAGCTAAGGATGTACCCTTTGAGTTCATTGATGAGTGCTTAAATGCTTTTCATACACTCAAGAAAGCACTCATCTCAGCACCAATCATCCAACCACCTGATTGGTCATTACTCTTTGAAATAATGTGTGATGCTAGTGATTATGTTGTTGGTGCGGTCCATGGCCGAACCAAAGATAAAAAGCATCATGCAATCGCCTATGCTAGAAAAACATTGACGGGGGCACAACTCAATTATGCCACCACTAAAAAAGAACTCCTCACAGTCGTCTTTGCTATTGATAAATTTAGATCTTATTTAGTTGGAGCAAAAGTAATTGTTTACACCGATCATGCTACACTCAAATACTTGCTCACTAAGAAAGATGCAAAACCACACCTAATAAGATGGATTCTCCTACTTCAAGAATTTAACTTAGAAATAAAAGATAAAAAAGGAGTGGAGAATACCGTTGCAGATCATCTATCGCATATGCAAGTCATTGACATGCAGGAACTTCTAATTAATGACTTTCTATGCGATGACATGCTGCTGAGGGTGACGGATTCAAACCCGTGCTACGCGCATATTGTGAATTTTATGGTTTTAGGGTACATACCACCGGGCGAGAACAAGAAGAAACTACAAGCCGAAAGCAGACATCATCTTTGGGATGACCTGTACCTCTATAGGATATGCTCCGATGGCTTGTTAAGAAGGTGCGTGCCCACGGCGGAGGGTATACAAATCATCAAAAAGTGCCATGCAGCCCCGTACAGAGACCACTATGAAGCATTCCGCACTCAAACCAAAATCTGGTAGTGCGGATTATTCTGGCCGATGATGTACGAAAACACCAAAGAGTTTATACGAAGGTGTCAGAAATGCCAGCTGCAAGGTGGCATCACGTCTCGCAATGCAATGCCCCTCCACTACAATCTTCAAATAGAAATATTTGATGTGTGGGGCATTGACTTCATGGGGCCATTCCAAAAGTCCCAAGACTGCAAGTACATCCTCATCACCGTTGATTATGTGTCAAAGTGGGTGAAAGCATTGCCGTGCAGAGCTACTGATGCGAAGCATGCAAGAAGAATATTCCATGAAGTGATCTTCCCTCGCTTTGGAACATCAAGGATGGTGGTAAGCGATGGGGGGTCTCACTTCATCGACAGGACTTTCAGAGCCTTCCTAAGTGAGCTTGGGGCCAAGCACAACGTCGCCACCCTATACCACCCTCAAACCAGTGGCTAGGCAAAAACTTCAAACAAACAAATTAAAAATATCATGCAGAAGATGATCAATGACATGGGGAAAGGATGGAAGAACAAGCTTCCTGATGCGCTCTAGGCATACAGGACAGTGTATAAAACCCCCATAGGCATGTTACCATTCCAGCTCGTCTACGAAAAAGTTGTCACTTACCAGTCGAGATTGAACACCGAGCTCACTAGGCAATCAAGAACTGGAACATGGATGTTAAACTAGTCAGCAAGAACCGACAAAAACAAATCTTCGAGCTAGAAGAATGGCATGAGAAAGCATACCACAGTGCCAGGCTCAACAAAGAAAGGACCAAGAGATGGCACGACCACTGAATCCAACAAAAATTCAAGGAGGGAGAGAAAGCCTTACTTTTCAACTCCCGAGTCAAGCTCTTTGGTAAAGGAAAACTACACAGCAAATGGGAAGGACCATTCATCGTCAATCAACTCGCCAACACATGAATGCAATCAGCATCTAGGACAATGACGGTAACACTTTTAAAGTTAATGATCAAAGATTGAAATTTTCCCTAGAACCTTCTCATGATATTGATCAAGAAATTGATAAAATAGATTGAATCTCTTTTAATGAATTTACTACAAATCTATCAAAATTTAAAATATTTTTAACATGTTCTTGCACTACTCACATGTATTTTTCATTCATAATCATGGACTATGTGAAAACAATACCTTGCTCAAGTTTTGTTTAAAGTAAATAACATACAAATTTTACAAATCATGCTTAAAAATTCAAAGGACAAATTTAGAAAACCGAGAGGAATAGATATTTAATGCATGGAAGAACATTTAGAAGGAGCCCTAGTCAGGGCGGTGCTCCTTAGGGGGCGGGCGACCCCTATGGTTGGTCGACCCCCTGGCTCCTGTCGAGCCCTATCCGCGGGGATAACCTCTTATGACCGAGTGCTTCATGATCCTTTAGGGTTTGGCGCAGAAATATCCCTCCATCGCACAGTAGCTAAGCCTATATAAAGCACCCTAAGCCTCTCTTCACCTCATCCCAAAACTTTCTTCTCTCCCTCTCAAGCACTCTTCTAAAGCAATCCTAGTTGAGCCATGGCCAACAAGGCACTTGCTCTGTACACCAGCTCTAGCTCCACCTTCAACTTAGATGAAATTCCACAAGCCATCAACCCAGTCTCAGAAAATACATTTGTGAGAGAAGAAGCAAGAGCTGTCATGATGGCTCCACTTGTCGTCATGACTCCACTCTTTAAGCGGGGCAAGTGGAGGTATGAGTGTGCGGTCCACTACAAGGACCAAAGGCATTGCAAGATGGTGCCCACCTAGAGGGCGCCCCATCAAGGTCATTTGCCGGGCCGATGACCTCAAGAGAAAAACTCCATAGAGTGCGACAAAAAGTGTTCATGTAACGCCTTCTGGGCAACACCATTTATAGTCGTAACTACAATTGTAGTGGGCATTCAAAAGCCCGATGGCGGGTGCGGGAAGGGGCTCATCATAAACGGGAAAAAGGAAGGGCCGGCAATCCCGTTCAAAAGTCTACCTCAAAGGAGATAGCTGGCTCATCATCCAAGCCCCTTAGGATTAAGAGGGCCAAGAAGCCTCCAATCTTGAAATCATGCGCTTTTTGAGGAGGACGAAGAGCCATTACCTCCCCAAGACCCGGGATTGCCTCACTAAATAACAAAATCACAACCTCCGCAAGCAAGTGAGATTCCTTATAGGCTAGGTAGATGATAGCAGGATGAAGATCAAAGGCCTTGAGCCCAAATTAAATGTTTGCATTTTGAGCTTTGGGCGTGGGTTGGCTAAGGTGGCAACACTGCAAGGGTAGAGAAACGCCTTGACCCATAGATTTCTCTTACCCAAAATAAATAGGTGTATGTTTTACTTTTCTTAGGTCTTTCATTCTGATCATTTTCTTTAAATTCCAATCATGTAATGTGCCTCTCATTTTCATGATTGAATATAGATTTCTTTTAAAATTATTTGTCTACACTTGTCTTTTGGACTCTTTTTGTTGTCAAATGTAAAATAAAGACAAGTACAAGTGTGCGGGAGATGCCACAGTCACCTCCAATTTGCACAGATAAACAGCACATGGTCTGTGCAATTCTCTCTCGCTCTATTTTAATGATAATTTTAAAACTGAAAATAAATTAAAATGAAAAGTGATGCTCCATCTCCATATCTTCCTATGATTAAAAGCTTGTATACTGTTTATTCCTTGCTAAAATTCCTATGATTTGTGAACACTCAAATTAGGGGCCCCTCTTTATCTAAGTAATTGGAATTTGAGATATAGTACGATGATATGAAATTTGCTCACTTGTGTAAAGTACTTGGGATTTATCTTTAAAAATTAAAATGCAAATAGCATGTTCCTTGAGTGAAAATTAAATGTCCACCAAAGCCATACATATTCATGAAGCTTCTACATATGCAACTTATCTTGTGTTGAGTTTTGCCAAGTCCTGTGATCACTGTTGAGAGATTTTTCATGCTCCCAAGATCAAAACTCACGTACACGTCACATATAGCAACTATTCCTACACTAGGGATATGCTAAACCATGCTTTCATTACCATCACATAAATACCCCAGGTTCTAAGGATATGATCTCCCTAGCATAGTAAGAGAGACAAAAAGGCTATGCAAAGTATTGAAAAAAAAATATGAGACACATGAAGGTCTCAAGAAAAATTTGGAACACATGAAGGTTCCAACATGTTGAAAAAAAGAGATGAGCACAATGAAGGCTCATAAAAATATAATGCTTGCCTTGTCTCAAAATAAAAAGTTGTGGGAAAAGATCATATTTGTAAGTGCAATCAAGCTCTAAGTGGATTTTGGTGATGTTGACCACAGAATTAAAGGACTAATGGCTTTGAGAAGTTTTTGACAGCATATCTTTAATTGTGGATGCAAAGAAACAAAGGAGGAGACCCCCTAACTCGAACGGAAGGCTTGCCACGACTCCAAGAGCTAGTTTAATTTAGTTTATATTTTGAAATTGAGTCATAGGACAAGCCATACTATCAAGGGGGATACTAATGGTGTGCTGGGTGGAACCAAGTGCTCAAAACTCCATCTACATATCAAATAATCCCAGCCACAAAAAGGCCAGCCGAGTTGAATTCTTATCTACTCTGGTCTACGCGGAACCTCCACGCTCAAATGCGGAGGCTCTGGGGTCTGTCTGACCAGACAGTTTTGTAGGTGACATGGGTGGTATTTATACCATACCCCTTCGCCCCCAATGGTTATCTTCTTCCTCATTCACTCAGACTCAAACTAAAGCTCTCTCTCTCACCCAAGCTTGGTGCTCCCAACTCCATTGCTCAAATCTTTGTGATTCCTTGAGGGATTTGGCTCTAGAGTGTGAGAAAGCTCGAGAAGATCCTTTTCCTCCATTCTTGTGCACTTGGTGAAGCCCTAACCGCTTGGTGTGTTGTTACTCTTGGAGCTTGGCTCCTAGATGGCTAGCGGTGGCCCGATAGCTCCTAATCTGTTGTGGTTGAGCAAAGGGAAGTTTGTATTACCCTTTGAGACTTAGTGGAACCCTCTAACCCATTGCCTTGGTGATAGGTTGGAGAAGAGGGCGAGTTGAAAGAGACTCCATAGCCTTTATGGCTAACCTCAACAACATGGATGTAGACAAGCTTTTGTATGAGTTGAACCATGGGATAAATCCTTGTGTTTCACTGTGATTGCTGTTGTTGTTTGCTATTACTTGTGATTTGGATTGATTTTAGGGTTTGCATCTCGATCTATGAATTCCTCATCTTCTAGGTGCAGGCCGATTGTTTGGATAGCTCAACATACTCCCAGGAAGGATGGTATTACATTCGATCTATATTTCATTCATTAAATTCCATAGTAGATCGATTTCATACTCTGATCCCTGGAGGTTCCACGCTCAGTCCCGGAACCTCCGTGCCCCAGAACCTCCACATTCAAACCCAGAGGTTCCAGATTCGATTGTTTTTCATAAGGTGATTAAATTTCAGAAAAAGGCCTATTCACCCCCTCTAGGCCACTTGCTAGATCCTTTCAATTGGTATCGGAGCTGGTATCCTCATGATAGCACTTAACTGTGTGAGAAAATGGCAAGTCCTAGAGAAAGGGTACCGGAGGAAGATGGAGAGGACCGCTTTGAGGATGTTCCTAGTGAAGAGGAACCGAAGCTCCCGAGGATGATGCCACAACAGCGCGCTTGAGCGACTTCCAAAGCTCAAGCTTGGTGCTAAGGATCCTCCAAGGAGACAAGCAAATGGACAAGAACAAGAACAAAGAGGAGAAGAAACACAAAGCAAGAAGAAAGGTGCAATCAAGTCCACAACCAAGTAGCGAGTCAGAGAATGGAGATGATGATGACTACTATGCTCAAAGGCTACCAAAGAGGACACTCAAGTCTAACACCAAGAGATCATATTCGAGTGTATCCTTTAATTATCATTCCATAAATTTGCCTACTAACACTCACATCAACATACCGGGCAAGTTACCCCAATTTGATGGGACCAACTTTCCCAAGTGGAAGCATATGATGAAGGCTTATCCTATTGGACTCCATCCAGAGATGTAGAATATTGTGTGTGTAGGTTTTGAAGATCCCGTTGATCCCAAAAATCCCACACCAAGAGAGATTCGTATGATACATCGCAATGCTCAAGCTACTAGTGCTCTTCTAAGTGCATTAAGCCCAGAAGAATACAACAAAGTGATTGGTTTGGAGATTGCTAAGGAGATTTGGGACACCCTTCACCTTGCACATGCAGGAGTTAGTAAGGTAAAGAAGTCCAAGATTGATCTATTGATGGCTCAACTCAATAGGTTTGTTATCAAGGATGGAGAAGGCCCTCAAGAGATGTTTGATAGATTGATGGTGATAGTTGGCAAGATTAGAGGCTTGGGTAGGGATGACTTGAATGATCATCATGTTGTAAAAGTGATGTTGGAAGCATTTGCACCAAGAAACCCAACTCTTGTGACATTGATTAGAGAGAATAAGAGGTTTGAAGAGTTCACCCCTATTGATGTCCTTGGAAGAATACTCACTCATGAGCTCATGGAGATGGAGATACAACAAAGGAAGAAGTTTGGAGAGCTAGAAACAAAGATGGAGAACTTGAAGGTCAAGGAGGTAGCTCTCAAGACAAACAAATCAAACAAGGCCTTCACCTCGAGCAGGCCACCAAGATCAAGATCAAGCATGGTTGAGAAGGTTGATTCATAAAGTGACTCAAGTGATGATGAAGTATCTTTCGATGAGATTGGTGATGTTGCTTTGTTCATGAGGAAATACAAGAAGGGGTTGAAAAGAGAAGGGTACAAGTTTGTGAAGAGGAGATTTCCCAAGAAGCAAAAGAGGAAAAGCTATAATTGTGGGAGCACGGAGCATTTCATTGCCGATTGTCCTTATGAGAACAAATAGGACAAGAAAGACAAGAAGAAGAAGCACTACAAGAAAGATGACAAGACCCAACACAAGAAGAAGAACTATTCGGGTCAAGCTCATATTGGTCATGAATGGATTCAAACAATGATAGCTCAAGTGAAGAACAAAGAAAGAAAGTTGCAACCATTGCTATCAAGAAGCATTCTTGTTCACCAAAGCACTTCACCAACTTGACCAATGATGAGGAGAGATCTACACTCTTTTGTCTCATGGGCAAAGGAGAAAAGGTAAAATCAAACTCCAAGCCTAAACCCTCTCCTCCATCTAGTGATCAATACGACATAGACTCTAGTGGTGATGAAGTAAACAACTTGGTAAGTAAAATGGATAAAAATCTAAGAACTTCATAGCCAAGGTGGTAGATGAATTAGAGAGAACTCAAGCTACTCTTGCCAAACAAGAGAAACTCTATGTTACTTGCAAGAAAGCTCCTACATTGAAAAGAAGTGAGGTTGAAACTTTATGTTTGGAAATTGACCAAGCGGAAAGTGTCATAGCTACCCTAAAGGATGACCTAAATACTCTTCAAGAAAATAATAATGCCCTCAAGAAAAGAAATGAGAAGCTTGAAGAGCAATTTAGCATTATTTGGGATAAAACCTCACATCCTATGAAGGCAAGTGAGATCTCTAATGCATCTACTAGCAAGGGTTGTGATAGATGCTACAATGTTGATTTAGAAGTTTGTGCTACTAACCTTGCTAATATGGAAGCTATGAAGAAGGAAATTGCAAGACTCAACAATATCATAGCTAGTGGGTGCATGGATGATGCAAGCAAGAAGCCCAAGTTCATTCAAGGAAGACATCCTTTTATCAAGGATGGTCTCAGCCACAAGAAGGGTGGCAAGACTGGTGAAAGGAAGATGGTGAATGGAGTATCTTGCATCAGGTTTGAGAAGAAGGAGACCATTGGAGAGGTGCAGCCAATGCAGACCACGGAGGCTCCACGCCCTAGAGGCTCCGCACCAAAACATGGAGGTTCTGGGGTCTAGCAAAATAGTGGCACCAACAGAATCAAGGCACCAATAGAATCAAGGCACCATCTCAACCAAGACAACAAGCTCCTAAAGCATCTAACACTCACCTGCAGGTCAAGGAGAACCTAATCATACCAAAGAGGAACAAGTATGCTTACAAGCCCAAGGCCCATGCATCCCATGAGAGCATGTCCTCTAGCTATGTGTTGAGACACAACAACCTTGGTAAAGTTGTTGCCACGTATGTTGGAAATGAGTCCAACATATATGTGAAAAGATCTCTATGGGTTCCTAAGATTCTAGTGGCTAACACTCAAGGCCCCAATGCTAATTGGGGACCTAAATGAAGGAACTAAACTTGTTTTGCAGGCATACTCCTCCGGTGGATCAAGTTGGGTGCTTAGTGGATGTACAAATCATATGACCGGAGAGAAGAGTATGTTCTCATCTTATGCCCAAATGGAAGGTACAAGTGAAAACATAGTATTTGGGGATAATTCAAAAGGAGAAGTGCTTGGTGTCGGTAAAATCTCTATAATTCAAGATCATTCAATTTCCAATGTTTTACATGTTGATTCGTTAAGTTACAATTTATTGTCCATATCACAATTATGTGAGATGGGCTATGATTGTCACTTTACAGATAAGGGTGTGAACACCATTAGAAGGAGGATTCTCTATTGCTTTTACGGGTCACTTGAAGGGCAAGCTTTACCTAGTTGACTTCAACAAAAGTAAAGCAATACTTGAGACTTGTTTACTGGCAAAATTTAGCATGGGTTGGTTATGGCATGGCCGACTAGCTCATGTTGGGATGAGGAACTTGGCCAAACTTCTAAAGGAGGAACACGTCCTTAGACTAATGAATGTTCAATTTGAGAAAGATAGGATATGTAAAGCATGCCAAGCCGGAAAGCAAGTAGGCGTACCACACCCACCAAAGAGCATCGTCACTACCTCAAGCCCATTGGAGCTCATCCACATGGATCTCTTTGGATCGGTTGCCTACGTTAGCATTGGCGGTAACAAATATGGTCTTGTTATTATTAATGATTATTCTTGCTTTACGTGGGTGTTCTTTGTGTATGATAAGAGTGAAGTGCAAGGGAAGGTGAAGACCTTCATTAGAAGAGCACAAAGGGAGTTCGGGCTACCTATCAAGAAGGTGCGAAGCGATAATGGTACCAAATTCTGCAACACCAATGTTGAAGAGTTTCTTGATGAGGAGGGCATCAAGCATGAATTCTTGGCTCCATATACCCCTACACAAAATGGGGTGGTTGAGAGGAAGAACCGAACTCTCATTGACATGGCAAGAACAATACTTGATGAGTACAAGACTCCGAACAACTATTGGGCCGAAGCAATCAACACCACTTGTTATGCTATCAACTGCCTCTATCTTCACAAGTACTACAATAAGATTTCATATGAGCTTCTAACCAGTAACAAACCCAAGGTGTCATACTTTAGAGTATTTGGGTGCAAATGTTTCATTCTTAACAAGAAGCCCCGAAGCTCTAAATTTGCACCTAAGATTGATGAAGGCTTTCTTCTTGGTTATGGTCCAAACGAGCACGCCTATCGGGTTTTCAATCTTTCTACTGGAAGAACTAAAATCACAGTAGACGTGACGTTTGATGAATCTAATGGCTCTCAAGTGGAGCAAGTTGATTTAGATGTTGTAGGAAAAGAAAAGCCGCCTTGTGAAGCAATCAAGCATATGGCCATAGGTGATGTGAGACCAGTTGAAGCGACCGAAGAAGAAGACCCTCCACTCCAGGCTTCAACACCACTCCAAGGGCCAACTGCTGTCCTAAGTCCTATGAACACGTAGGATGCGGAGCCTCCGCGCCTGAATGCGGAGGCTTCGGGGCCTGGATGTTCCGCACTAGGACGCGGAGGCTTCAAGGTATGGGACAACAATCAGCAAGAGGAGGAACAAATACAAGATGATGAGCCTCAAGCTGATGAAGATGATGACAACCAACCCCTACATCAATCTTTAGATAGGCCACCTCATCCAAGAGTGCATCAAAGTGTACAACGAGATCATCCCGTTGACAACATCCTTGGGAGCATAAGAAAGGGGGTAACAACTCGATCTTGTCTAGCAAATTTTTGCCAATTTTACTCGTTTGTTTCCCCTACATCAATCTTTAGATATGTCAATGAGAGGTGTTTTTTAGAGGGGTCCCCTGCCCGCCTTAAATAGTCTGGGGGGCAGGGTTACAGATCTAGAAACTAATCCTAGCCAGTTACAATTGTCATAGGTAGCTGGATAAGGATTCCTATTCTAACCGACCAGGATCTTGCTTGATCGCCAAATCTGTCTTGACTCCTTGTGCGGGACTCCGAACAGGTTGGCCGGGCCACGCGTTGTCTTTAGGTGGACCGGACCCTCTGATCTAGGCCAGCCCAAGCCTAGCCGTAAGGGTATAGGGGTTAATACCCCCACAGCTAGTCCCCGAGCACCATGTATTATGCTGCAACACGCCATTTTAACCTTCTCCGAACAGTGAGGCTTGAGTTCTTGACATCTCTGACCACCGTTGCCATCGGAGAAGTAGTTTGTCCGAAGAATGTATGGTGCTCTTAAGAAAAAAGAAAAAGATTTATGTCTTGGGAAGTGTGCCCACTTGTATTTCTGAAAAGAAATGTAAGTGCGTCTTTGATCATCAGAGGCGTAGGGGTCGAAAAACAAACACATTCACCGCAAGGTGAAGTGTGCCCACTTAGTCCCCGAGCCTGGTAGTAGGTGATGTAGGCACGTGGTGCCAGGGTCTAAAAAGAATTCCCAGTTAAGTTGAGAACCCAATCGTCGTACAGGAGATACGAGATGCACCGGCAGGTGCATCGTACCGATGTAGTCCCCGAGCTTGCTGGAAGGCGAGGTATGAGCCTTGTAGCAAGGTCTAAATAAATGCCTCTCAACTGTATGTGAGTACAAATCATATGTAGCCGAGGAGAGCGGTCTCCGAGCAGTGGTCGGGACAGTTCCCGAGCACGTTAGTGGTCAGAGCAGTCCCCGAGCACGGTAGTGGTCTGGGCAGTCCCCGAGCACGTTAGTGGTCATAGCAGTCCCCGAGCATGTTAGTGGTCAGAGCAGTCCCTGAGCACGGTAGTGGTCTGACCATCCTCGAGCACGAGAGACATGCAAACAAGAAACGAATGCCGCTTGAACTGTTATTTGGTGTATTTATATTCTTACTCTGCCGAGTCCAATATGACACGCCCGGTTAGAAAAAGGCATGTGTATAGCATGCTATACCGCCTTCCTATCCTTTCAAGCAAGCAGTTGCTTGGCTTTTTGTAAGGAGGTGCGCTGGTGTGGGCCTTCTCACACTAGCAACGAAGAGGCGCGACATCGGTAGCGAAAAGGCGCGTTTATTGGCATAGATCTCGAGGTTGTGAAAATAACCGTCTTTTGGCGTGGCGCACGTCTCCCAAGAATCTTGGGCGGACAAAATGGCGGAACTCTTGGTTATTTATAATATAGAACTGGTAAGTTACTTTTTACCGATCCCCATTACCATTCGCCGCCGTAGCCTTCTTCTTCCACTTGCCAACCCTAAATCCTCTGAAATCATCGCCAATCACCCCTCCACCGCATCCACCTCCATCAGCAAGGGCGGATTCATGGCGAAGAGTGATGCCTAGAAGAAAGCCGGAGTCATGGCGAAGGAATGGTGGAAGTCAAGAAGCAACGAGCAGACCATCGAAGACCTCGTCACCATGGGAGTACTCCACAACAAGGAACTCACGGGATGGCGCGCGCCGGAAGGAGAAGGGTACCCCGATCCACAACCAGGTGAGATTGTGGTTTTCGAAGATTTCTTCAAGCGGGGTTTTGGGGTTCTAGTGCACCCTTTCCTTTAGGGGCTATGCTTGTATTGCGAGATTGGGATTTGCAATCTGCATCCCAACTCGATTCTTCTTGTCTCCACCTTCATTCATCTTTGCGAAGCATATGGTGGCTTCCAGCCCCATTTCGACTTCTTTCGCCATTTTTTCCGCTCATGGAAGAAAGGAGCCAAGGCTCAAAGATAGCCAGGGGTGTGTACATCAATCTGCATGATGGGATGAAGGCCCAATACTTGCACTGCCCTTGGAACACATTGCTAGAGGACTGGTACAAGAAGTGGTTCTACATCCGTAAGGAGCCGAACACAATCACATTGTGCGATGTGGGGTTCATTCCGGAGAAGAAGAACAAATTGGTCGTAAAAGCCCGAGCACCGGAACAGATCCAAGAACTAATTGGGTTGATCCAAGCACCTAGAGCAGCCTGCAACCGGCGGTTGAATTCACGACTCGTCTATGCGAGGTAAGCCAGAAGGGGTCCTTAGGGAAGTGTTTGTTGAGATTAGTGTAATCAACGCACATTCTCCATTCATTATTCTTTTTGCGTACAAGAACCGGGTTGGCTAACCACTCCGGATGATACACTTCTTTGATAAATCCGGCCGCCAAAAGCCGTGTAACTTCTACCATAATCGCCTCCTTCTTGTCGAGAGCAAACCGTCATAGCTTCTGCTTGATAGGTTTGGCCTTGCCATTGACATTCAAGGAGTGCTCGATCAAGTTCCGAGGTACACCAGGCATGTCAGCAGGTTTCCATGCGAACACATCCATGTTGTTCCTCAAGAACCGTGAGCGCATCTTCCTATTTGGGATCCAGTTGGCCCCGATAAGGGCGTTTTGGCTTTTGGGATCGCCGTCGACCAGCCTAGATCACCTTGTGCTCCTTGGACTTGGTGTTCTTTATGCGGAGCCTCGAGCTCTAGGATCTCCGTGTGGTCGGCCGAGGTCTTCTTGGCGCCGAGCATGGTCTCGGCCATGCGAATAGAGAGGTTGTGAGCCTCTGCTACTTTGAAGTCGTCGTCCCCTCGTAGGTATAAGTTGCGACACGTTGCCCCGAGAGTGAGAACTCCTTTCTCGGTAGGTATCTTCAACACCGGATACTGTAATGAGGTATGGCCATGAACTTGGTGAGCGATGGTTGACCCAGGATAGCATGGTAGGTGCCGTCAAAGTCGGTGACCACGAAGTTGACGTAGTCGGAAGTGAAGTGGTCTAGGGTCCCGAATCGCCTTGTGTAATGTGATCTCGCCCGAGAGGTGTAGAGCTCGTCCGGGAGAACACCCCGTAATCGTGCCTCGTATGGCTTGAGAGATCCGCTGGGTTATCTTGAAATTTGGCGATCGTTCTTGAACAGTATATCGATGGAGCTGCCGCCGTCAATCAGCACTCTGTCGAATTGAACTTTGTTGATACAAGGATCAAGGACCAGGGGAAAACATCCTGGTTCAGGTATTGCGGCCCATTGGTCTTTTCTGCTGAAGGAGATCTCGCGGTGAGACCAAGGAGGGAGCCGTGGATCGGCGATGAGGTTGTCGGTGTTGGCCACGTTCAAGCAAGCGCGGGCAAGCAGCTTGCGTTCTCGCTTGGTCTCGATGGACACTTTGCCTCCAATGATGGTGTGCACGCGATCAGTTGGCTTGACATACTTGTGACGGTGATCTGCGTCTTCATCGTCGTTGTCCTCGTTGCGCTGTTCCCCTGCATCGTTAGGCTTGTCGGACGTATCCGGAGCCTGTTGATGCGTGTAGATAGACTTGAGAACGTGGCAGTTCTCCATGGTGTGGTTGGACTTGGGATGGAGCTGGCAGGGCCCTTTCAATGCTTTGGCGTAGTCTTCTTCGTAGTTACGACGTCCACCCCCTTTCTTGATGGTGTTGACTTCACCATCGTCTTCCCGAGCACACTTGCCCTTGTAATCGTCACGACGGTTACGTCGCTGATTACGTTGATCGTGGTGGTCGTGGGAGTCATTGCGCTGGTTGCGGCGGTCAAAATTGTCGTTCCAACCACGGTTGCCATGGTAGTCGTCGCAGTGTGGGGGGTGGTCGGAGCGGAGAACCCTGGTAGTTCTCCGTCGAGGCTTCGCAGGCCGTAGGGTTGGGTGTTTCATAGGCCGTAGGGTTGGGCCTGGTAGTTCTCCATCGAGGCTTCATACTCGGAGAGCCGGAGACCCGTCGTAGAGGCTGGCCGGCGACGAGCGGAACGCCCTTCAGGAGTAGATATGACCATGAGATCTGTACCAAGTCGTGTAGGACGACTGGCCCGAGCTGGTCGGGTAGATCTGTTGTGGGAAGCGGTTACCTGCTCATTAGGTCCATGTTGAATTGAACTTACCAGAGCTAGGGTTTCAGCAAGTTTGGTGCCGACCCGATCGATGGAGTCGAGCAGGTCGGTGTTGTCGATCTGCCTCCCCTTATAGCGGGGAAGCGGACGATGGGTTGTCGGCGTGGCTGAAAGCGATGCGAGCATGGTCAGAGCCAGATCCACCGTGGTCGAAGCCAAATCCACCATGGTCGGAGCCAGATCTTCCATGGTCGGAGCCAGATCTTTCGTGGTCGGAGCCATATCCACCATGGTCGGAGCCATAGCCGATCGTGTGTGAAGCGGTGGTCGACGCAGATTGAATCTGCGCCTCCTTCGTGATCGTGGCGATGAGGTCGTCGGAGCCGGTGGTCCAGGTGATCTAACCGATGGTGAACGTGAGGCCGTTCGGTGTAGCCATGAAGCCGGGATGATGACCATCTTGTTCGCTTGGAGCAAAGACGACACACCCCTACCTGGCGCGCCACTATCGACGAAATATGGTGGCGGTCTACCTGTGGGTATGCCTAAGGTAGTAGATTGTCGGCAGGCAGATGCGCAAGCTACGAACAAGACGGTGACGCAAGACAAACACGAGGTTTTATCCAGGTTCGGCCGCCAAGAAGGCGTAATACCTACGTCCTACGTCTGATTGTATTGCTATATGTCAATGAGAGGTGTTTTTTAGAGGGGTCCCCTGCCCGCCTTATATAGTCCGGGGGGCAGGGTTACAGATCTAGAAACTAATCCTAGCCAGTTACAATTGCCATAGGTAGCCGGATAAGGATTCTTATTCTAACCGACCAGGATCTTGCTTGATCGCCAAATCCGTCTTGACTCCTTGTGCTGGACTCCGAACAGGTTGGCCGGGCCGCGCGTCGTCTTTAGGTGGACCCGACCCTCTGATCTGGGCCGGCCCAAGCCTAGCCGTAAGGGTATAGGGGTTAATACCCCCACACACACCATCAATGATTACGGATGTCGCTTTACCAAAATCCCACTTTTATGTGACAATGAAAGTGCCATAAAGCTTGCAAACAATCCCATGAGCCACTCAAGAACTAAGCACATAGACATCCATCATCATTTCTTGAGAGACCACAAAATCAAAGCAGATATCACAATTCACCATGTGAGCACCAAAAAACAACTAGCCGATATCTTCACAAAGCCTCTCGACGAGTCAAGGTTCTGTGCTTTGAGGAGTGAACTAAATATACTTGACTCTCGTAACATGGTTTGAAATCTTGCATGCCTTTGTATGTTATTTTCTATTTAAACAAGATAGGTTTGCAAAATATTCATAAGTGTTTCAAAATGTTGGTTCTTATGTCCAATCTTGTCTTAAGTAGCTATTGTTATGAATTGTTGATCTGCTGGCTAGCTACAAGAGACAAGAAGTTCATGACCACAATCAAAACACTAAGAAATTACCTTGAAATATAAACCTAGATTATGCTTGGTGTCAGATCACGGAGGCTCCATATTTCTGTGCGGAGGTTCCATGGCCTGGAGGCTCCGCGGCCTAGCGTGGAGGCTCTACGCCCTGACGGTTTTGCTAAGGTTTGGGTAAAATCAAAAATGATTTTCATCTTTCCATTTTTAACCCTCCTAGTAACTATCCTGAGTTATTGGGCTTCTCATTCACTACACTGTCCACTCTCACTCTCTCTCATGTGCGCGCTCGCCTTTGTCGTCGCCATTGCCGCGCCGTCGCTCCCGCCAGCCAGCAGCTCTGGCCGCCCTACTCCCCTGTGTCGCATGGGCATTTGTGGTGGTGGTGCCGGAGGTTGGGACTCAGGGGCAGTCCATGGAGGAGGAAGAAGAAGCCATCTTCGTCACCATCTGAGGAATCCACTCCATCGGCCAAAATCCTTGGCTCCCCTGGCCACGCTCAGAGAAAGAGAGAGTAGTCCTTGAGGCCGTCTGCGATAAATCATCATCCTCCTCCCTTTGATTTCTCACATCCAAGGTGAAACCCTAATTCCACCATGGATTCAAATTGGGTTATCTTTTGATCGATTTCTTGAGTAGACAGAGTTGTTTTAGTTAGTTTGGATTTGATGGTACATTGTGCTAGATTCGAGTTGATAGTTGAATCAAATTAAGGGCTCATCCGCTAGAACGTGGAGGCTCCGGGTCAGAGCGCGGAGGCTTCGTGATCTAGACAGACTGAGTGCCTTGATTTGCTTCAAAACTCAACTCAAACCTACTATGATGTCGCTATTATGTTTAAGCACTGTTTCTTATCCTCTCTACGTGTTTTTTCATTAGATGGAACGTGATCCGGGATGGAGAAATGAGAAGAGGTCGAAGTGCTCCAATGATCCTGCCGACCACCAGATCAGAGGGATAGTTGTATGAGAACTTGATGGTGGTGGTGAAGATGTTGGTCAAGGCAGTGGGCAGCAGGGCAGAGGTCGAGGAAGCCAAAAATCTCAACCTAGAAGAGGCAGTGACAGTGGTGCTGGCCGATCCTGTCGACCACCAGATCAGAGGGATAGTTGTATGAGAACTTGCTGGTGGTGGTGAAGATGTTGGCCAAAGGCAAGGCAGCAGAGGCGCAGGTCGAGGCAGCCAAAATCTCAACCTAGAAGAGGCCATGGCAGTGGTGCTGGCAATGGTGCTGGTGCTACTAGACATGGAGAAGGACCTACCGATGATGGAGGAAGAGAAGGGAAGATCATACTTGTAGTTGTTGCGCCAGACACACCCCCTCGGTTCTTAGAGTTTGATTAGTCCTATATGGTTTAGCATCAGGGTGCCCCAGTGAGGAGAGAGCCAGTGATCTATGATCATGGAGTCCAAAGGCAGCACAGTAAATATCACAATTTGGGAGTGCAAGTCAAGAGAGCTAGGGCAGAAAATCCCTATGTGTGGCTGAATGACAGAGGGATAGACTATAGGCTTTGGTCTCTATTTCAGTTTGACTTCTGCAAGACTGTGATTCTTACCAAAGAAAAGAAGATAGTGTGAGATGAAGTACATTGACCGGGATCACATTGAGAGCATAAACACCCCAGATTCTAAGAGAGTGATAGATACAGTGACTGAGCATGGGTTGAAGGACATCATGGGTTTCCAATATGATTGGAATCGAGAGATCCTAGCTTAGTTTCACACCACTTTCTTCCATGATGTGGCAAATGAGACCATTCATTGGTTGACGGAAGGAGTTCACTACAAGGTAGATTTCACTACTTTTGCTTGTCTTCTAGGGTTTGGTAGTGGAGATAGATATGCAGACACCATTCAGACAGAGAATGTCATGAAAGCTAAGGGTATTGTATTTGCATATGAGAGGAGAGGTCTAGCTGATGGGAAAATAGTAGGGCTGAAGTCTTTCTACTATGCCATGAACAACCTTTTTAGAGACACAATCAACCCAAAAGGTGGTGACTCAACTTCACTGAGGAAGTACGCAAAGAACTTGCTTGCAAGGATGGCTCCAGGAAGTGATGATTTCTTTGTTAGCAGGTTTAGTTGGGCTAGGTTGAGTGACTCACTAGATGATGCTAGGAATGATCTCTCGTATGCTCCTTATATCATGTATATCATTGAGAGGGTGTCCGGCATTGAGTTTAAGAAGGATGTGGAGCACATGCCATATAGGTTGACATAGTGGCAGCACATAGGCTAGGAGGCACTAGTTAGGGTTGTTGGCATGTCAACTGCAACAGGGGCTGCACCCTTAGAGAGACCTAGCAGCAGTAGGATTTCCTCTTCCCACCACAGAACCAGGGGGAGCAAGCTCAAGGAGTTGCTCAAGAACATATTTTGCATGTGTCAATATGCTATGGATGCCGCTTATGAGGGAAGGAAGGACATCAATGACATGAAGAGGCAGCTAGGACTTGAGGTTAGAAAGATTCTGCCGCCACTAGTGTTTCCACCCTATGTGGACAGTAGTGAAGATGATGAAGAGATAGAGTATCCTCATGATCAGGAGACGCTTGGTGAGAGGATGAACATCCTCATACATGAAAGAGGACAGTCTAGGCCATAGAGGTTCACAGCTACTACACACAGGGCCAGTAGGGCAGCAGACCGACCTGGCAAATGTTGATGACAGTGACATTGGCAGTGACTGGAGCAGGGAGCAGTGAACGACCATACTTTACCTTTCTTGTTCTTTCCCTTTTTGGCATCTGTTGACAAAGGGGGAGAGAGGCAAGATTGAGATGTTTCTTTTGTGTCATCGTTGTCTTTCGTCATGGTGGCAGTAGTAGTAGTTGACGTTGTGAGTTATGAGAGTCGAGGTCTTTTTTGAACTCTCTTTCTATCTTAGTGGTATGTAATAATACTTTGATTTGCCTTTGTGTGGCGATTGGTGGTCATGGACATGGATATGTGAATTTTATGTGAACTGAAATGCTAGAACTATGGTAAAACTTCTTCATATTCATAAGTTTCTAGCATTCCATAACTGTGTCATGTTTGTTCATATATATATATATATATATATATATATATATATGTGTGTGTGTGTGTGTGTGTGTGTGTGTGTGTGTGTGTGTGTGTGTGTGTGATGCTTTCTGTTCTGATTAGAAGATTCTAAGTGTGCAGAACGTGGAGGCTCCGCGCTTTGGCCCGGAGGCTCCACGGTCTGCACACCCAAGATATTTTATTTTGTGCATAAACTATCATACGCATCACGGATTATTATTTGACACACTTCTTTTGCACCCCACGATGGCATGAATACGATGTATCTTTCACACTTGCTCTTAATATATGCAAAGTATGTCTTGAAGGGACATTTTTATAATTCCAAACAAATCTTGCATATATTAAGGGGGGCCCTTGTATTCTTGCTATCAAAAGCTCAATCTTTCAATTAAATGTAGGCTTTAATTGTGTTGCCAACATTTACCAAAAAGGGGGAGATTGTAAGTGCAAGCAAGCTCTAAGTGGATTTTGGTGATGTTGACCACAGAATTAAAGGACTAATGGCTTTGACAAGTGTTTGACAGCAAATCTTTAATCGTGGATGCAAAGAAACAAAGGAGACCCCCCAACTAGAATGGATGGCTTGCCATGGCTCCAAGAGCTAGTTTAATTCATTTTATATTTTGAAATTGAGTCATAGGACAAGCCATACTATCAAGGGGGATACTAATGGTGTGCTGGGTGGAACCAAGTGCTCAAAACTCTATCTACATCTCAAATAATCCCAGCCACAAAAAGGCCAGTCGAGCTAAATTCTTATCTGCTCTGGCCTGCGCAGAACCTCCGCGCTCAGGCTCGGAACCTCCGCAGCGTGGAACCTCCGCGCTCAAATGTGGAGGCAGGGTCTGTCTGACTAGACCATTTTGTGGGTGACGTGGGTGGTATTTATACCATACCCCTTCTCCCCCAACGGTTATCTTCTTCCTCATTCACTCAGACTCAAACTGAAGCTCTCTCTCTCTCACCCAAGCTTGGTGCTCCCAACTCCCTTGCTCAAATCTTTGTGATTCCTTCAAGGATTTGGTTCTAGAGAGTGTGAGAAAGCTTGAGAAGATCCTTCTCCTCTGTTCTTGTGCACTTGGTGAAGCCCTAACTGCTTAGTGTGTTCGTTACTCTTGGAGCTTGGCTCCTAGACGGCTAGCGGTCGCCCGGTAGCTCCCAATCCACTGTGGTTGAGCACCGGGAAGTTTGTATTACCCTTTGTGACTTAGTGGAACCCTCTAACCCATTGCCTTGGTGATAGGTTGGAGAAGAGGAGCGAGTTGAAAGAGACTCCATAGCCTTTGTGGCAAACCTCAACAACGTGGATGTAGACAAGCCTATGTGGCGAGTTGAACCACGGGATAAATCCTTGTGTTCACTGTGATTGTTGTTATTGTTGCTATTACTTGTGATTTGGATTGATTTTTAGGGTTTGTATCCGATCTACGAATTCCTCATCTTCTAGGTGCAACCGACTATTTGGATAGCTCAACATACTCCCCGGGAAGGCTGGTATTACGTTCGATCTATTTTTCATTCGTTAAATTCTGCAGTAGATCAATTTCATACTCTGATCCCCATAGGTTCCACACTCAGTCCTGGAACCTCCACGCCCCGGAACCTCCGCGTTCAAACCCGGAGGTTCCACGTTCTGACTATTTTTCATAAGGTGATTAAATTTTAGAAAAAGGCCTATTCACCCCCCCCCCCTCTAGGCCACTTGCTAGATCCTTTCAATATCAAAAAGAGGAGTATAAGTCCACCATATTTCCACACACTTGCACTATTTTGATCTAAGAGTATGACGCTTCTCTCCAGAGGATCCGGGATTTGACCTTACAACATATACAAGGTAAGTGTGCCACAAACTTCATCCCCACCTACACTCTATATAAGCCTTAGAAGTAGGATGATTCAAAGAAGGCAAACAACCAAAATATGCCTTGGTGAGGAACTACTTACAAAATTGTGTGACTTGAGAGAATCACTCAAGGAACATAAGCTATCTTTATTTTCAAAACCATTTTAAAACCCAAGTTTCTAAACATAAGTTGAGCAAAAGATTTGAATCCAGCTGTTCCACTTTCCAATTACTCAAGATATTTTGGTAGACACTTGGAAGTTCACAAGTTTATGGTGAAGCTTGAAATAATCTGTATACATATTTCAAATCGAGGAGATGAACCCACTTAGTCCTTAAACTTTACTCAAAGACAAGCAAAGGACTAAGTGTGGGAGTGCTTGTTGGCGGTGCTTAAACTCATAATCCTACCATCAAGATTTAAATAAAATAAACAAATGTGAACACCAAAACTTAGAATTAGGCATTTTAACTCACACTTTCCACAAGTTTTGGTACAAGCATGTTTTGCAGGACACAACTATGAAACACATGACAAAATACGTAATCAGGGAAAGTGGAAGGCACATCCAGGCCAAAGAAACATAGAGTGGCCCATCCAAACTCTAACTCTGGACTGAAGGAACCACGGTGACGCGCTCTAAGTCTAGCCCGGAACCCGCCATGAGAAGGTGGTGGCCACCGGAGGCAGTCAAGGGGCGATCAACCCAGGGGGTGCCTGACCCCCTACTAGCGCCACTCATCCCCTCCTTCATTTGGTGGTGACATGGAGGCATGCAAAGGCGGTGGAAGCTGGGTTTTCGCGCCAAAGATAGTTGTAGCACCGCCTTACTCCCTGTATAAATAGAGGGGTAGAGCTCCCCTCTACAACACACAACAAGAGAGCAAGAGAAGAGAAAGAGCTTCATTACTACTTTAGCTTAGCTAAAATAAGAGTGAGAGTGAGTGAGGAAAGAGTTGGAGAAGTGCTGGGGCTGTCGGCAACATCCCTTAGTGTGCTTGCTACACTTAGCAGAAGGAGTGTCAGAGCTAGCAACTCCTCCACTTGTACAGTTTTACCTCTACGATCCTCTTACTACTTGGAGTAAGAAGTTCGTGTTTAACTTCGGCATTGATTTCTTAAGAAAGTTACCTTTGTTCATTATAAACTTGTGGGTTCGTCGTCCGTCCTTGTGGTGGGTACTCTAGTAGAAGGGCCCTGATAAAGATGGATAACCCTTGCATGCGTGCTAGAGTAATAGTTGAAACGTAGACGTGGTGTCTAGGATAGAAGCTATCTTCGTTTTCCTCGTTCACCATGGTTGAGGGGTAGGCGGCAGGTGGTGACAGCCCTGTCTGTCCCTTATAATCCCCCACGTCCGGGTCTGGCATAGAGCTACAGGTTGGCCTCGCTTGGCAGATCAGGTGTGATCCGGTGTTCAAAACAAGTCTATAGTGTCAAAGTTATCTTCGCTTAGGATATCTATCCTTAGAAAAACCTCACTACCCAAGCTACCCTTTTTCTTGTTTTCTTTAGGTGAACTAGCTAAGAGACTTACACATCCATTCCTATGGGAAAATACGATACCCTGAATACTTCCGGGTGAAGTGCTACAACGGTGTATCCGTGCGCTTGCGGATTCCTCTGCTTACGCTAAGAAACACCAACATACACCATAACACATCATGCCTAAAAAAATACATAGGTGGGGCAATATGGTCTTTTCGCCTTGGATTTAATGCCGTTAGAACCAAAAAGTGACGGAAGTATCAAATAGGCAACAAAAGATGAAATAGGTGTTAGATAGGGAAGATTTATAGTTTTGGTGTCAAATAGTGAAGAAGTTTTTCTGGTGTCAAATAGGAAATTTTCTCATCAATTCTCTGGTACACTGATGACACAATCCTCATTATAGAACATAATCTAGAGCATGTCGAAACATGAAGTTACTACACTTTATGCCTTTGAGAAAATATCAGGTCTTAAAATAGATTTCTATAAAAGTGAAGTGTACTACTATGGTGAGGTTCATGAAGTAATGGACCAATATGATATGGTCTTCGGATGTAAATCTAGAGATTTTTTCTATGTCATATTTATGGACTCCGATTCATGTTAAAATCCAAGGAATGAGGATTGGGAAAAGGTGGATGAACATTTTGGAAAGCATATTAAGTATCCGAAAAGAAATCATATGTCAACAGGGGACATCTAACACTGAGAAACTCAGTGTTGAGTAGTATACCTTTTGTACATGATGTCTTTCTTTGCAATTCCAAAAGGGGTATTGAAGAAATTTTACTGCTTTCGCTCTAATGTTTTATGGCAAAGTGATGACCAAATGAGAAAGTATTGCCTTGCCAAATGGGACATACTTTGTTAGCCATAAGGTCAAGGGGGTTTTAGAATTCATGACTTGAGTATTAAAACACCGCACTTCTTAGCAAATGGCTTATTAAGTTACTTACAACAGATGGGACTTGGAGGCAAATGCTTTAGAACAAGGATTACATACAACAGATGGGACTTGGAGGCAAATACTTCAGAACAAGGATTTAGGTTCAAAGACTTTATCTCAGGCTTATTGGAAAATTGGGGGCTCACATTTTTGGGCTAGTGTTACAAAGGTGAAACATGATTTTCTCTGTTATGGATGTGCTTCATAATAAAAAGTGGGTCCCAAGTGAGAATCTAGGAGGATATGTGGTTGAAAAACTCAACTTCTAGAAGGATATGGACAAAACATTACTGCCGGAACAAACACAACAGCGGCAGTGACGCTGCCCTCATTACTGCTAGAGGGAACACCGACTGCGTGCGTTGGTACCTACATCACCGGCGGATGGTACGCCGGACCGGCATTGATGTTCTCGTCATCACAGTCGGATGGTACGCCGGTCCGGCGTCGATGGTTCCATCATCACTGCCGGATGGTACGCCAGACCGGCGTTGATGTTTTCTTCGTCACTGCCAGATCGTACACTCGCTCGGCGACGATGGTTCCATCGTTACCGCCGGATGGTACGACGCCCGGGCGACGATGGTTTCATCATCACCGTCAGATGGTACGCTAGCCCAGTGACGTTCCATCGTCACTGCCGGATGGTACGCCGACCCGACGACAATGGTTCCATTGTCACCGCCGGATGGTATGCTGGCCTGACGACGATGGTTCCATCGTCACCGCTGGATGGTATGTCGGCCCGGCGTCGATGGTTTCATCATCACCGCCGGATGGTAGCTTGGCCCAGCGTCGATGGTTACACCATTACCGCCGGTTCATCGAGGACATTGCCACTAGATGGTACCTCGGACCGACGGTGGTAAATATCGTTACCGCCGGCGCACAACCGGCGGTGATGAAGGCCGACTATCACCGCCGACTTTCACCAACGGGGGTCAAAACCGTCGGTAAAGGGAGGTCAGGAGCCGGCGGTGATGAACTTTCTATAGCAGTGAACATCCTTACTATACAACATTGCTAGATACAAGCAAGACACTAAAGCTAAGGTCATTAGTACATTACCCCTAAACATTTCGTGGTGATTATATAATTTGATTGGACATGAATTAGTAGCTTAGAAGGAACTTCTTCCTTCGATTGCTAGTATCAGGCTTACACAAGATTTGACCAGTCCCTCTGCCTGATTTCAGTGTATGGCATTTTGATGTCGAGCAGTTTCGACCGCAGGGTGCCAGTCATTTTTGCTGTTGCCTATAGGTTTATTCAGTTGTTCCTTGCATGCCTTCATTGGTGTGGACCATGGCGCGGCTGCATTGTTGCCCGCGTATGCCATTTCCATGGCTAGCTAGGCTGTTCAACGTGTCTCCTGGTCCATGTGTCCCTCCATGCCGAGCGGTACTCTCACCGGTCCGTGGTCGTGGATTTCCATTACTGTGCTTTCTTCATCCTCTCCTCCCACTCGCCTTGCAGGCCTCCACTGCCTGCTCTAGAATGTCGTTCTTGCAATGTGTTTCGCTGGAACTTGGACCCAACGGGTCAGGTTTCGGTCAAATTACATTATGCTACACTGATATGTCTAGAGGTTTCCAATTTAAACAAATTCTTTTGAAAGTCAAAGGTCTCATTGAAGATATTTTTCCTTTGATATTTTCATAGAGGAGTCATTCTAACAAAAGATAATTTAGCTAAACATAATTAGCAAGATATTGGAAAGTAAGGTGAGAGTTACCACGACATTGGGATAGCGTGCCGCTCCTATCTCCATCTTTCCATCTACAGGGTTACAGAGGTTTTAGACTTTTCAAAAGGACTTGTAACTTGCGTACGCAAGAGAGAGGTTGAGGCTTCAAATGATAGGAATAGCAAGGCATGGTTTTCCATTTCCGTCGAGTTCAGTAAATATGCGGTAACGAATGTTGTATTGATAAATGATTGAAGCTGTGCTTACAGATCAAAAAGAAAAGAAAAAAAAAAGAAAGGAAAGGAAAAGAAAAGAGGACCCTCAGGAAAGAAACAAGGACATCTTTGGTGCTAGCTAACCTTTTGACTTGCAGTCCATGTCACATTTTTGCTTGAGCCCGTGTTCAGTTGCAAAAAAAAGTTCCAAAAAAGTGATACAGTATTCATCACATCAAATCTTGCGATACATGCATGAAGTATTAAATGTAGATGAAAAAAAAACTAATTACATAGTTTGGTGGAAAATTACGAGACGAACGTTTTGAGTCTAATTAGTCCATGATTGAACACTAATTACTAAATAAAAACGAAAGTGCTACCGTAGCTAAATTCCAACTTTCCCCTGAACAAGGGCTGAGAATTCATGTTGCATTACGCTCCATTTCCCCTCACGCCCACTCATCAAGTCACGGCAGCTGCTCCTACTCGTCCAGCGTGCCATTCCCCTGCAGCGACAGTGTTTGGGTGGTACCGCGCCATGGGCTCCCTGTCCCTGGTGGCGCCCCACGCACGTCCTTGCCTGATAGGGCATGTGCCATGTGATGATGCGCAAGTAGGACTTGTTTAGTTACAGCCTCGACACTGTAGCATATTTCGTTTGTATTTAACAAACTTTGTTTGATCATAGACTAACTAGGTTTAAAAGATTTGTCTCGTGATTTACAACTAAACTGTATAATTAGTTTTTTTTTACCTATATTTAATACTTCATGCATGCGTCTAAAAATTGATGTGATAAAGAGAAAGTGAAAACTTAGAATTTGAAGATGATCTAAACAAGGCCGTAGTCAAGACCAGGGCCCAGGAGCGCATATTCGGACAGGGAGTCGGATCTCCGATGCGGTGGGGCCGACGCGGCTGGTTCTGGTGCTGCGGGCTGGGCCTATGCGCCGATCGATCCAATTCGGGGCAGAGGACAACGGCAAGGACCCGGCTCTAGCTACGCTGACAAAGTGGCGTCCTCATCCCCATTCTACATGCCGTATGTACTCCTCTGTCTCGCTATAACTGTCGGTTGTGACTGGGATGAAAACGGATCGGATACGAACGGATATCACTCATATTATATTTGTTTTCATATTTCTGTTTGGATTTGGATTCGGACACGGATAGCGTTCGGATACATATACGAATACGGATTGACTCGGTTACGGATACGAATAATGAGTATCGAATATAGTATGAATCGGATTCGGAGAAGGTCGGATACAAATATCTATTCGGATATTGAGTAAAAGCGACATATATATATATATCATACGTATGCAGAAACCATTACACCACTCTATGAGTCCATAATCCATCTAGATTAAGCCGAAAGACTAAAGAGTAAAGCAACAAATAAGATAAAGATACTGATACATCATACATCAAACATCATATAAGCACCAATCTTGGCATGGCATGAGTAGAAATAGCCAAGCACATTGCTTCATGGGTCTCATGGAGTCATGGTCATGGATTCAAGATCTACAATCCTTATATAGGCCATTTTTCATTTTGAGAAAGTTTGAACAAAATGTAGTTCAAATTTCACAAGTGTGTGACATAGTTTTAGAAAGTCAGTATGAGATTTAAGAATTTGTGACTAGTGTTTGATAAAACTTTCTCAAATGGGAAAATGAGCTATGTAACAATTGTATATCTTGCTGAGATGATCAAACTTGGTATTCAGAGTTTTTTCATCTGAGGTCATTTAGTGTCTCATTTGAGCAAGTTTGACCAAGTCAAATTTGGTCAAATGAAAACAACACTTTGACTCTAGTATTATGAACTCTAAATGACTTCAAATTGAAAAGTTTTGAATACCAAGTTTGTTCAACTCATCAAGATCTACAATTCTTGTTTTAATCAACTTTCCATTTGAGATAGTTGGACGGTTCAAATTTGTGATTTTAAATTTCGATGCTTACAAACTAGTTTTCCGAACCTAGATTGTCTCAAATTGAAAAGTTTTGAATACCAAGTTTGTTCAGCTCATCAAGATCTACAATCCTTATATAGGCTATTTTTTCATTTGAGAAAGTTTGAACAAAATGTAGTTCAAATTTCACAAGTGTGTGACATAGTTTCAGAAAGTCTATATGAGATTCAAGAATTTGTGACTAGTGTTTGATAAAACTTTCTCAAATGGGAAAATGAGCTATATAACAATTGTATATATTGCTGAGATGATCAAACTTGGTATTCAGAGTTTTTTCATCTGAGGTCATTTCGTGTCTCATTTGAGCAAGTTTGACCAAGTCAAATTTGGTCAAATGAAAAAACAACACTTTGACTCTAGTATTATGAACTCTAAATGACTTCAAATTGGAAAGTTTTGAATACCAAGTTTGTTCAACTCATCAAGATCTACAATTTTTGTTTTGGTCAACTTTCCATTTGACATAGTTTGGACGGTTCAAATTTGTGATTTTTAAATTTCGACGTTTACAAACTAGTTTTCGGAACCCTAGATTGTCTCAAATTGAAAAGTTTTTAATACCAAATTTGTTCATCTCATCAAGATATACAATCCTTATATAGGACATTTTTTCATTTGAGAAAGTTTGAACAAAATATAGTTTAAATTTCACAAGTGTGTGACATAGTTTCAGAAAGTCTGTATGAGATTTAAGAATTTGTGACTAGTGTTTGATAAAACTTTCTCAAATGGGAAAATGAGCTATGTAACAATTGTATATCTTGCTGAGATGATCAAACTTGGTATTCAGAGTTTTTTCATCTGAGGTCATTTAGTGTCTCATTTGAGCAAGTTTGACCAAGTCAAATTTGGTCAAATGAAAAAACAACACTTTGACTCTAGTATTATGAACTCTAAATGACTTCAAATTGAAAAGTTTTGAATACCAAGTTTGTTCAACTCATCAAGATCTACAATTCTTGTTTTGGTCAACTTTCCATTTGAGATAGTTGGACGGTTCAAATTTGTGATTTTTAAATTTCGATGCTTACAAACTAGTTTTCCGAACCCTAGATTGTCTCAAATTGAAAAGTTTTGAATACCAAGTTTGTTCAGCTCATCAAGATCTACAATCCTTATATAGGCTATTTTTTCATTTGAGAAAGTTTGAACAAAATGTAGTTCAAATTTCACAAGTGTGTGACATAGTTTCAGAAAGTCTATATGAGATTCAAGAATTTGTGACTAGTGTTTGATAAAACTTTCTCAAATGGGAAAATGAGCTATATAACAATTGTATATATTGCTGAGATGATCAAACTTGGTATTCAGAGTTTTTTCATCTGAGGTCATTTAGTGTCTCATTTGAGCAAGTTTGACCAAGTCAAATTTGGTCAAATGAAAAAACAACACTTTGACTCTAGTATTATGAACTCTAAATGACTTCAAATTGGAAAGTTTTGAATACCAAGTTTGTTCAACTCATCAAGATCTATAATTTTTGTTTTGGTCAACTTTCCATTTGACATAGTTTGGACGGTTCAAATTTGTGATTTTTAAATTTCGACGTTTACAAACTAGTTTTCGGAACCATAGATTGTCTCAAATTGAAAAGTTTTTAATACCAAATTTGTTCATCTCATCAAGATATACAATCCTTATATAGGACATTTTTTCATTTGAGAAAGTTTGAACAAAATATAGTTCAAATTTCACAAGTGTGTGACATAGTTTCAGAAAGTCTGTATGAGATTCAAGAATTTATGACTAGTGTTTGATAAAACTTTCTCAAATAGGAAAATGAGATATGTAACAATTGTAGATCTTGCTGAGATGATCAAACTTGGTATTCAGAGTTTTTTCATCTGAGGTCATTTAGTGTCTCATTTGAGCAAGTTTGACCAAGTCAAATTTGGTCAAATGAAAAAACAACACTTTGACTCTAGTATTATGAACTCTAAATGACTTCAAATTGAAAAGTTTTGAATACCAAATTTGTTCAACTCATCAAGATCTACAATTGTTGTTTTGGTCAACTTTCCATTTAAGATAGTTTGGATGGTTCAAATTTGTGATTTTTAAATTTTGAATAAATATCCGGATAATATCCGTTTTTAAATATCCGGATATATCCGATACTTATCCGGATTATCCGATATCCGCCGGATATCGATGATATTACATCCGTATTTGATATCCGCCTAAGATATCCGTTTTAGTATCCGTATCCGAAAAAAAACCGGATATCCGAGTAACTATCCAGATAAGTGTTCATATTTATTCGGTCGAACGGACGGTCGAATAAATATCCGTACCGTTTTCATCCATAGTTGTGACAGTGCATTTGAATGTTTGCATTCACAGCATGTGTCATGTATGTGAACTCAACGAACGTCCAGGTTCACAAAATCTCTGTTCTACCTACTACGAAGCTAAAATGGCAAATAAAGGGACATAGGGAGTATCCTTTAAGCAAGAGGTCTAACAACTTCACCAAATCTCCTATCACACCTTCTATCACTATGCCCTTGTTTAGTTGGGTGAATTTGGATTTTGGGGGCATCAGAAGACGTTCAAATAGTGTTCAAACATGGACTAATTAGGCTCAAAACGTTCGTCTCGCAATTTCCCACCAAACTGTGCAATTAGTTTTTATTTTCGTCTACATTTAATGCTTCATGCATAGGCCACAAACATTCGATGTGACAGATACTGTAGCAACTTTTTGGACTTTAAAATCCAACTAAACAAAGCGTATATTCTTTAGAAAATATCCTAAATTTACCACCATCTCTTCTATAGAAAGAGGAGACCTCCCTCGCTTCTATTACTTTGTCCCACCTCTTGCCTATTTCTACCAATGCCCGCTTGATCCATAGGTCCCCTCCCATGCATTTCCGCCGGTCATCCCTTGCGCCTGGCCACTAGTCGCTGGTCGTTCATCGAGTCTATCCACTTGTCAAAGTTTTGCCTGCGCTTGTATATTGGCTGCCGCTCACAGCTCGCTCTACCGCCTGTTCGTTTGGCTGTGGTTTGTCGTAAACAATCGTAAATTTTTAGTTGGAATAGTATTTTTTTCTCACATAAATTAGACAGTACTTTTTTTTTATGAATTAGCAACAAAATAAATCAGTCAACCGAACGTGCTGCTAGTCCGTCGGCCGCCATGTCTAGCCATCACACCTAGTCATGTCAATGCCTGTCTGTCAGCCGCAGCGCCCTAAAACCATGCCTTGCCCGGCGCTCGTTTCCCATGCATGTCCACGACCACCGCACTCAACCACCATACCTCGTTGTCTGCGCTTGTCGACAGGCACTAAACCCAGCCGCCTGTAAAGAGGTAGAGAGAAGAGATGAAGGGCGGCATGTGTCAGAGGAGAGGCCGAGAGAGTGCTAGGGATAAGAATGAACATAATGACACATGTGACCGCACGCGATGATAGTGCGGACGTGCACTACCAGACCCAAGATTTTTCCTGGGATTATGGTCCTGTTTGGTTACCCTTCTAAAAGCAGCTTTAGAAGCTAAAATCTGGATAGAATTTATCTAAAGAACTAAATATCTTCTCCTAAAACCTCATAAAAGTTTTAGAAGGCTAATTTTTTTTTAGGAGCTCCACCCCCTCTTAAAACCTCCCAAAGTCCTTCCTGAACCTTCACTGCCTCTTATTTATTGCTTTCTTCCTCTCTCTCTCCCCTAAAGAAGAATAAAAATATCTTTGTTCAACAACATTTATTGTCTTTAAGACTACCTAAAACTTTTAGAAACTAAAGTTTTATAAGCTCGAAACCAAACAGGCCAATATCTTTCCTAATGGCTAGCAGTCACGAAACAATTCCTGACAGCCATGCTTTGACCGGTCAAACCTGAATCCTGCCAGCATAACCGTCAGCGATTTCCGTCAGAAAAACAAAACCGACAGGAGTAGTGATGTCTTTCCTGACACAAGCATCGCTAGGAAAAAATGATCATGACGACAGGGAACACAAATGCACCACCAAAATTTCAATTTAATATACTGCAACCATTTATCTAGAAATTATAGCTAATTGGTGCACTCAGAAGGCATACTTAATCAACGTATACGTATCTAACTCATTGTCCATAAAAAAATATGTTATTCATCACATTCACATGTCATCCAAATTCAAATAGCTGTGATTGATCAGCAGTACATATTAATTGATCCCAACACTGGGAAATCAACAAGAAAGCTCCTATAATGTGAGTTCAGATACTCACAGCAAGTCCAACCTCTAGCTATATTGAGTTCATAGGACATAATACTAACTACACAAAAGATTGCATAATGCAACATCAGAGGCTTTCAGCACAGCAACTGATTATCAAACAGACTTGCCCTCCTATGCACCGACCTCCAGCAATTAGTGCTCAAAGTCCAATGTGGTCATGTACCTCACTACCCATCTGCAAGCAAAGAAGAATTAGCTATTGGTCAGGCACATCCACAAGTATGCAAAGGTTTTCTACGCAGACTTTACAGAAAGATCCGTACTCTTCAAATGAGTTGATGGCACACAAAAAAGGCATGATCTAAAATGTTACCTGTCAAAGCAAGCTTTAAACCATATCTTATATGCTTGCCACAAGAACATCAGGTGTATCAAGCACATAAATACTGGGCTGAGTTCTAATCTATACATGACAAATATGGTTGTTAGTTTATTCAGCAGGTCACTAAAGAAAACAAGCCACAAATTTTGGGAAATAGAGATTACTTGTATTGTTAAACCATTCAGTGGAACAGGGCTCATGGAGAAGAATTGTATTGTCATGGTTTCTTGTGCATACCAAAAGACTAATTTCTATACAAGCAAGCTACTACAGTAATGTAACCACCTACAGAAAAATATATAAGACTAAACATTTTTTATAAGGGGAGACTAAAACATTTAGCACACTAACATACAAAGCCCAGACCCACGTGAGTTGTATAAGAAACTAAACATTTAGCACACTAACAAAAGGTCAGCATGATATTGTATAAGAAACTAACAAAGGGAACTTTTCCCTACTTGTGAGTTGAAATTCATGTCTTAGTTTATATGTGAGGAAAACCCATGAAATAAACAACGGGATACAATCATATAAGTAGTGCTGCTACACCATGCTGCCTAAATTCAGCATAAAGAAGGCCATAACAAACAGTGCTAAATTTCACATCACAGTATAGAGCAGTGTGACTGAGATACCTGCAAACTGCCAGTTCTCCCGCTCATGGTTATCAGGAAATTTCTGTGTGAATTACAAGCAAAGCAACAATGTATTAGAAACAAGAAAACCATGACATGATAAGAACATTAGTTCCCTGCATATCATTATTATCCATAAATATCACATGTGGTGCGGCACAGCCTGTGAGTTTTTGCGGCTTCTGAACACTGATTTTTGGGGCAACGATCAGCAACAGCTTCCATCCATGTCTTTTCGGGCTTGTAGGGATATTTGTATGAATGATTGCACCTGTAAAGGCTTTCTGTATGTTCAAGGGATTGGGTTGTGCTTTCCAAAATCTCTCCTTTTCAGTGGCAGATCCTTCCCATCCCATGATCTGTGTGTTAGAATTACTTAGGGTTAATCATAGGATCTTGGTGAATCTTAGTATTTAAATAGGTATAAGAAACATCACCAAGATAAACTTGTATAATATCTCTATTGCCTTACTTATAGTCAACAAGATAAAATAAAATGATTAACTTTGTACCTCTGTTTATCTTATTGTAATAATGAAATGAAAAGGCAGACAAAAGCCACTTATGAACTGCTTGGTTTATTATGGAGAGTTTATTATCATTTCCCTTTAGAGTCACATTTAGGTTATGTGGACCCATAACAGCCCACTGTTTTGACTCCATCAGGACTTTGTATTATCTTCAAAATGGATGAATGCTTAAAAGAATTTAACTTATGGATGCTTAAAAGAGCTTAACCTATTATTAACTTATTGACTTAAACTTAAAAGATCACCTAATAAAGTGGATTAATTTAAAACCATAATTGTCCCCCTAGAAATGTGAACCAAACAACCGTGTCACATTTCGAAGGCTTCCCCCACGAACTCATCTCTTACATGAACTGACTATTTCTACTCTAAACTCTATTATGGCCTCCCGGTGGCATCGGCTGATGGTACGGTCGACAAGGACGAAGGCAGCTCGCTTCCAGTCGGGACGACGTTCGGCTCTGTTGGGGGCGGGACGACGCTCGCCTTCGACCCAGTCTCCACTCCCTCCACAGGCTGGATGACACCTTCCCGACGCACGTCTTCAGCCACGGACAAACGACGATCCTCCATCACCCACTGCGCGGTGACTTGCTCGGCAACCATTTGTGCATGTGGCACCAAACTCTCCCCCATCGCATGGATTTCGTCTGCGCTCCACCCGTCGGCGTATCCTCTAGAGACGGCCACGAAGTCCAGATCAGGGTGATGGGTCGCCACCGAGGTCAGCACCCCTATCGTTCCGTAGAATATGCCGTCAGAGATGACCGCCCGAACGTCATTCGGGACCTCCGCCAGCTAGACGACGGGCGTACTGGTGCTCGGTCCCGACCCGAACACCTCGGAGACGACTACCTACGCGATATTGTGAATCTGGTCGAGCTTCCCCTCGAGAGCGCGTCGCTCCTCAAGGGACTGGGCTAGCGCCTCCGTGCCCCGACCGACCGCAGCTTTGACCGTCTCCAGCTCTTGCACCAGAGAGCCGATCTTTTCACCCAGTTCTAAAAAAAGACAACAAATTCAGAAGCAAAGGAAAGGAAAAATCAAGGCATCAACAGAGGACGGAACAGATACGTACCATGGTGGGTGCTTTCGAGAATGGAAAGCCCTTCCTCTTGCTGGGTCACCCTCTCGAGCAGTCGAGCGTTCGACTCCTCTGCCCTGAGCATCTGCCCCCGGAGCGCAACCACTTCTTGTTCGGCGTCCGACCGGGCCTCCCGCTCCGCCTCCAGAGCCTCCAAGGACTTCAAAAGCGCCGCCTCGGTCTTCGCCAAGTGGACCTTCGCCGCGTCAAGTTCCCGCTGAAAGGTCCTAATGGCTAGAGGGGGGGTGAATAGCCTAATAAAAATTTCTACAACAACACTTAACAAACCAGTTAGACAATTATGAGGCGAAGCAAGTGTTGCGCTAGCCTTCTAAAAATGCAAGCCACCTACCACAATTTTAGTTTCTATTGTCTTCAACCACACAATAGCTATGGCACTACACTAAGTTAGTGTGCTCTCAAAGACTAACTAAAGAGCCACACTAATCAAACTAACAAGCTCTCACAACTAGCTACACTAAAGAGCTTGACAACTAGTTTGCGGTAATGTAAACAAGAAGGTTATATCGCCGTGTCGAGGAAGGAGCCAATCAATCACAAGAATGAATAACAATGAAGACCAATCACCTCGGAATCAAATGATGAACACAATGATTTTTTACCAAGGTTCACTTGCTTGCCGGCAAGCTACTCCTCGTTGTGGCGATTCACTCACTTGGTGATTCACGCGCTAATTGGCATCACACGCCAAACCCTCAATAGGGTGCCGCACAACCAACACAAGATGATGATCACACAAACCACGAGCAATTCACTAGAGTACCTTTTGGCTCTCCGCTGGGGAAAGGTCAAGAACCCCTCACAATCACCACGATCGGAGCCGAAGACAATCACCAACCTCCGCTCGACGATCCTCGCTGCTCCAAGCCATCTAGGTGGTGGCAACCACCAAGAGTAACAAGCGAATCCCGCAGCAAAACACGAACACCAAGTGCCTCTAGATGCAAACACTCAAGCAATACACTTGGATTCTCTCCAAATCTTACAAAGATGTTGAATCTATGATGGAGATGAGTGGGAGGGCTTTGGCTAAGCTCACAAGGTTGCTATGTCAATGCAAATGGCCAAGAGTAAGAGCTTGAGCCGGCCATGGGGCTTAAATAGAAGCCTCCACGAAATAGAGCCGTTGTACCCCTTCACTGGGCACAACACGGGGTGACCGGACGCTCTGGTCATATTGACCGGATGCTAGACCTCAGCGTCCGGTCACGCGATGCGTGCCATGTGTCCCCTCTCTTCAAATGTTGATCACCCGATCTCAACGGTCAAGTGACGACCGGACGCTGCAGCTCAAAGTGACCGGACGCTGAACCCCAGCATCCGGTCGTTTCCAGTAAGCATCCAGAGACGACTTTTCACGACCGGACGTGTCCGGTCATGCTCGATCAGACTCACCCAGCGTCCGGTCACACGGTGACTCTTCTGTGCGCTGCCACGTCAGCAGGACCGAACGCACCCCTCCAGCGTCCGGTCAAAGACCGACGCCAATGTCATTGCAGCTTCTACTGACCGGACGCGCCGGTCCAACCGTGGCCAGCGTCCGGTCACTTACAGTGACCTTCGTCTTTTTTGTCTAGGGCGCCAGTGGCACCGTCAGACTGTCCGCACTCTACGGGCGGACACTCCACCGGTGAAGTTTCCTACCCTTGCTCAAATGTGCCAACCACCAAGTGTATCACCTTGTGCACATGTGTTATCATATTTTCACAAACATTTTCAAGGGTGTTAGCACTCCACTAGATCCTAAATGCATATGCAATGAGTTAGAGCATCTAGTGGCACTTTGATAACCGCATTCCGATACGAGTTTCACTCCTCTTAATAGTACGGCTATCGATCCTAAATGTGATCACACTCACTAAGTGTCTCGATCACCAAAACAAAATAGCTCCTACCATTTATACCTTTGCCTTGAGCCTTTTGTTTTTCTCTTTCTTCTTTTCAATTCCAAGCACTTGATCATCACCATGGCATCGCCATCTTCATGTCATGATCTTCATTTGCTTCACCACTTGGAATGTGCCACCTATCTCATGGTCACTTGATAAACTAGGTTAGCACTTAGGGTTTCATCAATTCACCAAAACCAAACTAGAGCTTTCAATCTTCCCCTTTTTGGTAATTGATGACAACCCTTTTACAAAGATATGAATTGAAATTCAATTAAATCCATGTTGCTTGTCCAAGCATATTTACTATGTGTAAAAGGATAGGGACAAGTTTCATGAACTCCATATGGTAGCAATTGTTCCCCCTACATATGTGCTAAGAGTTTGGATTGTAGCTTGCACATATGCTTAGATAGGAAATATAGGAGACAATGTCTACCAAATGATGCTAAGGTATAAAAGATGGACCTTTAAAGCTTGATACCAATCGGAGTACACCATTATACCATCCTTAGCATCATGGTTAGCTCTATACCACTTGGAAACACTTGGAAATGAAATTACTAGATAAACTTATGCATGCTAGATTTTCATTTCATCATTCAAACCTACAACTAGCGTACACCACATAAGCATGGATATTGAAATTTAAAACTTGTGCCATGCAAGCAAACATATGAAATGCACATTCAAATACACCATACAAGTTCATGAGCTTGCTCCCCCTACTTGTGTGCTCAAAGTTTTAATTTATCCCTTTCCCTTGTCATATTTCTCCCCCTATGTCAAATTCTCCCCTTTGTTGTCTTTTTCACTATCTTTGTATAGTATTTCTCCCCCTTTGTCATCAATGACCACAAAGGTTCAAAATGTAGATAGGTTGAGATTATCAATGTCAATCAATGGGGTGAGGATCATTTTCCCAAATTTGGTTCAATCTAGATCATTTGCCAAAGATATTTAACTCGGTTTGATCCAAGGACAAGCTTCTTCACACCTCCAAATAAGGGTTATCTTGTACCATGTTGAGTTAAACACTTATAGCTCATTTTCTAGATTAAACACTAGGTTTATAAGCCCATAAACATGTCATATGCTACCACTAGATCAAAATAAGCATAGAACCAATAGTGGTACCATACAATCATCAAATTCATTTGATTTTCATGAATGAGCCTATTAAATGTGAAAGATGTCTAGATGCACTAAACATGTCCTTAACAAGGATGTATGCCATGCCAATCAACTTTTACCTTGTATTGCTCGAAGGAGAGGCATGTCATATAAGTGGGGGGTGCATCAACACATATTTGAGAAATCCAATATGTTCAACTCATTCCTTAGCTTGCAAAACCTTTTCTCATCCAATGGCTTGGTGAATATATCGGCAAGTTGATCTTCGGTGCCTACACTCTCAATACAAATGTCCCCTTTTTGTTGGTGGTCTCTTATGAAATGATGGCGGACATCAATATGCTTTGTTCTTGCATGTTGAACCGGATTGTTGGTCAACTTGATTGCACTCTCATTGTCACATAGCAATGGCACTTTCTTGAATTTGATTCCAAAGTCACTCAAAGTGGCCTTCATCCAAAGTACTTGTGCACAACAACTACCGGCGGATATGTATTCGGCTTCGGCGGTTGATAATGCAACACTATTTTGCTTCTTTGATGACCATGAAACAAGTAATCTTCCCAACAATTGACATGTGCCTGAGGTGCTCTTCGTTTCAACCTTGCATCCCGCATAATCCGAGTCGGAGTAACCAACTAGCTCAAACTTTGCTCCTTTGGGATACCACAAACCAACATTTGGTGTATGCTTCAAGTACCTCAATATTCTCTTTGTAGCCTTCAAATGACTTTCTCTTGGTGAGGCTTGAAATCTTGCACACATGCATACACTAAACATGACATCCGGCCTTGATGCGGTCACATAGAGTAGGCTTCCAATCATAGACCGATATAATTTTTGATCCACCATATTTCTACTTGCATCACTATTCAAGTTACCATTTGTTCCCATTGGTGTACTAATGGCTTTGCTATCACTCATGCCAAACTCTTGATCATGTCCTTGATATACTTGTCTTGACTTACAAATGTACCATTCTTCAATTGCTTGATTTGGATACCAAGGAAGTAACTTAACTCTCCAATCATGGACATCTCAAACTCATTAGCCATCATCTTTCCAAACTCATCACAAAAGTCTTGGTTGGTTGATCCAAATATGATGTCATCAACATAGATTTGCAATACAAATAAATCTTTTCCAATCTTCTTGATGAAAAGAGTGGTGTCAACCTTGCCCATCATGAACCCTTTAGAGAGTAGGAAATTCCTCAATCTCTCATACCATGCTCTAGGTGCTTGCTTCAAGCCATACAATGCCTTCTTTAACTTGTACACATGGTTGGGCTTCTTGTTATCTTTAAAACCGGGAGGTTGCTCAACATATACTTCTTCATTGATGTAACCATTGAGAAATGCACTCTTGACATCCATTTGATAGAGCTTGATGTTGTGGGCACAAGCATAGGCTAGCAAGATTCTAATTGCTTCCAATCTAGCAACCGGGGCATATGTTTCTCCAAAGTCAAGACCTTCAACTTGTGTATAGCCTTGTGCTACCAATCTTGCTTTGTTCCTTACTACTATCCCATCTTGATCTTGCTTGTTTCTAAAGACCCATTTGGTTCCAATCACATTGTGTCCCTTTGGTCTCTACTAATTCCCATACTTGATTTCTTGTGAAGTTATTCAATTCTTCATGCATAGCATTCACCCAAACAGCATCCTTCAATGCTTCATCTATCTTCTTTGGTTCAATGGATGGCACAAATGAGAAGTGCTCACAAAATAAAGCCAATCTTGATCTTGTTTGTTCACCTCTAGAAACATCACCAATTATAGTGTCCAATGGATGATCCCTTGCAACATTGGTTGGTTGGAGGATTGGAATTTGATTGCTTGCACTTGCTTGATCATTGGGTGGAGATGATGTACTAGCCACTTGATCTTGTTCATTATCATGAGAGCCACTTGCACTAACTTGATTTGTATCATCTTGCACATTTGAGTTGGAGAGCACTTGCACTTGATCATTTTCATCATCATTCACTTGCCTAGGCCTCAATTCACCAACATCCATGTTCTTCATGGCATTTGAAAGTTGAATGCCTCTAACATCTTTCAAGTTCTCATTCTCTACTTGTGAACCCTTGGTTTCATCAAATTCAACATCATGAACTTCCTCAAGAGTACCACTATCCAAATTTCAAACTCTATATGCTTTACTTGTAGTGAAATAACCAAGTAGGAATCCTTCATCACATTTCTTGTCAAACTTGCCCAATCTAATGCCTTTCTTCAAGATATAGCATTTGCAACCAAAGACCCAAAAATATGCAATGTTGGACTTTCTACCATTCAAGAGCTCATATGGTGTCTTCTCTTTCAATGGGTGATAATAGAGGCGGTTGCTACAATAGCAAGTCGTGTTGATAGCTTTGGCCCAAAATGATTGGCTCACATTGTACTCACTAAGCATAGACCTTGACATATCAATGAGTGTTCTATTCTTCCTCTCAATAAGGCCATTTGATTGTAGAGTGTACTTGGCCAAGAATTGATGTTTAATTCCAAATTTATCACACAACTCATCAATTCTAGTGTTCTTGAACTCACTACCATTGTCACTTCTAATTCTCTTGATGGTTGTTTCAAACTCATTGTGAATGTCCTTGACAAATGATTTGAATGTTGTAAACACATCACTTTTGTCCACTAGAAAGAGTACCCATATGTATCTAGTATAATCATCCACTATCACAAAGCCATATTTGTTACCATCGATGCTAGTGTATTGTGTTGGCCCAAACAAGTCCATGTGCAATAACTCAAATGTTTTACTAGTGCTCATCATGCTTTTCTTAGGATGGGTGTTTCCAACTTGTTTGTCGGCTTGACAAGAGCTACGAAGCTTATCCTTTTCAAACACAACATCTTTCAAGCCTCTAACCAAGTCATGCTTAACCAATCTATTCAATTGTTTTATTCCAACATGACCAAGCCTTCTATGCCATAACCAACCCATGCTAGACTTTGTGAACAAGCATATAGATAATCTAGCTTCACTAGCATTGAAATCAACCAAGTATAGATTCTCATATCTAAAGCCTTTGAAGATCAAATTAGAGCCATCTACACTTATGATCTCTACATCATCTATCCTAAATATGCATTTGAATCCAAGATCGCATAATTGAGCCATAGATAGCAACTTGAAGTTCAAACTCTCTACTAGCAACACATTGGATATGCTCATGTCATTGGATATTGCAATCTTACCAAGCCCTTTGACCTTGCCTTTGCCATTGTCACCAAATGTGATACTATCATAACCATCATTACCATTTATGTTGATTGAGTTGAACATTCTTGCATCACTGGTCATGTGTTGAGTGCACCCACTATCAAGAACCCAATGTCTTCCTTCAGCTTTGTAATTGATCTTTAAAAGAAGATCAATTCTTTTTAGGTACCCAAACTTGCTTGGGTCCTTGAAGGTTAGTCACTAAGCTCTTTGGTACCCAAATGGCTTTCTTCTTTGAGCCCATCCATGGTTTACCAATGAACTTAGTCTTCACACCATTTGTACCCTTAGTAAGCACATAGAAGGAATCAAGCTTAATGGAGGATACATTATCTTGTGGCTTCTTTTTCATGCACTTTTGCTCTACATGACCAACTTGCTTGCAACTAGTGCAAAACCGACCATTGTTCTTCACAAAACTGGTCTTGTGAGGAGTAAAAGCCGCCTTGCCTTTCTTGGGGGTATAGCCCAATCCCTCTTTATAGAGAGAAGCTCTTTGGCTACCCAAACACATAAGCAAGCGGTCCTCACCACCATAGGCCTTAGACAAGGTGTGAGTGAGCTTATTGACCTCCTTCTTGAGGTTCTCATTCTCAACCATTAGCGAGGCATCACAAATAAGACCATCACTACTAGATGAGGTGGAAGTAGAAGTACTACAAGAAGGGTTAGTGGGAGCAACAATGATAGGCATAGATAATGATTCATCAATTATATCACAAGTTAAACCTATATCACAAGTCTCAACATACTTCTTTTTATCTTGCTCATTAAGCAAAGAGGAATGAGCCTTTTCAAGCTTTTTGTGAGCCTTGCCAAGCTTCTCATGGGCTTCCTCTAGCCTCTCATGAGTTGCTTTGAGCTCATCAAGGGCTTGCTTAAGGGTTTTTACCTTCTTATTCAAGCTCTTGCATTCCCTTCTCTCAATGTCAAAGTGTTCTTTGGCATCTTCTAGCATGTCAAATAATTCATCTTTAGTAGGTTCATCATCATCACTATCACTATCATTTTCATTATCATGTTCATCATCATTTCCATCATCATCACAAGTTTGTACCTTAGTGTCCTTAGCCATGAAGCATGATGGAGTATCGAAGAGAGAAGGCTTCTCATTGATAGCAATGCTTGCAAATGCCGTCTTCTTGGTGGTCTTGTCATCATCACTATCATCATCATCACTTGAGGAGGCATCACTATCCCAAGTGACCACATATGAACCACCCTTCTTCTTCTTGAAGGTCATCTTGTCCTTCTTCTCTTTCTTTTCCTTCTTGTCCTTCTTGTTCTTCTTGTTGTCATCATCATTGTCGCTATTGTATGGACATTGAGCAACAAGATGATCTTTGCTTCCACATTTGAAGCACCTTCTTGACGCTTCCTTATTCTTGGATGAAGATTTCTTTCTTCTAGCACGGTACCCTTTCTTCATCATGAACTTGCCAAATTTCTTGACAAAGAGAGCCATCTTCTCATCATCATCATCATCCCATGAGCCATCATCTTCACTTGATGTTTCTTGCTTAGCCTTGCCCTTGGATGATGTGGCCTTGAATGCCACACTCTTCTTCTTCTCATCTTTCTTCTCATCTTTCTTCTCCTTCTTTTCTTCCTTCTCATCATCATCTCTATATGTATCATCGGTCATTATATCTCCCAACACTTGGTTTGGTGTCATGGTGTCCAAACCACTTCTCACTAGAATAGTGACCAATGTGCCAAATCTTGAAGGTAAACATCTCAAGAACTTGTGGGAGAAGTCCTTGTCCTTCACCTCTTCTCCAAGTGTTTTGAGATCATTGACAAGCACTTGAAGCCTATGAAACATCTCCGGCACACTCTCATCCTCCTTCATCTTGAAACTTGCAAACTTCTCTTTGAGAACGTATGCCTTTGCACCCTTCACGGCTTGAGTGCCCTCAAATGATTCTTCCAACTTCTTTCAAGCCTCATGAGCCATCTCTATATTCTTGATTTGCTCAAATGTTCTCTCATCAATTGCATCATGAATGGCACTTAAAGCAATGTCATTGTTTTGGAGAAGCACTTCTTCGGTCGTGGTGGGATTCTCTAGATCACCAATCTCAATTTTGGTTTCTACCACCTTCTACACATTTCTATTGATTGACTTGATATGTGTGGTCATCTTTGATTTCTAATACGGGTAATTTGTACCATCAAATTGGGGTGGCTTCTTGGTGTTGTTGATTTGAGCCATTTTTACACCGAAGTTAGTGTGCTCTCAAAGACTAACTAAAGAGCCACACTAACCAAACTAACAAGCTCTCACAACTAGCTACACTAAAGAGCTTGACAACTAGTTTGCGGTAATGTAAAGAGAGTGAGCAAGAAGGTTATACCACCGCGTCGAGGAAGGAGCCAATCAATCATAAGAATGAATAACAATGAAGACCAATCACCTCGGAATCAAATGATGAACACAATGATTTTTTACCGAGGTTCACTTGCTTGCCGGCAAGCTACTCCTTGTTGTGGTGATTCACTCACTTGGTGATTCACGCGCTAATTGACATCACACGCCAAACCATCAATAGGGTGCCGCACAACCAACACAAGATGAGGATCACACAAGCCATGAGCAATTCACTAGAGTACCTTTTGGCTCTCCGCCGGGGAAAGGTCAAGAACCCCTTACAATCACCACGATCGGAGCCGGAGACAATCACCAACCTCCTCTCAACAATCCTCGCTGCTCCAAGTTGTCTAGGTGGCGGCAACCACCAAGAGTAACAAGCGAATCCCACAGTGAAACACGAACACCAAGTGCCTCTAGATGCAAACACTCAAGCAATGCACTTGGATTCTCTCCCAATCTCACAAAGATGTTGAATCTATGATAGAGATGAGTGGGAGGGCTTTGGCTAAGCTCACAAGATTGCTATGTCAATGCAAATGGCCAAGAGTAAGAGCTTGAGATGGCCATGGGGCTTAAATAGAAGCCCCCACGAAATAGAGCCGTTGTACCCCTTCACTGGGCACAACGCGGGGTGACCAGACGCTCCGATCATATTGACCGGACGCTGGACCTCAGCGTCCGGTCACGCGATGCGTGCCACATGTCCCCTCTCTTCAAATGTTGATCACCCGATCTCAACGGTCAAGTGACGACCGGACGCAGTAGCTCAAAGTGACCGGACGCTGAACCCCAGTGTCCGGTCGTTTCCAGTAAGCATCCAAAGACGACTTTTCACGACCGGACGCGTCCGGTCATGCTCGACCGGATTCACCCAGCGTCCGATCACAAGGTGACTCTTCTATGCGCTGCCACGTCAGTAGGACCGGACGCACCCCTCCAGCGTCCGGTCACTAAGTGTCGGTGTTTCGTACAAGCACCGGCAAGTGAATTTATAGTAATGCGCGTTAGGCTCGGATGGTACGCTAAAGGACACAGGATTTATCTTTGGTTCGGTAAACGCCCCTACGCCCGGCTTTATTTGTTGCTTGTGTTATTAGCACCGTAACGACCGTAGTAAGGGATACAAACCGCCGAGAGAGGGACTGGTCCCAAGTCTCGATCAAGGATTGAAAGGTGGTCAAGAGCTTCGTCATTTGCTTGAATGTGTGTGAGTGCGTTCTATTGTTTTGTCCTCCTTTTCTTCCGTCCCCTGTTGATGGAAGAAGCGCATCCCTTTATAGATGAAGGGCCGGCTTTACAAGGGTAAGGGCTCCGGGACGCGATTCTACTTAGTCTTGTGGCTCACGTCTACTGGTTAGGTCCTCCACTCGATGAGTGCGAAGGAAGATAAGTGTTTACGATGTTGTCGATGTCTCGTAGGATGTCGGGTTAGTCACGTATCGCTTGCCTCTTGTAGGTATGGGCTGAAGATGGTGGTTTTGACTTATGAGCCTCCCCAGCCTTGCTCCGCACGCCTACGGTTCTCATGAGTCCTCGTTGGGAGAATGCGGGTCGGGGTCCGGTGTAACGCCATGGTCAAGGCCTTCGACCGAGGACCGAGGGGTCGGGGAAGCGGGCACCGCTCCCTCGGGTCCACCGTGTGGTGACGGAATACCCATCGCTCGTGGAGATAGCAAATCCTTTCCGGAGCGTAGCGGTTGTCGATATCTTCGTGTTCGGTTCCGTGTCCCCAGAAGGCGGCGCCTACAACTCTACAGGTGAGGTGCACGCACTGTAATACCTTTTGGGCTCTGCGGCGCCGGAATGGTCTAAAGCTTGATCCTGTCGTTCCTGGCGGTCCTTTTTTCTCCGCCAGGCGCAGGTATGGTCGTTGGAGCCATGGTTGACCCAACGTCTTGTCTCGCCCCTGTACCCATCATTATGAGGGATAGATATCGATCGAGGCGAGGCTCGTCTGGGGCGGTCGGGTGGTGACCCGCCCTCCGGGTCGGGCGAGACAGATTCATCCTCGGCCCTCGGGCGAGACCGAGCCCGTCCTCAAGGCGCCGGGCGAGGCGGAGTTTATCCCGGCCCTCGGGCGAGACCGAGCCCGCCCTATAGGCGTCGGGCGAGACGGAGATTAGCCTTGAGCTTTTGGGGCGAGGGGGTTATCCTACAAAGGCGCTTGGTAAGGTGACCCCGCCCCTCGGGGTCAGGCGAGACGGAATTCATCCTCGGCCCTCGGGCGAGACCGAGCCAGCCCGCCCTCAAGGCGTCGCAGCGAGGCGGAACCGAACTCTGTTACATTTCGAACAAGGGATGACATGGAGCCCTTACGCATCTAGAAGTTTTTCACGTTCGGTGGTCATCGGTTCCACCTTCCGGGGTACCTGGTATTAGGTCCCCGACAAGAGCCCCGAGACTCCGGTGATTCGGGTAGAGAACCGCTGGAGGGTGTTTTTGATTTTGTTGAAGCTAATTTGTTGGGAGGGTGCGCGCGAGCGCACTCGATGGGTGTAGTTTTGAGCCCCCGGTGACTCGAGTAGAGTCGCTTGGGGGGTTGTATCGACCCCAGCGGGTAAGGTCAAGGACTTAATTTTTCATCAAGCGGGTGTTTTTCCGAGTGGGTCGTGGCGCCCTGCTTATTGGGATCGATTCGGGGCCATCCTCACTGGGCTTGCTTCGCCTGGGTGGCGGATTGTTCGTGGATTCCTTCTTAGTTGGGCCGGCCATGAGTTGTCGGGCCCTAGGTGGGCCAAAGAGAAAAGAAACGGGCCTTTGTGGCTTGTGCTTCCCCGGTGGGTGGAGAGTCCGGATTCGCTTGGGGAAGGCTAACCGTCCGCCGAGATTTTTTGGGATGAGAGGATAGGGACTGCGCGCGCGTGTCCCACGACGTGACGCGGTGGCGTGCGTGGCAGACCCGGAGATCGAGGCGGACGGTTGCCCTTCTCGCGTCCGTCGCCTCCTATAAAACCGCGGGGTTCGCCCCCAGGGTCCCGTGTTTCACTCCCCTTTCTTTGCGTTCTGAAACATCCACCGCCAATCTTCCCAGCCTCTTGCGCCCGCATCGCCACCGTCGACCGGCCTGCGTTTGTGTTTCGGCCGCCGTTAAGCTCGCGCCTGCCCTTCCCCCCTCCTGTTTCAATGGAGTTGTGGGGCAGATCAAGCATCACTTCCCGGCGTCTGGAGGGCCTCGTCCGCCGTGGCCTTCTCCGCCCACTATCCGCCGTCCAGGAGTGGTTACTCCCCGGCGACGAGGGTGAGCCGGTGCCGCCTGAAGGGTATGTCGTCTCCTTTGCCATCTTCCATGAGCGGGGATTCGGGGTACCCGCGCATAGATTTCTTCGGGGGCTATTAGATTACTATGAGGTAGAGCTGCAGCATCTCACTCCTAATGGGATTCAGCATATGGCGGCGTTCGTTGCCCTGTGCGAGGGTTTCCTAGGGATCGATCCCCATTTTGATCTGTGGCGGTATTTCTTTAGAATTAGTCTGTCGAAGAGGAAGATTGGGGGGAAAGAAGTGGATGCGCCGATGGGGTGTGCCAAGATTCACCCACGCCATACCCGGTCGAAGGTTACCCGTACATGCGTCTGCTGCTACATCCAACAAGGGATGGCATTCGCAGTGGTTTTATGTTAGGGATGATGTGAGTGCCACCCACCAAGTACACCGGACGTCTTATTGTGGGTGCCCGGCGTGCGTGGGGTCAAGGCGTCAGACTAAAGACAAGAAGCACATCTCCGACCTTCTCTCCGCCTCCATGCCTGAAGGGTCGGGGTGTAAAGGGGTCGGGGATTATCGGTGCCTACCACGCGAGGAGGGTGGCGCCACTGATGGCGCGTGTGCTTCCCCTGCACCGGATGACGCCAGGGATATCGTTCGAGGGGACGGTGCTCGTTGACGAGGCGCTCCCTTATTCGGAAGTGGCGCAGCGTATCAAGGAGGCGACGGAGCCGACGAAGGATTCCGCCGGCAGGGTCCTCGACATCGTGTATCCGGTGCCCGGGCATCCTCCAATGCGGCCGGAGCCTGGGTTCTTCGAATTCGTAAGCCCTCTTCTCCCGCATTCTTTTCTTTCTCCTGAATCTCCCTCTTTTAACACTTGCTTCTGTAATGTTGGGGCTAGCCGAGGGGGCTAGTCTTCAAGGATAGCCCAGCCCCGCTGCCGAAGGACAAGGTTGTGGCGGCGGCGAATCGACTCGCGGCCGAGCGGGACAAGGAGGCAAAGGAGGAGATGAAGAAGGCGAAACGACTCAAGCAGGAGGCACGGGATCGGGGAGAGGACGTGAGCAGTGAGGATGACGATGATGATGATGATGACGACGGCGACGACGAGGTAGCCGTCGGACGGATTGGGGCGCCCCTGGAGGATGAGGAGACGCCGACAAGTGGCCACCCACCGTCTGGGGGCCCTTCGCCTTTCACGCGGAGGGAAGTGAATCGATGAGGTCGGTGGAGGCCGGCGAGTCCGCCTCTTCAAGATGGGCGTGCCGGCCGAGGACCGTGGATGGGGAAGGCGAACTGTCGCCGCCATCCCCGAGGCGACGATGAAGGGAGCAGACTCGAGGCTGCACCCGTGAGACGATGGAGGGGACGGCTCGGTGCCGCGCCCGACGAGACGATGGAGAGGAGCGACTCGGGCCGCGCCCGACGAGATGGACCCCCGCCCCGGAGTAGGGGTAGGCATGAAACGGTCCCGCCCAGATGAGCTGTAGCAGGGTCCGGGGATCCATCCCCAAACGCTTCGCCGGTCGAGGACGCCAACGTAAGCTGTTGATTCCTCTGTTTTCATCCTTTTCCCTTTTTATTTTGACTTAATGGTTATTACCTTTGCTTGCAGTTCTTGCGGACGGTCACACCTCACAAATTGGCGCCCAAGAAGAGTCTCGCCCTTCAAGTGGGACAGACGGCGTCGCTTAGAGCCACCCCCTTTGAGGCAGGAGTGGTGCCGATGTCGGGGCAGCGTTGGGCGAACGGACGGCGCCCAAGGTGGCTCCCACACCCGCAGAGGTTCTTGAGTGAGTGGTCTCTTCGGGCGGGCGTGGAACACCCGCCGAGGACCGAGATACCGCCGGTGACGGTGGTGGTCGGATCTGCGCTTAAGCCAGATCGGCCGGACTTGGTCGTGGCGGCACCCGAGGGTGCAGGCAGTCGCGGCCGCCAGCGCCCATGTGGATCCACCGTGGCGCTCGAAGCGGCCCAGACGGAGGAGGGTCCAGCCGGAGGGTCTCGAGTGCGGTGGTGGTGCCAAGTCAGAGGAGGAGCCGCCACCGCCCCTTTGTCGGGAGGAAACCGCTCCCAAGGCTGGGAGAGCCGCCGCTCCAAAGTGGATGGATGCTCGGGACCCGACGTTGGCTCTTTTCTCGCTCGATGATCATTCCGAGAGCATGGAGCGGAGGGTCTTGACATCGGGATCTCGACCATTTGAACGCCCGGACCAGCGCAGAGGAGCCTCCGTGAGATCATTATCCCTACCACTCGGGTATTTTTCGGACTTTCTTCTTTCTTCATGTGTTTTTGTGTTCTCGTATTCTCGATATCAGCCTTCTTCCTCCTCAGACTCTTGTTGCTCGTGAGCAGGATAAATCCCAATTCCTCCGTGAATGTATAGGCGGAGAGGGATCGCTTCCGAGGAGGCCCCATTGCTGAAGCAGACTTGGCCGCCTTGACTTGCTACTTGTTCGAGAGCGGGAGGCCCAAAGCTTGCCAGATGCGGAGGAGGCGCACTGGAATGTTCGAGGACCCATCGGCACAGGTCTAAGCTGGATGGAGAGGAGATTGCCAGACTCAAAAAAGAGCGAGACGAGTGCTGCAGAGAGGAATGCATGCGCCAATGAGAAGGCCAATGAAGTCCTGAAGGAGCCGGAGATGGAGCGGGACCTCCGGCGGAAGGCCGAGAGTAGGGCCACAGCCCTCCAGCGGAAGGTGGACGAGGACGTCGAGGTGGTCCGCTCTCTCCGGGCGGAGCTTGACGATGCGGTGAAAGGAAAGTCGAGTGCTGAGAACGCCGCCACCAAGCTGGAGAAAGAGGCTGCCTATACGCGCAGAGCCCTTCAGGCTGAGAGTGATGAGCACGATCTTCTACAAGCTACGGTCGGGGTTGTTCTTAACGCCCTGAATGTGATGGAGCCGGTGGAGACCAGCCCACTCGCGGCTCGTGTCGGAGGTATCACGGCTCGGGTGGGCCAGCTTGAGGAGAGTGCCTTTCACGCCGGGATTACCCAGGCCTTCACCGTCGCCCACGCCCACTATGAGAAGGAAATAAACCTGAAAGTGATGAGCGAAGGCTTTCCGTCCACCTACGAGGATGAAGAGCTGGAGGAAATGGAGCAGATGGTCGCTCCCCTTGCGAAGAACCTGGCAGACAATCTGAAAGAGATGGTTCTCCCTCCGCGGAAGTAATTAGTCGAACAATTTTGAGAATAACTTATATGTAATATGTGAACAAGTGTCGGTACTTTTCGAGTCTGGACGCCTTTCGTGCTTTTGCGTCTTAATTTTGTTTTGTTTGATTTTTGCGATTTCATTTTTTACGGTCTTACCAATATGTTTCCCTCAATTATGCCATTTGATTATAATGCGAGGAGATTGTTACGAAAGAAGGAGAGGAGGTAGCTGCATTTTAACAAATTTCGAGTAAGGTCCGACCCCCTTGACTCTTTGGGTCGGGTGTTCTGGAGACCGGAATCGTGGTTCGGTGATAATGGGTGCCATCGCAATAATCCATACTGTCTTCCAATGTAAATCCCAACCGGGAACTCTATGGGCTCGGCAAGGTGGGGCCTTTGTCCCTGCATTGTTTGGCCCGAGCCCCGAGCCTTGTCGGGGTCTAATAGGGTCGGCCGTTATTTGCGTGTTACCCCGTCCTCGGTTTTCGCATAATCGGAGGGGTGAGTGAACGACACTTGCCTCGACGGCTTGAGTACGCGCTCAACGAGCTCGCTAACGGGTAATGCGTTAAATGCGGAATTCGGGTCCATCATTTGTCGATGGGGTCGGCAGAGCCCTCTGGTGGCACTCCACAACTTCTTAACCCGCCTCCCGGCGGATGCCCGAGTCGTTCGATAAGCTCGGGGGCCCGATGGCCTCTCCTCGATGGAGATTTCGTGGGTTTGGCTCGAGGTTAGAATCGAACGAGAGAAGGTCGAGACGTCCGGTTCGCTTCGGCTCGAAGTGGGGTCGGGCGAGGGCGGCTGGGGCTCGTCTCGGTTATCTCTCCCACAGCTCTGTTCGGGCGTGAGGCGGCCTCGAGCCCTTCGTGGGCCGACCTTCAAACCTCACTGTGGTTGCCTATATCGGATAAATATGAATATCGCTTTGGTGGTGCGACACGAATCATTGGGATGCAATTTTTGCATATGAAATGTTTTGAATGCGAGATTTAATTGAAAATAAAGGTGGTGACGTTACCTTGGTGGTATGAGTGGCGGAAAAGCTCCTACCAGATGGGTTCGGGTCCTGACGTTTGTGACGAGGTTGGAAAAACTTGCATAAGAATTGCCATTCTTTGTTTTGTGTCTCGGTGAAGATCCGAGCTATTCAATTAACCTGGGCAACTTTGGTTCTTTGAGGGTGAACCCTTGATCCCTTCTTTGAGAAAGGCGGACGTCGAAACCGAGACGCGAGAGGCGTTTGAGCATGATTTTTTTCCGGTGAATAGAAACATTGTAGCTATCGGGCGTAGGGTTTGCTAGTTCGTCGATTTTACTCAAAGCTTTGTGCCTGTATGTCGCGCCCTTAGTTTCAAGCGTCATGGAGGGTCGGGTGAAGAGGATGTCGGATTGGTAGTCATCCTCGATGACCCCGAGTGATGCTTTCGCGTCCCCTTTTCGGCGTGGGTCGGAATCTTATGAACAAATTCTAACGCATAAAAAGTGAAAGATGAGAGGCTTATCTTTCTTTGGTCGTTCGTTGTCGTGTCTTACGGGCGAATGGTCGACCCAGAGAGGCTGAAGGTCCCATCATCGGGTCGTCCGTGGTCCTGTGCGGTGTTCATTTGACCAAAGAGGGACGTCAGAGACCGGGGTTCGTCCCGTCACTTCAGTGCGTCCCCTCGGATATCAATCAGCATTGATTGTGTATTTAAAAAGGGAAGGAGAGGGTTTTTGTCCGACCTTTCGCCTTTCCTTAGTTATCGCGCCTCCTCTTTAAATAGGGAGGGGAGAGGAGTTCTCACCCACCTCCCCTGCCGCCTCCGAGCCGCTATCTCTCCTTCTTCTTCCTTTCCGCCAAACGCGTCCGTGCGTCGTGGTGGTTCTGAGTGAGGCGAGTAATGCCGAGAGAGATAGAGAACTTACAAACTTGCTCGTGATTCAGTGCGTGATGTCGAGCCGAGGTTATCCAACTTAGATGAGATGGTGCGCGCGGCCCTTGCCGAGGAGTCGTCTTTGGCGAAGGAAAGGAGGCGTCGGTGGGCGTCAGACGTCGTTGATCGCGGCCAAATTTGCGCGCCTCCCTTGGCGGAGGCGTTTCGCCCATATGCCGTTATCGGGGTTATGGCTAGGGATGATGGCGTAGTCTTGAGACGTCATGGCGGTATCGCGCGCCGGTCATGGCCGACGACGATGGCGTAGTCCCGGACGTTCGGCGGAGCGCGTTGCTGCCGGGTCGCGGATGACGACGATGGCGTGGTCGCGGACGTTCGGCGGAGGCGTCGTTTCGGTCGCGGTTGACGACGATGGCGTGGTCCCCGGACGTTCCGGCGGAGTCGCCGAGATGGTGGCGCTTCGAGGATCCGGCGAAGATGTCGCCGACGGAGAGCGTGGCACGACGACCGTAGTAGACGAAGCTGGCCCATGTACACGCCCGGACATCGCCCGGCTGGAGCGTGGGCACGGTGACCGCAGATGAGACGACTGGCCCGTGTACACGCCGGACGACGCCGCCGATGGAGGGCGTGGGCGGCGACATCCGATAACACTTGTGGTAGAGCCGAGCCGAGGCGTAATGAAATAACGTTGTGGGGAAGCCCCTGTAAATGATCCTCGGAGTATATTGTTCCTTTTTGTAATGACATCGCTTTGTAAGTGGTGAATTTGTGCAAAAAATGAACAAAATTGCATCCTTGGCTTATGGCAAGTCATTTTAACGCTTTCCAACCCTTCTCATGGTCTAAGTCATAGGAAACTAGGGCGTGGGCGAACTAATTACGATTGAACTGGTGAGCAAAGAGGTTGCGACATTTGGGCGTGGGTGCCTTGCAGTCCTACCAGTTGTATTCGTAATTGGTTCCCTAAGATCTTAGCCCTCGAAACTTCGTTTTTAGGCTTAATGGAAAACTTAGAAAATGTTTGCAAGTATAACAGAGAGGATTTTTACGCGTAATAAGTAATACTTGTATTACACATGACATATGTTACGATCATATGCCAGCCCAGTGAGGAGGTCCCCCTCGCGATTTGCGTGGGTCGGTAGTCACTAAGGATCGGGGGTTCTGTTATGACAAAAACCGATAAGGAAAAGTGTAAGCTTATTTTAAGGATAGAAACGACGTAGTTGCTCAATGTTCCGGCGTTGGTGAAGACCTCGCCTTTGATGGTTTTCAACCGGTAGGGGCCTCGGGCGAAGTATTTCCATGACGATGTAGGGCCCTTCCTGTATGGGAGAGTTTGTGGCGATCCTTGTTGTTTCTGCACAAGGCGGAGGACGAGGTCTCCGACGTTGAAGGCTCGACCCCGCACCCGGTACTGTGGTACCGCCGTAACGCTTCTTTGGTACTTTGGTGAACGGAGGAGGCGATGTCATGGCCTCATCTAGCTGGTCCATGGCGTCTTGGTGAGATGCCTCGGCTCCTGCTAATCATATGCTCTCGATTCTTGGCGCCCATAGTCGAGGTCCGTCGGAGAATGGCCTCGGAGCCGTAGATCATGAAAAAGGGTGTGTAGCCGATGGCCCGGCTAGGAGTCGTCCTTAGGCTCCAGAGCACGGTAGGGAGCTCAGCCGAATAACGCTGGCGCCGAACTTGTTCAACCGGTTGAAAATTTCGGGTTTGAGGCCTTGAAGGAGCATGCCGTTTGCGGCGCTCGACCTGTCCGTTCGTCGTGGGAAGTGCGCGACGGTACGCCCAATCGATTCGGATGTGTTGTTCATCACGTAAACGAGCGAATTTCCTACCGTGAACTGCGTGCCGTTATACGTGATGATGGAGTTCGGTACTCCAAAGCGATGGATGATGTCGAGAAAGAACAAAACAGCTTGCTCGGATTTGATTGTGGATATTGGCCGAGCTTCAATCCATTTTGTGAACTTGTCTATGGCGACAAGCGGGTGGGTAAAGCCTCGGCGCGCTTTTTAAGTGGCCCAACCAGGTCAAGCCCTGGACCACGAAGGGCCACGTGATGGGGATCATCCGGAGAGCTCTGGGCCGGGAGGTGCGCTTGCCGAAGCGTAGTATTGGCACCCTTCGCAGCAGTGCATAATTTGCTCGGCATCGGCCATCTGCGGTGGGCCAATAGAAACCTCTGTCGGAATGCCTTCCCAACCAAGGTTCTTGGTACGGCATGGTGTCCGCATGCCCCTCCGTGGATGTCGCTTTCGAGGGAGTTTTCCACATTCGCCGAGGATACAAAGTTGCGAAATTCGATGTGACTTCGTTTGTAGAGTTCGCCCTCTACAAGAACAAAGGATTTGGCGCGCGTCCGCGTGAGCCGTCGGGCTCTGTCTTGTTGGTTGGTAGTACGTCGTGGAGGAGATAGTCGATGTAAAGCGTTCTCCGGTCATTAGGAGGATCGGACTCCATTCTTTGGGTCTTCTTCAATCTCCATGACCTCGGGTCGGGAGGAACAGATTGGCGGATCGGCCTTGGGGTCGGACTAGAAGGGCCATCGTCGGCTTGTTCCGACCCGCGAAGCGCATCGAGGGTTTGTGTTGGTCATTTGGCAAAGGCGCTGTTGGAATAGGCTCTCTTTGGATGTTGCTTTTATGAGTGTATCGGCCGCCGTTGAGGCGCTGGGATATGATTGAGTTCGAGGTCGTCGAATTTGTCCTCCAGACGTCGGACCTCTTGACAAAGATATGCCTCCATCTTGGTATCGTGGCAGCCCGACTCTTTCATGACTGGTTGACGACCAACCGAGAGTCGCCCCACGCGTCAAGGCGTCGGATGCCCAATTTCGATGGCGATTCAGAGGCCGTTGATGAGCGCTTCGATTCTGCGTAAAGATTGTTTGATGAGGGAAAATGAAGCGAATCATGTACCTCATGTGGACCCCGAGGTGGGATACAAAGACTAGTCCCGCTCGGCGCCCTTCTTCATCAACGATCCGTCAAGTACATTATCCGATTACTCTTGATCGACAATTTCTTTGGTGGCATCTGGACCTCGGTCCACTCCGTGATGAAGTCGACCCGATGCACGAGATTTGATCGCCGTTCGGGGACATAAGAAATGCCCCGATCCATCACTCGAGTGCCCACTTTGCGGTTCTTCCCGAAGCGTCATGGCTCTGAACGACCTCGCCGAGGGGGAACGACGTCACTACCAAATCACGGGGTGTGACTCAAGTAGTGGTGTAGCTTCCTTTTGGTGATGAGGACGGTGTAGAGGAGTTTACGGATCCGGGAGTAGCGGATTTTGGAGTCGGATAACACCACCGATGAAATATATCTGGTATTTGCACCTTGAAGGCGTGCCCTCTTCTTCTCGCTCTACTAAGGCGGAGCTAACCACTTGGGTGGTGGCGATATATATAGTAAGAGAGATTCTCCATCGCATGGAGGGACTAGGACCGGCGGCTTAGTTAAAAATCGTTTAACCATGTCAAGTGCTTCCGAGCCTCTACCGTCCACTCGAAAAGCGGTCGGTTTTCTTCAGAGTCGATAAAGGGGAGTCCTCGTCACGAGGCGTGAAATGAATCGACCGAGAGCGGCAAGGCACCGGTGATCCGCTGAACCCCTTTATGTTTTGGATCGGGCCCATCCTCGTGATGGCTGATATCTTCTCTGGGTTGGCTTCGATGCCACGTTCGAGAGCGATAAAGCCGAAAGCAAAGATGCCCCTCGGGACCCCGAAAACACATTTTTCGGGATTGAGCTTGATGCCGATTCGCCCGGAGTTTCGCAAAGGTACGTTCAAGGTCGGCGACAAGGTGGTCAGCCCGCTTGATTTGACTATGATGTCGTCGACATAGGCCTCAACGGTTCGCCTGATGAGGTCTCAAAGCAACTAAGCATACAACGCTGGTACATTTCCCCAGCGTTCTTCAAACCAAACGGTATTGAAACGTAGCAAAATGATCCGAAGGGCGTGATAAAAGATGTCGCGAGCTGGTCGGACTCTTTCATCGCGATCTGATGGTAGCTCGAGTATGCGCGTCCAGAAGCAGAGGGTTTCGCGCACACGAGGTGGAATCGACTATTTGGTCTATTCGTGGCAAAGGAAATGGATCCTTTGGACACACTTTGTTGAGGCCAGTATAATCAACACACATTCTCCATTTCCCGCTTTTTTTTCGAACAAGAACAGGATTCGCTAACCACTCTGGGTGGTACACTTCCTTAATGAATCCTGCGGCCCGATGGTTTGGCTATCTCCTCGCCGATGGCCTGCGTTTCTCCTCGTCAAAGCGGCGCAGCGTTGTTTCACCGGCTTGGAGCAGGAAGGATTTGGAGAGTATGCTCGGCGACTCTCCTCGGGATGCCCGGCATATCCAGAGGGTTTTCACGCAAAGATGTCCTTGTTGGCGCGGAGGAAGTCGACGAGCGCTTTTCCTATGCGCGGAGGAGAGCGGTCCCGATTCGGACTTTTTGCCCTCGAGCTACTGGGATCCAAGAGGACGTCCCTGGAACCCTCTGCCGATTCGAATGATCCGGACGACTTCTTTGCGTCGGGTGTCCCCTCACTGACCTCCTCCCTGAGGGTGACGAGCTCTTCGGATGCGATGACCGCGGATGCGTGTCCGCAGCATTCGACCTCGCACTCGTAAGCGCTATTTGGAAGGAGGTGCCGATGGTGATGATCCCACGGGGGCTGGCATCTTGACAGAGATATGTGTAATTGGGTACGGCCATGAACTTCACGTAACATGGTCGCCCCAGAATGGCATGGAAAGTCCCTGGGAACCCCACTACATCGAAGGTGAGGGTCTTGGTCCGGTAATTGGATCGATCCCCAAAAGTGACGGGCAGGTCAATCTGCCCTAGTGGCACGGCTTGCCTTCCTGGTACGACGCCATGGAAAGGTGCTCGGACGGGGCGGAGGCGCGTTCGGTCGATGCCCATCTCGTCGAGTGTCTTGGCGTACATGATGTTGAGGCCGCTGCCCCCATCCATCAGTACCTTGGTGAGCCGCTTTGGACCGACGATCGGGTCGACGACAAGCGGATACCTTCCCGGGTGTGGGATGGCATCCGGATGGTCGGTCCGATCGAAGGTTATGGTGGATTCCGACCACCGGAGATAGGCTGGCAAAGCCGGTCCAGCGGTATAGACCTCTCGACGCGCGACCTTCTGGCGGTGCTTGGAGTCGTAGGCCGTTGATCCTCCAAAGATCATGAGGGCACCGGTCGGAGTTGGGAAGGTGTCGTCCTTCTCCTCCGTGTCGTTAGTGGTGGGAACAGCTCCTTCCCTGCTCCTCCTTGTTAAGGCCCCTCACCAAGTATTTGCGCATAAGGCCGCATTCCTTGTATAGGTGCTTGGCCGGGAAGGCGTGGTTTGGGCATGGCCCCTCGAGCATTTTCTCGAAGTGGTTCGGAGTGCCCTCCGCGGGCTTCCGCCACTTTTTGGTCGGCGGGCGGCCATGAGTAAGTTGTCGCGCCGTTGCTTCTTATTTTTCCCTTTGGCGGGACGGTTGGAGGCGCCTTCGCTGGCGTCCTCGTCCCGCCTTGTTTTTCCGTCGGTACGATCAAAGATGGCCCCGACTGCCTCTTCTCCAGAGGCGTGACTAGTGGCGATGTCCAGGAGTTCCTTGGTAGTTCGCGGGCCCCTGCGTCCCAGCTTGTGGACCAGGGATTCGCAGGTCGTTCCGGACAGAAAGGCTCCTATTACGTCGGCGTCGGCGACGTTCGGGAGCTCATTGCACTGTCGGGAAAAGCGCCGGATGTACCCGCGGAGGGTTTCACCGGCTTTCTGACGGCAGTTCTTGAGGTCCCATGGGTTTCCATGGCGTTTGTACGTGCCCTGGAAATTACCCACGAAGATCTCAGTCAGATCCGCCCAACTCTGAATAGCATTGGACGGTAGGTGCTCCAGCCACGCTCGTGCTGAGTCGGCCAGGAACAGCGGGAGATTGCGAATAATGAAATTATCATCGCTAGCACCACCGGCCTGACATGCAAGCCGATAGTCTTCGAGCCAAAGCCCGGGGTTCGTTTCGCCAGAATATTTAGGAATGTTCGTGGCGGTCGATACCTTAGAGGGAACTCGGCGTTGAGATGTGCCGGCCAAAGGCCCGAGGGCCCAGCGGGACGGGCTCGGGCTTCGGTCCTCGTTCTGTTGTCGTAGCGCCCGCCACGTCGGGATGATAGCGCTGGCCGCTTCTCCCTCGTCGCCGTGGGCACGCGTCGGAAGCGTTGATGATGCTACGTCACGTCGCGCGCCACGGCCGAGGCGTTGATGTCTGAGGACGACGGAGGGCTGCCACGGCCGGCGGTGTTTGGTGTCTGAATGCGTCCTTGGTGGGATGCACGAAGGTGCTGTATTTGGTGGTGTCGGGTTCGCGTCGCCGAGACAACGAACTTTACGCTTTCGCGGCTGGCAAGGCGCTTTCGAGCAACGCGGCGAATCTCCCGATAAGCGCGTCGATCCTCGGACGTCGTGGCCTCCGGGAGACCATGCAGCAAGGCGGTCGCTGCGGCGATGTTCCGGCTAGCTCGAGCGAAGTGAGGAAAGGCCCCATCGTCGGTGAGGATCCTTTGATGTACGGTGCGGGCTGTGGCGCGCGCGCGCCCCCCGTCTTTGCGGCGTTCAATCTCGCGATTGATGTCCGCGTATTCCCGTGCGAGCCCTTGCCCGGCCTCATCGATCTCTTGCTGATGAGCCCTTAGCTGCTCCATCCTCAGGCGAGATGGGGCTGTCCCTTCTTCCCCGGATCTGCTGTCAGGATTGTTCGTAGGGGTGGCCTCTTCCCTGGAGGCGCTTTCGACATGACCCTCAGGGGTCTGCGTCATGTAGCATTCTCGGGAAGGGTGGTGGCTCCCCCTGCTGGAATCCGAGCTGGAGAGCGATCTGAGCTCCTCGTTGAGGAGCTCGTGAGGAGGTCTCCGTATCCGTTCAATCGCCCCCACGAACTCGATGTCCGTGGGTGGTTGAACCACCAGAAGCGCCGTGAAGACGGCCAGTGGTTGCCGCAACGCTATGGAGACCGAACGGAAACGCTGTCGGGGCGCTCCATACGGACCCTTCCGGACACATGGTGGCGTTGTGAGAGGCTTCTTTGGGTGACGGGACTCCCCGGGAGTTGCCCGGTGGACCCTCAAGCCTGAGACGGCTGAGGTTGATGGAAGGGGGAGATGGGGCGGCTGAGTGAGTCAGTGCCAGCTCTCCTTCTAGTGTGATGATGAAATCCAGGTCACTGAAACGCACGTGTGCGCCCGGGGCCCAGGTGATTGCGTGGGTGGTCATCCGAGACCTGGTTTGGAACGCGCAAAGCCCCTACCTGGCGCGCCAACTGTCGGTGTTTCGTACAAGCACCGGCAAGTGAATTTATAGTAATGCGCGTTAGGCTCGGATGGTGCGCTAAAGGACACAGGATTTATCTGTTGGTTGGTAAACGTCCCTACGTCTAGTTTGTTCTTCGCTTGTGTTATTAGCACCGTAACGATCTCGTAGTAAGGGATACAAATCGCCGAGAGAGGACCTGGTCCCAAGTCTCGATCGAAGGATTGAAAGGTGGTCAAGAGCTTCGTCATTTGCTTGAATGTGTGTGAGTGCGTTCTATTGTTTTGTCCTCCTTTTCTTCCATCCTCGTTGATGGAAGAAGCGCATCCCCTTTATAGATGAAGGGCCACTTTACAAGGGTAAGGGCTCCAGGACGCGTATTCTACATAGTCTTGTGGCTCACATCTACCTGGTCAGGTCCTCCACTCTGATGAGTGCGAAGGAAGATAAGTGTTTACGATGTTGTCGATGTCTCTGTAAGATGTCAGGTTAGTCACAGATCGCCGCCTCAAGGCAGGTATGGGCTACTGATATAGTGGTTTTGACTTATGAGCCTCCCCACCCTTGCTCCGCACGCCTTTCCGGTTCTCATGAGTCCTCATTGGGAGAATGCGGGTCGGGGTCCGTGTAACGCCGTGGTCAAGGCCTTCGACTGGGAGGACTCGAGGGGGAGGAAGGGCGGCGCGCTCCCTCGGGTCCACCGTGTGGTGACGGAATACCCATCGTTCGTGGAGATAGCAAATCCTTTCCGGGGCGTAGCGGTTGTCGATATCTTCGTCGGTTCCGTGTCCCAGAGTCAAGGCGGCGCCTACAACTCTCTGAGGTGAGGTGCACGCACTGTAATACCTTTTGGGCTCTGTGGCGCCCGGAAGTGTCTAAAGCTTGATCCTGTCGTTCCTGGCGGTCCTTTTCTCGCCAGGCGCAGGTATGGTCGTTGGAGCCATGGTTGACCCGAACGTCTTGTCTCAAATCTGCACCCATCATTATGAGGGATAGATATCGATCAGGCGAGGCTCGTTCTGGGCCGTCGGGTGGCCGACCCCGCCCTCTGGGGGGTGGGCGAGACGGAATTCATCCCTCGGCCCTCGGGCGAGACCGAGCCCGTCCTCAAGGCGCCGGGCGAGGCGGAGTTTATCCTCGGCCCTCGGGCGAGACCGAGCCCGCCCTATAGGCGCTTTGGGCGAGACGGAGATTAGCCTTGAGCTTTTGGGGCGAGGCAGGTTATCCTACAAAGGCGTCGGGTAGGTGGACCCCGCCCCTCGGGGTCAGGCGAGACGAATTCATCCCTCGGCCCTCGGGCGAGACCGAGCCCGCCCTCAAGGCGTCAGGCGAGGCGTGAACCGAACTCCTGTTACTCGAACAAGGGATGACATGGAGCCCTTATGCATCTAGAAGTTTTTCACGTTCGGTGGTCATCGGTTCCACCTTCTGGGGTACCCTGGTATTAGGTCCCTGACACTAAGTGACCCAGCATCTGGTCAGAGACCGACGCCAGCGTCATTGCAGCTTGTACTGACCGAACGCGCCGGTCCAACCGTGGCCAGCGTCCGGTCACTTACAGTGACCTTAGTCTTTTCTGTCTAGGGCGCCAGTGGCACCGTCGGACTGTCCGCACTCTACGGGCAGACACTCCGCCGGTGAAGTTTCCTACCCTTGCTCAAATGTGCCAACCACCAAGTGTATCACCTTGTGCACATGTGTTATCATATTTTCACAAACATTTTCAAGGGTGTTAGCACTCCACTAGATCCTAAATGCATATGCAATGAGTTAGAGCATCTAGTGGCACTTTGATAACCGCATTCCGATACGAGTTTCACTCCTCTTAATAGTACGACTATCGATCCTAAATGTGATCACACTCACTAAGTGTCTCGATCATCAAAACAAAATGGCTCCTACCATTTATACCTTTGCCATAAGCCTTTTGTTTTTCTCTTTCTTCTTTTCAATTCCAAGCACTTGATCATCACCATGGCATCGCCATCTTCATGTCATGATCTTCATTTGCTTCACCACTTGGAATGTGCTACCTATCTCATGGTCACTTGATAAACTAGGTTAGCACTTAGGGTTTCATCAATTCACCAAAACCGAACTAGAGCTTTCACCCACTCGGCAGCTGTTGCTCGCTCGACCGCACGTAGCTCCATCGCCCATGCTCCCGTCGCCTCAGTCGCCCGGTCTTGGGACTCACGGCAGGCAGACTCTAGCTGGTGCCTGAGCTCGTCAACCCACCACGATGCTGTCACTTCCTACTCCATCCGACCATACTCCTCCTAAAGAAATCAGGACTTATGGATCGACATCATCTCTAGATCCTGTGATACAAGAAGCAGGCATGCTGAGATAACTATTGAAAGGCCGAGGAATCAAGGACAACACCAAAAACACAGAGAACTTACCTCTGCAATGCGTGATAGGTCGACTATCATGGCCTGATGACTCAACCCTCTCCAAGGCCTCCTTGAGCCTTGCCTTGGTAAGGGCGAGATCGGACTCCATCGATAGTCCTCTCTCCCCGAGCAGGTGCCAGAGCTTCACCTCCTCCTCATCACAAAGGATGAACTAGGCCTTTCCTGGCTCATCGAGGCATGGCCACACCAGCTCGCTGGTCTCCCTTGACCCGCTAGAAGATCCAGCCATCGCAGTATCATGCGACGGCCGGATCATCACCAGCTCCTAAGATGGCGAGATGGATAGCGGCTCCACCCTGGTATCTTCTTTGTCGGAGAAGGGGATGTCCACCACCAAGACTCGACGGCTCACCGGTGGATGCACTACCTCCGGCCTGGCCACGGTTCCTCTCGACCCCTCTAGCTCTAACCAAGTGGGTGAACCATGCGCTCCTCCGCCAGGCCCAATTTCCCTCCTTTCCTCCTCCACAACTATTGGGGGAGGGACCGCGAGAGTCACCTCCGACCTGACCTCCGCCGTCACCACGGGGATCGCTACCATCATAGCCGCTGTCGCTGCCGCCGTTCTCGTGACCGGCCAGGAAGACACAACCCCCAGTGGGGAAGATTGCGCCGCTGCCAACCTACTTCCCCTGCCACTTGTCATGACCCACTACAGGCTGGGTCTCCACTCTTCTCGCATGGGAGGTGGGGAGATTTCTAGTCCCAACCCCTGGCTGTTGTCAAACAAACGCAGGTTAGTCACACTCAAAAACTCAACTATGAGAACAAAAAGGAGCATGAATGCATACCTAGATGAAAGCAGCAGAGCCCTAAAGCCCCGACCGGCTAACGATGAGCCAACCAGATGAGGACCACTCGCGGGTCGCAACGCGTGCCCCCTCGCATCGGCCAAGGGAGGGGCTGACCCGGCCGATCCTCGATCAGCTCGTGAACGGCCGTGACCGCCAGCTCATGGCGAAACCACCGAAGCAATGGCGGGGCATCCCCCCGTTGGGGGTCGCGCACACGTGCCGACCCCAAATATGTAGGGGAACGATCACGTCCCCCCGATCGATCGGCGTGCTCTGCCACATTCGAAGCAGGGGGCACGAAGCCGACAACGCCTCCAAAGCGTGTGGCGACCGCGCCCACTTTGCCTCTCGTTCAAGGGCGGTGTCTTCACTCGCAGCACGCTTCCTCAACTTGGGAACATCACCGCGTGTCTCCACATCACGCCCGCCATCGACGGACGCAGCCATGGGCGCACGGTGCTCCACCGAGGTCACAACAGCGCCCCTGACTTCTTCATCCTCCAAGGCACTTGTGTCATCACCCATCTCCATGGGCTCCTCCAACTCAAGCTCCGCCTCCACGCCACTCAAGCTCTTGCCCACCCGGACCCGCTGGTTGATCTCCTTCTCCTTATCGAATCTCCTCCGGGCCTTTTCAGCTTTCTTCTTCTTCTTGGCAAGCGCCGCCTCCCTCTGGGTAGTTTGCCGAGCCTCGCCTTCTGGCCCTCTCCGAAGATGCAGCCGGAATTTATAGCCTGTGAGTCCCTTCAAAATGGGCAACTCGGAATCAATCAAAATAAGAAGGAAAAGGTCACAAAAAATGGGGGGCATACCAAGTTGGACAGCTGTAAGGTCGAGATGGTGGACTAGAGGGGGGTGAATAGTCATTTCTAAAATTAATCGCGTCGGCTAACTGAAACAAGTGCGGAATTAAAACTATCGGTCTAGCCAAGACTACACCCCTCTATTTATGTTCTCTAGCACCTTCCAAAGATACTAATTAAGCAACAAAGGTGCCGGGCTAGCTAGAGCTCACCTAACCAATTCTAGAAGCAAGGTCACATAAACTTATGCCACTAGTACTTTAAGCAATAAGGAAGCTCTTACACATGCTAGTAAGCAAAAGCACAAAGCCACCTAAGCTCACTAGCAATGCTCAATAACAAGGCAACCAATGCCAAATTAGAGAGCACAAATACTTAGCTACACAAACCAAGCAATGTGACTAACAAGGTTACACAAACTAAATTAGCCACGCAAGGGAGCTACTTTTATGCTACACAAGCAAGAAGGTAACTAGTAAGCTACACAAGCTAACTAATTACAAGAGCAACTACACAAGCACAATGTATATGAAAGGAAAATACAAGCTTGTGTAACGAGGATGCAAACCAACGGGAAAAACAAGGTTGACATGGTGATTTTTCTCCCGAGGTTCACGTGCTTGCCAACACGCTAGTCCCCGTTGTGTCGACCGCTCACTTGGTGGTTCGGCGGCTAATTGGCATCACCCGCCAAGCCCGCACGTCGGGCACTGCAAGAACCTACCCCAAAAGTGAGGGTAGCTCAATGACACGCTCAACTAGAGTTGCTCTTCACGACTCCCGCGGGGCGAGCACAATGCCCCTCACAAAGCTCTTCTCCGGAGCACCGCACAAGCTTCTTGTGGGCTTCGACGGAGACCACCACCAAGCCATCTAGGAGGTGGCAACCTCCAAGAGTAACAAGCACCACCAGCTTGCAACTCGATCACCTAGTGCCACTCGATGCAACCTCACGATGTAATCGCACTAGAATCGCTCTCTCACACAATCGAATGATCACTATCAAGTATATGTGAGATGGAGGGCTCCCAAGCACTACTACACAAGCCACCAAGGCTCTAGTGTGCTCAGCTACCGGCTCAAGGCCGACCATGGCTTCTATTTATAACCCCACGAACAAATAGAGCCGTTACCCCTTCACTGGGCAAAAGTCGGGACGACCGGACGCTCCAGTCCGATCGACCGGACGCTGGACCTCAGCGTCCGGTCAAGCGATACTCGCCACGTGTCCCCTCCTTCAAACGTTGTTCATCCGATCTCAATGGTCATCTGACGACCGGACGCATCAGCTTCAACTGACCGGACGCTGAGCCTCCAGCATCCGGTCGTTTCTAGTAAGGTTCCATAAACGACATTTCACGACCGGACGCGTCCGGTCGATCGCGATCGAACACAGCACCAGCGTCCGATCACTCTCCCGCTTCTCTGCTCTGCCTGCGTCATCATACGTCACCCTGACCGGACGCACACAGCCAGCGTCCGGTCACTTTGTGACCAGCATCCAATCCACTCTGTGAGACCCTGTCTTTTCTGTATAGGGCGTCGGTGGCACCGTCGGACTGTCCGCACTCTACGGGCGGATACTACGCCGGTGGAGTTTCTAACCCTTCTCGCCTCCGTTTCATCGCCGAGTTGATCCACATCAACTCCAACTTCATCTCCTTTGTAAATGTGCCAACACCACCAAGTGTACACCACCATGTGTATGTGTGTTAGCATTTTCACAATCATTTTCTAAAGGATTAGCCACTCAACTTGCCACGCCACTCGATCCTAGCGACGATGTAAAGTTAGATCACTCGAGTGGCACTAGATGACTGATATGCAAACAAGTTTGCCCCTCTTGATAGTACGGCCATCTATCCTAAACCCGGTCACTAACTTCTCTACACACCTATGATCGGTGAAATGAAATGCCCTAGGTTATACCTTTGCCTTGCGCATTCCATTCTATCTCCTCCAATGTCGATGCAACACATGCACCAACACGATCAATAATGATATGATCCACTTCATATCATCACGTGATCATATTGGTTCATCAATCTTGACTTCACTTGCTTTTCACCGTTGCCTTCGTCCATCGGCGCCAAGTCTTGCTTAAGCTTCACCGCCACGCGGTCCATCACTCCAAAGCCTCTAACTTGCCCTTCACGCTTGCAACCGATCCATCAAGCCAAGTCTTGTCTTGATCTTCTCCACCTTGATCACATGACTCAATGTCATGTCTCATGTGTAATAAGCTCCTTCATCATCATACGTGTGAGCTTTGCAACATCTCCAAGCCATTTTCACTTTCATGGCATATGTTGCTCACACACATGTACCTGTGGACTAATCACCTGTGTATCTCACATAAACACAATTAGTCCACCTAGGTTGTCACTCAATTACCAAAACCACACAAGGACCTTTCAATAGCTTCGCGGCATGAAGGGGACTGGGCGTCCCTTCGAGGAAGTCTTTATCCCTCACCTGTAGCACCCGATCGAGACGACTCCAAGCTTTATCCTTTGGCAACTCCTTCGGTGACGCGCGGTCGGGATCCATCGGGCCAGAGTATTCCCACATCGGCCATGTTCTTTCCACCAACGGGGCGACCCAACGACGGAAGAAGGTATGGAAGACCCGCAACCAGTCGAGGTCATGCTACAAAAGCCTCTGAAGCTCCGTCTCGATAACCTCCAACTTGTTCTGCCGACCGGTGGGACCCCACGACCAGCTTTCCCTCCTCTCTGGCCTTTTCCAGTAAACGTCGGGAATGGCGCTTCCACTGGGTTCCTGATGTAGAACCACTCACCGTGCCACCCCCGGTTGGAGTCATAGGGGGAGTATGCAAGGTAGACGACCGACGGCTTTGGCTTCTTCTACAAGGCGAATCCTCCAACCGACGCGATTCTGAGCGGCTTCCCCTTGGACAGGGCTCACCCACTGAAGATCTGCCGGAAGAGGTCCACGTGTGGCTCCATCCCAAGGAAGGCCTCACAGACGGTGACGAAGCCGGCGATGTGCTGCAGCTCTAGGCCCCACTCGTTGAGGAGCCCACGTAAGAATCAGTGCGGGGGATACCCAAGCCCACGCTCGTGGAAGGTGAGGAAGCAGACGACCTCATCGGCCTGGGGTTGTGGAACAACTTCCCCCAGCGCAGGAGCCCTCCAATGAGCCACCTCCTTCGACGGGAGTAGCCCCTTCTCGGCGAAGGCGACTAGCACCTCCTCATCCACGTTGGAAGCCCTCCAATTCGACATCGCACCTCGGATTTACAAACGAATCTGTGAATTCTCTTCTCCCTCGCTCTACCCTCCTCTCTCCTAGAAACCACCATGGCACACGAACAGACTTGGAGAAAGGGAGGAAGGAGGAACAACAGCGGTTGAAGGAAGGCGAAAGAATGGGAGGAAAATCCTCTCACTTCCCCCTATTTAATGTGGAAAATCGTGCGGCGAGACGTGGCCCTGGCTGATGGGACACGCCCTGCCCGACGAAACATCGCTCGGTTAGCAGGACGTGGCCTGGGCAGGGCCCACCACTACCACAACCCGGGCGCGGGAAATAAGGCGCAACTACAAGCAAACGATCCTCAGCCTTCCCAGGCGGGATTTGGAAGGGCCCACCAACGGAATGTCCATCAAGGAGAGGCCAATGGGTCACCTGAGTCGATCAGACGGCTACCAAGAGACAAGTAAGGAGCAACAGGATGCCTCATGCAGGTTGTGCCGACCCCATCATGAACGACGGAGACAATGACATATCCGATAGGAGCTCTCCAGACCCGTCACTCAAGCCATCAAGATAACCTTACCAAACCCCCTTTTTGTTTTCTAGTACATAATCATTCATTCATCCATTCTCATGCATACATTCATACATACATCCATACATTCATCCCATACATCCAAGCATTGCATATGCAGTTATTGCATCACAACGCTTCGTGTTGCGTCACAAAGCGGTAGTCGCCTCATTCGATATGAGCGACGACCAACTGAGGTTCGAAGGCCGACCCGCAAAGGGCTTGAGGCCGCCTCATGTCAAACAGAGCCAGGGGAGAAAACGTAGATGAGCCCTAGCGGCCCTCACCCAATCCTGATCTCGAACCATGCCCACAGAATCTCCATCGAGGGGAGGCCAGCGGGCCACCTGAGTCGGTCTCCGAAACAGCTTGGGCATCTACCGGGAGGCAGGTTAAGGAGCAGTGGAATGCTACATGAGGGTTGTGCCGACCCCGTTACGAATGATGGACCAGATTCCACTCAGACGTACCCGTTATTAACCTCACCTAGCGCGTCACTTGAGCCATCGAGGCAAACAGCGTTAGCTCAACCCCTCCTGTTGCGGAAACCACGGACGGGGTAACGCACGAAACTAGACCGACCCCTTGGCCGCACCCGACACTTGGGTTGGCGCTCCGTCTCGCTCGACCCCTCGGCCGTGCCCGACACTTGGGTTGCCGCTCCGTCTCGCCCGAACCCTTGGCCGCGCCCGACACTTGGGTTGGCGCTCCATCTCGCCCGACCCCTCGGCCGCGCGCCGACACTTGGGTTGGTGCTCCGTCTCGCCCGATCCCTCGGTTGCACCCGACACTTGGGTTGGCGCTCCGTCTTGTCCGACGGCGACCTACGAACTTACACCCATCGGGTGCGCTCGTGAAACGAGTGTAAACAACCCCTTCACGACTTCACAGAAGTCCCAAAAGGGCTCGGGGGCTTCTGTCGGGTTCATGAACCCAGGGTCCCCAAAGGACCTGCTTCCCAGCAAAAACTCGGCCTAGCAGACGGCCCAGATACCTAATGATAGTCCGGGAGAACGATCCGGTCCCCGACCGAAAGGCCTGGCCAAGGTAGGGACATAGTCCGACTCCGACCTCCATTTCTGACCGGGGATACACCGGACCTCTGTTTGCAGCCCTTCCCTGACCGACACGGGCGGGGCCGACTGGGAATGACCGGCTGGGGACGCCCGCTCGGTGAGGGCACGGGGATCAGGCGGAGCAGATAAGATAAGACGCTCAAGTCAAACCGCAATACCGAGGACCGTACCATACCATACCCTGCTCACCTGCAGGACGGTGCCACCAGGCCATGCCAGATAGGCACTATATAACCTTTTAGGCGTGTTAGAACCCAAACAGTATTATAGACACCGACATTTGCCATATCAGGTGAACACGATAGAGCCTGCCATATGCAACTGGACATAAAACAGTATTCTGGACGTCGACGACTGTCTCGTACCCGACAGCGTGGGCAACAAGACTAGGTAGCACACGTATATATTCTCTCTCTTTCTTTAACTTGTAAGAGCCCATCCCCTTCGACTATAAAAGGGGATGAGTTCTCTCAAAAAGAGATCTGACTATTCTGGCTCTCTAAAAAAGAGAAGCTAATGATTCGAGCACTCGAGGACCCGAGAACTCGAATAGCTCAATAGCCCTAAAACTCTAAAGCTTCACACAACATACGCTCCAAAACTTAGCTCACGTTAGAGCTCCCGTCACTCTCGGGCCTTCGGTTTAGAGTCCGACCGGACCTTGAACACCCCCTTCTTATTCCTACTCGTTTGTAACATCACAGCAAACTTCGAGCACCTGGGCTTAGGAATAAACTCTTCGACCGACTGAAACTGGACGTAGGACACGTTGCCTGAACCAGTATAAACCCTGTGTCATTGAGTGCTACACCACATCCAATCACAACGCACGACAAAGCTATAAATATTTATTTATTAGTCACTTTTCGCGCCGATAGCAATTAAATGTTAGGTTCTTAATCTTCGTAAATATCCTTGCGTTCATGGTGGCAACCACCTCAAGGGTCAACAATTTCGGCTAGCGCCTAACGTCAACTATTAATATTAGATATTTTCGTACTAAAATATTAATTTAATTGTTTCCATACTAAAAGTTAGCGAGTGCACTCTAAAACGTGGACCCATCTCAGAATTAGGACCAAAATGGCAAGCGGAAAACTGTTGGACACTATTTCAAGCTTGAAATAAAATCAGTAAATCTTTATCTCACTCGGGTGATCCTGAGGCTCCTGTCACTCGATTTTATTTGTTCGTCGATTCGGCGCTGTCAACGGAGGCGATTTACCAAGCGGGCGCGGTACCTAAGGTGGCAGGTCGTGTTGGGTGTGGCGTGCACCGCTGCTGAGTGCTGAGTGCGTGGTGGAGTGCATGCTGCTCGGTGCAGTGCCTGCTGCAGTGATAGCGGTGTAGTGCATGCTGCTCTGTGCTCTGTAGGTGCACTGTGCATGCGCGGTGGAGTAGTAGTCGCAGGTGGGTGCAGGTGCAGCAGGGACCTCGGTCACGTCACCTCGTCCTTAAATTCCTTTAGCACGAGTAGATTACATCGACTATAATTTACTATTTCGTTTTGGTGTAAATTTTATATTTAATTAGTATAAACTGATTGTTTATTGTTCTTTCTCTTTTGTTATGAAATGTGTATGTCTTATTTGATTTATTTTTGAAATTCTTCCAATTTATCTTTCATATAAATAATCTGTTAATTTGTTTGGCATATTTATTTTAAATTTGTATGTTTTCTTTGTTTTTTTTGAAACTCTTACCATTTGCCTTTCATAGAAATAATATGTTGATTTTTTTATTAATCTTATTTTTATTTTACTATTTTTTATTTTGATTTTTGTATTTATTTGATCTTTTATATTTGGTCCCTTAGATGTAGATCGTGTGCTCATGGAAATCGAGTGTTTCCTGGGCCACAAACACTCGATTTTCATGATCGGTAGAATCGAGTGCTCAATAGACATCTGACACTCGGGTGTGTCAGAGTCCTTGTGTGGGGATGGTAGACAGACCCAATGGGCCCTTTTCCCCTTCCCGGCCAAACTAGGAACTAAAAATTTAGAAACGCTGAGTTTGTGGAGAATATCGAGAGAGGAAATACTATTTCACTTGGTAAAATGTATAGAATATCCTCTAGTCCACGAATCCATCTTTTATCTTTTAATTTAATGTAGGAAAAAGAAATTTCGTCTCTTATTTAGTTATTATTTTGTACTATAACTATAATAACCAAAAGAAAAAAAAAAAGGAAAAGCACACTCGCTCGCATGGTCCTTCTGGTCCAGCTCCCCAACGTCGCCGGCGTCCGGCGCCCGGCCGCCGCCACGGTCCACCGGAGCTGCCGCGCCGGTCGATTCACAGTATATGCTGCAGCGTCCGGTGGCCGCTTGAAGGAGGAGGAAGAGGCCAAGGGAGTGGGGAAGGAGAAGATTGTGATTAGAGTCTCGGACCCGGTGCGGGAGAGGAGGCTCCCGCCGCCGCTATTCTCCGCACCAGACGAGCCGTCGGTGCCTCCACCGGAGCCGGAGGAGGGAAGGCGACAGGGTGTCGAGGACGGAGAGAAGGCTAAGGGGCAGTATTACGTGAACATGGGGGACGCCATCCGGACGCTGCGGGAGGACCTCCCCGTCGCGTTCTACCGGGAACCCAACTTCCACGTCTACAGGTTCGTGCGATTTTTTCTATTTCCTCAATCTTTTCGGTTACCTCAAGCTGCTTGCAGAGACAGACGCTGTGAATTGTGGTGAATGGTGGATTACTCGATTCAGTTTTTGTTCTACTGGCTGCAGGAAATTTGTTTTCTTTAATACCATCTACTTCATCTAGACGAATTAGGGAAGAAATGGTGGGTAGTTTGTCGAGATGCTCCTAGGTCGAACTGATACAAGGGGTTGTAAGAGTTTTGATATTTTCAGGCCCTGTATAACCAGCCGTAAGATGAAAGTTACCTGTCCTTGCTATGTTGGCTGCTGGCAAATTTATGCTTGGTTCTAATCCTTGTTGAAGTTTGAAGAAAATAATGTCTACATGGTGATTTTTGCTTTAATTAACTTAGTCGCAGTTTTCCTACTTCAGCTATCCACCAGTCTTTACCCAATTTGGTTCTAGACTAGAAAGTATCTTCAGCCTAGGTAACTTTTCCAATTCCAGTCCATTACCTGCATGGGTGAATGTAGAACATCAGCTCTTTGTTGAGTGATATTTGAATTCTGCTGTATTTAAACGTGGTAAGCATCTAACTAGTACACAATTTCTAACTTATTTCTTCCAGTAAGCAGGTTGTACACTTGCAATGGAATTGACTTTTTTTAATATAAAATTTGAGATATTTGACCATTTCTATTATTGTAACTTTGAAAGTTTCCTGTCTCTAATTCGTATATAGTCGATTCAAGATTCAAAATTGTAACCTGTCAGGTACAAATATGGAGCCATCGCATAATTAGACATTCTATTAAAAAAATGGGATCAGAGCAAAAAAATTTATCCTTGTGATGAATGGCTGGTCATTTCTGGATCTAGAAATTTCATTCGATTTCTTGTTGTAGGGAACTTGGGGAGGTTGCAAATCTTCTTTGAAATACTATGTGTTATCAGGAAATAATATATAGCCTTTCACTCCAAAGGGCCTCTAGTCCAGTTGGTCACAGTACCCCGGCGACACTTCTCAGGTCCTGGGTTTGACTCCCCGTGGGAGCGAATTTCAGGCTGAGGTTAAAAAAATCCCCTCGTCCGTCCCATATTCAAAGCCGCGGGGGCACGCCCAATTCTCACTTAGGCGACGGAAAGCCACCGTGTAAGGGTGGGGCGGGGGTTCAGGGATTTTCTCGGCCTGGTGAGAAGGTCTTCTTCTTATTTGCAATGATGTGGGGGCAGTCTTAACCCCTACAAGTCGAGTTTTTTTTTTGAAAAAGAAAGTAACATGTGGACCTAAGAAGTAACACTCGATATAGGTTGGCATAAAATGATCTCATTTACTCAATAACTAAGTAACGCCTTGAGTATGCAAAGTATTATGGATGACATAAAAGCACAAAACACATTAAACCTTACTTGATGAATATGATATTTCAGCAATCAACACTGTTTTTTCTTTCTTAAAGGTAATCATAATTTAACTGAATAGGTACGTGGAAGATTCAAAAGGAATAACCAACATAACTTATGGAAGTACATGGATCCTAATTGGAAGGATATAAAGTTGATGATGCTACTTTTCCATCAACATTTTCAAATTTCTGGTCTGTGGAAAGTTGTTTGCTCGTTTATGTTGAAGTCACTGTTTATGCTTTAGGTTAAAATGTTTTTTCTGTGATGAGTTGTAATGATGGTTACTTATTGATAAGTAGGTTTATTGCCTGAATTTTATGAATTTTGAGTATTCACAGAAGCAAACAGATTTGTCACCTAACAATATGTGATGTTCAAGGTGATTCAAAGACAACTTTTTTCTCGGGTCTGAACTCTGAAGCTTGAACCCATCAGGTTTGGTGGAGAGCTTTGTTGAAATCACTTTGGCATCACTCCTAATTATACCTAGGAATTTATGTTGCACATCCTCTCCATTCTTCCCGAAGGAAGTTTGGAAATGTAGGATTCTTTTAGTAGCTAAATTATTAGGGATTACTTAAGGGTGCATCGTGGCGGTTGCAGGAGCAACTGATTTCTTTAACTCTCATCTGTTAGATTGACTATGAATTTAAGCATTTTGTTTAGTTAGAATGGATCGTGTTTTTCTTGAACATGCAGACGCAGGAGAGCTGCATATCATTATATTAAGAAGAGAAAACCGGGTAGAGAAACCCTTACAGAACATACACCAACACCGCACCACACTGCACCACACTCACTTCCTTGGAGCGACTAGATCGCCCATGTTACACCACAAAACACTACCATGACCAGGAGGAAAAAACACCTCTAAGTCCCCTCATGAGACAAGGCAGCTAGGTAAGCAATGCTGTTCTCCTCTGGCAAACCTCATAATCTCATCTCCTCAATGGCCAGAAGTGTGATACTCTTAAGATTTGGCGAGGCTGCATAAAAAAACACAGTGATTATAATGATTCCAAGTGGTCTAGGCTCCAAGAATTATAATAGAATTGAGACATTGCCAGACCTGCCTGACTACCCCTTCGTTGATTCTAGACCACCAGTCATCAGAGGAAGAGTCTCCTGGATGAGGGGAGAGGTTCTGAAGCCCCATCCTTTGTAGAAGCGCAGCAATAGTGGAGCTTAGTGAGGACCAAAGTGGGCCAAGGACCCCAAAACTAGTAAAGTTTCTAATGATGTGCTTATTTTTCCTTTCAAATCATATTTGGCGTCCTCTCTATTCATGGCCAAGCTCCATCACCGCAACTCAAACCAAAACTGCCAAGCAAAAACACATGCCACCAAAAGGTGATTAATTGTTTCACCTTCCTGATCACACAATGGTCAGCAAGGGCTGAGGGGATGCTCCAAACCCAGTCATCCAACATTTGTTATGGGCAACCAACCACATGAAGAAGCGACATTTACCCGGAGCCCAACTCTTCCAAATGCTTTTCAAAGGGCCAAAAGAAACTGATCCTTCGAAGAAACCAACATAAGCTGACCTTGCTGAATATTCCCTGGAAGTTGCAAGACGCCAAATTTGCCTGTCATCCACTCTGCCATGCTATATCACTTGAGCAAGGAGATCCCATAGATCATAGAATTCAGCAAGGACACCAACAAGGCCCCCTGCAAGTCAGTGATCCACATCAGATCAGTGAGAGCCTCCAAAACCGTCCGGTTGTTGGCTCTCTGCTTGGGCACCATGGCGAAGAGACAGGAAGCAATATCAGCTATACATTGACGGATTGACCATGTATCCACTTATCTAACTAGAAGAGGGTGCGTGCTCCATCACTCACTTTGGTACAGATCGCCATGGAGAAGAAAGCCCGGACACATTGTATAACACGTCAGTAGGCTGGGGTTGCTTGGGCTGGGGGTGGCGGCGGCTAGGGTTTAGGGGAGGAAGAGGGGGCGGCGCAGGGAGGAGAAAAGGAGGCGGTGCACACAGAGAGAGAGAGAGAGAGAGAGAGGGATAGAGGAAGGAGCAATAGCTCTATTCTTGCTTGATTAGATTGATTACATCTCCCTATATTTATAGTTCCTATAGGACTTGTGTTCCAAGCAACTACGGGAGATATCCGTATAGATTGGATTCCCCTTTCCTAAACAAACCAAACTCTAATCTCCTAATTTACTTTCTATTTCTATTTTATCCTTCTAATTCCTTCCGGGGGAAGGAAGACGTAGAGGCGCCGCCGCCGTTCCTGGACTCGCGCCCTTCTTATGGACTGCGGCTGGCCCATTGGCTGCGGGTTGGGGACGTCTTATCGGACGTGTTACATCACTCCCCCCCCCCTCTGATCAGCGCGTCCTCGCGCTGAATCATTGTCTAGTCATTGACGCCATCGGTTGTGAGCCTGCTGCCCCAAGGTATCACCTTTATGTGAACAAGGAGATGTCCAAGAGTGTCGTGAGTCGGCTCAGAGTTGATGTTGTAGGCGGAGAACTCGAGGCAATAGTGGCAGTAGCCGATGTAGCCGAAGATGTAGTAGTTGAAGGTTCCGATGCCTCCCAAATTGCCTGCAGCTTGGCGGGCGGCCATAAGCACGGGGCGAGGGATGCTGGCGTCGATGTATAGCTGGTGCATTGGTTGTGGCGGAGAGGCGAGGTTGTCGACGATGGGAAGGATGTAGCTAGGTACTCGGCGCCAGATGGTTGAAGTGGAACGTGAAGGCGTCGTCATCGTCAAGTCCAGCATGGTGCCGAACATGAAGTCGCCCCCATTGAACTCATCTGGGGAAAGTCGAGGGCGGTCGGAGTTGAGTTGTGGGCCGATGTAGACGTTGTCGATGCGGAGTAGTTGGCGGCCCAAGTCGCTAGGAAGATCACCGTAGTGGAGGAGACCGTGCCCTGTGGCCATGGTCGACCTAGCAAAATACCCGAGGGGGTGGCATTATGCTGAGGCGCCGTCGAGGGTGGGTGGCAGCCGAGCACGAGGTACCTCATGTGTGCTGGTCCGCTGAGTAGGAGCACTTCTAGCAGGTCTAGTCGCAGTGGCGAGGTTGTTGGGATGTAGAAGCGCCTGTCGAAGAAGAGCAAGCCTTGGTCAATGGACCAAGCTGGCGCAGCAGTGCCATTGCCGATGGCGTTGCCGATGGCGAGGGCGATGTGGCATAGTTTCTGCTGTTGGAGTATGGCGCGGCGAAGATGGTCGAAGACTGCCCATATGGTGCTAACGTAGTCGAGGGCGTTGGGGAGACTGGACCGGCTCGCCCGATTCATGATGTGGTGTGGTGGCGATGGTGGTGTTGGCTGCTCCCGTGGTGCTAGTGTGATAGGCGGTGGCGCTGGTAGGGCGAGGACGGGCTGTGGAGCACGTTGAGGAAGGGCGGTGGTGAAGGAGATGGGGCGCCCGTCGCGGTAGTACTGTAGCTCCATGGCGGAGAAGTCCCACGTGAGACAGCCAAGGTTCGCCAACCACGGCGTACCGAGGATGATGTCGATGTCGTTGTGCGTGGCGCCTGTGTTGATCAGTATGTGGGTGCCAGTGCCCAACACTGCTACAAGGTACATCGTCGGGTGGCATCTGCGAACAGCGGACTGTGTCGTACCTATCATTATGAGGAGGCTGTCGTCGACGTCGTCGGCGTCGTAGTCGTTGACGGCCGTGCTGACGAAGAGATGCGTGCACTTGTGGCCGCGGGTGAAGGGCTCATCATAGTTGAAACATAGCCCCGATAGGCGGCGTTCCGCCATCTACTCGGTGGTGAGGCGCTTGAAGGGGCGTGGTGGTGTAGCTGGCGGTGTCATTGTTGTAGATGCCGATGCCGAGGTCGTCGATGAAGGCGCCTTCAGGGCCAACGGTCGGTTAGCCGACTTGGAGGTTGCTGACTTGTTGGCGTCGGAGATCACTGCTAGGCATCGTTCGTACGCCCTGGCGAGGGACATGGCCATCTCTATGTCCTGTGGGTTCTGGAGCTCGACGTCGGTCTGCAGGGGCTCGAGTGACCCGACGGTGTAGATGTTCACTGGCTGTTGTTCGTCTAGTACTCCGGCCCGAGCCACGTGCGCCAGGAAGCGTTCCGTGCAGTAATCGTCGGTGTCGGTCTTGTGCAGGGACACGAGCTCGCCCAGTGGGTTGTGCCGGGTAGGGGGCCCGAAGTGCTCGTTGACGCAGTGGGCGAAGAACACCCAATCCGTCACCACCTTGTCCTGCGTGAGGCGCATGTACCACTGCTGGGCGCCGCCTGTCAGATGATAAGATGCATACCAGAGGTTGTTGATGTAGCCGAAGGTGACTGTAGCCATGGTTAATGTTGATTTTGTGGGCGTCCTTGGTGCGAGTATTGCTGATGTAGATATGGGCGCTGCGTAGATTTCCCCCAAAGGCAGTTTGGGATCTGCTATCGGTTGAGGGAGCTGTGAGAAGAGCTCTGTTGTTGGTGGTGCTCCTCCTTTGTGCGCGATCTCCGGAGTGGTGAGTTCCGGTTGAGGTGGGTCTGCTATTGGAGGAGAATTTTCACGGCGAGCGAAGAGCTCATCAAACTTCTTCCAATTATCGAGGACCTTGTGGATATCGTTTTCGGCGTCCACCTTAGGGCGTGCACGCTCGATGTTGTCTAGGCGAGCGTTGAGATTGTCGAAGTTCGCGTTGATCTCGTTGAAGCGGTTGTTCATGAAGGTGGAGAAGGTCGTGATCTACTTCCTCATGTCGGCGATCATGGTGGTGGTGGCCATCGGATCGATCTGGTCTTCGGATACCAGGTGTAACACGTTGCTAGGCTGGGGTTGCTTGGGCTAGGGTGGCGGCGGCTATGGAGTTGGCAGCTAGGGTTTAGGGGAGGAAGAGGGGGCGGCGCAGGGAGGAGAAGAGGAGGCGGCGCAGAGAGAGAGAGAGAGAGAGGATGGAGCAATAGCTCTATTCTTGCTTGATTACATCTTCCCTATATTTATTGTCCCTATAGAACTTGTGTTCCAAGCAACTACGGGAGATATCCTTATAGATTGGATTCCCCTTTCCTAAACAAACCAAACTCTCAACAACAACAACAACAACAACAACGTAGCCTTTTAGTCCCAAACAAGTTGGGATAGGCTAGAGTTGAAACCCACCAAGAACCCCAAGTCACGGTTCATGCACTTCAATAGTTGCTTTCCAAGCATTTCTATTCAAACATAGATCTTTAGGTATATCCTAAGCTTTCAAATATCTTTTTATTGTCTCCTCCATGTCAATTTCGGTTTTCCTCTACCTCTCCTCATAATATTAGCTTGTCTTAGGACTCCACAATGCACTGGTGCCTCTGGAGGTCTCCTTGACATGGCCAAACCACCTCAACCGATGTTGGACAAGCTTTTCTTCAATTGGTGTTACCCCTAGCCGATTACGTATATCATCGTTCCGAACTCGGTCTATTCTTGTGTGACCACAAATTCATCACAACATACGCATTTCTGCAACACTCAGTTGTTGAACATGTTGAATCTTTGTAGGCTAACATTCTGCTCCATACAACATAACCGATCTAATCGCCGTTCTATAAAACTTGTCTTTTAGCTTTTGTGGCACCCTCTTGCCACAGAGAATGCCAGAAGCTTGTCGCCACTTGATCCATCCTACTTTGATTCTATGGCTAACGTCCGCATCAATGTCTCCATCCCTCTGTAGCATCGATCCCAGATATCGAAAGGTATCTTTCTTAGGCACTACTTGACCTTCCAAACTCATATCTCCTTTCTCCTGTGCAGCTCCGCCAAAGTCGCATCTCATGTATTCGGTTTTAGTTCTGGTCAATCTAAAACTTTTAGACTCAAGGGTCTACCACCATAATTCTAGTTTCCTATTTACTCCCGCCTGGTTTTCGTCCACTAACTCTACATCATCAGCGAACAACATACACCAAGGGATATCCCCTTGTATGTTCCTGGTAACCTCATCCATTACCAAGGCAAAGAGATACGAGCTTAAGGCTGACCCTTGATAAAGTCCAATTTTAATCGGGAAGTAATCTGTGTTACCATCGTTTGTTCGAACACTAGTCACAACATTATTGTACATATCCTTGATGAGGGTCACGTACTTTGATGGGACTTTATGTTTGTCCAAAGCCCACCACATAACATTTCTTGGTATCTTGTCATAAGCCTTCTCCAAGTCAATGAATACCATATGGATGTCCTTTTTCTGCTCTCTAAACCGCTCCATCACTTGTCTTATTAAGAAGATTGCTTCTGTGTTTGACCTTCCGTGCATGAAACCAAATTGGTTTATTGATATCTGCATCGTTCCTCGCAGGCGCTGCTCGATGACTCTCTTCCATAACTTCAGTGTGGCTCATCAACTTAATTTCTCGATAATTAGTACAACTTTGGATATCTTCCTTGTTCTTGTAGATTGGTACCAATATGCTTCTTCTCCACTCCTCAGGTATCTTACTCGATCGAAAGATATTGTTGAACATTTTGGTTAGCCATATTATAGCTATATCTCCGAGACATCTCCACGCCTTGATTGGCCATCAGGGCCCATCGCTTTGCCTCCTTTCATCATTTTCAAGGCTTTTCTGACTTCCGATTCTTGAATCCTCCGCACAAAGTGCCTGTTAGTGTCATCAAACGAGTCGTCCAGCTGAACGGTGGTGTTCTCGTTCTCACCATTGAACAATTTATCAAAATACTCTTGCCATCTATGTCTGATCTCATCCTCCTTCACCAAGAGCTGCTCCCTCTCATCCTTTATGCACTTGACTTGGTTGAAGTCCCTTGTCTTCCTATCGCGAGCCCTAGCCATCCTTCCCTCTCATCCTTTATGCACTTGACTTGGTTGAAGTCCCTTGTCTTTCTATCGCGAGCCCTAGCCATCCTATAAATGTCCTTCTCTCCTTCCTTCGTACTCAAACATTGGTAAAGGTCCTCATAGGCCTGCCCCTTTGCCTCACTCACTGCTCGTTTTGCAGTCTTCTTTGCCACCTTATACTTCTCTTTGTTGTCTGCACACCTGTCATGATACAAGCGCTTAGAGCACTCCTTTTCCTTAATAGCCTTTTGCACATCTTCATTCCACTATCAAATGCCTTTCGAGTCGCATCCGCTCCCTTTGGTCACTCCAAGCACCTCTGAAGCAACCCTCCGAACGCATGTTGCCATCTTCTCCTACATGTTATTTGCATCGCCTTCATCCTTCCAAGGGCCATCTTCAATGACCTTTTCCTTAAAGACCTTTGATGCCTACTCTTCTAATTTCCATCACTTCGTTCTAATAGCCCTAGCTTGTTTGTTCCCACGAGCTTGCACCAAAAAGCGGAAGTCAGCCACCACCAGCTTGTGTTGAGCGACCACACATTTTCCAGGTATCACCTTACAGTCCACGCATGTTCGTTTATCCCTCCTTCTTGTAAGGACAAAGTCGATTTGGCTAGAGTACTAGCCGCTACTAAAGGTCACTAAATGAGACTGTCTTTTACGAAAGAAAGTGTTAGCTATCATCGGATCAAAAGCTATGGCGAAGTCTAAGACTTCCTCTCCCTCCTGGTTCCTACTACCATATCCGAAACCCCCATGAACCGCCTCGAAACCTACATGGCCATTAAGATCACCTTCTATAAAGAGCTTCTCGCTATTAGGGACAGCTCTAACCAAGCGATCTAAGTCTTCCTAGAAAAGCCGCTTAGCACTCTCATCATGGCCTACTTGGGGGCATACGCACTAATTACGTTTAAGACCATATCACTAATGACAAGTTTAACTAAGATGATACTATCCCCTTGCCTTCTCACCTCCACCAAACCATCCTTATGCTCTTATCAATCAAAACTCCTACTCCATTTTTATTTGAAGTTGTCCCTGTGTACCAGAGCTTGAAGCCGATATTGTCCACCTCCTTCGCCTTTTGCCCCTTCCATTTAGTCTCCTAATTTACTTTCTATTTCTACTTTCTATTTCTTCAGGGGGAAGGAACTCCAAATTTACTTTCTATTTCTATTTTATCCTTCTAATTCCTTCAGAGGGAAGGAAGACGTAGAGGCGCCGCCGCCGTTCCTGGGCTCGCGCCCTTCTTATGGGTCGCGGCTGGCCCATTGGCTGCGGGTTGGGGGCGTCTTATCGGACGTGTTACACATTGATGAATATGTACAGGGAAGGACGACCAATATTTGTTGCAATCCTGACCCAAGCGGTGGTTGTGGCTCTCCGGATGAAAGCGGTGCCTCACTCAGGGGGATTGCAAGTCCTGACCCAGGCCGCAAGACAGTGCCCACCGTTTGCCTTTTTCCTTCTTCTCGACAAGAATCTTCTCCGAATTTTGTCAATTTCTTTGATCGCCCATGGGGGAAGATCCACTGCCATAGCTAGATAAACCAGCATAGAGGTGATAAAAAAACTGAACCAGAATTCTTCTCCCATCCTGGGTCAGTAAATCAGCTTTGCCATCCTGGAAGACGGTCTGCAATCTGGTCAACAGTAGGCTAAAATTTGTCTTAGCAAGTTTTTTCAAAGACAAAGGAAGGCCATGATATTTGCTCGGGAGATCAAACAGCTCACAGGGAAGGTGCTCCTGAACAGTGGTGATATCTGATCCTGTGCACTGGATGGGGATACACATTACTCTTCTGCATATTTGTCTTCAAACCTGAGGCCTCACCAAAAAGCTGCAGCAGGTCAAGAGTTATAGTCATATACAAGGCAGAAGGCCATAGGAAGGTAACCATGTTGTCAGCATACAACGAAATACGGTGTTGCAGAGCCCTCGAAGAGAGGGGCTACAAGACACCATCATCCGCCGCCCTAGATATCCCTGTGGCTTAGAAATCCATAACAAGGATGAAGAGCATTGGGGAGAGGGGATCCCTCTGGCGAATTCCTCCCTTGATGGTGGATGAAAACCCTGGGAACACCATTTAAGAGCACCTGGTTGAAGAAGTAGCTAGCAACCCGCTAAGGATACCACACCAGATTGAACCAAAAACCGAGCTACTTTAAAACCATCTCATGGAGCCAACCAGCCAAACGATCAGCAAGAATCTTGGTGATAGCTTTAGCGAAATTATGCACAAGACCGATGGGTCAAAAATCCTTGATATGTAGGGCCTCTTCTTTTTTTAGAAGAAGAATGATATAGACAGAATTGAGCAGCCCCATATTACCATGGTTTCTACTGCATACCGCAAAGATAGCAGCCATAACATTCTCTTTTATGATCGGCCAGCAGGATTTGTAGAGCCTACCAATAAACCAGTCGGGACCCGGAGCTTTGTCTGATGGCAGCTCGCAAATCGTTCTCCACATTTCCTCCTCAGTGAAGGGCATACAGAGCGCAACGAGGCCATGAGAACTAAGCATTAACTCATCCAAATTAATTTTATGCTCCCTGTCCAAGCACGTCCCAAGGATATTACTGTAAAAATTATAAATAGCATCATCCTTTTTATTCTCTCTCTCTCTTCAAATCTGTATTCTTTCCTATCGATATCTCTACTGAATTCATATTTGTATGCTACCAGCCATATTTCTTCCATGTTTGCTGGGTACCCTGCTTCCTCACCTGTTGTGTAAATCCATCCAGCACTTGTTTCTTCTGAAGTCATGCCATGTGATAAGTTTCTGGTATACAAGTAGACAACTTTGAATAAAAACATCCTTTTCCATGGTAAAGTAACAGACCATGCAACTTAAGGAGCGCCATCAGGACAACTTAACACAGTGCCACTATACTCATCCTCTGGAAATTCTCCTTTTGTTGAGGGAAAGTTTTGTGGGATTTCATCACAAGAGTGGAAATTCTATTGTTGATCTTGTTGGCAACGGAAGCCATGGTGAGACTCTGATACCAAATTGCTGTGTGCCTTTCTGAGCTACAGGGGTTAGCTACCTTCAGTGCAAGACCTATAAAAGTATTAAATGCCTTGAGAATACATGGCTCTGCAACAAGTAGTATGGAGCAGAGCAAGAGGGGAGAAATAACACAGCTGCTGGCACTGGTAGAAATGGGTCTCGTGGCAGAGAAGAATGAGAATTTGGCATGGCAAAAGCAGAGATAGACACAAAGGATTGTAGGGAGATGGCATTGCGTGCTTAATTTCTGAGATGACATGCTAACTTCTTATGTAGAATCAGCCCTAACATTCGAATCTACAGAAACCAACTACCAAAGATATTAAGACCCTGAATCTAAAAAGTCTCAAACTCTTAAGTTAACTTCCTATCAAACTACCAGATTAAACTTAAGCTATCTTATCTTGTGCTGCTGTTCTTCCCACAATGTGCTACTGCCAGAGCTGGGCTACCTATTCCTGGTTCATATATAGTTAGTCCCATTCCATTACTATGAAACTTGTTATGTTGTCACAGCATAAATTGCTAGCATATATATAGTTTCGTCAGCTATGACAGTCAGAGGAGTACCTGAAATGGGTTATGGTTCTCACTGACTTAGCTGTTGCAGAAACATTTTGGCAATTTTTTGGGCTCTCCCAGTATTTTGTAATAGTTAATTATGGCATAGAATAGTGCACCCGTGTAGATTTTAATATAATCTGGCATATTCATCTCTGCAGGCTTATTTTTCAATACCTTTTCTGTCCTAACATATCGTTTACTCTTGCCAGAGATGATATTATCTTCAAAGATCCTCTCAATAATTTCACAGGCATCAGTAATTACAAAAGAATATTTTGGGCACTGCGGATTACTGGCCAAATTTTTTTCAAGGCGGCATGGATTGACATTGTCAGCATATGGCAGCCTGTAGAGAATGTAATTATGGTTCGATGGATTGTCAATGGCATCCCTAGAGTTCCGTGGGAGGGCAATGGTCGCTTTGATGGCACCTCAGAGTATAAATTGGATAAAATTGGAAAGATCTATGAACATAAGGTGGACAATATTGCCAGGAATTCACCAACAAAGTTCAAGGTATTGCCGGTCGTAGAGCTTATCAGATCAATTGGATGCCCATCCACCCCGAAACCAACATATTTTGAGGCATCATGTCTATCTCTGATTCGCTGGCTTCATTTTGGTTGAGTTTGACTTGGATGAGGACTTACCCAATGTCCCAATTTGCCAGGAATGCACTATACCTACTTACCATTGAGTAGATAAAATAGCTAGAGATGTCCATCATGGCTGAGCCGTGCAAGCTGTTCTTGTCAGGTGCTGCAATTGAAAGATGTCTGGGGAACTTGTGCATCCCCATGTACTGTAGTGATGTATTTCTATTTTGAGTTGCGCGAGGTTTTGCTTTTGGAGCAGAAGTTTTGCCACATGAAAAGGTGCATTCGTTGTATGAGCGCAGTGCAGAAAACACAGATTCCCTGTTTATGTGAAATTCTCTTGAGATCTGAGTTTAGTTACATCTCATTGTATTACGTTCCTGTTGCTTTAATCTGTGAAGATCATTCGAGCTATGAAATTTTGTTTGGTAAAGCTAGTTTCCTTTGTCAGCTATCAACACTGCTTCTCTTTTCTTTTTCTCTCAGGTATTTGTGGATGCCTTTATGATTCTATCTACCAATCTACACCCTCCGTCCTGAATATAAAGTATTCAAATATTTATTATACTCAAATATGAGAAATTCTTAGGGACAAAATAGGTTTGCATTAAATAGTTGCATAATTTTTGTAGGCATTATATTGTTACTTGCTATTTATCAACCAATCATCATTAATCATGTGGATCATAGCATCAGATTAGGAAATAAAGTGAGGGCACATGCATCTTTTGTGTACTCTCTTAATCTGTCATGAAATATCTAGAATACAATATTACAGGACTATTTGCTAGTATATATGTATAGCTATATCTATTGTGTTGAGTTGAACACTTGGAATGGTTACATGTGTCATTGTTTCAGATTTTATTTACCATTCCCGTCCGTTATCGTGTATTCGACTGCATTGTATCTTTCCTGATATCCCGGATTTCTTGTTTCTTTTTACCTGACCGACATTCCTGATTCCGTTTCGGTTTCCATGTAAAATGAAATTAAAAACAGTTAGAGTTTTCCATCCATTCCCGACAGTTTCCACCCCTAATTAACCACCATGGATACCATCAAAGTTAGCTCGTGGAGTAACCGATAACTGGGTACAAATACTCCTATGACCATTGTATTTCTTAGCATTACATATTTTTTTAAGGAAATAAAGGAATCTTTGTTTCACCGAAACAACATCCTGGCCTGCACAACGTACAATTGTGTTTCTTGAGAATAGACTGCATGTATTGTCCTGTTTCGAGTTAAGGCTTAGTCGCCATGGCCATGTCATTTGCCTGCTCGATATCACTGAGTATTTTTGTAGGTTCCTTGCATCTGCTGTAAATGCAGTACACAGCCAGCTGAAGAATGCCAGTGAAACATCCGGCAGCATTTGGCGTCTTCATCAGAACAAAACGAGTTGGTTAGTAATTATATTTGGTGGTGATAACCATGGTGCCCGACAAAGGCACAAGAATTTCATGACAACAATGTATTCAAACAAATCTATTTTTGGCCCTCGAGTCCAAATTCAGTATTGCCTATCAAATTCTAAAATCGGATATCTTTGACGTCGAAGTATCAAAACCAGAAATCTTGAAATAAAGTTGGTTTAAAAGATGGTTTAATTTTGTGTGTGTTACAAAATTACAAAAATGTGATTAAACCTCTACAAATCTACAACTAATAAATTGTAAAAAAAAAATGACACCAATATCAAAATTTCCCTAAAAATATAATCTATCTAGTGTTCTGTTTAGAACTATTCATTCTAAAAAATATTGATCGCTTGGCTAGGCAATAGATTTCCAAAAAGGAAAGGGCTTAAACATGTAATCAACATAAAGTAAAGCACAAAACAATAATTTAAATAAATAACAGTTGCAGTTACAAGCAATAAAACTCTACCAATTGTCCAATAAACTCTAAAAAAAGTACCAATAAATTTAGAAAAAAAAATGGTACCAGTTTTATAATTTTTTATTTACAAATACTTAGTTATGAATTCTTTGGAAATTTAAGCATATTTGAAAAAGTTGAGGGCCAAAGATATATGGTTTTATATTTTGATGGCCAAAGATATTCAGTTTTTAGCGTGCTGTATTGACTATGTGTGTGGGGGGTGCGTGGGTGTGGGTGGGTGGGTGTGTTTTTTTTTTGTGGTTGTATCTTTTTATTTTTCTTTTTAATGAAATGGCACACAACTCTCTCTCCGTGTAGTTCGAGGAAAAAAAAATATTCAGCTTTAGAGTATGCTAGCTAAATTCGGACTTGAGCAATAGGTTTGATTCTGATGACGAAAAATAGACTTCTTCCTAATGTACTTATTGTAAAGCCAGATTGCATGCTGACCGTGATATAAGGATCTCTTCCAAGGATTCCATAAATCATCCAGATTAAGCTGGTTAAGAAGGAGAACAACGACAAGTAGAAAGGCATGAACTCCACACTTTTCGTCCTGATAACTTGTTTCAGCAGTTGTAGGAATATGAAAAGGTTTCAATTATGAGGTGCGAACAAAGACTTTCTTAATTCAGGAATGATGGCTACAACTGACGCCTGACGGTACTCACCACAGCTACAAGCGGAGAGCTGTACATCGATATGGCCGTCACTATACCAATACTTCCAACAAATACCTTGCGCAGATGATGGGTGTGGACTATAAAGCATGAGGTAAATACAATCACGCAGAAGATTGCCAGAACCAGTGATACCGCGGGAGAGAACACAACTGCATGATGGCTCTCTCTCTCTCACTGATTCCCCTCCCGACGTCTCGCCTCCCCCTCAACCCCACGCCGGAGCTCACTCCTATCCCGTCAGCCACCATCCCCTGTTCTTCCCCCAGGACGTCGGTCTCCATCCCCTCCTTGTCCTCTCTGGAACCTTCCTTCCCCAGCACGTACGGGCGCTCCAAGCAGGAGCGCTGGGGCGACTCCAGCCCGGCGTCTTCGGATGACGGCGGGGCGCCTCCCTCCTATCTCGAGGTCGTCCTATCGAACACGAGTCGGGCTTCCCCAGGCGACGGCGCAGCAGGCTCGGGCGCATTCTCGGTGGCAAGTGCCGCGGCGGGATCGGCAGCGGGCGCCTCGGCAGCGAGTGCCGTGGCGGGCTCGGAAGCGGGTACCTCGGCAGCGAGTGCTGCGGCGGGCCGGCCGCCTCTTGGCCCGGCAGCTGCTCCTGCGCGTGCAGTCCGTGGTGCATCGCGTCGTCCTGCTACTGAGCGCTTGCGCTTCGTCAAGCAGCGCAGGGCCTCTCGTCCTGACCCCGAAGGGTGGCAAAGGTTCAGGTCTGGCGGGGAGCATCTGGGTCGCCGGCGTTCTACTCATCCTCGCCGCCGGGTCCCTGCTGATCTTGTGCTTCAATTGTTTCTCCGCCACACACACTGCTGCTCGGTGCCGCTGCAGGTGAGGTGCTTCCGCTGCCGCTCCCTGGGGCACCGGTCCTACTGTGTCCCGGGATGGTGCGAGGTGGTCGTAAGTCTGTCTGGCGGCGCATCTCCCCGGCCCAGGATGTTGGAATTAGGATCACAGATCACACGCTTTGACACTGCTAATCCTAACCAGATTCGACGTAAATGTAAAATGCACTGAAAAACTGAAGAACACAGGTTTCAGCAACGGTCAACAAAGCGCCGACAGAGCTATTTTCCTCAGATTTGTGTGATCAGTACATGACGATTACAAATGGTCTAAGTAGTTCCAAATGACGCTAACACAAGCTACTTACACCAGCAGCATTTACAAAACACAACCCTGAGATAAACAACTGCCTACGCTGAGGCAAACACACACAGAGAAGATAACTGCAGAAGACACGTCGTGCATGAGCGCGGTCACCGCTCCACCACTGGCTTTTGAACTCATGTTCCCGCCTTGCACAACACCTGACATGTCCCTGCTTGGCTGGTTGGCTTAGTGTACTCTGGGTTACATGCAACATTCTCCCCCTTAACCCTGCAGTACACTAACATCCCTGGCACGGAGTATATGCCTCATCACCGTCAGACTCCCAGCTGCTAGAGCTTTAGTAAGTGAATCTACTTTCTGCTCTCCGGTCCCAACTCTCTTGGCAACAATCTGACCTCTTTCAATGCACTCTCTGATAAAATGGTACCTTGTATCAATGTGTTTGCTTCTTCCATGAAAAATAGGATTCTTCATCAGTGCAATTGCATAATTGTTGTCCACAAACAATGCCACCACCTTTGTCTTTGTTGATGTCACTTCACTCAACAAGTTCCTGAGCCAAATGGCCTGCATAGCTGCTGTTGTTGCTGCCATAAACTCTGACTCACATGATGACAATGCTACAGTTTTCTGCTTCTGGGAGCACAAAGTAATCAGATTGCCATTCAGATAGAAGGCCATACCTCCAGTGCTCCTCCTTCCAACCAAATCACCAGACAAATCACTGTCAGTGTAGCCCACCAACACTTCTTCACCACCAGCTTGAGTGTAAACAAGTCCCATGTCCACTGTACCTTTGAGATACCTCAAGATTTGCTTCACTGCCTGCAGATGCATGACAGTAGGCTTCTCCATAAACCTGCTAGCCATCCCAACTGAGCATGCAAGATCAGGTCTTGTATGTAACAAATACCTCAAGCACCCAATCATCTTTTTGTATTTAGTTCCATTAATAGGTTTACCACCTTTATCCTGGTGAAGCTTGATTCCTAGATTCATTGGAATTTTGGTTGGGTTGCAGTCACCCACACCAAACTGTTTTAGAATCTTTCTAGCATAGCTTGATTGCTTGATTGCAATAAAATCTTGCTGCTGATCAACTTCAATACCCAGATAGAATGACAGTAATCCCAAGTCACTCATCTCAAATTGAGTTGTCATTTCTTGCTTGAACTTCAAGATCTCAGTTGGATTACTCCCTGTCATAATCAGATCATCAACATACACACCTAGGACCACTGCATCCTTCCCTGTTCCCCTAGTGTAGATAGCTAGCTCACTAGCACACTTGGTGAATCTCAGACTCTTCAGACTATTATCAAGCTTGATGTTCCAGGCCCTTGGAGCCTGCCTAAGCCCATACAAAGCCTTGCTGAGCTTCAATACATGCTTCTCCTTCCCTTTGACTTCAAAGCCTTCAGGTTGGGAAACATAAACCTCTTCCTCAAGGTCACCATTCAGGAATGCAGTTTTCACATCTAAGTGATGTACCTGCCATCCTCTGTTGGCAGCTATTGCTAGAATCATTCTGACTGTATCAAGCCTAGCAACTGGTGCAAAAACTTCTTCAAAATCAACCCCTTGTTTTTGTACATACCCTTTTACCACCAACCTTGCCTTATGCTTGATCACCTCTCCATCAACATTTCTTTTCAATTTGAACACCCATTTTAGCCCAATAGGTCTATGTCCTTGTGGTAACTTAACCAGCTCCCAAGTTCTATTCTTTGAGATGGACTGCAATTCACTCCTCATTGCTGCCTCCCAATTCTCATCACCAGCAGCATCCTTATAGCAAGTAGGCTCTTCCATAACTGCTAATAAGGCCTCAGCATCAGAGTCAAGCTCTATCTCTTCTGTCATTTCATATATCTCATTCAGATTCCTGAATCTGACATGACTCTCATCATACTGTTCACTATCTAGCAATAGACTGCTTGAGTGCTGTCCACAACCATGACCTGATGCTGCACTGGCTGGCTGTCCACTTATTGAGACTGGAGTCATCACATCTGCCCCAACATCTGCTACTGCTCCTGAGGACTGTAGCTGATCTGGCAATATGTTGCTGTGGACAGCTGAATTAGTTGGTGTTCCTGAACCTAAAGAACCCGATGCTCTCCCTGACTCAGGAACTATCTGCTGAGCATCTTCTCCACCAATCATTCCTCCCACACCATGACTCCAACTCCTAAGCTCATTCTCAACAACAAATTCAGTTGATACATCCTCAACAGAATTCTTGGACCAATCCCAAGGCATTGCTTCTTCACAAATGATATCTCTACTAACAACAGTTTTGTTGTTAATTACATCAAGCAGCATGTGTGCCTTGCACCCCTCATCAACACCTAAATAAACCATTGGTCTACTCTTGTCTTCTAGCTTTTTTAGATGAGGACCTGCTGTTCTGACATGAGCAGTACACCCAAACACCTTTAGATAACCCAAATTTGGTTTCCTTCCCCACCAAACTTCAAAAGGTGTCTTTCTCACTCATGGCCTTAGTAGGCAACCTGTTCAACAGATACACAGAATGTCTCACTGCTTCACCCCAAAGCTTTCCAGGAACATTCATGCTCTTTAACAATGATCTTGCCATCTCATCACTGTTCTATTCTTTCTTTCAACCACACCATTTTGCTGTGGGGAGTATGGTGCAGTAAAGTGCCTCTAAATCCCAGCCCTCTCACACACTTCACTGAATGTGCCTGCAATGAATTCTCCACCTCTGTCAGACCTTAGAGCCTTGATCTTTTCACCAGTCACATTCTCAGCCTCAGCCTTGAATTTCACAAAAGCATCAAGAGCTTGATCCTTGGTCTTCAACACATACACTTAACTCCACCTGGTGTAGTCATCAATCAACAACATGAAATACCTATTTCCTCCTGCTGTTGATGGTGAAATTGGACCACATAGATCAACATGGACCAACTCCAATTTCTTCCGTGCCCTCCAGTTAGCCACTTTTGGATTGGAGCATCTAGTTTGTTTAGCAGACAAACAAGCTCTACACAGCTGATCAGGATGTGAAATAGCTGGCACCCCTTCTGCCATTTTCTTGTTAGACAACAATTTTAGTGAATGGAAATTTGTATGACCCAATCTTCCATGCCAAAGCCAGGCTTCGTCACTGACACTAGCAAGAAAACAAACTGGTGCAGCTACATCCAACTCAATCTTATACAATCTATTCAGAGTTCTCTCTACCTTCATGATCAATCTAAAAGGGTTTTTTCTCAAATACCTGTAAAACATCATCATCAAGTACAATTTTGTGTCTAGTTTTAGTCAGTTGACCTAGGCTTATCAAATTGCTATGAAGTTTTGGTATGAAAAACACCTTAGTCAAAGCCCACTGATCACCAGATTTGCATTGGAACAAGATTGTACCTTTACCTTTGATCTCAACAGTAGAGCCATCTCCAAATTTCACTTTTCCAGTGATTTTTTCATCAAGAGTCTTGAACATCTCCAGATCACCTGTCATATGGTTGCTAGCACCATTGTCAAGATACCACAGATCTCTTGATGACTCACTGTCACCTGTCAGATGCAATTTAGGCAACACTTTTTTTAGTTTCGGCAAGCATGAGTGCTTGTGGCTCCATGCCCTCATCTGCACGAGCATGGTGTGCCTCATCTTGCTTCTTGGCTTCTGGACACCTATTTGCATAATGCCCAGTTTTGTGACACTTGAAGCACTTAATGTGGCTTTTGTCTCTGGTGGCTCCTGCTCCATCTTTCCTAGATGAATCACCTCGGCCACCCTGACCCTTGCCACGGCCACGACCGCGACCCCGACCGCCACCACTACCTCTCTCTAAAGAATCACCTCCTCCAGACCTCTTGTATTTGGCTTCCCACTCTGCCTAGGTTAACAACAACTAACCGCTATTGTTGCTCGTCACAGATCCGGCTCCCCGCTTCATTCGCTCCTCAAACGCCTTCAATCTACCCACTGCTTCATCGAACACCACCGACTTCAGAGCAAAGAACTGTTCGATCCCAGCCACGACGTTCAGGAATCGATCGGGCATGGTGTCGAATAACTTGTTCCAACGTCCTGCCAAGGTTGCTGTACCTCACCGACATCGCTGTCAACTTCGCAGCAAACTGATCGATTGTCTCCTCTTCCTTCATCTTCAATGCATCGAACTCCGCCTTCAGTGTTTGCAACCGTGCATCTCGCACACGATCTGCACCCACGAATCGGGCCTTCAGGGAGTCCCACACCTCCTTCCCTGATTTCTTCTTTGCAACTTGCATCAACAAGTCATCGGACAGGCACTGAAACAGATGTGCCCGCACCTTCTTGTCCTTGCTCGCTGCTGCCTCTGTCTGCTTGTCCGCCGACGTCCCCTCTGGCGGCTCCACCACCTCCCACCACCCTTGCTCCTCCATGATCGCCTGCACCCAGATACTCCAGCTGGTGAAGTTAGTCGCCGTCAGCGTTAGGAACACCTGATGGTGCCCTCGGCTGCCATCTCCCCGACCTCCATCACCGCCACCCGATGTCGACATGGACGAACTCTCGGTGAGATTGTGGATGCAAGATCGCGTGATCTATGGCTCTGATACCAAATGTTAGAATTAGGATCACAGATCACACGCTTTGACGCTGGCTAATCCTAACCGGATTTGACGTAAATGTAAAATGCACTGAAAAACTAAAGAACATAGGTTTTAGCAATTGTCAACAAAGCGCTGACATAGCTATTTTCCTCAGATTTGTGTGATCAGTACATGACGATTACAAATGGTCTAAGCAGAAATGACGCTAACACAAGCTACTTATACCAGCCTTTTGTGCAAACAATGGAGCAGATTGGGTGGTGCGATTTGGACTTTGCCATGTCTGCTCGACGTCGAGCTCCGTGGCATCCCTGCTCATGTATGGGAAACTTCAACAGTGGAACAATTCTTGAGCCCTCATGCCTGGATTCATCACGTGCATTCTAATACCCTGGAGTTGACTGATTTGTCCACCTTTCGGTGCTCGGTATGGTGTGTGGATTCGAGCACAATTCCACGTTTTAAGGAACTATTATGTTGGGTTCATAAACCCAGGGTCCCCAACAGGCCCGCTTCTCAGCAAAAGCTTAGCCCAGCAGACAGCGTAGCGACAACGCGCGCCTCCCGGGTCGGCCTAGATACCTAACGATAGGCCAGGAGAACGATCCAGTCCCCGACTGAAAGGCCTGACCAAGGAGGGGACATAGTCCGACTTTGACCTCCTTTTCCGACCGGGAATACACCGAATCTCTGCTTGCAGCTCTTCCCCGACCGACATGGTTGGGGCCGACTGAGAACGACCGACCGGGGACGCCCGCTCGGTAAGGGCCTGGGGATCAGGCAGAGCAAATAAGGTAAGATGCTCAAGTCAAACTGCAATACCGAGGACCATACCCTACGCACCTACATGATGGTGCCACCAGGCCATACTAGATAGGCACTATGCAATATTCTAGGCGTGTTAGAACCCAAACAGTGTTGTGGGCGCCGTCGTTTGCCATACCCTGCACACCTACAAGACGGTGCCGCCTGGCGAACATGGTAGAGCCTGCTAGACGCATCTAGGAATAAACAGTATTGTGGGCGCCGACAATTGTCTCGTACCTCATGGCGTGAGCAACAGGACTAGGTAGCACACGTATGCACTCTCTCTCTTTCTCTCTGACTTGTAAGGCCATCCCCTTCACCTATAAAAGGGGATGTGATCTCTCCCAACAGGGACTCTGGTCTCTCTCTCGATCTGGCTCTAGACAACTTGAGCATTCAAACAGCTCCACAGCTCTAGAACTCAATAGCTACACAGAGCATACGCTCCAATACTTAGCGCACGTTAGAGCCCCCGTCACTCTTGGCTCTTCGGTTTAGAGTCCGACCGGGCCTTTAACACCCCCTTCTTATTCCTACTCATTTGTAACCCCACAATAAACTTTGAGCACCTAGGCTCAGAAATAAAGTCTCCGACCGACTGAAACTGGACATAGGGCACGTTGCCTGAATCCGTATAAATCCTGTGTCATTGAGTGCTAGGCCACATCCGATCACAACGCACGACAAAACTACAAATATTTACTTGTTGGTCACTTTTCGCACCGATAGTTGGCGCCGTCCGTGGGGAGGACGCCGTGCGTTCACGCTTTTGGTCATCAGATGGCCCGTCTTTCCACCATCTTCGACATGATGGGCTCAAGCGATACGATTCGCTTCGGCTCGCTGGAGTTTCCCATGCTCCCACCTGTTGGGATGTGGGTTCCTACCATCTTCAAGCCACTCCAGACCTTCCTCTTCGGAAGTCTAGACTTCGTCGCCGACTAGCTCGGCGTACTTTGCCTCTGCGAGGAGGCACTTGTCCCGGCGCCCACGGGAGGAGGAGCGCCCTCCGCTTGCCCTAGGCCACTCAATGACCTCAACGTCGAGACACTCGCGCTTCGCTTCGAGTCCATGCTAGGCTCAAACTCCACAGTGAGTAACATACATATTGTTTTTTATTCACTATTTAACACTTTCCGCCGACTCTCTAGAGGGGCCCCGTTGTCCCTACTGCGACGGTCATGCGACCGGTTCCCCTATGGCTTCGTGTCCCCCGGGGACGCGTACGCGAGGGGGCTCCGAAGGATGCTAACACCGCCCCCTCTCACATATGAATTTGTGGGGATGGCGGGCTACACTCCTGCCTCCTTTCACGACCTCATAGATGACGAGGTTGAAAGCGACGGCTCTAGCATCAGCGACGTCGTGGCATCTGGCCACCCTCTATCCTGGGAGTGCGCTATGGCGGATGCTCCGGGACTGCCACCGATGGTAGCGGAGTCACTATAGACTCACACCCCTCTAGACCCTCGTGCGAAGGCCGTCGCCCGTGCACAGAAGCATGACGAGGAGTTACGACAAAGGCGGTAGAGTCAGCCACCACCTGCACTGGTGCACTCGGCGTAGCATGCTGCGCCACGCGTGCGTAACCCGGCGAGCGGCTCCTGGGGTCATGCCCATCAGGTCCAGTGCAACATCCTAGGTAGACGAATGACCCCCTCAGTTTTCTTGAGCTGGCCAGAACATCGCTGCTGCTGCGATGCTTCTGTGTGGCCTCCCCGAGCCGGCCGACCCCCAAGAGCAAGCAATCCACCGGAACCTCCAGGCACTAGTGGAGACCGCCACTATTCAATAGGCGGAGAGCTCTGCATCGCAACACCGGCTCATGACCTCTTGCCCAACCGGAGGACTAGGGCCTTATCAGTCGAATCGCTCTGTCCACTCACCACTACTATTGCCGAGGGTGGGGCAGGAGGCCGTGACTGCACCATAGCCTGACCCGGCGCCCGCTCCACACCGACCACCAGTGCGCGAACGCCTCAGACCAAACCGTGATGCTCACAACATCATCAACAATTGACACCATGCCTAGCACGATGATGACGCCTATCGAGTGGCGGCAAGAGCAGGCGACACGGGCCTCGGCATGACCATCGAGGAGTGTGGGGATAGGCATCCCAGGCATGGTGGCCGACCAAACGACCGAAGCCCTAGCCCGAATGGCCTAGGACCACGAGCCTTTGGTCGTCGCATCTAGAGAGCACCGTTCCCACAGCACTTTCGACTACCCACCAACATCGCCAGATACACCGGGAAAACGAACCCCAGTATATGGCTCAAACACTTTTGGCTCGCCTACCGAGCCAGAGGAGTGGATGATGACCACTTCATCATTCAGTATCTCCCCATTTGCATGGGGGAGCACGTTCGAGCATGGCTCGAATTCCTCCCGCTCGACAGCATCTGCGACTGGGCAGATCTCAAGAGGGTCTTCATCGGGAATTTCTAGGGGACATATGTCCATCCTAGGAATTCCTGGGACCTCAAGAGCTGCCAGTAGGAGCCCAACAAGTCCCTATGGGATTACATCCGTTGGTTCTCAAAACGGTGCAACTCCCTTCCTGATGTCGTTGACGCGGACGTCATCAACGCGTTCCTCTCTGGGACAACCTATGAGTCCTTGATCCACAAGCTCGGCTATCTGAAGCCCCGTACCACCCGCGACCTACTCGATATCACCATGAACCATGCCTTCGGTGAGGAGGCGGTTGGGGCGGCCTTCAGCGATGGTCGGGACAAGGGCAAGGCCAAGCGCAAGGACCAAGGCGAGGGCCCTTCCATGCAAAGGGGCAAGAAGAACAAGAAGGATCAGCATCGACCAGCCAACCTAGCTTTGGTCACCGTAGCCGATCGTGTGGGCAGCAGCCCTAGCAGGGCCAGCCCGACCACTTCGACAAGCTCATGGAGAGTCCATGCACCAACCATGCCTACCCCGTCAAGCACCTCTACAAGGACTGCGAGCTCCTCAAGCGCTTTCTACGATAGGCTGGCAAGCCGAAGGAAGGGAAGGACAAGGAGGAGGCGGCCAGGAAAGGAGGCACGGCAGGCAAGGATGATGATGGCTTCCTCAACCCCGAGGAATGCCTCATGATCTTTGGGGTATCCGACACCATCCACTCCAAGCGCCAACACAAGGTATGCTACAGAGAGGCATGTGCTGCCAAGATGGCCGTCCCCTCTTTCCTTAGCTGGTCAGACTCCCCCATCACTTTCGATCAGAGAGACCATACTTCCCACATCGCTCGATCGGGTCGCTACCCGCTCATCGTCGACCCCATCATCCGCAAGAAGTGCCTCACCAAGGTACCGATGGATGGATCGATTGGGCCTCGGTCGGACACCCGCGTACCAACAGATAGGTCGAGCGGGCTAATGGCGTGGTACTCTAAGGACTCAAGCCCCGCATCTTCGACCGACTCAAAAAGGATGCCAGGCGATGGGTTAAAGAGGTCCCATCGATCCTCTGGAGCCTAAGAATGACCCCAAACCAGTCCATAGGGTTCACCCCTTTCTTCCTCGCATACGGAGCCGAAGTAGTGTTGCCCTCTGACCTCGATCACGGCTCCCCGAGAGTAAAGTCCTTCGACCAAGACTGAGCCACGGAGGCTCAGCAGGACATGGTCGACCTGCTCGAGGAGGCTCATGAGACGACCATCATCTGCTTTGCTCATTACAAGCAAACTCTCCGTAGGTACCATGAAAGAAAAATCAGGGGGAGGATCCTCGAGGTCAGTGATCTTGTACTCTGAAGGACCTAGTCGACCAAGGAGAAACATAAACTCTCTCTACCATGTGAAGGAACCTACACGATGACCAAGGTGATCCGACAGGGCACCTACCGGCTGAAGGATGACAATGGCAACGTTCTCACCAATACATGGAACATCGAACAGTTACGTCATTTCTTCCCCTAAAGCTCGGTCTTACCTTTTCTTTCCATTCAACGTTTGCTCCTACAGCACCCTAGCCCAAGCACTCTCGGCCTAGGTCGCTCGGGGGCTCCACGGGGGTGCGATACCACCCTCCTTTTTTACTATCATACCACAGGGGTGCGATACCACCCTCCTTTTTTACTATCATATAGTAATACTTTTTGCCCAAACGAAAGGGCGACGCCCAAATCAAAGGGCATTCTGTTCCTTTGATTACCCTACGTAACTTACGTTTTAACCTCCCAACCGATCACACCCCACCATGACCTACGGTTACGAAGAGCTGAGCCTCATAGGCCATACCCAGGTTCTTAAGGTTGCAGCCTATGGGTCAATGAGCAGGTGTGAAAAAGAAAGGACAAAAAACTAAGCTAAGCAAGGGTAAAAACAAGGGTGGATGGGATAAGCTTCCCCTCATGAGTGATTTCATCACAAAACGAACTTAAAATATTCACAAATGTAAAACTGTTCACACGGGGGCTTCCCCATGAACTCGTCTTTTACATGAACTGACTATTTTTTACTCTAAACTCTATTATTGGCCGCCCGGTGGCATTGGCTGATGGTACGGTCAACGAGGACGAGGGCAGCTCGCTTTCGGTCAGGACAACGTTCGGCTCTGTTGGGGGCGGGACGATGCTCACCTCTGACCTGGTCTCCACTCCTTCCACAGGCTGGACAATATCTTCCTGATGCATGTCTTCAGCCACGCTCGAACGGTGAGCCTCCATCACCCACTGTGTAGTGACCTGCTCAGCGACCATCTGTGCATATGGCACCAAACTCTCCCCCAGCACATGGATTTCATCTGCACTCCACCTGTCGGTGTATCCTCTACAGATGGCAGCGAAGTCTAGATCGGGGTGATGGGTTGCCTCTGAGGTCAGCACTCCCGATGTCCCATAGAACATGCCATCAGAGATGAGCGCCTAAACTTCATTCGGGACCTCCGCCAGATGGACAGCAGGCGTACCGGTGCTCGGTCCTGACCCGAACACCTTGGAGATGACCACCTGCGTGATGTTGCGAATCTAGTCAAGCTCTCCCTCGAGAGCGCGTCGTTCCTCAAGGGATTGGTCTAGTGCCTCCGCGCCCTGACCGACCGCTGCTTTGACCGTCTCTAACTCTTGCTCTAGAGAGCCGATATTTCCACCTAGTTCTAGAAAAACACGACAAATTCAGAAGCAAAGGAAAGGAAAAATCAAGGCATCATTCAAAGGTGGAACATATACAGACCAAGGTGGGTGCTTTTGAGAATGGAGAGCCCTTCCTCTTGCCGGGTCACCCTCTCGAGCAGTCGAGCGTTCGACTCCTCTGCCCGAGCTTCTACCCCTGGAGCGCAACCACTTCTTGTTCAGCATCCGACCAAGCCTTCCGCTCTGCCTCCAGCGCCACCAAAGGACTTCTGAAGCACTACCTCGATCTCCGCCAAGTGGACCTTTGTCGCGTTGAGTTCCCGCTCGGCAGTAGTCACCCACTCAACCACAAGTAGTTCCACCGCCCGTGCTCCCATCGCATCGGCCGCTCGGTCTTGGGACTCACAGCGGGCGGACTCTAGCTGGTGCCTGAGCTCGTCGACCCACCACAATGCCATTGCTTCCTGCTCCATCCGACCATGCTCCTCCTAAAGAAATCAGGACTTACGGATCGATATCATCTCTAGATCCTGTGAGGCAAGAAGCAGGAATGTTGAGACAACCATTAAAAGGCCAAGAAGTCAGGGACAACACCAAAAATGTAGAGAATTTAACTTCGCAATGCGTGGTAGGTCAACTGTCATGGCCTGATGGATGAGCTCAACCCTCTCCAAGGCCTCCTTGAGCCTCACCTTGGTAAGGGCGAGATCAGACTCCATCGATAGTCCTCTCTCCCCAAGTAGGTGCTAGAGCTTCACCTCCTCCTCGCCATGAACGATGAACCAGGCCTTTCTCGGCTCACCGGGGCAAGGCCACACCAGCTCGCGAGTCACCCCCGATTCGCTGGAAGGTCCAGCCATTGCAGTATCATACAATGACTGGATCATCACCAGCTCCCAGGACGGTGGGATGACCGGCGGCTCCACCTCGGTGTCTTCCTCGCCAGAGAAGGGGATCTCCACCATTAGGACTCCACGGCCCGTCGGTGGATGCACTACCTCCGCCCTGGCCACGGTTCCTCCATACCCCTCCAGCTCTGATAAGGCGGGCGAACCGTGCGCTCCTCCGCTGGGCGAGGTAGGGAGCCCAGTTTTCCTCCTCTCCTCCTCCACAACCGTTGGGGGAGGGACCGCGAGGGTCACCTCCAACACGACCTCAGCCGTTACCATGGGGATCGCTGCCATCACCGTCGTCGCCGCTGCCGCTGTGCTCGCAATTGGCCGGGAAGATGCAACCCCCAGTAAGGAAGGTCACGCCGCTCCAGCCTGCTTCCTCCACTGCTCGTCGCGACCCACTATAGGCTAGGTCTCCACTCTTCTCGCATGGGAGGTGGGGAGACTCTCAGTCCTGCCAGCTACTGGCTGCTGTCAAACAAGCGTAGGTTAGTCACACTGAAAAACTCTACTATGAGAATAGGAGGGAGCATGAATGCTTACCTAGATGAAAGTGACAGAGCCCTAAAGCCCCGACCAGCTGACGGTGAGCCGACCAGATGAGGACCACTCACGGGTTGCAACCCGCGCCCCTTGTATCGACCGAGGCAGGAGCCAACCCGGCAGGTCCCCACCGGAGTAACTGACGAAGCATCTCTCTACAGGGGGTCGCGCACGCATGCTGACCCCAAAGATGTAGGGGAACGATCACGTCCCCCCGACCGACCGGCGTGCTCCACCACACTCGGAGCTGGGGGCCGCGGAGCCAACGACACCTCTGAAGGGTGCAGGGTGCGGTGTCTTCGCTTGTGGCACGCTTCCTTGACTCAAGAACGTCGCTGTGCGTCTTCGTATCATGCCCGTCGTCGATGGATGTGGCCGTAGGCTCACGGTGCTCCACCGAGGTCACAACAGCACCCCTGTCTCCTTCGTCCTTGGAGGCACTTGCATCGCCACCCATCTCTGTGGGCTCCTCCGACTCGAGCTTAGCCTCCACGTCGCTCTAGCTCTCACCCCTTGGACCGGCCGGCTGGTCTCCTTCTCCTTTTTGAGCCTCCTCCGGGCCTTCTCGGCTTTCTTCTTCTTCTTGGCAAGCGTCACCTCCCTTTGGGCAGCTTGCTAAGCTACGCCCTCCAGGCCCCTCGGAAGATGCGGCCAGGATTTATAGCCTGAGAGTCCCTTTGAAATGGACAACTCAAAATCAATCAAAACATCAAAACAAGGAGGATAAGGTCATGGGAAAAGGGGGCATACCGGATTGGACAGCTTTGCAGTGTGAAGAGGTCAAGGCATCCCTTCGAGGGAGTCTTTATCCCTCAGTTGCAACACCCAATCGAGTCGACTCTATACTTTGTCCTTTGGCAACTCCTCCGGTGACGCACGGTCAGGATCCATTGGGCCAAAGTACTCCCACATCGGCCACCTTTTCTCCGCCAACCTATCGAGGCCATGCTGCACAAGCCTCTGAAGCTCCATCTCGATAACCTCCAATTTGTTCTGCCGACTGGCGGGACCCCACGACCAGCTCTCCCTACTATCCGGCCTTCTTCCGATTAATGTCAGGAATGGTGCTTTCGCTGAGTTTCTGATGTAGAACCACTCACAGTGCCACCCTCAATTGGAGTCATAGGGGGAGTACGCAGGGAAGGGGGTCGACGGCTTCAACTTCTTCTACAAAGCGAATCCCCCAACCGGAGCAATTTTGGGTGGCTTCCCTTCGGATAGGGCTCGCCCACTGAAGATCCACCGGAAGAGGTCCACGTGTGGCTCCATCCTAAGGAAGGCCTCGCAAACGGTGATGAAGCTGGCGATGTGTAGCACCCTAGTCAGGTTGAGGTGCTACAACTCTAGACCCCACTCATTGAGGAGCCCACGCAGGAACCAGTGCGCGGGATACCCGAGCCCGTGCTCGTGGAAGGCAATGAAGGTTACGACCTCATCGGCATGGGGTTGTAGAACAACCTCCCCTGGCGTAGGAGCCCTCCAATGTCCCATCTCCTTCGATGGGAGCAACCCCTTCTCGGCAAAGGCAGCCAACACCTCTTCATCCACGTTGGAAGGCCTCTAGTTCGACATCGCACCTCGGATTTACGGACGAATCTGTGAGTTTTTTTTCTCTCCTTGGCTTTACCCTCTCTCCTAGAAACTACCACGGCACACAAATGGGCTTGGCAAGATGGAGGAAGGAGAAGAGGTAGCAGTTCGAGAAAAGCAAAAGAATGGGAGGAAAACCCTCCCCCTTCCCCCTATTTAAGGCATAGAGGCGTGTGGTGGGACGCACCCTGGCTGATGGGACGGGCCCTGCTTGACAAAACGTCGCTTGGTTAACGGGATGTGGCCTGGGTAGGTCCCACCACTACCGCAACCTGGCATGGAAAACAAGGCACAACCGCACACAAATACCCCTCCACCTTCCCAAGAAGGGTTTGGAGGGGCCCACCAATGGGATCTCCATCAAGGAGAGACCAACGGGTCACCCAAGTCGATCACATGTCCTAGGTGGCTGTCGAGAGACAGGTAATGAGCAGTGGGATGTCCCATGTGGACTATGCCAACTCTGTCATGAACGACGGACATGGATCCCATTCTGACATATCCAATAGGATCTCCCCAGACCCGTCACTCGAGTCATCAGGGAAACTTTACCAAACCTTTTTTTTATTTTCTAGTACATGATCATTCATTCATCCTTTCTCATGTATGCATTCATACATTCATCGATAGATTCATCCCATACATCCAAGCATTGCATATGCAATTGATGCATCAGAACGCTTCACGTTGCATCACGAAGCGGTAGTCGCCTCATTCGATATGAGCGACGACCGACCGGGGTTCGAATGCTGGCCCGCAAAGGGCTTGAGGCCACCTCATGTCAAACAAAGCCAGGGGAGAAAACACAGATGAGTCCTAGCAGCCCTTGCTCGATCCGCTCAGAAGCGGATAGGGTCATCTTGACCTTCTCATTCGATCCTGACATCGAGCCATGCCCACAGAATCTCCATCGAGGGGAGGCTAGCGGGCCACCTGAGTCTGTCTCCGGAATGGCTCGGGCATCTACCGGGAGGTGGGTTAAGGAGCAGTGGAATACCACATGCGGGCTATGCCAACTGCGTTATGAATGATAGACCCGGATTCCACTTGGATGTACTCGTTATTAAGCTCACTGAGCGCGTCACTCGAGCCATCGAGGCAAGCGACGTTAGCTCAACCTCTCCGGTTGTGGAAACCATGGACAGGGTAACGCATGAAACTAGACTGACCCCTTGGCCGCACCCGACGCTTGGGTTGGCACCCGACACTTGGGTTGGTGCTCCGTCTTGCCCGACCCCTCGGCCATGCCCGACGCTTGGGTTGGCACCCGACACTGGGTTGGCACTCCATCTCGCCTGACCCCTCGGCCGTGCCCGATGCTTGGGTTGGTGCTCAGCCTTGCCCGACCCCTCAACAGCGCCCGACACTTGGGCTAGCGCTCCGCCTCGCCCGACCCCTCGGCCAGGCCCGACACTTGGTTTGGCGCTCCGCCTCGCCCGACCCCTCGGCCATGCCTAACACTTGGGTTGGCGCTCCGCCTCACCCGACCCCTCAGCTGCACCTGACACTTGGGTTGGCGCTCTGCCTCTCCCGACCCCTCGGCCACACCCAACACTTGGGGTGGCGCTCCACCTCACCCGACCCCTCGGCCACGCCCGACACTTGGGGTGGCGCTCCGCCTCGCCCGACGGTGACCCATGATCTTACACCCACCAAATGCGCTCGTAAAATGAGTGTAAACAACCCCTTCATGACTTCACAAATGTCCCAAAAGGGTTTGGGGGCTCCTGTCGGGTTCATAAACCCAGGGTCCTTAATGGGCCCGCTTCTCAGCAAAAGCTCGGCCCAGCAGACGGTGTAGCGACAATGCGCGCCTCTCGGGCTGGCCTAGATACCTAACGACAGGCCGGGAGAACGATCCAGTCCCCGACCGGAAGGCCTGGTCAAGGAGGGGACATAGTCCGACTCTGACCTCCTTTTCCGACTGGGAATACACCGAACCTCTGCTTGTAGCTCTTCCCCGACCGACATGGTCGGGGCCAACCGAGAACGATCGACCGGGGACACCTGCTCAGTAAGGGCCTGGGGATTAGGCAAAGTAGATAAGGTAAGACGGTCAAGTCAAACTACAATACCGAGGACCGTACCCTGTGCACCTGTAGGATGGTGCCACCAGGCCATACCAGATGGGCACTATGCAATCTTCTAGACATGTCAGAACCCAAACAGTGTTGTGGGCGCCATCGTTTGTCGTACCCTACCATGCCCTGCACACCTACAGGACAGTGCCACATGGCGAACACGGTAGAGCCTGCTAGATAGTCTGGGAATAAACAGTATTGTGGGCACCGACAATCATGTCGTACTCAATGACGTGAGCAACAAGACTAGGTAGCACATGTACGCACTCTTTCTCTTTCTCTCTGACTTGTAAGGCCATCCCCTTCACCTATAAAAGGAGATACGCTCTCTCCCAATAGGGACTCTGGTCTCTCTCTCGATCTGGCTCTAGACAACTTGAGCATTCGAACAGCTCCACAGCTCTAGAACTCAACAACTACACAGAGCATATGCTCCAATACTTAGCGCATGTTAGTGCCCCCATCACTCTCGGCTCTTCAGTTCAGAGTCTGACTGGGCCTTTAACACCCCCTTCTTATTCCTACTCGTTTGTAACCCCACAGCAAACTTCGAGCACCTGGGCTTAGGAATAAATTCTCCGACCGACTGAAACTAGACATAGGGCACGTTGCCTGAACTAGTATAAATCCTATGTCATTGGGTGCTAGGCCACATCCGATCACAACGCATGACAAAACTACATATATTTACTTGTTGGTCACTTTTCACACCGACATATGGGTTGCTGAGCCTCCATCCGTTGTCGTGGAAGACCCTCTAATGAAGAGATTACTAGCATATCCCATTGATGTCCAGGCCTCGGTCGTGCATCTTCTTGAAGACCCCACACAAGGTTTCCCTCCCCCTCCACCTCCCCTTGGAGATAGCAGCGGTGATGGTAGTGGGGAGGATGGTACTTTGCAACAGCGGTGCTACTTCTCTGCTCCATCGCCGCCGCCTTGTGGCTCTGGTCTGACCCGGCTGTGCAACCGGCGATGGTGGCTCATGACGCACACCTGCCTAGGAACCTGAGGGCCTATCTGCATCGAGCGTTTCGCATGAGGTGGTCGCTGCACCAGTTGTCATCTCGGAACTGGTTGATGCATCCCATGCGCCCATTCACGACGTGCGAGAGCCCCTAAACGATGCTCGCCAAAGTAATGAAGCCCCGGCTATGACGGCTCCTATCATTGGAAACAAGGAGATGGTAGCGGCCAATGGTTGGGAAGGACTTAATTGCAGTTCAGACATGCCGGCTCCTTCGGCTAGGCAGAAATCAATTGCAGATCTTGCGGTTAATTTGACTTTGGCTGAGTCCCTAGATCATGCTGGGTTGTTGCTGTGTAGTGGGCCAGATCCTGCTGGGTCCTTGTTGTGTAGTGGGCTAGAACCTGTGTCTAACTTGCAGATGACTCCCAAATGCTTGGACGGGCTGGGCCTTGAGGGGGCAGGGGAATTACAGGATGCGCTAGGCCTTGGTGAAGCAACAGAGAGATCGGCTTCACAACGCTCACCCCTATTCTTCCCGGATGAGTCGACGGTCTTACTGGCCTCTCCATGAACACCCCCACCACTGTCCATACCTAAAATCAATCCCCAATCAAAGATTGACAAAGCCGCTCTAGATTTACTCCAGGCGCCATCCACGACAGCACCAGTGCTCTCCCTGCCGTCGCGGTGCCTACTCGCCCCCGTGCCTAGTTACTTCGGTGGTGGATGCTTCATCGGCCGAGGATGTGGTAGCAGCAATGGCAGCTCCATCCTTGGTCTCCTTCCACGGTGCGGTTCTGGCAGCTGTGCTGCCTTCAAAAGTATGCTCAGTCCCCTCCAGCTCCCATACCGGGGAGGGCTCAGCTCTGGTGGAACTTGCACAACACTCCCGGGCCCTGGCATTGTAGTCCCCTTGGTGACTCCGCCCCCATCTGGGAATCCCCCACCTTCGGAGGCCCAAGTTGCCTTTCTCAACGGCCTCGCTCGATGTACAAATGGTCTGTTACCGAAGCCAGTCATCAACAAGCGAAGGCCAAGTCCCAGTTGTCTAGAGCCACACCGCGTCGCAGTCGCCATCTTGCTAGGGCTGCAGTAGAGTTTCTGTCGGATGATCTAAGCAGAAGGACAAAGAAGAAGGCAATGCGATCGCTAGACATCCTCGGCGAAAATGAAGGTATTGACCAACAACTCAGGATGATTATGCCAAGTTGTTTAGACATCCTCTGTCTGATTCACACCTCCGGGCGCTGTCTGCTCTGTTCAAGTGGTCCTTGCCTGAGGACTTTGGCCATGGGGTTGAGAGTGAAATGTTGGGATAGCTTTCTGGTTTATGGATGGTCGGCTTCAAATGTGTTTTTATGGATCCTGCAAAAATTTGGATTTGGAATGTTAGGGATCTAAATTCTACCTCCAAGCAAGACTCTGTACGTTCTATTATGGATTCCTCTTGGTCAGACATTGTGTGTATTCAGGAAACCAAAGTCACAGATATGTCTCGCAGAATTATTCTCTCTAGTCTAGGTTTGGATTTCTTTAACTTCATTGCTGCTCCTTCTGTTGGAGCCAGTTGAGGAATCTTGACGCTTGGAGACGGCATATTGGAGTTTCTGTAGCTCGACGGGTTGACAACTACAGCGTAACAGTTCAGTTCTCTACAGAAAATGGGCTGTCATGGTGGTTGACCCGTGTGTATGGACCCCAAGGCAATGACAACAAAATTCAGTTTCTGTAGGAGTTAAGGGATATTCATGCAGCATGTCCGGGACCATGGATGGTGATTGGGGATTTTAATCTAATCTACAGAGATGAGGACAAGAATAATGCAAATTATAATAGGGCAATGATGGGTGGTTTCAGAAGGTTCATCAATGATTTGGCTCTCAAAGAGATACCCCTGCATGGTCACAAGTACACGTGGTCAAACCAGCAAAACTCTCCAACCTTGGTGAAATTGGATCGAGTGCTATGCTCAGTCAATTGGGAGGAGAAATTTCCCAACCGCTTGCTTCAGAGTATGGCTTCAGATGATTCTGATCATTGCCCTCTTCTGTTGGGACTCCAAGGTAATAGACCAGGACGACCCAGATTTCACTTTGAGTCCTTTTGGACCAAACTCGACGGGCTGTCGCTTCAGCGTGGGCTTCAACCCCTGCTGGCCCGTGCCCTTTTATAACTCTAAATAGGAAGTTTAAAGCTGTTACCAGGGGCCTGAAGAGTTGGAGTGTGGGCCAAGTTAGCTTTTAGCTTGCCTTGGCAAGAGAAATTTTGCATCAGTTTGAGATCACTCAAGACAACCGACAACTTTTTCCTGAAGAATTATGGCTCAAGAACAATTTGAAGAAGCACATCTTAGCCCTAGCATCCCTCAAGCGTACAATGGTTCGCTTACGCTCAAGGATCAGTTGGCTCAAAGATGGTGATGCTAATACAAGACTCTTTCATATGCATGCCCGACACCGAAAAAGGAAGAATTTTATTGGGAAGCTTATTGCGGGAGAACGGGTTTGCACTAGCCATGAGGACAAGGCTGCAGTCATTGATGAGTTTTATGAAAATCTGCTGGGAACCTGTACAATAAGGGAGCACACTATCAACTTGGCTGATTTGGGAATTAATGCACAAGATATGTCAGAGCTTGAACTTCCCTTCACTGAAGATGAGGTGTGGACGACAATCCAGCAGCTACCTTCAGATAAAGCCCCTGGGCCGGACGGGTACACAGGTCGTTTCTATAAATCCTGTTGGGCTATTACAAAACAAGACATTATGGTGGCAATTTCAGCGGTATGGAGCAAGAAGATGGTGAATTTTGATACTCTCAATTCAGCCTATATCACCCTCCTCCCCAAAAAAGAAGGTGCGGAACAGCCGAAGGACTTCAGGCCCATAAGCTTGGTCCATAGTTTCACCAAACTAATCACAAAGCTGCTTGCTAATCGCCTTGCACCTAGACTGCCACAGATTGTCTCTCCTAACCAAAGTGCCTTTATAAAAGGGCGTTTTATACAATATAACTTCATGTTGGTTCAGCAGACAACGAGGTTCCTACATCAACAAAAGCAGCCCCGAATTCTACTCAAGTTGGACATTTCGAAGGCATTTGATTCTGTGTCCTGGCCCTTCCTACTTGAGATCTTGCAGCAGCTTGGTTTTGGACAGATTTGGCGGGATATAATTAGTGGGCTTCTATCCTCTTCGTCAACTCAAGTCTTGCTAAATGGGATCCCGGGTGATCATATTGCTCATCGATGAGGGCTGCGGCAAGGTGACCCCCTCTCCCCGATGTTGTTTATCTTGGTTATGGATGTATTGGGGCACATGATTTCGAAGGCCGAGAATGATGGCCGGTTGCAACCACTGTCTAGGCGCAGCTTACAACACAGAATATCTATTTATGCGGATGATGTGGTTATGTTCCTCCGTCCAGAAGCTGGGGACATTGATGTAACTTTGGGTATCCTCAATTTGTTTGGAGAAGCAACGGGGCTCAAGACAAACTTACAAAAGAGCAATGTGTTGCCCATCAGATGTGGTGATGCGGAGCTTGCAGCAGTGCAAAACCTGCTACCCTGTGCACTCACAGAGTTCCCATGCAAATATTTGGGATTGCCTCTCTCTCTCTCTGAAGAAGCTCACCAAGGAACAAATTCAGCCCATTATGGACCGCATTGCTGATTAGCTTCCTAGCAGGAAAGCGGATTTGATGACCAAGGTTGGAAGAAAGGTTCAAGTTCAGTTTGTGCTCACTGGTATGCTCATCTATCTAGTTATGGCTTTTGATTTCCCACCTTGGGCTATTAGAGAAGTGGATAAAATTCGGCGTGGGTTCCTTTGGAGAGGCCGCAGAGATGCAAAAGGAGGGCACTATCTCGTTGCTTGGGTTAAGGTATGTCTCCCTAAAGAACTTGGAGGTTTAGGAATTTCATATCTTAAATCTCTGGGCTGGGCACTGCAAATGACATAGGTCTGGTTACAAAAAACAGAGCCGCATCGCCCATGGGCTAATCTTCCAATCCATGTCCTAGAGCAAGTCAGAGCCTTCTTCAAAGTGGCTATTTATTCCAAAGTAGGAGATGGCACAAAAACCCTATTTTGGACGGACCGTTGGCTCCATGGACAATGTATCGCAGATCTTGCGCCCCTTCTTTTCGCCATCATTCCTAAAATGAGGATCAAACAACGAACTGTCCAGGATGCCCTCAGCAACCAGTCTTGGATTTCTGACATGAAAGGGGCCACCACAGTAGGTGTAATTATTGATTATCTTCACCTATGGGATGTCCTATCTGATTTTTTTTTGCAACCGGATGTTGAAGATAGACATATTTGGCGGTTTTCATCAGATGGGCAATATTCGGCCAAGACTGCACACAAGGGATTTTTTGTGGGGACTACATCTTTTGAGCCTTATGAGAGAATCTGGAAGACTTGGGTACCACCCAAATGCCGCTTTTTTGTTTGGTTGGTTGCTCACAACCGATGTTGGGCTGCGGATCGCCTTGCACGCCGTGGGTTCCCTCATCCTGAGCGCTGTCCTTTGTGTGACCAGGCTGCGGAAACTATTGATCACCTCTTAGTCCAGTGTGTCTTTGCAAGAGAGTTTTGGTTCCGCTTCTTCTCTCAGATTGGACTCCAAGCCTTTTCCCCACAACTGACAGAAACATCCTTCCATTTTTGGTGGGAGAAAGTGAGCAATGCTGCTAGTGATATGTTAAGCAAGGGAACCAACTCTCTCATAATGCTTGGAGCTTGGACCTTATGGACACACCGTAACAAATGCATCTTTGATGGAGCAGCCCCAAATGTTGTAGGCGCACTTGCTGTAGCTGAAGATGAAAGAAGGTCGTGGTCTTTGATAGGGGCTCGAGGATTATCCCTCTTGGATGCCCTCGCTCCGGGTGATTAGAGCCCTGTCTACCTTGGTCGTGATATTTATGTCACGAGCGCGTTAGTTTTTCTAGCAGCAGCAGTGTAGTGCGTGTGTGTAGAGTGGTGTGTGGTTTTTGTGTGTTGTGTTGTATGGGTTTTTATCCCATTTTATTATCTTCTTAATATAATGATGCGCAGCTCTCCTGCGTTTTTTGAGAAAAAAAAGTGATACCATTAGCATGACAAACTTCTGCAAAGTAGTGTTAGGTACATTCACCATTGATTATATTAGTGATAACATTCAGTTTCCTTCCGAGATCTAGGATATGTTAATGCATCATGATTCATGAGTTCATAATTTGATCACCTACCCTTTTTTGTCTTGGAGCAAACCATAGGTATAAACTGATGAACCATATTTCAAAGAGGACTCCTATTAAGCAGGTGCCAGAGGCTGTCAGATTTTCCCATCCAGAACTCACAACTGGAAAGCCATACCAGCTATAGGTCAGTGTGCTGAACAAATCTAGGATGTACGGGACGCATGAGAATTCGCCTACGCTAGCCTCCTTTATCACTCTTTTAAATGTCAACCTGGAAACCAAAGTCAGATCTAGAAATACAGTACTAGGAAATGCGACTGTGTTTCTGGTCATTTTAGTTAACGATGTATTTACGTACATTGGAACTGCATAGAGAGCTATACAAACTACAGATCCTGCAAAAAAGAAACAGAGCGATTCCTCAAATCAGAGATGAAACGAAACCAATTTGAATGTACTTGTAAAAGAAAATACCTATAATTCCAACTATTACTCGTATGCTAGTAATCATATTGTTGCTCTCAAAGGCAGTGTTGGCCGGGAGCCAAATGTGCACAACTGTTTTCTACACTGGTCTATATTTATTATAGTGCATATAACTGTCGTTTTAAATTAAACTACTAGGCGGCAAGGAGTGCACTGAAGCCACTATGATACAGAATCTCGAATGGTGATCATTAAAGCTTCAAATGCAATATAATACAAACAAAATCGTTCATATATTCTCCAGCATCAACCTAATGAATCCCACTGCCGTTCTTTCAAGCATCATAAAAGCTTTTATTGTTTATTTAGTCCTGGTCCGTTTTTGTTAGAGGTGGCAAATGTCCGAGCATCTGTTGGGATTTATAATACTACGTTGCATCTATTAGAAATAACTTTTATTGAGATTTTAAAGAGTAAAGGATGCTTATTGGCATGTTTGGGACCACCGTACCACAGTTTCTGTGTCTTACAAAGTGAAAAGAATCATCGACACAGCAAGGCACTTGGTGGGATTTTTTCGATTCTCACAGTGGAATGGCCGACACGTCTTATGTTTCGTAAGATCCTAGCCCATGCGAGAGCGCTTGTTGATGGACCAGAGTGCTTCGTAATAAGAAGAGATCCCTAATAAGAATGTGCATAACTTTCTAAATGGATGCCTACATGTCTTTTACATTTTAAAGAGTGTTGTATTGTCTGCTGAAGACAAAATGTGCTACAACTTTTGAACAGCCAATAGTTTCCCGTAGGAATCCATACGTCCCTTCCTAGACGCAAATATATAGAGGAAGAGTAGGGCCACTGGCGGAACCACGTTAGAGCCAAACTGGGCTTTGCACCCCCCTAATTTTTAAAAAGATCCCATTGTTGTAGCGCACATCTCTATGGCATACATGCATGCAGCATTACCATTCTCTAACTTGCTCACACCATCGTTATCTTTCTGCACTACCAAGTACCCATTCTGCACTACCAAGTACCCATTTAGTTTGTTGCACCAAAAAAGGATTGCTCACACCATCATTATCTTTCTGCACTACCAAGTACCCATTTAATTTGTTGCACCAAAAAAGGATTGCTCACACCATCGTTATCTTTTTGCACTACCAACTACCCATTTAATTTCTGCAAAGAATAACTTAAATACAACCAATTTAATTTGTTGCACCAAAAAAGGATTACAACTGAAGGAAATATAAATTGTTAGCGCTGACGTAGAGAGAGAAACAAGAGTGATTCTCATGCGAAACCATCCTTTTGCCGTTTCAATCCAGTAGTGTAAAAGCCAGAAATTTTTTCATGGTGATTTTTGGCCGTTTGGAAGTGATTCTTGTGTTTCGGACCAGAAACCGGAATGTTACGGCATACCAAACGCACCCTCAATTTGGTGTGAAATTGGCCCCCTCCCCCCTTTGATTTGTCTCGATGCTCCGCCACTGAGTAGGGCTGCATCATTAAGCTTGAAGAACTGATGCTGCCTTGTGGACAATTCACTTTTTCTGAGAACCATTCATGATGCTGCTGGCACCCAACTCACTTTTTCTGAGGACCATCCATGCTGCTTCTGGCTGCTTCTCAGCGTGTTTAAAGAGACGAGTTTCTTATCTACGGCACAGGTGCATGTTTATGAAATGGGCGAAGTTTGTCGGCTCCATCAGGAATCCTCTCTGAAATTCCCATATTACAGTCATGCAATTAAGATGTGTTGTTTTCGTTCTTGATGCTGGCACATGAGAATGCTACAATAACTGCAGTACTAGTGATATGCTTTTAGACGTGCACATTGTTGAAACTTGAAAGGACCTCAAAATACTCCCCTGATGACATTTGCGAGCTCATTGACAGCATAAATCTCACCATCTGAACGCCAAACGCACGACACAACAACCGTGATGCCCTCGAGCCAACTAGTGGCTGGATATTCCCTAGAAACACAGCGAGACATCATACAACCAAGCGAGAAACACTTGCACAGAACCGAAGATCCGAAAACGGTACACTCAACTCCTATGGAGAAGGAGTAAGTTCCCAACCCAAAATACCCAAGCCAACTGGTTACAAGAGTACTTAGAAAAGATCCTTGCATCGGTAGAAAACCAACGCAAAAAATGGATCGCGAAACGGATCTCAGACGCGCAAGAAACGGACGAAATGGCGCTGCAAGAACTGCTACGCAGGACTGGTCTGGTGTGGCAAAACCAAGAAGGCGCCGACAAAAATCCCCTCTGCTCAAATGGTGCAGTGCCACGGTCCGGTGCACCGGTCTAGTCCGGTGTACAGCAGATGCGGCAGTGCGGGGTCGATCTGAAGCGCACGCACAGGACTAACCCTATTCATGGTCCGGTGCCCCCGACAACTGGTCCGGTGTCCACAAACAGTGCATGACCAAAATTGAAACGCTCGGATCTCGACCAAATCAACTCCAACTTCCTCCAAATTTTAACTAGATGGTCACAAGGTTGTTGGGAGGCTATCTCTAAGAGATCATTGCCCAGAACTTAGCCAATCACCGGGAATTTCAGATCTCGCGAAGAACACAATTCTCTCTCCCAAAACCAAAATCGGTTCTGAAAAGATCAAGATGCCTAAGAGGGAGGTGAATTGGGTTAATTCTAAATTTCTTGCAATAATTAAGCCCTACACCTAGCCCATTTCACCCCCCTTGTGCCTAGAAGTCTTTCTATTGTTCTATCGTACAAGAGTTTTGCACCCTAGGTTCCAATCCAACTCTACCATGGCAATTCTAAGAATAGAGAGACATGAATTGAATTGCTCAAATATAAATACTCAAAGTAAAGAGAGGAAGAGGAACACGTCGATGTTTTTTTAAGGTATCGGAGAGTCACCACTCCCCACTAGTCCTCGTTGGAGCACCCGCGCAAGGGTGTAGCTCCCCTTGATCCGTGCAAGGATCAAGTGCTCTCCACGGGCTGATTCTTTGACACTCCGTTGAGGTGAATCATCCACAACCGATCACACCATGACTTGGGCCATCCACAAGCTCTGCCAGAGGATCACCAAGCCGTCTAGGTGATGGCGATCACCAAGAGTAACAAGCATAAGCTCTCACTTGACTAAGACAAGCCTAATGAGAAGGGTGGATGCACACTTGCTACTCCCTATGTACTAATGAGGTCCTTAATCTGGAATTATCAAATCTCAATTACCCCACTAGGCTCTTGCTCTCCCTTGCACTCCAAAGGTGTTTCTCAGCTGAACATATGGGCAAGAGTGCTAAGTTGGACGAGTAGGAGAGGTATTTATACTCTCCACTTCAAAACATACTCGTTGGGGTCCAACTCAGCACATTTCGGGGTGATCGGATGCTCAGGTCAAAGTGACCGGACACGTCTGATCAGTGGCCAACGGCTACATGATGCTAGCCCAGTTATCAGAGACCGGACTCTGACTAGCGTCTGGTCGCCACCCATCAGACGCGTCCGGTAAAAAATTTCCTTCTCTGGATGCTTACTGTTGATGACCGGACGCTACCTCTAGTGCGTTAGGTCACAATGTCCTCAGCGTCCGGTCGAAAAGCAAACCCTAGCAACGCGAGCTAATACTGGTCGGATGTGGCATCTGTGAGTCCAGTCTAGCATCCGGTTGATGAACGCACCCTAGCTGCATGAGCTAACACTGACCGGACACGGCACCTGTGCGTCCGGTCCAGCGTTCGGTCATCATCCAAGTCTCCATTCACCTCAAATTTTACCAACTTTGGGAATGACATCGACTTCAACTGATCTATGGGCTGTTTTTGAGCTACCTAGTGCTAAGTTTGACAAGTATGCACCACACCTAAACCATTAGACTCATCTAGGTCAAGCTACTAGTTCATACCCCCTTAATAGTATGGCCAAACAAAAGAAACAAAGTGTCTCTCCAATGCTAAATGACACTTAGAACTAGTCCATCCTTAACCTTATTGTCCATCCTTTGAAAATCGAAGCGATTTCCATCGACAGGGGTATGAAAACCATAATTGCCCAATCAATCACCATTACCATGACCTAACTCAAGTTGCCTCTACAAAACACATGTTAGTCACAGTAATCTTGTGTCGTCATTAATCACCGAAACCTAACTAAGGGCCTAGATGCTTTCAATCTCCCCATTTTTTGTGATTGATGACAACACAACCTTGAGTATGTATAAAAGATGAGTGAGGTTTTCAACATGCTTGGTTCATATAAGAAATTGACAATAGAAACAAAGCAGGGTTAGGCATGCTTATATGATCCAAGCTAACACAATGTACTTACAAGGTATGAAATAAGCATAAGTACACAAAGTAAAGCTCATTTGTATCAGAGTAAAACGTGGAAGCAAAGCAAATGAGCATAATCAAGTGACATGACATATATATCAAGGTAGAGAGCACACATATCACATAAATCTCACACATATATCACATATAACATAATGCATGAGAGTAAATGCAAGAGAGTAAACGTGAATGCATGAAGTATCACACACAAAAGAATGAGTCCATCTCACATGCTCCCCCTAAATCTAGCATACTTGCTCCCTCTCCCCCTTTGGCATCAAGCACCAAAACCTAAGGATCGGACAGTAGGGTAGCGGTAGACGAGTCAGGCACTGAGGTACGGTGAGAGATCTAAAACTGAGCTGCATCATCCTCGGACTCAGAACTCTGAGCGGTCGAACCCTCTATCACTGGAAGTGGAGGTGAAGCGGTATGGGTCTACTCTGTGGTCTCAGTAACTAGGTCGGCTAGCTGTGAAGTAGAAGCTGAAGTAGTAGCCTGACCCTATGGCTCAGAAGGTGTCACTGTAGGAAGTGTAGCCTCAAGTGTCGCTGTTGCTGAAACCTCAAGGGTGGGGGTGACTGTCAGAGGTGGCTCGAACGAAGCAACAGAGGATGGTATCGTCTTAGTAGTCCCTGTGATGGGAGCGGCTATGGTAGGAGCACGAGCTCTGAACTCAAGCGGTGTAGGCTGTCCTGTGAGCTCACTAAAAGTAGCACCTAGACTCCTAGAGACAGGGGTGTCCATCACTAGCACTGACATGGACTGGGTAGGAGTGAAGCCTGTGACTATAGGAGTGAAGTGCTGAGCCTGCTCTGTCCCTGGTGAAGCAAACCACTGAGACACCTGCTCGGTAGGTGAGGCAAACTATACAGCCGACTATCCCTGACTCTGAAACCCACCAGGCTATATAGCTAGAGTCACTGGGGTAGTAGTAGCAGGCTGACCGAGCTGCAATGTGGACTGGTGAGGAGCAATCCCTATAGCAGAAAAGACATGCTGCATGAACCCAAGAAGCTGTTGCTGAATGACAAGCTACTACTGCTGCTGCTAGAACTGATCTTGGTGGGTCTATAGTTGAGCGAGAGCAGCAGTTGTGGCCTATGCCTGGCGAGTCTGCTCCTACTGCATCCTATCAAGTATCGCTATCAGAGCAGGGTCTGTCTACGATGGCTAGGGTGGAGCTAAGTTGGAGCCACTAGCCTCACTGTCTTGAGCCCATGGGGGCATCCATGGAATAGACTGGTACTCATCATCTGAGCTGTTAGTTGGGTCGCTCTCGACCACGTCCTCCTGCTGTACCTCAAGCTACTCGAGCTCTATCTCAGCAATAGCCCTGATGGCTTCGTCCTGCTCTGCTACAGTCTCTGGCACCTCTGGCCTCTGGCGATGACTCAGCATCAGTGTCCTACTCCTAGTACTAGAACCCATCAGCTGGCGCATGTTGTACTCGGGGAACTCAGTAGTAGTGCTAGTCAACTCATATACTACCTAAGGGGTATATTTGAACATGCCTTGAGTATAAGAAAGCAGATCCAATGGGCATATGGTAGCTGACGGTGGCTCTTGAATCCCTCTACAAGAGTGTCCTCCATCTCTAAAAGTAGTAAGTCCCAAATATCAAATGACATTTGAGAGATCAGGTGGTGGACTAGCCAAAGCTGAATGCGAGTCAAACCCTCACGGTAACCACCTCTCGGTAGCAAAGTCCTCCTCATAACGGCGTCTAAGAGATGAGTCGTAGGTGTAAGGGCACACAGAGTCTGTCATGAGCCCTCGTCGAACGGCTCTCGAAAACAGGCCCTAACAAGGTCGGTGGGTGGCACTGCACCTCCATGGGGACATCTCAGTGGTTGAGTCTGTCCATAGCAAATCTGGTGAATCCGGGTGGCTGACTCTGGAATCCACAGTATCTCTCTGACTCTGTTGCTGTATAGCCTGCGGTCACATCCTCTGAAGGTGAAATGAATGAACCTGTGATCGAGGTCAATCCATAAAGAGGCGTAGAACTCTCTGACCTAGCTAGCAACGTACCTACCAGTCTGCCCCGAAAGGTCTGCCAAGCTAGGTAGGTAAGTGAGGTGGGGATGAACCCGCTCTCCTCCAGCGGCCACTATAGCCTCTAAATGGCACACCCTCTGAGATCTAAAAGCTACCCCACTGTTTAGATATGCATTATAGAAATCTTCTTGGAGCATAGTGTAGAAGCCCTCTAAAGCTCTCTCATCATGCTGAGGTGGGAACCACTGCTCAACCTCCACAAAGCATAGCTACTACACCTGTCGAGCTATGGCAGCCCTCAAGTCCAAATGCTCTACTAGCGGCGGGCCTCATGGTCTAGGAGGTGGTCGAGAGCCATGCCTCTGCCTCTCTGGCATGGGTGTCACCTGAACATGAGCATGATCTGAGCATCGTAGTGGCTACTCCTACTACTGCTCTGCTTCCTCCTGATGCTGCTCAGTCTCCTCCTAGGGCTCAACCTCCTCTACACGAGTGCCCTCTGGTGCATCCTCTAGAGGGATACGCTGACCTCCAAGCATGATAGTACCACATGAACTACCATGCCAAGCCTCAAGCTCGTCGACTGTGGCCCTCTGAGCTGGTGACAACTGATCGCCAATGCGAATACCACTACCTCTGCCACCTCTCTTAGCATGCTCTACGGCGGCGGCCACTGCTGCTGCTCTCTCTACCTCTATGTCACCATGCTTGTGCTTCTTCTTTGAAATTGTCTTCTTTGGCCTGTTTCCCTTCTCCTGCTCTATTAGGCGAGGCAGACGGCTCTCATCATCGCCAGGACCACCCCCGATGTTCTTGCATCGAGCCATACTAACACTCTCTGAATATAATCACCACTGAAAAGACCAACTGTCAAATCAACTGCCCTCTGACGAGACAACCACTAGGAAAAAGAACCACTGTTAGCTAACACTCATGAGGCTTGGCCTTAATACGTACTCATAGGCTTGGCCCTGAGTTATCTGTCACTGTCCATAGCCAAGCAATGTCACTGCCCAAACTCGTTGCATGGAAGGAATAGAGGAATGTATATAAGCATTATATACTCTAGAGAAAAGCAACTCCCTATTGAAGCAAGCAATTAGGTAAGAAAGGAATGAGTAATGGCTTGCTACCTGACAAATCCCTATGAAAAGGAGAGAACTAAGCACGTCGGGGCTCCACACAATCAAGGTAAAGTTTCTGGAAAGTGAGATTCGCTAGAGCCGAGGGAGTCGATGCCGAGGAAGAAGAAGATATCTCTGACGGCGGTGGCGCACATGGCGAGTGGCGGTGCAGGCACGGCGGCGAGGAAGGCAGCGACGCGGATGCAGCGAGGGAAGGCGTGGCGGCGGTAGTGGCACAGGCATGGTGAGGGAAGGCGCAATGACGGTGGAGGCGCAAGCGTGGCGAGGGAAGGTGCGGCGGTGGTGTGGGCACAGCGAGGGAAGGCGCGACAGCTTATGAAAGGAAGACGGGTGTGGGCCGATTTGATTTAGAGAGAAAAGTCAGTGTGGACCCCACGTGATAGTTAGAGATTGGAAATAGATCACGCGAGCACTGTTGTGACTGGATGCGCCTTTGCATATGACCGGACGCTACATCTCTTGAGTGCGATCAGGAACAGAGAGGTCTAGAAATGCTCTCACCACGACCGGACGTGTCCGATCTCACACGACCGGACGCACTGCAGAGTCCGATCATTTTCCGAGGAGCACCACTTAACGACCGGACGCAGCGTAAAGTGCAGACTGGATGCGAATGAAGTACTGTTCATGTGTCAGTTCACTTGAACACCGAATGACTGGACACGCCCAGCAGTGCGTCCGGTCCATGTTCCGTAGTAGCTCCTCCTTTCTCCGCAAGGCTTTGTCCCAATCTAGTCCCAAGTTTGATAAGACCAAAATAAACACCAATTGGGACAGATATGAGAGACTTCTCTCAAACCCTCAAGTTTTTTAAAATAATTTGCCTTCGGCTATAGTTCTTTCTAGAAAAATAGGCAACACTAGAGTCGAGGAGCAACATGTGGCAGGGTTTATAACCAATAGGAGCTTCAAATGCTCTCCCTATTTGTTGATGAACACAGTGGATGCTCAAAAAATAACCAAAAAGAAATGACAAAACAACACACATGCATATGCAATGCAATACTTGAAGGAAAATCAAGTTGCTTGCCAAGTTTGATCCAAGGTTAAGCTTTTTCACATGCTTTTTGGCGGTTATCTTAACCATGTTAGACAAGCCCTAAGTGCTTTACTAAAATTAAACATGTTTTATATTACAATGCAATGCAAGGGACAACACAAGCTCAGTTTTTAGTGAAGTTACTTAGGTCAAGCATATTTAGCTCATTCCTCTACCGACAAAACGTAGCCTCGTCTAGTGGTTTTGTGAAGATATCCGCCAATTGATTCTTGGTCCTTACACCTTCTAGTGATATATCATTTTTAGTAACATGATCTCTAAGAAAGTGATGCCGGATATCTATGTGCTTGGTGCGAGAGTGTTGAACCAGGTTATTAGCAAGTTTTACCACTCTCTCATTGTCACACAAAAGAGGTACCTTTTCTAGAACTACACCATAGTCTAGAAGAGTTTGCTTCATGTAAAGGATTTGTGCACAACAAGCACCCGTGGCAATGTACTCTGCCTCGGCAGTGGATAAGGCCACACTATTCTGCTTCTTAGAGGTCCAAGACACTAGTGATCTACCAAGCAAATGGCACCCTCCGGATGTGTTTTTTCTATCAATTTTGCAACTGGCATAATCCGAATCGGAATAGCCAACTAGATGGAATCTAACTCCTTTGGAATACCAAAGACCAATGATTGGTGTGTGCTTAAGGTACCTAAGGATTCTTTTAACGGCAACCATGTGAGCCTCCTTAGGATTAGCTTAAAATCTAGCACACATACACACACTAAACATGATGTCGGGCCTAGATGCGGTCAAGTATAACAAGCTACCAATCATAGAACGGTAGAGAGTTTGATCAACCAATTTACCTCCCTCATCTAGGCTAAAATGTCCATTAGATGGCATTGGTGTCTTGATTGGCTTACATTCATCCATTTTAAACTTCTTGAGAAGATCCTTGGTATATTTTTCTTGAGAGATGAAGATCCCTACTCTTATTTGCTTGACTTGAAAACCAAGAAAGAATGTAAGCTCTCCAATCATAGACATCTCGAACTCCTTCGACATCAATTCACCAAACTCTTTGCAATAGTCTTCATTTGATGAGCCAAATATGATATCATCAACATATACTTGACAAATGAAGATCTCTCCATCAAGCTTCTTGGTGGATAGTGTGGTGTCAACCTTCCCAATGGTGAAGCCATTCTCAATGAGGAAATTCCGAAGGCACTCATACCAAGCTCTTGGGGCTTGCTTTAGCCCATATAGTGCCTTGGACAACCTATAAACATGATTAGGATATCTAGGGTCTTCGAACCTAGGAGGTTGATCGACATAGACTAGTTCATTTATGAAGCCATTTAAAAATGCACTTTTAACATCCATTTGATATAATTTCATTTCATGATGAGATGCATATGCAAGAAGGATATGAATGGCTTCAAGTCTTGCAACTGGTGCAAAGGTCTCTCCAAAATCCAACCCTTCAACTTGAGAGAACCCCTTTGTAACTAGCCTTGCCTTGTTCCTCACAACGATGCCTTGATGATCTTGCTTGTTGCAGAACACCCACTTTGTTCCAATGACTCTTGCATCCTGTGGCCGCTCTTCAAGTGTCCAAACTTAATTGTGGGTGAAGTTGTTCAATTCTTCATGCATGTCATTTATCCAATCCAGATCATGAAGAGCTTCTTCTATATTCTTAGGCTCAATGCAAGAAACAAACGAGTGATGTTCAATAAATAAAGTGAGTTTTTGAGAGCGAGTCATTACACCCTTTGAAGGACTCCCTATGATGAGATCTTGTGGATGTGCTTGTAGTAGGGGTGAATTTCTTCTATCAACCACTTGAGGAGGAGGATGTGGAGCATCAACATCTTGGGCTTGTGCCACCATTTGGTCATGGGAGACGTGAGTATCTTCATTTTCTACTCTCCCATCTTTATCATCATCTTGTGGCACATTTGATGAAGAAGGTGGATCAATCACTTGTACATCATCTTTTGGCTTGATGTCTCCAACCGGAATGTTCTTCATGACCTCCCTCAATGGTTCACCACCTACATCATCAAGATTCTCATGTGTTCCTTGGGAGCCGTTAGATTCATCAAATTCCACATCATATATTTCTTCAACCAAGCCGATGGCATGATTAAATACTCGATATGCTTTGGACTTTGATAAGTAACCAATAAGAAAACCAATGTCACAATGTCTTTGAAACTTCCCTAGGTGTTGCCGCTTCTTGTAGATGTAGCATTTGCAGCCAAACACCCGGAAGAATGAGACACCCGGCTTCTTCCCATTGAGCAACTCATAAGGGGTCTTACCAAGAAACTTTTGGAGAAATAGGCGGTTGGATGCAGAGCATGCGGTGTTGATTGCTTCCACGCATAGATCTTGAGGTGTATTATACTCATCAAGCATTGTTCTTGCAAGGGTGATTAGTGTCTGGTTCTTTCTTTCTACTACACCATTTTGTTGAGGAGTGTAGGTTGCGGAGACCTCATACTTGATCCCAACTTTATCACAATATGCTTCAACGTTTGTGTTGTCAAATTATTTTCCATTGTTACTTCTTATCTTCTTGAGCTTCACTTCAAATTCATTTTGTGCTTTCTTGGCAAACTTCTTAAAACATGCTGCCACTTCGGTCTTGTCATGAAGGAAGAACACCCAAGTGTATCTAGAGTAGTCATTAACTATCATAAGACAATAGAGGTTGCCTCCCAAACTCGTAAGTTGTTGGCCCAAATAGATCCTTGTGGAGAAGCTCTAGCACTCTTGTTGTTGACATGTAAGCTTTGGTTGGATGAGTGTTTGCAACTTGCTTGCTGGCTTGACATGCACTACAAAGCTTGTCCTTTTCAAATTTCACATCCTTCAATCCTCTCATCATCTCATTTTTCATTAACTTCTTGAGTGAACTCATCCCAACATGTGCAAGTCTTCTATGCCAAAGCCACCCAAGTGATGTTTTGGTGAATAAGCATGTCTTCAAGTTTGCATCTTTGGAGGTGAAATCCACTAGATATAGGTTGTTGTATCTAAAGCCCTTGAATATAACCTGAAGATCATCTTTCTTTGACACAACCACTTCCTTCTCGGTGAACAAACATTGAAAACCAAGATCACACAATTGACCAACGGATAGCAAGTTGAAGCTCAAAGAAGCAACATATAGCACATTTAATATTAAGTGATCATTTGATATTGCAACTTTGCCCAACTCTTGTACTTTGCCGTTTGAATTGTCACCAAACATAATCCTTTCTTGACCATCTACTTCTTCATCTAGTGAGTTGAACATACGAGGATCACCGGTCATATGTTGAGTACAACCACTATCAATAACCCAATGACTTCCACCAGTCTTGTAGTTCACCTACACACACAAGAGATCAAGCTTGTTGTTTAGGGACCAAACTTGATGAGGGCCCCTGACTTTCTCAACTAGTGATTGAGAAACCCAAATTTGTTTAGGCCTATTCTTGTTGGGTGGACCTAAGAACATGACTTTTATTTTTTCACTAGAATCTTTTCTAAGCATGTAGTGAGCATTGAAGGCAAAGGGTCTAGCATTCTTGGGCAAGGGTTGTGGTGGTGGAGTTTCACACTCATGAGCAAAGTGACCTTCTTGTCCACTCTCAAAGCATCTCTTTGGCTTAGGCTTTGACTTGTATTGTCGTGGATGTTGAACTTGAGCTTTCTTCTCTTGATTTGCCAAGAACCCAATGCCACTTCTATCCATCTTCATCACGGTGTTCATAAGTAGCTCACTTTGGAGATATTGGCCTCTTGTGAACTTGCACAGACCCTTAAGATGCCCTTTCTCCAACTTAAGTTTCTTGTTTTCTTCTCTAAGTTCATCATGGTTCTTCTCTATCTAGAGTTTCTTGTTCTCTTCTCTAAGCATCTCATTCTCAAGTGCCATATCATGATTATTGTCAAGATTCTCTATCACAATTATGTTGGTGGTTGATAGCTTTTCAAGATCCTTCTTGAGCTTTTAATTTTCATTCTTGAGCTTGACATAATCATCATAGTTGTTGGATTCAACCACTTTCTTGCCTTTGCTACTAGAACCTTACTCAATGCTCTCAACAATTAAGTCATCACATGATGTGGCTATATCAATCTTATCAACATTATTAGTAGCATCATGTGGCTCATTTGGCAATAACTCATGAGAAAGAACAAGATTATCATGATTAACCTTGAGATTGGTGTGCTCTTCTTTTAGCAAGTTGTAACTAGTGGTGAGCTCATTGTGTATCTCCTCAAGTTTATCATGTTTTTCTCTAAGCTCCCTTTTAGAGGTTTTTAGTTCCTTGAGTTTGGATGACACACTTTTTTTCTCTTCTCTAAGCTCATCATTAACTTTTTTGGCTATATCGTACTTTGCTAAGAGTGAGTCATTCACAACTTCTAGCTTCTTATTTTTAGCTCTTGTCTTTCTAATGATTTTAGTGTATTGGTTTAACAATTTGACAAGATCATCATAAGAAGGTGATTCAAATTCTTCATCACTATCACTACCATTCTCATCATCACTAGCATTGTCATCACCACTACTATCATCATCATTTTGTACCTTTCATTCACCCTTGGCCATGAGGCATAGGTGTGTAGAGGATGATGATGGTGGTGTCGATGGATGTAGTGAAGAACCAATCACAAGAGCAGCCACCTTTTCCTTCTCATTTTCACTTTCATCATCGGAAGAGCCGCTTGAAGATTCAATGTCCGTGAGCCAATCACCAACAATATAGGCCTTGCCATTCTTCTTCTTCTTATGAAATTCCTTCTTCTTGCCATCCTTCTTCTTGTATGGTTTGTTCTTCTTCTCATCATCATCATCACTTGAGTCATCTTTCTTGCCCTTGTACTTCTTCTTGTACTTGTCTTTCTTGGTTTGGGGCATTGATGAGCTAGATGACCAAGATCTCCACAATTGTAGCAATCCATTTTGGAGATGGGCTTCCTTCTACTACTAGTGAAAATTTTCTTTTTCTTGCCATCAAACTTGACACCATTCTTGTTTAGCTTCTTGAGCATCTTAGCGGTTCTTCTCACCATGAGAGCAAGGCTTGCATCATCAATCTCATCATCACTTGAGCTATCATGATCAACTTTTGCTTTGCCCCTCTTCTCTTGGCTAGCCTTGAAAGCCAAATCTTTCTTCTTGGTAGAAGAGGAGCCATCTTGAGGAGTGATGTGCATATACATCTCATGTGCATTGATCTTCTCCAATATTTGAGTTGGCGTAGCGGTGGAAAGATCACTTTGATGAAGCACCATCATAGTATGCCCATACTTGTCAATGGGGAGGACACTCAAAATCTTTCTCACAACATCGGATAGTTGCATTTGAGTGAGTCCAAGCCAATTGACTTCCTCTACAAGAACATTCAAACGTGAATACATTTCATTAGCATTTTCACTAGGAAGCATTTCAAATAAGTTAAGCTTCTTCATTACAAGGTGGTAGCATTCCTCACGCTCACTTTTGGTTTCCTCATGGAGCGCACAAATATCTGACCATAATGAATGAGCATCTTTGTGGTTCCACACACGGTTAAAGACATCCTTACAAAGGCCTCTAAAGAGAGTGTTTCTAGCCTTTGCATTCCACTTCTCATAGTGAACCTCATCACTGTGAAGGTTAGCGGGATCCCTAGGTGTTGGAAAACCTTGTGTGTCAGCTCTAAGCAATCCAACATCTAAAGCCTCTAGATACGCCTCCATACGAATTTTCCAATAAGGAAAATCATCTCCCTCAAAGACGGGAGGGGGTCCATCCCCATGGGACATCTTGCTCAGGGCAGTTAAGCCTAATTTAAGGAGCACGAGGCTTTGATACCAATTGAAAGGATCAAGATGCCCAAGAGGGGGAGTGAATTGGGCTAATTCTAAATTTCTTGCAATAATTAAGCCCTACACTTAGCCCATTTCACCCCCTTTGTGCCTAGAATGCTTCTATTGTTCTATCGCACAAGAGTTTTGCACCCTAGGTTCCAATCCTACTCTAGCTTGGCAATTCTAGGAATATAGAGACATGAATTGAATTGCTCAAATATAAATGCTCAAAGTAAAGAGAAGAAGAGGAACGCGTCGATGTTTTTCCAAGGTATCAGAGAGTCACCACTTCCCACTAGTCCTTGTTGGAGCACCCGCACAAGGCTGTAGCTCCCTCTTGATCCACGCAAGGATCAAGTGCTCTCTACGGGCTGATTCTCAGACACTCCATCGCGGTGAATTGCCCACAACTGCTCACACCATGACTTGGGCCATCCACAAGCTCCGTCGGATGATCACCAAGTTCTCAATCACCACCAAGCCATCTAGGTGATGGTGATCACCAAGAGTAACAAGCATAAGCTCTCACTTGACCAGGACAAGCCTAATGTGAAGGGTGGATGCATACTTGCTATTCCCTATGCACCAATGAGGTCCTTAGTCTCGGATTATCAAATCTCAATCACCCCACTAGGCTCTTGTTCTCCCTTACACTCCAAAGGTGTTTCTTAGATGAACATATGGGCAAGAGTGCTAAGTTGGACAAGTAGGAGAGGTATTTATACTCCCCACTTCAAAACATACTAGTTGGGGTCCAACTCAGCACATTTCGGGGTGACCGGACACTCAGGTCAAAGTGACCGGACACGTCCGGTCAGTGGCCAATGGCTACATGATGCCAGCCCAGTTATCAGAGACCGGACTCTGACTAGTGTCCGGTCACCACCCATCAGACGTGTTCGATCAAAAATTTCCTTCTCTGGATGCTTACTATTGATGACCGGACACTACCTCTAGTGCATCAGGTCACAATGTCCTCAGTGTCCGGTCGAAAAGCAAACCCTAGCTAAGCGAGCTAATACTGACCGGACGCGGCATCTGTGAGTCTAGTCCAACATCTGGTCGATGAACACACCCTAACTGCGAGAGCTAACACTGATCGGACGCGGCACTTGTGCGTCCGGTCCAGCGTCCGGTCATCATCCAAGTCCTCATTCACCTCAAATTTTACCAACTTTGTGAATGACATCGGCTTCAACTGATCTATGGGCTGTCCTTGAGCTACCTAGTGCTAAGTTTGACAAGTGTGCACCACACCTAAACCATTAGACTCATCTAGGTCAAGCTACTAGTTCATACCCCCTTAATAGTACGGCCAAAGGAAAAGAAACAAAGTCCTAAACTACACTAAGTGTCTCTCCAACACCAAACGACACTTAGAACTAGTCTGTCCTTAACCTTGTCGTCCATCCTTTGAAAACTGAAGTGATTTCCATCGATAGGGGCATGAAAACCATAATTGCCCAATTAATCACCATTACCATGACCTAACTCAAGTTGCCTCTGCCAAACACACGTTAGTCACAGTAATCTTGTGTCGTCATTAATCACCGAAACCCAACTAGGGGCCTAGATGCTTTCAGGTTCGATTCTTCATGCTCATGTGGATTCGGGTCAATTCACTCAGAGAGTGGGTCAACACATGTCCTTGCACGAATTCAACTGACCAAAAGCACCCCAAAAGCTCAAAATTAAGAGATCAAACAAGAACGAGAGAAGGAAAAACCAGGAGAGGAAGAACTGTAAAACGAGAACAAAAACACAAACTCAAATCATTAATCTAGGAGGACAAGAGGAGGTTAAGGCCTCTAGTCCCATGAAGATCAAGTCTACAAGATGATTTACACAGATGAAGGTTTGGCTAGATCATCTACGGATCACTACAATAGTCTAGAGGAAGAAACCCTAATAGAGATGAATGGAAATGACAACTGGAGTGATAAGGCTGATTGGGACAGCCCTCCTCTTATTTATAGAGGCTATTACACATTCCCAATATACCCCCAGATATTAAGAGCAAACCACCTAACCCGAAGGGTATTATGGCCCAACTTGAGATCAGCTGATCCGATGGCCATACGCCCCTCATGACTTAGCTTCGCCTCGACGCAAGCCTCATGATGACGCCATGTGTCACCTTTGATTCCTGCCAGAACTGCACCTAGATTTTGAGGCCCAAACCACCAAATCACCCGGAGAAGCGTATCCGCTACGCCTCCTCTACCTCTCGACATGTGTCACTATCGTTCTTGACCGCCCAGCCACCAAGTCTTCAAAGCCTCTGCTTGACTTGCTTGACCGCTGTTTTGACTTGGCCAACATGGTCACTCCCATGTATTATTGCACTTGTCGATGACCCTAGGTGTCAACTACCCTTGATCGGTCACCCGGCTTCTCTGGTCCCTCGGTCCAAGCCCCGACATTCGCCCTTCATCGCTCCTAGTCCATTGGCATAGATCCGCTTGACCTTCACCTTCGCTGTTGACCACCATCTCTGAGCTCCACACCTGCGCACCACCCCTTTGTCAGTTTTATAATGAACAATCGTGCACTAGGAAATGTTGTGCCTATAGCTATGCTACCAATATAAGATTATGTTTCGTTAATGTAACACACAACTCACTTTCTTTGCATGGAGTGCTCTACAAGTGAGTTGCACCTTACAAAAATTGTCATGTATACACCTACCCATGATGAAAGCACTTTGATCTAGCTTGATCATCACATACCTGATCCAACACTACAGATAGCCACACAACCAATCACTTCACAACTAGATTCGTCTTGAAGGTATAGATTAAACCAATAGGGCAATAGTCCTTGATATAATGTGCTTTAATTTTGTTTCGCAACAAGATCATGCAAGCGTCATTTAGGAGATGGAAGCTCCCACCATCTAGTGACCAGAAGGCATTGAAAGCATTCACGATCGATGTCATCTTTGACGATATGCCAAGGCCACCACTTATAGAAAAAGTCCCATGAACCTATTCATCCCTAGCGCCTTGTTCGTTGGAATGTCACAGATGACTAACCACACCTCCACCTCTAAAAGGTCCTAAATGACTAGAAGGGGGTGAATAGCCTAATAAAAATTCTCTACAAAACACTAGAACAACTAGTTAGATAACTAAATGGCAAAATGCGGTTTTGTTCTAGCTCTAATTCAAAAGGCAAGCAACCTATCCCCAATGCTAGTTCGTTATGATCTCTAAGGAACACAAAAGGCTATGTCACTACTTCTATACTTGTTGAGCTAGCTAGTTAACTAATTACCACTAAAACAACTAACTAGCTAAGCAAAAGAACCACTACCACTACACAAGTATAACTATAAATGTAAATACAAGTGGAGAGTGAGGTATACCAAGCCAGCAAGAGATAAATCAATGAGAATACCAATTAACACCAAGATTTATCCTGAGGTTCGCTTGCTTGGCAGCAAGCTACGTCCTTGTTATCATGACACACTCACTTGGTGGTTCACGTGCTAATTGGCATACACAAGCCAAACCCTACACAAGGGTGCCGTAAAAACCAACACAAGATGAGGGTACACAAGTCACGAGCATTCTACTAGAGTGACTTTTGGCGCTCAACCAGGGAATAAGCCCAAGAACCCCTCACAATCACAATCGAGAGTGGCCACGAACAATCACCAACTCATGGCAAAGCTCCACAACTGCTCCAAGACATCTAGGTGGCGGCAACCACCAAGAGTAACAAGAAAACTGTAGCAAATCGATCCCTAAGTGCCACTAGATGCAATCACTCAAGCAAATGCACTTTGGATCACTCCCAACTCACTTGGATGCACAATCAACCAAGAGATTGAGTGGGAGAGGTTTGGCTTAGCTCACAAGGATCTATCAATGATCAAATTGTCCAAGACAGTGAGCCCAAGCCGGCCAACTTCTATTTATAGAGCTCCCAAAGCTTACATACCCATTGGCCCCTTCACCTTAGTTTCTGCGCGACCATCGGACGCAACTACCATCGGACACACTGATGATAGCATCCAGTGCTTAGATGAACACCGCGTGTTAGTAGCCGATTGAATGTATGGTGCCCAACGGTTCACTGCGTGCACTCTCTCACTCATGTTCGGTGCACAACCGGACTCGATGCTGCCCAGCGTCTGGTCCAACACATAGAGCTCCTAGAACCACTCAAACTGCACCGGACGCGTCTGATGCCCTACAATGGACTCTCACCAGGGTCTGAAGAATTATTTCTACAAACAGAGAGCACCCAAAACTACATTGGACGCGCTCGGACACAGCATCCGGTCCAGTCCCCAGCGTCCGATGCACCCTTGTCGCATTTGTCAGATGATGAATAGTAACCACGGCATGTCTGGTCACTCCCCGCACCAGCGTCCAATGCAGGCAGCAGTGCTGGCCTGTACCTAGGGTTAGCCATCGAACGTGTCCGATGCCCATGGCATCTGCGTTCAATCCAATCCAGTGAATCCCTTCACTTCCTTTCTTCATCCCTTGTGCAAATGTGTTAACTCCACCAAGTTTCCAACACTTGTGTACGTGAGTTAGCATTTCACAAATATGTTTTCCTAGGGATGTTAGCTCACACTAGGTCCTGATGCAAATGCATGAATGATATCACCTAATGGCACTTGATAATCGCTTTTAACCATGATTTTCCCCTCTTCATAGTACAACTATCTACCCTAAACCCAATCACACCCTCTATGGTGTCTTGATTGGCGAAACAAAAATGGCTCTATCAAGTATACCTTTGCCTTGAGCTCATTTTTGTTTCTCTCTGTCTTCTTTTCCAAGTTGGAGCACTTGATCCATCTTTTGGCCACCTCTATCACCATGAGTGCCATCATCTAGCTCCATCACTTGGTGTGTACCAACTTATCTCATATCACTTAGAGCAAATGGTTAGTACACCAAGGTTTCATCAATTATCCAAAACCAAACTAAGGCTTTCAGCCTCCGAGAAGCATACATCAAGGGTAGACATATACTCAAACGGGAAACTAATGGTGTCAAGATTGATACTTCTTGAGCTCTCAAAGTTTGTCTAGAGTATTGCTTTGTAGTACCTATATTACTTATTATGGTCAAAAAAGGGAATCGTGTCGGCTACAAAGTTAGCAGACACAACATAGCTCTAGGGAGGAATCTAAGTGTCTGAGGAGGAAGTTGGTGACCCTGCATGACTGATCATCAAAACCAAGTTATGTTTCTCATAGCAATCAGAAATCAGTTCCATAGCTATGTAACATTCTCCCACAGACCAGTAGGCAACCATCAATTTGGTTCACCCTTCATGACACTTTCTAAATATTGGCACATCATGGTAACTGATCTAACTAGAAAGTAGCTTTTGATTGATTTAAATAAGATATGCTAATAGATCAGTAAATACTAAACATTGGCCATTGGCAATTAATGTATGTGATAGAGTATTGTAAACAAATTAGCGACTTATCTGTTTAACATCACATAAACCTATTGTTAACTATAAGAATATAAAAACCAATGAAGAATGTAGGTTGGACCCCTTACTGAAAGTTGAAGGAGAGGATATGGGCGGCGGTGCTCTTTGGGCCAACGACGGTGAGGATGTGGACCGTGGGGACGGGGATGGCGCGCAGCTTACGGTGTCCAGGTCAGGGTCGAAAATAGCGGCGGTGCTCTTAGGTCTCCTGCAGTCAGTGGAGATGCAGATGGCAGCGTGAGGGAGATGAAACATTCATGCTAGGGAGACAGATCGGATGGCGGGGAACAAAAAATTTCCAATATATAGGGAAATGACATCACTACTGGTTCCCATCTTAAACCGGCAGTGTTGTTCCAGTATCACTGTCGGGCCAATTTTGAAGCCGGTAGTGGTGCTCCTTGATCACTGCCAGGTTAGTTTGTAACCTGCAGTGATGCCCCTGTTGGGTTAGCTTTTAACTAACAGTGATGCACCTTTATCACTGTTGGTTTATGTTTTGACCCGGCAGAAATATATGGTCCAAGCCTTTATTTTGCTTGGTTTGACCAGTGCAGGCCCATTCATCCCCAATCTCCTATCCGTGTTTCCCTTGTCGCAATAAGTTTTGCCAAAAAAAGGAGCTGCCCTTGCCATATAGATGGTGTCCTCGTCCAGGTCCTCAGCCTTACATAGATTTCATCAGCGACCGAGGCCGTAGCTCCCTCTCATTGCGTGTGACGAGTGTAAGAAGCACACTCTGTTGGAGTTTAGGGTGAATAAGGAAGGTCCCAACTATGGCTGCATCTTCTACAAGTGTCTAGATCATATGGTTGGTTTTTTATGATTTTGTAGCCATTTTTTGTGATGACTGTTGTCTGAAGTTCTTGATTTGATGTTCTAATTTCAGTGGGATGGTATAGTAGATGCAATGATCGGTACTGGGTGGAAGAATATGTTAAGCTACTAGAAAAAGTGGCTGAGCACTCTGATGAGAGTGCACCTGATGTGCATGAAGAGGTGAATCAGAAGAAATCCATCGATGAAGAACTAACCAAGAATTTGTCTCTTTTAGTTAGAATTAGATGCAAAATCATTGTTATATTGAAGTGCATTGTAGGTTTAGATTGTTTAGTGCTATTTGGGATTGTCTACATTATATCGGGGCTCTAAGGGACTGTTTGGTTGGTGTCATGGATGATTTGCCTGGCAAAGTGTTGACTCAGAGTTGCCTAGAAATTTGTTGAAGTCTCCGCTTTAGCCAAGCAAGTTGGGAGTTGATATGTTTGGTTGGAAGTCTATGCTCGGAAAAGCTAATCAAATACATAACAATTTTTTGTTGTGCAATGGAATGGTAATAATTTGATTTTCGTAAGGCATAATATACTTAAGTATTTAAATAATATTATTAATATCGCTTCTCATAGACGATTGTTGTCCATGCACATCCCCTGTACCCGGATAAAAGAGACAAAATCATAAGAGAATGGTTTGTGTAGTTTAGAAATAATCATTTTTTTGTTACAAGAAAGCTACGTATTGTATGGACTCCATCATGAGAAAAAGCGGTTGCACACGCGATTAGACCCGATGACCTCCTCTAGCCAAAGCGACCGATTTCTTTCATTTGGTGTTGCCTGTGCGATCTTGTTGCTGTGGTCTCAACCAAATGGAGTACAAGCAGATCAAAGCAGCTTCAAGCCGACATAACTCCACTTCAGTGGCTTCATCCAAACAACCCATAAATGTTTTGTTACATATTGTATATCTGTCTAAGTTTGTAGCTAGAATGATTCAAAATATTTTTGAAAATTATGAAACACTCTAGTGCAATTTGTGACTCGGCCGAGAGTGATGCTATGCACCCGCAATAATTGGTTTAAACTACAGAAAATAGGAAATCATTTGAAGTCTAGAAAAATAGTACAAAAACTACAAACATATTACATCATTTTACCAACTAGAGTGTTGTTACAATCGAAGTCTATAAACACATTACAACATAACCACCTCACAAACATTCTTCTAGCACTCGAGTGGGGTCTTATAGAGGTGCACGAGCATGCTGGAGGATGTGGAGAGAGCCAACCGAGGTGCATAATGGTTTGGACCCCGTGATGAGCAAGTAGCCGCTGCTGTCTCAACGCACACCAACAACCGTTGGAGGCGTGATGAGCAACTTCGAGCCACTGGCTTAACGCAGTCCGACAACCAACCGGTGCCCTAACAAGAATGTTTGTAAAACCAACCGATGCACTAAAGGTTGGGCTCTCCATTTTCACAAAACATTCTTCTAGTACCTCTTGTGTGTATCATCGTGACTATACATAATGAAATATACATGTGTAGGACTCTCTCCCATAAAAGAGCCCATATATATGGATACTTTAAGTGACAAAAATATTATGATGATGAGGAATCTTGCATACTAAATCGGCCGGCAGGTTGGACCTCATCTTTGGCCATGGAGGCGTCGGGACACCGCTTTTATAACCAGAAGCAATGGTGATAGGTGGGATCAACAGTGGGCAAGCAATGTTGTGATAGTTATGTGGATCCAACGGCCAAAAGAACTAATACTGAAAGGCCAGAACAAAAACTAGGAGTTGGCAGCAGCAGTGATATATCACTGCTAGGTGGTGGTCTCAGTCGGTAGTGATAGGCGCCATCACTGCCGGGTGATTAGCTTACCATCATGGAAGTGTATGTAACTTGGAAGTGCCCCAAAATGGTCGAGCGGAGGTCGGCCCAGTTGCTGATGCAACTAGCGTCCAGCCAATTGATCCACGCCCTCACCGAGCTTGATAGGGGCAACGGGAGGTACTAGATTTGTGTCGTTGTCCACCCCTTCAGTGGCTTAAGCACTGACAACACAAGAGATTTATCCTGGTTTAGGCATTTAAGCCCTACGTCCAGCAGTGGTGTTCTTTGTGTTATGAATGCTCAATCAAGTTCTTAAAACTGAGAGAGAGAGAGAGAGAGAGAGAGAGAGAGAGAGAGAGAGAGAGAGATGTAGGGGTGTGCTACACTACTATTCTAGGGTTTCCATGGCTCAGGCGAGGAGCCGACTAAGTCTACCATGGGATGCTTCTTAGCTATTCTAGGGTTTGATCCCTTCATGGATCCTATGCCCCGCCTTATATATCGGAGGGCCATGGGAGTTCAAAGTTATGTAGTGTTTCCTAGGGTTTCTCGTCCTAGGCTTCGGTTCTACTTCGGTGGAGTGTGCATCCTCCTTTGTTTTGTAATAGGGGCCCGACAACGCCCCAACCGCCCCTTGACATCTTCTCCGCTGCAAGGAGTTGACCGTCAGTGTTTGTTTGCCATCATTGCGCCTTCCTTGGGTGCACCTCCTTGTGGCTACCTTTGTATGACAGATTTCCCCATATGTCGAGGGGCTGCCATGCGTGCCCCACTACTACTACAACGCAGGGATATAATAACACTAACTTGTGTTACTATAGGTTGGAAAAAGTGTTACTAGCTCTCTTAGTAACACATTTTGTTTTGTGTTCCAATTGGCCATGTTACTATAGACTGATTTATTGTAATACATTTACTTGTCTATAGGAACATTTGTCTAGTGTTACAATCATTTTTGCTGTAACACTTTTTTTTTTGCTCTAGTAACACTTTACATTATGGTAGAATGCATAGTTTGTAACACATTTACTAATCTATCGGAACATTTGCCTAGTGTTATTGTGATTATTGTAACACTTTTTTAGTTCTAATAACACTTCTACATTGTGGTAGAGCACAAATATTGAACAAAGGAACACATGGTTTGTAACACTTGTTTATATCTATTGTAACACATTCGGATTATGAAGCAAATAGTTATTTTGCCTATACATTTGGCACACAGATTATTGTAGAATCACACAAACATGACACATTGCAAAATCACATAAACCACAATGAATTGGAAGGTCCACATGTATTTGTTTTTTTAACACTTTAGTAGTATCATTATTTTGTGTTACAATAAGGTGTATATTTGTCACATATTTGATATGTTCTATTTACGTGTTATAATATAGTACCACTTTTGTAACATTTTACTTATAACATTAACTTTGTGCTACTATTATCGTCGTCAGTAACACATTTTTATAAAACAAGTGTTTTGTGTTACAATCTATGTCTGTAACATATAGTTTTGTGTTACTATTAAATTTTTTTGGAACACATTGATGAATGTGTTGCAAGATTGTGTTACAATATCCTTGTTTTGTAGTAGTACCAGTGGCATTCATTCTGTAGCCATGTGGGGACTCTCGTCATGATGCGTCACACCTCGGGCATGACCCTACGCTGGAAGTGGCCAACATAGCCTCTCGAGAACGGAGAAAACAGGCCCCTGCCAGGGCCTGATGCCCTACTGTGCGCTACCTGCGTGTTAGGCTTCGGATGCCATACAGATTCTGGGGTATATTCCTGGTGTCGATCGGGGTCGAAGCCTGATCCAAGCCTAGGTCGGAGTAGCCATTGCGGTGCTTGCTCCGGGATCACCCTCCTGAGGTCCTGAAGTGCTTCCAGACGAGAGCGATGCAAGCAGGGACTTTGCCTCTTGGCTTATCCCCTTGGTGATGAGGGCTTCCCCTGAACTGGGACCCCTACAGCCCGCAAGGTCACGTACTTATTGACTGGCCAGAAGGTGCGCGTGAGTGGACTCGATGGGTGTAGCACCACTACAAGAGGTTAGGCCTTCTATGACTAACTGATTGTGACAATTACTGCCATTTTCTTGTCATTGTACCCCTTCTGTGACTATATGGCTGCTGTCATAGAAGGTGAGTCATAATCCCCTTCTGTGACTAACAAACTCAATTGTCATTAATCTTAGTGACAATTGCACGTTTGTCACCATGTTATGACTACGGTATTTGTCACTATATTTGTCATAATATATTAGATGAGATGATGACAAGTGTCTAGGGATCTGACGTGGCACATGACGTGGCATGTGGCATGTGTAGTAATGTCTGACGAAAATAATTGTCATAAAAAAAATTGGCCCAATTGACCCATATAGCATGGGTTGGTTCTTTCACTAGATAATTGAGCTTAGCCCATATAGGCTGGCCTTTCTCTGGTGTAGCTTGATATCAAGCCCATTAACAATGGGCCTAGCCCATTCAATCAATCTTCACAATTAGAATAATTTCATATGACCCATATTCATATAAAATATTATCAGCCATATACATTTACGTATATCAAGAATCAAGAAACAACAATATGTTCACAAATTATAAAAAAAATCACCAACAACCATACATTTGCATACATAAACACCAATATATTCACTAAAACAAGTCCTGCTACAATAAGAAGGGAACAGCTGCTCCAGGAGTTTGCCATCCAAGTATCCGAATTGCTATGGCCGAACAAATAAAAGAGCAGAGCACCAACTGCGTGAGCTGGTGAACACCTGTAGCAACACAGTAGCCAAGTTGATGTTACAGAGCAATATTAAGTATCCAAATTCGTTCCAGAATAAAATGTGACATTCTTCTAGCTTGACCACACGAATGAGGCTTAATGCTTTAAACTAGCACTGAGAATACAAATAGCACAGTGCAGTTTTGGTTAAGCGGTAACACACCAGTACTCAAATGTGAGCTGACTAGCAAATTCATTCTTAAGAGATGTTCAGCAAATATGTTTGAACACAGAAAATTATGGGATAAAAATGGCTTGCGTTAACGATGTCCGACTAGCATAGTCACACAAATTAAAAGGAGCTGACATCAGAAGTCGTGTCAGGTCAGGTCACATTACTTTATATCAAAAAATTAACCAAATGCAAACATGCAATAAACAAATATACAAAAATGATGGCAATGTGAAGCACTGATAGAGCAGCACTCAAACGGTATACATAGCACGATAGCTTCGATAAAAATTCTCTTTTCTAATAAAAAATGTAAAAAATACTGACAAAGAAGAGATAAATAAAACTGACAAGCTAGATTGCACTTGCCTATAGCGGTAATCTTAGGACTGATTTGCAGAACAAGGCTATATATGGAGCAGTACCAATCTAAATCACTGAAACAATATGACAAGTTTCAAGTATAAGGAATAATGTATCTGGCCATGGTCAGCTCTAATATGTCACCAAGAATTGTGCTAATAATTTATATTCATGATTATTACATTTTATGATAGCAGACTGAGCAGCGCTACAGTAGAGTGAGACAATAAACATGTATACTAGTGCTGCTGCTACTCATTTATTTTTACTATGCTAGCTTCTGTCAGCTCATATGGGCAGTAGCAAGATAATTATTAGGAGCAGCATATTGCGTTAGCACTGTAAACAAATAGTATATGGACTGCCCCAGGCATTAGCAAGCAGAAAATCCTAAACTGATAGAAGTTGGACTGTCCCAGGCATTGCTGTACTGAAGTTATTTTGGAGTGTCGGAAAATTACCTATAAACATTTTCATTAATTCAGCCCTCTCTGAACTTGCATCTAGACTGCATGTTTGTCTCTTTGGATCTATGCTGTGTGTGCCGGAAACACAAGAACAACTGTAATCCCCCATTGTATTAATGCAGATTCCGTGGCATGGATACTGATCTGGAGTTCTGGACTTTGGCACTCATATTGATATCTGCAAGCGTCATACAATACAAGAGTATAGGAAAACTGAATATCAATGAACAGGTTACTGGATGTAAACTTGAAAGACGAAAGTGAATTCCAAAGAGCTGCTGACCTTGGCACCCATCTGACAGGTACGGGTTGCCTGCAAATCCATCGAGGCAGCTATAGAGGTACCCTGTAGCATTTGGTGACTTCATGCACGGGCTATTGTTGCTAACGCAGGCATATGATGATGTATTCTTCACTGATTCTTGGCATGGTTCACTTCCAGCAACCTAGTCAAGCACAGCAGGAACTCCGTGCATGAACTTGTCTGTTAACTTGCTATCCGTTTTTTCAAAAGCGTGCATTGGCACGTGCTTCATGAAGGGGGAAAAGGGAACAAAGTACAGCCGGTGCTAGCCACGGCGAGATGCCATAATTAGCGAACTGGAGGAACACTTGTTGGCCCACAGGATCACCGGCTCAGATGAGTCGACCGCTCACCAGTGTTGTCGAGCACCCGCTAGTGTTGCCGAGCACCCACTAGTCATGCCGACCACGAAGAAGCGTTGTATGTCCCCACACACTATGGCTAGAGGTAGAAGAAGAAGAGAGAACAGAGCATACACACACAATACAAGTACCAACGTTGGCCGGAGCCTTGTATAAGAGATGGCAAATCTGAACTCTCTTTGTTGAGTTGCAGTGGCAAACTATATATACAACTCTATCCATCTAGTCCTAGTACGGCTGTCATGCTACTACAGTGGCTAGATAACACAGCATTGTCAATAGAAACAGACATTGTCAATATCTGTTCATTAAAAAAAAAAGAGTAGCCCTGAAACATAAGAAGACTAGGAAGTCCATAGGAGCATACACATGGATGGTAATGTTCTCACCATCCACACCAAAGAATTCAGAGAGGTAGGTAGGAGACAACGTGGCGCACCACGAGACGCCGCCACAAGAGCGACTAGGGCCGACGGCCTCTGCTGTCTCTACCTCCACATGTTGGATGACACAGATTTCACCCCAGGAAGGCGCTCCTCCAGCTCTAGTGGCGGTGACTGGAGCGAGCCAACAATGCCGGACAGGCTGTAAGGCAGAGCGACCAATGGAGAGGGAGGGCCCCATGACGATGTCATTGGAGCCTAACGAGAGATGGCAGTGGCTTGGAGGTGCGGGAGGAGTATGCATAGCAATCCTGTAACACTGGCGCCCCCACGCCAAGCCACGACCAGCACCCGCACCAGGCCAACAATAGCGCACTCATCATTCCAGCGAAGGCATCTTGAAGGGTTGCAACACACCGCGGCCAAGCAAGGACCCCCACAGTCACTGGGCCACTGGGGGCAACCACGACTGAGGCTATGGTTGGGCAGCTCGACCGGAGAAGCTCGACGTCGAGAGTCGGCAATGAAGGAGACACGACGACGACGCGGGGGCGCTCCAAGGCGCCGGGCGATCGTCTGCGGCCATCGCCTTTTCTTTCCCCCGCCGCCGCGTCGAAGGAGGGAGAGAGATAGCCCTCGTCGAACTCGCACATGCCTTCGTCCGAGGAGTCGATTGCATAAATCGAGCACGCGTCGAACAGAACATGTCCGAGTGCATGCGACGACGACGAGCCACCGGAGCCCGCCACAAACGACGCGGAGAAGGGGTTCAGTGCGGATCCGGGCGACGGAGAGATGCCCGGGGCCGACAGTCAGCTGATGAATAAAACATCCTTTCCGTTTAGAATGGAGCACAATGAGGGTACTGATTACAGGTGCTATGTATGCCCCTTTATTTCTTCGAGGAATTGAAACTAGTTTTACAAACACAGCACTTGTTCTGCGAAGATTCGCAAAAAGAAATGACACTGAAGAAGTTTAGAAATAGATAACTGCATGTCCAAATAGCAGGACTGTATCTGCTGGCATTGGAGGCAGTTTCTTAAGAAAAGCAGGCCTTGAAGCTAAGGCTTACAGCCATTTGTATCTTGACGACTAGTTGCTATGTCCAGGTCATTTACCAGCTCAATATCATTGACTGTCTTCGGTGGTTTATTATTGCATCTGCTGTAAATGCAGTACACAACTAACTGAAGAATTCCAGTTAAACACCCGGCGCCATTTGGTGCCTTCAGAACAAAACAAGTTGATCAGTAATTCAGCTTGATGACAGTGGTGCAAATCAAAGGCAGAAGAACCTAGCTAACATGACAATATATCCAGATTGCATACTAACCGTAAGATAGGGATCCCTTCCTAGGATTCCATACAGCGTCCAAGTAAAACTGGTTAATAAGGAAAACAATGACAGGTAGAAAGGCATGAACTCCACACTCTTTGTCCTGATAACTTGTTTCTGCAATTATGGGAGGACAAAAGAAAACCAGGATGAGCTAAGAAAATACCTCCATCAGTGCACCATTAGAAGCCTTTTTCTTTCAGTGTTTTAGCCTTCATATCTAAACTCATTTCATTTCTGTATAGTATTTTGGTTTGTCAGTAGTATACGTTGTATTACATTAGAAAGTAACCTAGTTTTCTAATAATTTGAACATAGTTTTAAATACAGTGGTTGGTCTATATTAGGTCACTGTTGTAAGTTTTTGTCATGCATGATTCCAGTTAAATATCTGTAATCCATAATCCTGTGGTAACTGATAGTACTCACCACGGCTACAAGCGGACCGCAGTACATCGACATGGAAGTCACTATACCAATGCTACCAACAAATACCTTGCGCTTATGGTGTGTGTGGAATATGAAGCTTGACAAAGATACAATTACGCAGAGCATTCCCACAACCAGAGATACCATTAGCACGACAAACTTCTGCAAGGTAATGTTAGTATCACTGATGAGCTTGTGAACATATATATAAATTCTAAACTTTTGAACTTGAGTGATCACATTCACATGTACGAAGAACTGATACTATTCATATGACTATCTAGGTTAAACTGAAGCATTAGCATCATGCATTCCATATGAAACATCCAGAATAAGGGGGTGTTTGGATCATGAGCTAATAATTAGCCCATGTTTTTGGATACCAATTAAAAAGCCTAAACATGGGCTAATTTTGGGCTAATAAGAGTCCGTGAGAGCTAATTGGTGGTTAGAGTCCATTAGCCCTTCCATAATTAGCTCATGTTTAATCTATTTTCACAAGGTGGGCTAATTTTTAGCCATGGGATCCAAATAGGCTCTAAGTATATGTACCTTTTTGTCTCTTGGTGCAAACCATATGTATACGATGACGAATGAAGTTTCAAAGAGTACTCCAACAGCGCAGGTACCAAAGAGTGATAGGTTCTCCCACCCATCACTCACAATTGGAAAGCCGTACCAGCCCCAAGTGAAGGCACTGAAAAGAGCTAGGATATATGGGACGCATGAGAAATCTCCAACACTGGCCTCTTTTACCACTCTCTTAAACGTCAGCCTGGAAAAAATTTACAGAAATTAGTTAGCCACACATACGCTTCGTGCTGTGTTTGGGATCATATTAGCTCAGGATATGCATGTAGTCATTTACACTGGAACCGCATAGAGGAGCACACAGACTACAGATCCTGCAAGAAAGAGACGATAAGCGAGGTGGTATAGGCGAAGTTGTTGAACAATGAATCAGCAGGGTCATAGTTTGCAGACAGAAAATACCTATAATTCCAACTATAAAGCGAACGCTAGTAACCATTGTTGCTCTGATGGCTTTACGAGTCTCTCTTGACGCAGGAGGATAGGACCTAAATTGTGGCTGGTTCATTTGCTACGATAATGGTCGCCTATTTATAGCACACAGCAACAAATGTTAAGCTGGAGAGACAACGGTATGCTCAAGCCACTATGTATGCTAGAAAGAATATTAGTACATGCGGAGTGCCATTCCCATTACTAGCTACGAAAAGCTGTGTTTTGTGCAAAAGTAGAGTAATGCAGACAAGGTCTTTCATCTGTTGTCTGGTATCTATCTAATCTAATATAATATAAGTTCCGTGTATGAGCCTTTGAGAATAATCATGAAAGAACGAGATCCTCTGCAATCACTACCGGAAACCTCAAATTTGTCGAGTGTTTTTATGTTTGCCGAGTGCATTCTCTCGGGCACTTGACAAAGATGCTTGTTTTTTTTATTTTTTTCAAAAAATATTTGCCGAGTGTTTTTGGGGCACTCGGCAAAGTCTTTGCCGAGTGCCTGACAAAAAACACTTGGCAAACAACGTTTGCTGTTAAATTATTTCCCGAGTGTCGCTTGCCGAGTGTTTTTGGGGCTCCTGTATCCCGTAGTGAATATCCTTACAGACAGATAATGGACACTTGGATAGCATACGTAGCTGTGCGGGGTAGGTTGCATACAGGGATATAAATAATACAGATAGTTTCTTACGTCTGATCGATCGAATAGAGTCATATTAATTTAGATATATTTTTGGACATCCAAACATTTTCATAAATATCAAATCAAGATTCTGATAGTTTTTAATTTTCACATCATCAGATAATAATAATAATATAATATAATTAAGAAGGCTAGTGTTCGTCGGATATTGGATATCTAGTCGGATAATCACTACTATAGAATGTTAGTTCATAACCCTCTTTTACTGTCGGTTTTTGTCAGCATTTGTGAAAGTGGGCAATGGTAACCAAGGTTATCACCAGTGGCTTGGCATATGATCTGTCGCTAATGTTGTCTCTATCACCGTAGTTTGGTACAAGGTTCGGCTAGGCGGCGACTACTCGGCGACTACGCGCGCCTAGTAGCTGGGCGAAGCCCGTCGCCGTGACTAGGGGCATAGTCGAGCATCGCGGCGCTAGGCGGCGCGGAGGCCCGCGCGCGGCCACGAGACCCAGCCGCGGGAGGATTAGAAGGGATTCCCGCGTGGCCAGGCCAGCGCGCGGCCAGATCCCGCCGGTCTTGCTCCTCCCGCCGGTCCTGCTCCTCCTCTGCTCCTCCCCTGCTCGTCCCCTGCTCGTCCCCAACTCGCGCGCCGCCGGTCCTGCTCGTCGTCGACTGGAACCCCTCGCGCCGACGCCGCCAGGCCCGGAGCCGGAGCCACCGCCGCCTCCACCACCGCTTCCGACGCTTCCACCCCTGGCACCGCCGCCTCCTCCACCGGCGAGGCAGGAAGGGCCCTGGAAGTGCACGGCCGCGCAGAGCAGCAGCGCGCATGGCGCCCTCGTCCCGCGTCTCATGGTCATGGCCTCCCGCTCTCCTTCGCCTCCTCGGTGCGGTGCGGTGCGGTGGGTGTGCCTGCGCGCGCGCTGGCTGGAGTTGGAGCAAGTGGCGAGAGCACGAGGAGGGCGAGAGGGAGAGGATGGGATGATGCAGAGCGCTCGGGGGGCTCGCCTCGTGTGCTAGGCTGCCACTGCAAGATGGTGCTTTCGCCGCGTCTTATTGTACTAGCTGGCTAGCTGCACGACGCTGATATTTTCGTAGTGTTTTGATAAGTCATTTATATTTTTTTTAATGAACAGCTAGCTGTCTATTGACTAATTTACTAACTAGTAGCTGTTAAAATGGGTTGCAGGAGCTAGGAACATGTAAAACTAAGCCAGCTAGGAATCAGATATGTCTACTGGCCCTCTTTTTATAGTTATATACATAATATATATATAATTTATAGCTATATTGCCAAAACGCCTAGGAAAACGCCTAGGAGCGCCTAGGACCGATTACTCCCGACTAGGCGCTAGGCAATGGGTCAGTGCCTAGATTCCGCCTAGCGCCTAGCTGAACTTTGGTTTGGTATATGATCCGGCAGTGATGAAGTGGACATCACTGTCGATTTGGCGTACGGTCTAGCGGTGATGAAGAAATCATCACCATTAGTGTGTTGTTTGAGCCGGCAGTGATGAAGTGATCATTACCGCCAATGCGGCGTGCAATCTGGAGGTAATGAAGAAGAGCTCATCATTGCCGGTGTGTCATTTGATCCGGCGGTAATGTTGTCTCTATCACCGCCGGTTTGGCATATGATCTGGCAACGATGAAGTAGACATCACCGTCGGTTTGTGTTAGATCCGGCGGTGATGAAGAAATTGTCAACATTGGTGTGTTGTTTGATCTGGTGATGACGAAGTGGTCATTACCGTCGATGCGGTGTGAGACCTGGCAGTGATGAAGAAGAGCTCATCTTCGCCGGTGTGTCATTTGATTCAGTGGTGATGAAGAGCTCATCGTTTTATAGCCGGTGTGGCGTTTGATCCGGTGGTGATGTCTTCATCCATCGCCAATTTTACCATATCAACATAACGTTTTGTCTAGAGCTGGAGGTCATAATGAATTTTCAAAATACTAATTTAATTATAGTATAATAATTAGTAGCATTAGTATTATGATCACATCATGCCCACAACATACACAATGCATTTAAATATACATTAGGTTCTAGTCAAGAGTCCATAAATCAAATCCGACCACATTGTCCTCTCAAGAACATGAGATATATAAGTTTGAGAATACAAGTTCAAGCTAACACACGCCTCCATGAGGACCTTAGTGAAAAAAGACGCAAGAATGGGGAAGAAATAAAGGGTGGAAGGCACGTGCAAAGAAGTGGAGGGAGTAATCAAGACGAGGATTGAAAAGTGGTTTTTGTTCTCGGTGCTTTTCACCACCGGATCATTGTAGCAGGTGGAGGACAGTGGCCGAACAAACCAGCGGTGAAAATAGCTATCATTGCGGTGGTAACAGTGGTGATTTTCATCGTTGCATCGTTTACAAGCTGGCAGTCCCATTAGCTCAAAGGCCAGTTGGCCACTGCGCGTGTCCACGACTTTCAAATTAATGGTGAAACTTGTTTCCTCCGTTGGTTTGTAAGTGTGGTGTAGTGGGCGAAAAGCCAGGGGTAAAAATTGTTTTTGCCTCCTGCCGGTCTTTGAACCGGCGGTGAAACATTATCACTGCAGCTCTGTTGACTCAAAACAAAAGATAAATTTCAGCCCATAAACGGTAAGTGAATAATAATTGGCCATATTTTATAAAATTCATATAGAACTATGAATTATGAACAAAGTTTAAATTCAACTACTATTTTTAAAAATTTAAAAGTAAACTAAATAAATACGAATGGTTAGTGAATGCAAATATTCTTTAATTTAGAAAAAAATAAATTTGAGAATAGTTTGAGCAATTTGATCAAAAATAAATTTATGCTTTAAATATGAGGTAATTTGTGCTTTTTTGTATTTTATACATGTAGATATTATATTGTCTTTATTCAGTTTCCAAGAAATATTCTTGAGCAACGTTATCTAGATGTAACTTGTCCCGTATTCGAAGCACATTAATTCTTATTTATAACAAAAACAAATATGCATTTGTATCTGTATCTAGTTCTGATGAATCTTAAAAAATATGAAAATGAATATGATATGAGCAATATCTATCCGTACATGTGAATTGCGATCTTCATTGCCTCCTTAGGTGCGTATGTACTGTAACTGTTAGGTCCATTTTCTGCGGCTCAGATCATAGAACTACAATACATTAAACAGTAAATCCTATCACATTTTTGTCAACGTCATTCTTCCTGTTGCGTGAATAATTAATTTGCTACTGCATGGCACTATACATAGCGCGGCACACACAGTAGCATGAGCTACTCTCCCTCTTAATCTGCATCAAGACAGAGATCTGCGTGTGCAAAAGGTTTCATGTTTGACCCTGCATGGCCCGTTGTTGTGGTACTCCCTCTGGAATGAGATCCTCTGCAGTCGGTGCCAGCGACTCTTCTCTGCAGTCAGGCGTATCTGACCCTTCGTTTCAATCGAACGGCGACCAGGTCGCACCAGACTTTCAAGCGCCCCTTCCTTCGCTGCGCTGGGCGTTGGCCCAACAAGCTCACGGCGCTGCTGGGTTTGTGCGAGCGTCTCTCTCAGGAATAGATGCGTCTCTCTGGAACGACAGATAGCAGCGTGCCTGTGTCGTTCCAGGTAACTAGGTGAGGAACGCACCTGATAAACATGACATGGTATTATTTGTACTGTTAAATAGGTATCCAATTTGGTGGAGAAAAAGAAACAGCCATGGCATTACACGCACATGCAATCTGAGCACACAGGGAGAGATTACAGACTACGGTTAAGAATAATAACGCATCTATTCCTGAGAGAGAGACGCTCGCACAAACCCAGCAGCGCCGTGAGCTTGTTGGGCCAAGGCCCTGCGCAGCGAAGGAAGGGGCGCGTGAAAGTCTGGTGCCGTTCGATTGAAACGAAGGGTCAGATATGCTTGACTGCAGAGAAGAGTCGCTGGCACCGACTGCAGAGGATCTCGTTCCACTCCCTCTGACCCTGCATATATGTCGTTTTCATTTCCCGAGAAATAATTTTGACTAAATATATATTAAAATATATTAATATTTATGGTACATAATTAGTATCATTGAAAAGATATTTGGATCTAGTTTTTTAATAAATTTATTTGGAGATATAAATGTTGCACATATTTTTTACAAATCGAGTTAAACTTGCGGCACGTACACCAACAGCGACAGTTATTTAGGGACAGAGGGAGTATATCAGAACATATACTATAGTTCATAATCTATCCCTAATAATAAAAAGGCAAAATTTCGTCCGGCCCATTCAATTCAGCCCAACCGTCCCAGTCCACTTACTCCCATTTGCTCGCATGCAGCGCACTCACGGGATTTTCCTCACGTCGCGGATTAAAAAAAGGTTCATCTCGTCTCCTCACGCCGCTGCCGCATCACTTCACTCCCGCGCCACCGTGCTTCCATTCAGCGCCGCCGCCCCTCCCCGCAGCTAACCAGGACGGCTCCGTCCGCGAATCGTGTCTCACGGTTCACTCCTCGGCCTCGCGACTCGCCTACCACCGCCGCCACCGCCGCCCCCCGCCTTCCACCACCGCTGGCCCCCCTCCCTTCTCCTCCGGTGAGGCATCTCGCCCGAGGTTGGAGGGAGTGCGGATCCATCATTTTTAATAAGTTTTTTTAAGTAGATCGAGTCCTTAGGGTTACGTCTCTCCATGCCAAGTTTGTTGGTATTAGAGATTTATCTCCTCCTCCTCTTCGGCAACGGCGCGGGGGTAGGGTGGAATCATTTTCTCCATGGCGGCGCTTTTGAAGATGGGGGCAACAACTACGGCGTCAACTTCATCGGCACGACGACATGGAGACTTCATCGGCACGACGACTACGGCGTCAACTATATGACCCTATTAATCTATTCTAATAAGCTTTCTATATATGTCAAGTAGATGGACAAAAGTATATTTAAACATAAGCAAAAACTTAACCTCACGCCTCATATATAATTTTGACAGTGAAAGTGGGAGGTAGGAATGAAGTACCTCATCCCTCTTATTCACATTTTAATCTGACTGCATAAAATTGGCTTAATCTGGCCGAAGAGAGAGGAGGCAACTCCCACCTCTCACTTTGGCCAAGGAAATTAAATCTGAGGCGACTTTGAGTTTTTGATCATAGGTATGCATGTTTATCAATTTACTAGTTTATATTACTCTTGTTCATTTAGGTTTTTCTCACATAGAAATAGAACCAAGTTGTTTTTATTACGTTTTCGTCAGTTCAGAATATGTTCAGTTGTCACCACAAGATCGAACATACTGCAGATTGTCATGTACCAGCAGGGTTTTATTGTTATCTCATACAGCGAATCCTATGCCAAATACCCAGCACATCAAGCAGCAACCTGGGGCTCTCGTTGGCTCTGACGAGCCGTCTCTAGTTATCTCTCGTCATGTGGCCAAGTACAGAACCACTGAACATCCACTGATGGCATATATCAACAATACGGAATTAAGCTCATTCTGTGCTAGGCTACGCATAAAACCTTTTGTTGAGTTGCTTTCGATCCCCTATTTTCATATATTCCGAAAAGATTTTTTCAATCTTTGATATGACGACAAGGCGCTTTAAGCTAATTAAGTGCGGATAATAAACCATATAATAGAGGTGAGGAGCTCTACATACTATGTGTATACATTCACAAAAGAGAGAGTGCTAATATGTTGTGTTTTGTGAGTATCTATATTTGTTTTTTTATGGACAATAAGGCAGTTGCTGAGAAATTAATTACACTAGAAGGACGGAAACCAAATACAAAGAAAACCAAAGGGTACGACCAAACCGGCAAACCCCAAACACAACTTGGAACACCATAAATGATCCTAAATGGTCTATATATGCAAAAATTAACCTTATCTTCCCTTCTTCTTCCTCCACTTGCCCTCACCCGACCCGGCTGCTCGCCCACGCCACCTCCGCCTCCACGCCTAGCTCCAGTGGCTCCTCCACCACCAGATCCGCCGCCAATGACACCATGACCCAACCTTAAATACACTATACGGTCCTCCTCCCTACATCTTCTATGTCTCTGGCCAAGCCCCCCGCCGCTGCCACCAGCTGCCACGCTAACCCGGTGGAGGTCATCGAGCTATCTTCGTCACGTCCCCGCTCTTGCCCCACCCAACTACCTTCCACCAGTGCCCGGCCCACCGGTCTTCTCCTCTAGCATTCCTTCTAAGCTCATTGGATTCAGCTAAGCCCTGAATTCCAACTCTAATCCTTCTAATTCAAGGGAGAGGAGACGTTTAATTACTCGAGTGATGTTTAGCTTTGTTGTAAACATAACAAGAGAAGAACAAAGCAGCTATATGTAGCCAAGCGAAAAAAAAACTGAACTCAGCGATAAGGCAACCAAGCTCTAAACAAGGACAAGACCCCAGAAATCCGCGCGCTAACACCCGGCAGAGACCTCATAAATGAAACTAAACCTCAGAAAAGAAAACAGTCATGTGCTCTAACATCCCGGCTATCTGATCCGGAGATCCCTTATAAAAAAAAACTGATCCGGAGATCTAAACGAAACGATATAATTGTTGAACTAATAAAACCCAGAAAAAGCCACCAATGATGCCTACGTTTGTCCTGTAGTTCTAAAAAAAGGTATGAGCTTAGCTGGAGTGCACCATTGTATTGCATTAAATTAGTTTTTTTTATCTGATATATGTAATGCTTTTCATGGAACACTATCTAATATAATAACCATTCCGATGCTGTTGGCTTCTTTTACATTATGCTCTGCTTGTTGCCATTGTTGCAGATGAACAGTCATTTTGCTGATGCGTTGAGTCTGATGCTGTTAGCTAGCTGCTGCTAGCTTTATATTCAGCATGCTAACTAGCTCACAGCAAACTTGTGTTTGGCATGGAACCTGCAGGTACATTGCTAGAACGAGTGCAGATCCTCGCGTCCAACTGAAGGAACCCTGAAGTTTCGTTCTGATAGAGATAGAGATGTTGTATTCTTCTGTTACTACGACGTTAGGATATTTGGTTAATTTGTGGCATATTTAATTTGTATGTATAGTGCGTACGTACGATGAGAGTCTTCAGACATGCGCATCAACCCACGGCTGTTTGGTCGCAAAACATTGTGGTTATGTAATCTTAAGCTCCTGGATCCGGTAGTTAGGTGTTTCTGTAGCGGTTGATGGGGGCCTCTCGCCTCCCCTTCTCGCTCGCCTTTGTTACAAAGTGCTTCTCCTCTTAATGAAAAACGGGTATTAACCCGGTCGCGAAAAAAAACCCACGGCTGTCGTTATGCTACGCAATGTAGCATATGGACCACGCTGTGCATATGAGATGTAGTTGTGCACAAGCTGCTAGAAGGTGGTGACTGGCCGTGAAGAATATCATCTACAGTCCATGTATACGAGCGTCCGGCCCTCCAATGGCAGGCATCGGGTGCTGATGTGCTATGCTTTTCTTTTTAAGAAATTTATTCGAAGATGCATCATCTGCGTGATGAATTCTTTGATCTGATCAGTGATCAGGATCCTGATGCCTGTTGATCAGGTGACATATACAGATCGGGAGCACAGCACATATATGTCACATGATTCTTCCGTGTGTTTATGAGAAGTTTTCTCGGTCGATGTTCACGTTGAGCGCCAGTGTAGGATTTTATAGGATAGGACCGTACAAAACTGGTCTATTGTAATATATAAATTGGTTTCGTGGCGATAAATCTGTATCTATCTATATGTATATACCTAATATTAAAGAACCAAAATTTTATTGTTTTTTGTCCACCTCTCATAGCTACCACAGAGAGTAGAGAGTTTTTTTTCCATCCCGTTTAGACCCAGAGTATCTCATATATACGTGACCCAGATTCATATGATCTGTGCATATGAGTGATAACAACTCGCGTCTACCTAGCAATGATGTTATGAATTCAAGACTTACTGGACTGCACCCTCCGTCTTATGTGATCCGTACTCATGAGTCGTGTTGATCGAGCGAGTTAGTATAACTTGCCTCTAGCGATGATACGTAGCCCGATTTCAATTTATATTGGGTTCCATTGCAATGCACGAGCATGTTTGCTAGTATATGTTTTTTACAAAAGTTACTTGGTGGGATCAAGGCACCATCTTGACTTTATAAGGTCTAGAATTGTCAATATTGATTCCAACAGGAAATAACTAAAATTCTCACGTTAGTTGAGGGAGAAAAGCATGTCGGCGTTCTTTGGGACCCGAATATGAAGGTGCACATTGAGCCGCTAAGAAATTGGTACTGCAGCTGACATTGAATTTAAAAACATCAAAGATGCAAATTGATATATGAGGCATTATATATATTGTTTTAAAAAAATGCACAGTTGAACTAGACAACACTTCTTTTCTGGGGTAGAGAGGGTAGAAGAGCATCCTGCCCGACAAATTTCCTAAACCAACAAACAAATTTCAGGAATGTACTAGAATCTCTAACAATAACATATATGTCAACTAACAAATTATGCATCTTAATCTTATATATGTTGTTTAGGGTTGGTGTCTCAATTTTATTTAAATTGTGAACATTTATACATGAAAGTATTATATTTCAACACATTAAAATGATACTAATATGTAGATATAAGACATCAAAGACACATTAAGAGGGTCGTTGAAAACATTGAGAGACTCAGTGCATCTCGAATAAAATAAACAAAAAAGAAATAGATTTCATTGTGGATGCTTCAGCTCTCACACCAGTCTAGTTAGTGCCAGAGAAACTTTATTCAATCTTTTAAGCATATAAAACTTCTCTCTTGTATATATATGCTCGTTGGGCTGCTGGACTTCCTTTTAATTTGGAAATCAAGCATCAGATCAAGACAAATATAATCATGTGAGAAATCATTTGTGAACATTTGTTTACACTCTAGTGCAAGGGGTTCATTGAATTGAGACCATCAACTAGCTAGAAAGGAGCTGCTTGGCATCAAGGAAAAAAAAGTAAGATGAACATAAGTCAAAATCACACATTCGAAGAAAGTGAATATAGTGCTACACCTTTCACGGTTATGCCCATCGCACTAACAAGGACAGCGCCTGAAAAATCGTCATAGCTACAGGAGGGAGAGTAAATGACTTTTAGATCAAGAGGTTGTCCTTTAGGGCCCGTTTGGATCTCTCCATTCCGCTGAATTGAAATTTACTTCATAAGACAGGTTGTTGGGCTTAGAATTTGACATTCTAGCACTTTCCAAACCTTACTTATAAACCTACCACAGATTCGGAGGTCAAGAAACAAAAAAGGAGATTCATAGCCACCCTTCGCCAGAGCCTGACACTGGGCTCCTCCTGGCAACGCCTGGGGGTGGAAGGCTCGGTTTGCTGGTCTCGGAGACCTTGGACCGAGGCAGGATTAACAGAGTTGGACTTAACATTCAATTCCGTGCAAACAAACAGGCCGTTAGAGATTTATAGTTCATACAGAGATAATTAATAATAAAGTAATTGAATATAGTTTTCGTGATCATATAGAGAAAGTTGGGCAGGCCACAGCCTACTAGCAGGTTTCCTTGATGTTAGTTGTAACCCTTATCCACAACAAACGTACTCTGATGCTGGTAACCACGGTACTCTTACTGCACGTAATCAAGATCCGGCAAGGATACCACCACTTAAAAAAGCAAAAAAAAAAAAATGTTAGTACCTCCTTCCAGTATGCTTCCATCTTTTTTTGCCCGGCAGGTTGATTCCTTTATGACTTGGTTGATCACTACCAGTATGCTTCCATCTTTTTTTGCCCGGCAGGTTGATTCCTTCATGACTTGGTTGATCACTATCTCAGAGTCTCCATGGACATAGAGGCAACGCGTGCCGTGGATGAATGCTTCATGCTCGGTGACATTGTTAGTGTGGCCCGAAATTGGAGCTGGCGTAACGGAGCTTGTCCCCGCTCGGCGATATGAGCAGCACCCCGGCCCCGTGCCATCGAGCATCAGGGAGCCGTCAAAGTACATGGTCAGTGCTCCTACTTAATCGGGGCGGGCCAGGTTTGGACCTCCATCCACTTGGCCATGAAGTCGGCCACCACCTGAGACTTGATGGCGGTACGTGGGACGTAAGTGATGTTAAGCCTCGTAAGCTCTAATACCACTTGGCGATGTGGACTGAGGATTCGTGACTGTTGATAATATCTCCCAGTTCCTAGGCTCGCCAAATGTTGAGTCTGCTACTACCATTCATGAGCAGCTTCATGAGGCGCACATTGCCAACGATCGAACTGACAACAAGCAGAAAGCGATCGATCGGGTCTCGGCACATGATCGGTGTAGTTGCTTTGGTCGAAGGTGATCACCATCTCGGACCACCACAGGCGCTCTGGCATCATGGTTTTGACCACGTTGATGACGTTGGCGTCGTTGACGTTGGGCAGCTTATTGCTCTCGCAGGAGAAGCATTGGATGTACTCCCGAAGGGTTTCACCCAGCTTCTGCATGCAGTTGCATAGATCCCAAGAGTTTCCAAGGCAAGTGTATGTAACTTGGAAGTGCCCCAAAATGGTCGAGCGGAGGTCGGCCCAGTTGCTGATGCAACTAGCGTCCAGCCAATTGATCCACGCCCTCACCGAGCTTGATAGGGGCAACGGGAGGTACTAGATTTGTGTCGTTGTCCACCCCTTCAGTGGCTTAAGCACTGACAACACAAGAGATTTATCCTGGTTTAGGCATTTAAGCCCTACGTCCAGCAGTGGTGTTCTTTGTGTTATGAATGCTCAATCAAGTTCTTAAAAGAGAGAGAGAGAGAGAGAGAGAGAGAGAGAGAGAGAGAGAGAGAGAGATGTAGGGGTGTGCTACACTACTATTCTAGGGTTTCCATGGCTCAGGCGAGGAGCCGACTAAGTCTACCATGGGATGCTTCTTAGCTATTCTAGGGTTTGATCCCTTCTACTGGATCCTATGCCCTGCCTTATATATCGGAGGGCCATGGGAGTTCAAAGTTATGTAGTGTTTCCTAGGGTTTCTCGTCCTAGGCTTCGGTTCTACTTCGGTGGCAGTGTGCATCCTCCTTTGTTTTGTAATAGGGGGCCCGACAACGTCCCAACTGCCCCTTGACATCTTCTCCGCTGCAAGGAGTTGACCGTCAGGTGCTGTTTGCCATCATTGCGCCTTCCTTGGGTGCACCTCCTTGTGGCTTCCTTTGTATGACAGGATTTCCCCCATATGTCGAGGGGGCTGCCATGCGTGCCCCACTACTACAACGCAGGGATATAATAACACTAACTTGTGTTACTATAGGTTGGAAAAAGTGTTACTAGCTCTCTTAGTAACACATTTTGTTTTGTGTTCCAATTGGCCATGTTACTATAGACTGATTTATTGTAATACATTTACTTGTCTATAGGAACATTTGTCTAGTGTTACAATCATTTTTGCTGTAACACTTTTTTTTTTGCTCTAGTAACACTTTACATTATGGTAGAATGCATAGTTTGTAACACATTTACTAATCTATCGGAACATTTGCCTAGTGTTATTGTGATTATTGTAACACTTTTTTAGTTCTAATAACACTTCTACATTGTGGTAGAGCACAAATATTGAACAAAGGAACACATGGTTTGTAACACTTGTTTATATCTATTGTAACACATTCGGATTATGAAGCAAATAGTTATTTTGCCTATACATTTGGCACACAGATTATTGTAGAATCACACAAACATGACACATTGCAAAATCACATAAACCACAATGAATTGGAAGGTCCACATGTATTTGTTTTTTTAACACTTTAGTAGTATCATTATTTTGTGTTACAATAAGGTGTATATTTGTCACATATTTGATATGTTCTATTTACGTGTTATAATATAGTACCACTTTTGTAACATTTTACTTATAACATTAACTTTGTGCTACTATTATAAATCGCCAAGAACACATTTTTATAAAACAAGTGTTTTGTGTTACAATCTATGTCTCAGTAACATATAGTTTTGTGTTACTATTAAATTTTTTGGAACACATTGATGAATGTGTTGCAAGATTGTGTTACAATATCCTTGTTTTGTAGTAGTACCAGTGGCATTCATTCTCAGAGCCATGTGGGGACTCTCGTCATGATGCGTCACACCTCGGGCATGACCCTACGCTGGAAGTGGCCAACATAGCCTCTCGAGAACGGAGAAAACAGGCCCCTGCCAGGGCCTGATGCCCTACTGTGCGCTACCTGCGTGTTAGGCTTCGGATGCCATACAGATTCTGGGGTATATTCCTGGTGTCGATCGGGGTCGAAGCCTGATCCAAGCCTAGGTCGGAGTAGCCATTGCGGTGCTTGCTCCGGGATCACCCTCCTGAGGTCCTGAAGTGCTTCCAGACGAGAGCGATGCAAGCAGGGACTTTGCCTCTTGGCTTATCCCCTTGGTGATGAGGGCTTCCCCTGAACTGGGACCCCTACAGCCCGCAAGGTCACGTACTTATTGACTGGCCAGAAGGTGCGCGTGAGTGGACTCGATGGGTGTAGCACCACTACAAGAGGTTAGGCCTTCTATGACTAACTGATTGTGACAATTACTGCCATTTTCTTGTCATTGTACCCCTTCTGTGACTATATGGCTGCTGTCATAGAAGGTGAGTCATAATCCCCTTCTGTGACTAACAAACTCAATTGTCATTAATCTTAGTGACAATTGCACGTTTGTCACCATGTTATGACTACGGTATTTGTCACTATATTTGTCATAATATATTAGATGAGATGATGACAAGTGTCTAGGGATCTGACGTGGCACATGACGTGGCATGTGGCACAGGTAGTACGACGAAAATAATTGTCATAAAAAAAATTGGCCCAGCTGACCCATATAGCATGGGTTGGTTCTTTCACTAGATAATTGAGCTTAGCCCATATAGGCTGGCCTTTCTCTGGTGTAGCTTGATATCAAGCCCATTAACAATGGGCCTAGCCCATTCAATCAATCTTCACAATTAGAATAATTTCATATGACCCATATTCATATAAAATATTATCAGCCATATACATTTACGTATATCAAGAATCAAGAAACAACAATATGTTCACAAATTATAAAAAAAATCACCAACAACCATACATTTGCATACATAAACACCAATATATTCACTAAAACAAGTCCTGCTACAATAAGAAGGGAACAGCTGCTCCAGGAGTTTGCCATCCAAGTATCCGAATTGCTATGGCCGAACAAATAAAAGAGCAGAGCACCAACTGCGTGAGCTGGTGAACACCTGTAGCAACACAGTAGCCAAGTTGATGTTACAGAGCAATATTAAGTATCCAAATTCGTTCCAGAATAAAATGTGACATTCTTCTAGCTTGACCACACGAATGAGGCTTAATGCTTTAAACTAGCACTGAGAATACAAATAGCACAGTGCAGTTTTGGTTGTTGTAACACACCAGTACTCAAATGTGAGCTGACTAGCAAATTCATTCTTAAGAGATGTTCAGCAAATATGTTTGAACACAGAAAATTATGGGATAAAATGGCTTTGCGTTAACGATGTCCGACTAGCATAGTCACACAAATTAAAAGGAGCTGACATCAGAAGTCGTGTGTCAGGTCAGGTCACATTACTTTATATCAAAAATTAACCAAATGCAAACATGCAATAAACAAATATACAAAAATGATGGCAATGTGAAGCACTGATAGAGCAGCACTCAAAGCGGTATACATAGCACGATAGCTTCGATAAAAATTCTCTTTTCTAATAAAAAATGTAAAAAATACTGACAAAGAAGAGATAAATAAAACTGACAAGCTAGATTGCACTTGCCTATAGCGGTAATCTTAGGACTGATTTGCAGAACAAGGCTATATATGGAGCAGTACCAATCTAAATCACTGAAACAATATGACAAGTTTCAAGTATAAGGAATAATGTATCTGGCCATGGTCAGCTCTAATATGTCACCAAGAATTGTGCTAATAATTTATATTCATGATTATTACATTTTATGATAGCAGACTGAGCAGCGCTACAGTAGAGTGAGACAATAAACATGTATACTAGTGCTGCTGCTACTCATTTATTTTTTACTATGCTAGCTTCTGTCAGCTCATATGGGCAGTAGCAAGATAATTATTAGGAGCAGCATATTGCGTTAGCACTGTAAACAAATAGTATATGGACTGCCCCAGGCATTAGCAAGCAGAAAATCCTAAACTGATAGAAGTTGGACTGTCCCAGGCATTGCTGTACTGAAGTTATTTTGGAGTGTCGGAAAATTACCTATAAACATTTTCATTAATTCAGCCTCTCTGAACTTGCATCTAGACTGCATGTTTGTCTCTTTGGATCTATGCTGTGTGTGCCGGAAACACAAGAACAACTGTAATCCCCCATTGTATTAATGCAGATTCCGTGGCATGGATACTGATCTGGAGTTCTGGACTTTGGCACTCATATTGATATCTGCAAGCGTCATACAATACAAGAGTATAGGAAAACTGAATATCAATGAACAGGTTACTGGATGTAAACTTGAAAGACGAAAGTGAATTCCAAAGAGCTGCTGACCTTGGCACCCATCTGACAGGTACGGGTTGCCTGCAAATCCATCGAGGCAGCTATAGAGGTACCCTGTAGCATTTGGTGACTTCATGCACGGGCTATTGTTGCTAACGCAGGCATATGATGATGTATTCTTCACTGATTCTTGGCATGGTTCACTTCCAGCAACCTAGTCAAGCACAGCAGGAACTCCGTGCATGAACTTGTCTGTTAACTTGCTATCCGTTTTTTCAAAAGCGTGCATTGGCACGTGCTTCATGAAGGGGGAAAAGGGAACAAAGTACAGCCGGTGCTAGCCACGGCGAGATGCCATAATTAGCGAACTGGAGGAACACTTGTTGGCCCACAGGATCACCGGCTCAGATGAGTCGACCGCTCACCAGTGTTGTCGAGCACCCGCTAGTGTTGCCGAGCACCCACTAGTCATGCCGACCACGAAGAAGCGTTGTATGTCCCCACACACTATGGCTAGAGGTAGAAGAAGAAGAGAGAACAGAGCATACACACACAATACAAGTACCAACGTTGGCCGGAGCCTTGTATAAGAGATGGCAAATCTGAACTCTCTTTGTTGAGTTGCAGTGGCAAACTATATATACAACTCTATCCATCTAGTCCTAGTACGGCTGTCATGCTACTACAGTGGCTAGATAACACAGCAGGGCTGACTCTGGCGCCGGCCCCTGCACGTGGCTTCAGTGCTGCAGGTGAGCCGTGTGGCGTCTATACCTGCAGCGGCTACAGTATCACAACAGGGGCCTTTTTCAGCGCCGCCTTCCCTTGTTGTGTGTTCACACAAGGTAGCAGTAGATTATCTAACAATTCTTCCCCTAATTCTACTGCTATCCCTTGTACCCCCTCCATGTCGATCATCTCCTTCAGCTCCGTAAGTCAAAGACGTCCGAGCAGCTTGGTGAGGACGTCCATGAGTTACCGACCAGTTTTGACGAACTCGATGACGATATGCCCTCTATCGATACAGTCCCTGAGGAAGTGGAACTTCACGTCGATGTGTTTACTCCGGTTGTGCAGAACCGGATTCTTCACGAGGATGATGGCGGGCTGGTTGTCCACCATCAGTGCTGGTGGGTGAGCTTCCACGCCGGTCAGCTCGCCCAGCAGCTGGTGCAGCCACACAACTTGGCACGCCGCTGTGGCCGCCGCTACGTACTCTGCCTCGCACGTAGATAGCGCCACCACCTTCTGTTTCAGCGACAACCATGAAATTGAGGCCGCCTGAGGAAGACGAGCGCGCCAGAGGTGCTCCGTCGTCCGTCGATGTCCCTCGCCATGTCTGCATCGCTGAACACAATGAGCTGCAGCCTACTCCCATCGGTCTTAGGAAAGATGATCCCCTGATCCATCGTCCCCTTGACGTAGCGCAGTAGCCGCTTCACCGTAGCCCAGTGATCCTCTCTGGGATCCTCCATGAAGCGACTGACGTAGTTCACAGTGAACGCAATATCTGGCCTCGTATGGACTAGGTAGCGCATACCGCCGACGATGCTCCAGTAGAGTGTTGCATCCACCTTCGCCGCGGTGCTGGCCTTCGTCAGCTTCAGCCGCTCCTCCATCGGAGTCACGTATGGCTTGCACTCAGCCATGCTGCTCCACTCCAACAGCTTTGAGGCATACGCGCTCTGACCAAGCGTGAGTGCCTCCCTCCCCTGTCTCACCTCGATGCCGAGGTAGTAGGTGAGCGCCCCGAGATCGTTCATTCAAAAAACAAGCAACCATCTCACGCTTGAAGCTATTGATGTCCTCCGTGCGCGTGCCAATGACAATCAATTCGTCCACATACACACCGACGATGAGCTCCTCCTTCCCCCGTCACCGCATGTAGAGCGCGTGCTCGGTTGCACACCGCTGAAACCCAAGCTCGCCCAGCGTGGCGTCAAGCTTGGCGTTTCACGCTCGTGGGGCCTGCCGTAGCCCGTAGAGCGCTTTGCGCAGTCGAAGCACCCTGTGCTCCTCTCCCTTGATGGCGAAACCCAGAGGTTGCCTGACAAAGACCGTTTCCGCCAGCTCGCCATTGAGGAAGGACGATTTAACATCCAAGTGATGGACGCGCTAGTCCTTTGCTGCTGCCAAAGCCAGTAGCAAACGGACAGACTCCATGCGTGCTACCGGCGCAAAGACTTCCTCGAAGTCGATGCCCTCGCGCTGTACAAAGCCTCGGGCCACGAGGCACGCCTTGTGCTTGACAACGGTGCCGTGCTCGTCCCGTTTGACCTTGTACATCCACTTCAGGCTAATCGGACGGCATCCTAGAGGTGGATTAACGAGCTGCCAAGTCTCGTTTTCCTCGATCGCCTTCATCTCCTCTAGCATCGCCTGTCGCCAGTTTCCATCGCGCTCGGCTAGCGCGAACGTGGGTGGTTCCTCAGCACTAATGAGTAGCAGCTCAGGGTCGTTGAGCAGCCTACCCGCCAGGCCTGAGGGACCTGTGCCGCCGACGATGTCGTCCAGCCTGCGGAACCGCACCTCCTCACCTTCGTGGAAGGCATCCACAAACTCAGTGATGTCACTTGGAGGTGAGGCGAACTCGATCGGCGTTGATGGAGTTCCCTGTTTCGCCTGAGTGCTCAGCACCCTGGTTGCAGTGCTTGGCACTACTTCTAGACAGCTCGTCACTACTCCTATAGTGCTCGGCACTACTACAGGAGTGCTCAGCCTCAGTCTTGGAGTGGTCGGTACCATTGCCAGACGTCTTGGCTCCGCTATGGGAGTGCTCGGCACCCGTCCTAGAGTGGTCACCACCACTGCAGAACCTCCCGGCACCACTCCTAGCGTGCTCGGCATCCCTCCTAAAGTGCTCGGCACTGCCCTAGGAGTGCTCGGCTCTATCGCTGTAGTGCTCGACACCCCTCCCGGAGTTCTCGGCACCTCTTCCCCAGCGTCTCCACTCCCATGGATGACCAAGTGCACGACGACGAAGGTGCTGGTGAAGCTGCCAGCTTCCCCCGTGCTCGGACTACTCTAGTCCCAAGTCGCCTTCTCGTCGAACACAACATCGCGCGAGACAAGTACCTTGTTTCTGTGTGGGTCGTAGAGCCGGTACGCCTTGGTACCCTCCGCGTAGCACAGGAACACCATCGGTGTGCTCCTATCCTCCAGCTTGGTGAGGATCGGCTTCGTCTTCCTGACGTGGCCGATGCAGCCGAATGTCTGGAGGAAGGACATGCTCGGCTTCTGCCCATACCAAGCCTCGAAAGGCGTCTTGCCCGTCAGGGCCTTGGTTGGAGTGCGGTTGAGGATGAACACCGCCGTGGTCACTGCCTCACCCCAGAACCTTGTTGGCATGCCTTTGGCCTTCATCATGGATCGGGCCATGCCGACCACCGTCTGGTTCCGTCGCTCCACCACGCCATTCTGTTGTGGTGAGTATGGCGCGGTGTGGTGTCGCACCACACCCTGATCCACGCAGTACACAACGAATTCCACCGAAGTGAATTCACCACCGCGATCAGTCCTCAGCACATGGAGCTTCTTGCCGCTCTCGGCCTCCGCGCGCATCTTGAACTTCTTGATCGTCGCCGCCGCTTTGTCCTTGCTCGTCAGGAGTTGTAGCCACATGTAGCGACTGCAATCATCCACGAGCAGGAGGAAGTACCGCCAACCACCGTTTGTAGCTGGCGTGATCGGCCCATAGAGATCGTCGTGGACGAGCTCGAGAGCGTTCGACGCGTGATACTTGGCCGCCTTTGGTTACGGCAACCGCCTCTGCTTCTCGGCCAGGCAGCTGTCACATAGCTCGCCTCCGTGCTTGATATGGGGTAGCCCTCGGATCATCTTCTCCAGCCGACCAAGCACGTTGAAGCTGAGATGTCTAAACCGGGCATGCCACAGCCATGGCTCCTCGGTGTGCCTTGTCGCCAGACACACCGGCTGCTCTACCTTCAGGTCGAGCAGGTACAACTGGTTCTAGGACCTCTTCACCTTGGCGAGAAGTCTCTGCTCCTGGTCCCTAATCCTAAGGACTCCATCCTTGATCAGTACCTCGCTACCGTGCTCATCCAGCTGGCCAATGCTGATGATGTTAGAACGCAGTTGCGGGATGTAATATACATCTGTTAGCACATAGTGCTCCCCATTCTGGTATCTGAAGATGATGATGCTGCACCCTCGGATAGCCACCCTTGAGCCGTCACCAAACTTCACCGTACCATTAACATCGTCGTCGAGCTCGAAGAAGGCTTCCTTGGAGCCTGTCATGTGGTTGCTGTCACTAGAGTCCAAATACCACCGCTGCTCCTGGTCGGCGCCCACACGTCTGAGGTGGACTTGGGCGCGTGGTTCGTCGAGGTTGACAGAAGGGCCTTCCCAGGTCCTTCCACCGCCAATACCTCTTCCCTCTCCTCGGCCTCGACGTCGTGTAGTGCACAGAACATCACCATCAAGATAGTGGCCTCATCCTCATCATCGGCTTGTGCCAGATGAGCCTCAGCCTTCTTCTCCTGCTTGCGATTTGGACACTCCCAATCACAATGGGCCATCTTCCCGTAGCGCCGGCAGGCGTTGGGGTCGACATGCTTCTTCTTCTCCAAAGAAGCCTTGTTGCGGCGCTTGCCATTGCCACCGCTGCTGGAGGAGGCTGCCTTCCTAGAGTTCTTCTGAGCAACCCACTCCTCCTCTATCAGCAGCAGTTTGCCGCTGTCCTTCGTTGTTGTCACCTGCTCTAGGCGCTCATCCACCGCCCATAGACGGCCTGTCACATCCTCAATGGTGAGGGTGGATAAGTCCAGCATCGTCTCTATGGAGAGAGCGATCTGGATGTACTTTGTCGGCACAGAGTGGAGGTACTTGGAGACCGCCTCCTCTTCATCGATGGTGATGTCGTGGCTCTTCAGCTTGCTGATGAGCGTCTACAGGCGGAGGGAGAAGTCCTTCACCATTTCACCATCCTTGAACATGAGGTTGGCGTACTCCTGCTTCAGAAGCTGGGCCATAGCCTTCTTTGCGCGGTCGGAACCGACGCGTATCGCCACAATAGCCTCCCACGCCTCCTTAGCAGAGCTCTTCACCCCCAATGGCTCCCTGTACTCCGCTGGTACAGCAGCAAGGATAGCCTCCAACACTGATATATTATCTTCCTCATTGTCGGTGCCCTTATCAACAGCATTCTAGGGCCGTCGGGCTCTGAGCTTGACTTTCATGGTCACCGACCACTCTCCATAGTTGGTGTGAGTCAGCATCAGCCAACTGGTGCCGCTGACCTCCCGTATCGTGCGAACAACGACCTCCAGTCGTGGCTAGGGCAGCCACAGCAGTGCCACTGCTGTCGCCCATCTCTGAACCGTTTGTCATCGCCAACGGTTAGTCCGATGACGGCGCTTGTACGGCTCCGATACCACTTATTGGCCCATAGGATTACCGGCTCAGGTGAGTCGACCGCTCACCAGTCTTGCCGAGCACCCGCTAGTGTTGCCGAGCACCCACTAGCCATGTCGATCACGAAGAAGCGTTGTACATCCCCACATACTATGGCTAGAGGTAGAAGAAGGGAGAATAGAGCATACACACACAATACAAGCACCAGCGTTAGCCGGAGCCCTATATAGGAGATGGCAAATCTGAACTCTCTTTGTTGAGTTGCAGTGGCAAACTATATATACAACTCTATCTATCTAGTCCTAGTACAACTGACATGCAGCTACAGTGACTAGATAACACAGCAGGGTCGACTCTGGCGCCGGCCCCTGCATGTGGCTACAGTGCTGCAGGTGAGCTATGCGGCACTTGCACCTGCAGCGCTACAGTATCATAGCAGGGGACCTTTTTGGCACCGCCTTCCCTTACTGTGTGTTCACACAAGGTAGCAGTAGATTATCTAACAACACTTACACGAATCACCGACTTCAACGGCGACGCTAAAGCGGTGACTATCGGAGGAAACAAATTGAGCGACAACAGAAAGAAAGCTGTGGCCACTAGGTAGCTAAGGCGGCCAGCGATGCAAGGCTATGAAATCCCACGGCGACCCAAGCGTCAACCTCCTCCAGAATGAGAACGATCAACTAAGACAATGTCCTCGTGATTCTGTCGAAGGTTCTCCGATTGCGCTCCTTCCAAACCATCCAGGAGACGCTTGAAGTGCTTTGGGACGTGTTCTGCCACCAGTCCACTAGACAAGAGATATCAGTCGGCGCCAACTACTGCAACCCCACCCTTGACAGCAGTATGTGCCAGACCTCACGGGTGAAAATGCAGGAGGCCAACAAGTGGTCGGTGGTCTCGTCCTGCTGATCACAGAGCACACAAGCCACATCTTGTTGAAGACCGTGACGCTTGCAGCGCTCCGCTGTCCACAAGCGCCCATGGAGAGCCAGCCAAGAGAAGAATTTGACCTTGGGCGGCACCGCCGATCTCCATACATGTTTGGCTCCAACCAAGGTTGTCATCCCAGTGAAGTAAGCTCTGTACGCTGATGAGGCGGTGTAGTCTCCCTTCTCCATCCATTTCTAGACAAAACGGTCGAAGTCCAATGGCGAAAGGTGGATTGCTTCGAGCTTTTCCCACATATGCACATATTCACAAAGTACCTGGGCCGTTGGCACGCCGGTGATGTCCCGCGCCCACTGATGATTGAGCAGCGCATCCCTTACCATGCAGTTACGTCAGCGACGGCCGATCACACCAAAGAGGTTTGGTGCGAAGAGACAAATTGCACCGTCTGGAAGCTAGGAATCTGTCCAGAAGCGCGCGGTGGTGCCATCGCCCACCTAAACCAAGACAGAGGCGCTGAACATGGCGGCGACGGCGCGTTCCGGTCTCGACGGCAGCTATGCCCAGGCTACGTCCGGCTGAGTCCGCCACAACCACTCCCAACGAAGGCGCAATGCAAGACCGAGCACCTGGAGGTCGGGCAGCCCCACTCCACCATGCTCCTTGGGTGAGCACACAATGGGCCAAGCCACTTTGCAATGACCGCCAGAGACGGAATCAGTACCTACCTACAGAAATGCTCTCCACCTCTTGTCGATTTGCTTGATAGCCCATGCCGAAAGATTGCAGCAAATTGATACGTGGATTGGGATGGCGGAAAGGGTTGTCTGGGTAAGGGTAGCCCTTCCTACGTTCGTCAGAAGCCCACCCTTCCAAGTTGGAGTACGGGCTACCACCGCATCAATGAGTCGTTGTTCGTCAGCACGGCCTAGCCTAGACAAAGTGAGCCTCGAGAAATGAAGGCTCAAATCTAAACCAGTCCTGCTCAGCAACAAAGGCATAGCAGCATGGGTTGAAGTCACGCACCTCAGACTTGTTAAACCTTCCAGGCTGGGAATCAGTCAAGGGGTTAATCGGATTGTCATGGCGCTAATCCGCGGGTTTAATCCACGTGCACCCCTATGTTTGATACTCAACAGTTTTTTTTGCTAGTTTGTCTGAAAACTAGCTGTTCTTTGTCACGTAAACGTGATTCGTTATCCTTTGGTGTTTTGCTCGTAAACCTTATCGTTCTTGATCATGTAAGTGTGCTTCTCGTTGTCCTTGGGCATTCTCGGGCTCAACCCGAGAAAACCAGATAGACCGACTCCCTGAACCCCCTAGACTAGTTCTATAGAGCCGCACCGCATCATTTTGTTTGCGACGTACCCGTGCGGTATCGTTGTGTCAACATAACCAATAACTTATGACTGTCATTTTCGAAATACCTGGTAGTGATGTAGCCAATAGTGACAACTACTTTTGGGTAATGAATTGTGAAACTTTCACGGTAGGGTTATTCTGAATTGAGTTTGGATCATGCAAATCGATCAGACTAACCCGGTATATTATAGTCTATGTACATGAAAACCAGCATCACTTTTGTAAAGAATGGCCTTTTTTGGTCCTTTAAACGATGTAACATTTTATTTCTCCACATGATGAGATGCGCTACATGATTTGAAAGAACGATGGTTACTTTGATAGGAATCCCATTCTAGATCTAAAAAATTGGTCTTGAACGGTCTTGAAGGCACCTTGGATTGTTTTGTCTCCTCAATTTTGTTTTATTCTCTTTATGCATCACTATCGAGTAGCAAAAGTCAAATTCGTTTTCATCTGTTTATACTTTATTATTAAACTAGTACATTGCCCGTCACTACTACAAGAATCAATTTGCGCGGCATGGCTAAAATGGGCTCCGTGGCGGGCACCTCTTTTGCCCGCCATGGTTAACCGGTGGCCGGCTAGCGAGGCCGGTCACTGAGGCGCCCGCTGTGGGAAAAGAGTCTACCACGGCGGGCCACCTTACTTGCCCGTCGTAGGAAATCGTTATTTACCGCGGCGGGCGGTATGAATCGCCCGCCACGGTTAATACGATTTACCATGGCAAGCTATTTAAACTGCCCGCCGCAGTAAAGAGTTAATTTACCGAGGCGGGCGCTTTATCTTGCCCGCCGTGGTAAAGCCTGTACAAATACATAGCACCACCCCTTCGTCTTCTCCACGAGTCTTCCTCTCTCAAACTCATGGGGGGAGGCTTTGCCCTAAAATTTGAGGAAACTTTTGATTTGAGTTGAAGGGCTTGGATTTGACGGAGGAGGACATCATAAGAGGTTCATAAAGGCTCTCCCTCTCTCCTTCCATCCTCTCTCTCTATTTCCATCACCTAGAGTTCTCTCTAGATCTAGATCAATTTTAATGGAAAAAATGATGTCATGTATTTCTTTAACTTTAGATTCATCATAGATGCATGCTTCATCTTTCACATCATCATTTCCTCTCTTTTTCATGATTTTGGACATAAAAATCATCAATTTCTCCTAATTCTTCTTTATTTAATGTTGATTGTGACGGATAATGTTCGCAGGTATGATGGATAGGTCGGAATGGATGTACCGGATCGATAGAGTGAATGATCCGTGGTACCTCTTTGAATTAAGGAAGTTTATTGCTACTGGTAAAGCTCACCGTGAGAGACTGAAGCGGATGACAACCATATGTCCATGTTCTCGTTGCAAGAACCTGAAAGCCCACCGAGACAGCGAGGTGCAAACTCATTTGATCATGTATGGTTTCATCGAGGGCTACAAAGTCTGGACATTTCACGGCGAAAGAGTTGGTGCGAGTGGCGGTGCATCTGGAGTGAGCTCTTCAACGCCGACGACGACAACACCACTGGTGAATAAAGATCCTTTAGGAGCACCCGGCTCCTCATCATCTTTAGCAGCAGCTGCGCCAGCCGACAGTGACAACAGTTGTCGTGATTACATTACGGTGGATGATCTAATGCAAGACATGGCTGATGAAGCCGGCGACAGTGGGGATGGTCAGGATACTGTGAGCCAACCCGAGGATGTGCAGCTTGTTGAAGATCTAGTCAAACACTTCGATGAAGACAACATTATGTTGGGTTGCCCAAAGTGGTTGGAGAATTTCAGAGAGTTGAAGCAGGCGGCAGTTGATCCTCTCTATAAGGACGGCGGCGATTGTCCGAAGGAGTGCACGGCGCTCCATTTTAACCTCCATATGTTGATGTTGAAGGCTCGTCATGGTTGGTCTGACACTAGCTTCAATGAGTTGTTAAGCTACCTTGCCACCACATACCCAACGGCTAACAAGGTGCCCGCCAATACTTATCAGGCCAAGAAGCTGATCCGGCCAGTGGCGATGAAGCTTAGAAAGTTTGATGCATGCCCTAACCACTACATCCTGTATCGGGGCAATGAGTATGAGAATTTGATGAGTTGTCCGCACTGCGGCTTTAGTCGGTACAAGAAAAATGCTGGTTGTCGCGTGGATGCAGAAGACGAGGGAGGCTTGTGGGGTGGTCGGAAGAAGAACAAGAAGGGGACAAAGAAGAGCAGTGTGGCCAAACAGATCTCGGCTCAGCAGGACGATGAAGAAGAGGGTTACACGCACAGGAAAAGTCCAGCACTATCGGTGTGGTACCTACCCATGACCGATCGCCTGCGTGCAATGTTCGGGAACCCAGACGATGCCAAGCTCATGTCCTCACATGCATCAGCTGACCGCCTAAAAGACGATGGCAAGCTATGGCACCCATCCGATGGCAAGCAGTGGAAGGATTTCGACGAGGCCTACCCGGAGTTTGGCAAGGAGCCCAGGCATGTTAGGTTCGCGCTGAGTACCGACGGGATGAACCCGTTCGGTGAGCTTAGCAGCTCGCACAGCACTTGGCCCGTTGTGCTCACCATGTACAACCTCCCTCCCCATCTATGTCAGAAGCGTAGGTACCTTATGCTGACCATGCTTATCTCCGGACCGAAGCAGCTCGGCAACGATATAGATGTGTTCCTAGAGCCGTTCATGGAGGAAATGAAGATACTATTTGATGTTGGGGTCCAGATGGTGGATGCATCCCGCAAGGAGAAGTTCACACTAAAAGCAATCATCTTTGTCACCATCACCGATTACCCCGGTCTCTTCTCACTGTCGGGGCAGATCAAAGGGAAGACCGGCTGCATAATTTGCATCGACGGGACCTGCTACACTTACCTTAAGGGATCCAATAAGATGGTGTACATGAGGCACAGATGGTTCCTCGCCAAAAATCATAGGTATAGAAGAAGTATTATGAACAAATACTTTGACAATCAGGACGAGCAGCAGCGTGATCAACCGACGCAGACTAGTTGGGGGACAAAGGTGTATGAGATGGTCAAGGACATGGATCAGGTGGAGTTTGGGAAGAAGAAGAAGCCGCCTGAAGAGGGGACCAAGTAGACAAGGAAGCGAAAGCGGGACCAGACGGAGGAAGTCCCCGCCGCCATTCCTTTCAAGAAGAAGTCAATTTTCTTCAAGTACCTGTCGTATTGGAAAACACTGAATACACCCCATGCCATCGACTGCATGTACCTGGAGAAAAATGTCTTCAAAAGCACGATCGATGTCCTGCTGGACATCAAGGGCAAGACAAAGGATGGTATCAAGTCACGGATGGATCTTGTCAATCTGGGCATCAGGCCGGACCTTCACCCGGGACCACCTCAGAACGGTAAAGTCGATATCCCAGGTGCAGCCTACAACCTAACGCAAGATGAGAGGATAGCTTTTCTTAAGTTGCTTAGGGGTATCAAGGTGCCGACTGGTTTCTCTTCCAACATCAAGAGCCTGGTCTCCATGAAAGACCTCATAATGACCGGCTACAACTCACACGACTGCCACGTCATGCTGACGGTGTTCCTACCAATTGCGATTAGGGCTATCCGTCCAGAGTACGTGAAGATGGTCATCACATGTATGTCATACTTCTTTAACCGCATCACCCAGAAGGTCATTGATAAGGCTGAGCTGCCTGCCCTAAAGGAGTTCATCGCGGAGACCCTTTGCCAGCTCGAGATGTGCTTTCCACCATCTTACTTTGATATTATGCCACACCTAATGATGCATATGGTAGATTAGATCCATCAACTGGGCCCCGTGTACCTACACCAGATGTAGACGTATGAGCGGTTCATGTCCACCCTCAACAGATACGTCCATAACCGCACTTACTCGGAGGGCTCTATGATCGAGGCATACACAACGGAGGAGGCCGTGAACTAGTGTATGAGGTACATAAGAGATGGGAGGGTGATTGGGCTTCCTGTCCATCACCATGAAGGCAAAACCTCAGGGATGGGGTGCACAGGCCAAAAAGTACGCACCGATGTGGCAAACCGAACGGTGCAAGAAGCTCATTACAGCATCCTTCATCAGTTAGTGAGCATGGAGAAATACATTGAAAAGCACCTGGAAGAGATCCGCGCTGCTAATGACGGACAGCGCACGGAGGCATGGGTTCAGAACCATCACAAGAGCAATTTCATAGAGTGGCTCAAAGTGCAACACATACCCCTTGAAGGATGCCCTGATGAAGATGCGGAGACCGTTAAGAGGCTTGTGTTAGGCCCATCCAGCCAAATCACCACGTGGCAAGGGTATGACGTCCAGGGCTACAGGTTCCACACGAAAGACAAGGACAAGAAGAGCTTGGCACAGAACTGCGGTGTTCGATACGAGGGCGAAGAAGAGTCCACAGGCCAGAGGAGGCAATACTATGGGCAAGTCAAAGAAATATGGTAACTTGACTATGGCCAAAACCTACGCATAACTGTCTTCCGTTGCCAGTGGGTCAAACCGAATGCGGTTGCAGTGGACAGTTATGGGCTAACCACAGTGGACCTCAAAAGTATCAGCTACAAAGATGACCCATGGGTACTAGCAACCAATGTCGTGCAAGTGGCCTACTATATATATGCAGAGGACCCAAAAAGGCATGTGGTTGTGTCCCGAACAATACAACAACTACGCAGAGCTCGAGCTTTTTACCGATCATCCAAAGAAGATCAAGGCCGTCGAGGACCGATTCAACAAGTCCAGGATGATGCCGTGGGCCCGCCCCGACGATGAGAAGAGGACGGTGAAAGCACCTGCACCCAAAATGATATATGTATCCCAGAGACATATATGTAATAATATAGCTCGATCTATTGAAGACAAGTTTTTTAACTTTTTATTAATATCATGGAACCATACTACTCTACTAGTATTACTGAATCTACTTATGTGCAAGCTCTACGTTATTAACAACCAAAGAGCGTATACGCACCATGGATGGATCAACCTCTGCATCTGCCAGTGAAACAATGCCTGCCAATGCTTCTAGTGCAATACCTGTGATAGTACATTATTATTAAATAAACATCAGTGGCGTGCATTAATTTTGCAGTCGAATTCTCTTGCAGCTGAAACAAGCTACAGAAAGAGATGGACTAACTAGGAATGTGCAGAATGCAAGCAAAATATCAATGCCTTTTACTTATATTATATAAGTTTTTTGTTATTTGCTGGTGGCTCATGTTGGGTTGCATCTCTAGCCTACCCTGACTTGCCTGCAACTAGGCTTTTATATTGTGTCATATTGCCAATCTACAAGTAATTATCTATTTCTTCCAATTTTCCAACAGAGGAGATCACCAAGAAGGCAAGAACACTTACCAGCAGCAAAATATTAACCGTGGCGGGCACGTAACAGAGCCCACCACGGTTAATATATTAATCGCGGCGGGCAGTATAAGGTGCCCGCTGCAGTAAACATTTACCGCAGCGGGCGGCTTATATTGCCCGCCGCGGATAATCCGTGGCTATATATGTGCCGCTGCTCTCCCAAAATTTCTAATTATTTCGCGCCCTCGAATTCGACCCCGTCCCTCCTCTCCCCGCCCTGCTGCCGCCATCCCCGCCGCCGAGCTCCTCCGTGGTGACCCCTGCCCCCGTCCTCCTCCCCCGTGCCCGTGCCCCACCCCTGTCCTCCTCTCCCCGGAACCCTTGCTCCGGCCGCCGAGCTCCTCCTCGTCCTGGGCCCCATCCCCAAAACCCTAGCGCTGGCCCCGAGCTCCTCCTTGAGCCACCGCACGCGCCCCGCCTCAAATCCTCCTCCCGGTCACCGTCCACACACCGGGCCCCGTCCTCGGAGCCCAAAGCCATAGCTCCGGTCGCCGACACCGAGGGCCACCGTCGTCGCCCCCGCTGACTTTGGTCGACCACACCGACACCAAGGGCCGCTGTCTCTGAGGTTTTTTCCCATCGCCTCCATTGAATTGGGATGAATTTTGATAAATTGGGATGGATTTGGGATCTATTTTTGACAACGTCTTATACTACTTGTTTGATGCAAAATGGTACTTGTATTACCTATTTCTCTATCATATACTACTCTTTGCTACTCAATTCAATCGAATCGCTATACTACACTTGGTGAATTTTGAACTGCTATACTATCTTGATCTATGATGCTTTTGGTGAACCGTAGCATTTGAATTCAATTTTTTTTTTGCCTATGATGCCAAAGAAATTTGTGACAAAATTTCGAGCATATGCCAACGCCTATGATGCACCTTGCCTTTAAACTAATCACATGCTAAATTTGTGAGAATTTTGATATGAATTGGTCACTCTGCTGCAATTTTGCCAAATTTGATATAATTTTGGTGGTGGTGCTACCTATTTCTCTACTTAATCTATTCCTATACTGTCTGCTACTACTGTCCTCCTGTACTACTCCTATACTACTGTTGTATACTACTACTAGTATACTACTACTAGTATACTACTTTCTAGTAGTATACTACTACTACTACTGCCTACTACTTTCTAGTAGTATACTACTACTGCCTACTACTACTCCCTCCTCCTCTACTCCCTCCTCCTCTACTGCCTACTCCTCTACTATGTATACTACTATACACTACCTATACTACTCCTATACTACTACTATACTACTGTTGTATACTACTACTAGTATACTACTTTCTAGTAGTATACTACTACTACTGCCTACTACTTTCTAGTAGTATACTACTACTGCCTACTACTACTCCCTCCTCCTCTACTCCCTCCTCCTCTACTGCCTACTCCTCTACTATGCCTACTACTATACACTGCCTATACTACTCTATTGCTCTATGTGCTCTACTACTACTGCCTACATTATTGTACTACTGCCTACACTCTACTGTGATTTTTTCAACTTGCAGCTACCTGTGATGCCTACACAGCTCTTACTCTACTCCTCTTACTCTACTCTACTCTACTCTCACCTCCTCTAGTCTTCTACTCTATCTTGATGGCCGAAGGACTTAGCCCTTTGGGGCCAAATTTTGAAACTATCTTGATGGCTTTTGTTTGGTATTTGCAATGATGATTCTTTTCACACTTCTAAGCTGAGGCAGTGGCATATGCAATGATGTGAACCCTTTTATGCTGAGGCAGCGGCGATGATGATCAAGTGCCCCCGCTAAACTAGGATGGCTTGTATACCAGATACAAGCAACTAGTTTAAAAGCGATGTGATGACAATGTGATGAGTACATGCCCGATCTTCCGAGAGGTAGCCTAGTACTACTCTACTTTACTACTCTAGTACTACTGTACTTTACTACTCTATAACTGTGTCTATACAACTAAAATATGTATTCATTGTAGCTTTCCAATGGCGGAGGAACCGATAAGCGAATGGCGTGACCCTACCCCTAGTGCATCATCATCAACTAGCCTCGAGAGCCAAGTGTCCGTGACCCCGAGGCCAACAAAGAAACATCATACAGAGGACGAAGATGATCTGACCTACCAACCAAGGGATGACGAAGTTGAAAGTGCGCAGTCTCCAAACCCTGAACAGATGCCGGTGGTGCCTTGAGAATTGAATTTTGAGGAGGAACAAGTCAGGGACAAAGAACCCCCCGCTCCATCTCCAACCACTTCAGGCAAGTCTAGGGGTCAGAGGACAAAGCTGAGAAGGGGGGAACACGGGAGGCACCGGAGGGAAACCCACGGTGAAGTCCATGTGATCCATGAGGTGGGACCAGAGGGAAACCCGTTGTCGCCACCCATGGTCCTTGCCAAGTTCAGCAACCAGGTGGCATGTATAGTCAAGGACAAGGTGGAGATCACTTGGGAGGAGTGGAACAATGTCCCGATCGACTACAAGACACATATCTAGGGTGAGGTGACGAGGAGCTTCCATTATCCCGAGGACGCCGATCCGAACAAGTGCAGGAGTGGGTCATGCACGTAAGGGGAAGAGCCTTTAGAAACTTCAAGTCCATGCTGACCAGGTACTACCTGAAGCTAGGCAAGTCACCCTGTGTCAAATACACTATGGTGAAGGAACATCACTAGGAAGAGTTCTGCAAACAAAGAACAACCGAAGAAGCAAAGGCAAAGAGCGCCAAGTTTAGCGCACTCGTGAAGAAGAACCTACACCCCCACCACTTGGGCATGACTGGGTTTGCTGGTAAGAGGCCCCAGTGGAGGGAGGAAGAAAGGGCTAGAGCTGCCGCCGGGCTTCCCGATCCGTACGATGGTGTAGACTTGAGGGCTAAGGACTTCATCTATGCCCGCAAGCCGAAGAAGCTCAAGGAGGGCGCGAGCAAGTTCAATGAGCCCAAGTTCGAGGAGGTGGAGAGGGCTCTCATCGAGGCCGCTAAATCCAAGGACAGCTTCGAGGTTTGCAGGGGCCAGGACTTGCTGACCCTGGCGCTGGGAACCCCCGAGCACTATGGCTGCGTCCATGGCATGTTGTCGAAGATGAGCTAGAACTCAGTGGAGTCATGGCAATCCGACGCTGCCACATACCGGTCAAGGCAGAGGTACAAGGAGGGCATCTTTCAGAAGGGCTATGATCAAGGCGTGGCCGAAATGATCAGCCGGTCCATAAAAGAAGCCTTCACGAGCAATGACCCAGATATGGTGTCGATGAGGTCACAGATGCTTCGCCAGGCTGGTGTGGCCGTGCCTCAAGTTCCACAAGGGCAGACACAAGGGCAGCCACTGCCGATGATCGAGGATCGCCCAAGGCACCCCGTCGACGACATCCGGGAACCCATGCGCGTCCACCTCATGATCCCGTTCGGCAGGGCGAAAAAGTTGACCGTGGGTGAGGGTTACATGCACCCCAAAGAAGATATCAAAGATTTCAACCAAGACCATATCCCTGCCAACTATGCTGCCGTTATACTTACATGGTATGCGACATAATGCAAAGAATTTGAAATGGAATATCCAACTGCAGAAGGGGTAACGATCCTTGGAGCTACCTTGGGTTCCAAAGTCCTGTGGAACAAGGACGACATAGAGATCATTCTCTCGACACCGACTTCTACGTTGACGGCGACACCAGCATCACAACCATCCGTTGCCGGATCTTGTCCCCCCGATGATCCGGATCACGGCGATGGCGATGACGAAGGCAATGGCGGGGATGACAAGGGAAGGAACTCACCCCGAGGCACAAGCCCTCACCCTCGTTCTCCTCCTCCAACAACAAGTCCACCTCCACCTCCCGGCAGTCCATCTAAGGGCATGAGCAAAGGACCGGGAGGCACAAGCCCTCACCCTCGTTCTCCTCCTCCAACAACAAGTCCACCTCCACCTCCCAGCAGTCCGTCTAAGGGCACGAGCAAAGGACCGAGAGGCATGGAGGAACCAGGGGCAAAGACACCGCCTGCTGCCATTGCGAGCACAAGCCACTGTCCTCCACCGCCGGCGAAGACTAAAGGCGACCAAGGGCAGCTCACACACTCACTTGAGTTTGAAAGGTATGGTAGCGGCGAGCATAATTTGCTAATAACTTTTCTTTGCCATAATATGGTACTAACATTTCTATCCCAGGCTGAGATCACCTTTCCATCTATTTCCTGAATCGGATGACTGCCCCGGCCATTACGAGCATGGGAAGTTCATGATAACCAAGGCCTAACTCGTCGACGAGGAAAGGTGGGAGACAAGGAGGTTTCATCTCTCGGTACATGGAAGCGGCAAAAGCGGCTTCGCATGGTTTTGTAGTCAAGGTTGTATGAGTACTTCCACTTGCCCCAAGAACGATGTAGAACTCTCCGTGGACTTCCACGACATGTACAGACTACTGCGGGAACAAGACCTTGACATCGCCCAAGTCACCTTGCTCTCTATGTAAGTGATGAATTGCGAGTTTCATATATCACCTGCCTTTGAATCGGTCAAGACTACTTATATATGCCACGATGGCTTGTCCTTGTAGGTTGATGGCCTATATATCCAAGGAACTAAAACTTGATGTTATCTATCTATCTCCAATGCATATTGCTCAAAGAATCATCATTGGTTACCACCTAGATGACAATCATCCAACCATGAAAGACTTGACCAAGCGACAGAGAGAAGCGCACAGGAAGAAACTGATGGATAATGAGAAGTTGAACATTTCAAGGTACATACTAGGAGCAATGAAGAAGATCAGGGGACATGGGTGTATCCTAGCTGCCTACCACTTTGGGTAAGTCGAAGACATGCCTGTAGAGATAAGTGGGTAGCTAGCTAGAATTATTATTTCTCGTTGTAACCTGTATTTTGTTTCAATGGCGCAGCCAAGGCCTCGAGGGTCACTGGGTTGCATTTATCATCTACCCTCAGGATGGCAGGGCCTGCGTATTTGATTCATTGACAGTGCCAAACTTAAAAGGGTATAAGGCCTTTGAAGATTGCCTCCAAGTGTAAGTGACTGAACTGTCTTCTCATATGCGTTTTAATGCCCTGCCTAATACTAGTACATTTCGTATAGCGCTTATAAGGAGCACGTGAAGAATCCTGAATGCTATGATCGAAGAACAGAGAATTTTAAGGCTAAGCATAAGAACCACATCAAAATCAGACGCAACTTTTCAGTAAGTATTTGAAAGGTTTAATTGTGCTTTCCGTTCATATGCGTTCTAATGCCTGTGTTATAATGCTTGTGTATCGATCATGCGAAGGTGCCAAATAACTCAGAGGATCACAAACCCGTGGCTTCTACGCTGTGAGTTTCTCGAGGTGTGCAAGCAAAGATGTCTGAAGTTAGCTTGGAGGGTGCTCAAGAATGGATTGAACTGGTCGAGAGATGTGCAGAACATCCAACACAGCTTCAAGCAGACAAAGACAGACATATGTAAGTTTGTCTTAGACAAATGCGTGCTTAAAGGGGACACGTTCTTCAATGAGAACAGTCCGCTAGTGATTTTACCGGAGTACGAGAGGCTGAGGAAATGGCCCACGATGATGCGTCCGCAGGATTACACCTTAGCGCATGTATAACGACTTTAATATGTAAATGTAATGAATTAACGATGACAAGAACGACTAAGTGAATGTATATATATGTATATTATCTCATGTGTAATGCCTGCATACTTTTTAAGTTTAATCTGTGAAATCTGGATGTGATTTGAATTTGAATTTGAATTTATATATCTGCTGTATTTTTTTTAATTCAGGAAATAATTTACCAAGGCGGGCAAATAATAATGCCCGCCACGGCTAATGAACATAACCGCAGCGGGCCACAAAAGTTGTTCGCCGCGGTAAATAACGTGTCCGCCGTGGTAAAAGTATATTTACTGCAGCGGGCACGTTACACCGCCCGCCGCGGCAAATCGGTTAACCGCGGCGGGCAAAGCCGTCCGCCGCGGTTAAGCCACAATTTACCGTGGCCTCTAGGCCACGGCGGACGGCTTTGCCCGTCGCGGGAAACCGAAAACGCCCACCTACAGTAAAGTTTGTGTAGTAGTGCGTGCGTTGTTACATAACCAAATAAACTATATCAAATCGATTTGTTTATATATGAGAATTATGTAACTTCTTGAGAAGCGTCGTTACATAACCTTTGAGCACCACCGCTCAGATTTTATGCAATGGGTTAACAAGATTGCCCAAAAGCAACAGATTGATAGTCCGTTTATAGCATACATATACTAATGAGCTTGCCCCTATATTCTAATAAAGATTTAGGAACTAATGTTGTAGGCGATGGTTACCATTAAACATCTTGTGAGCATATATGCATTTTAGCGTGTTTCTATAAGAGATGAATGGAGGATGACATAACTCCATGCTGGCTGCAGCCGCATGTTTGATACAGATGGTTTGTTTCTAATGTTGAATGGCCTGGAAGCCGTCGCTGGTGCAACGAGATTTTGGCCTGTTCGGATCCATTAGCTGATAGTAGTTAGCTAGCTAATACCATATAGCTAATATTAGCTTGCTAACAAATTGACTAGCTACCTGTTAGCCAGGAGAGTGTTTGGATACACGCCTAATTACCGAATGCATGTGCCTACCCTGCCTCGGCCGCTCGCGTCTATCCTCTTCGTCTCCACCACCCCGCCGCTCCGTCTCTGCCACCCCACCGGCTCAGCAGCTCATAACGCCCCACGCCTTGCGTCCATGGTGGAATGGTGAGCGCAGATCATTGCGTCCCCTCCGATCCCCGGCTCCGGTCCCGCACCGCGCTACAGATCGAGAGGGAGAGGAATGGTGAGCGCGTCCAGCCTCCTGCTCCCGTCTGCCATGCGGGACCTCGCCCTCCTGCGTCTCCGACGGCACCTGTCATGGACCTGGGTAGCTAAGAATGGAATTCGGGGTAGATAGCAAGAGATTTGGGGAAATTTCAGGAAGACAGCAAGGAAATTGGAAGAACTCCAAGAGGAGGAAGAACACCAGAGGAAGGAGATGGGTTCAGGCAACTTTCTTCTTCGATGCCGTTCACAGGAAAACACAGGACTTATATGTTCAGTACATGGGCCAAGCCCGACTGGCAAAGGCTAGCAGGCCCATACTCGACCCACTACTACTCTTGTTATGCAGGCCTGGGTCATGACACCTCCACCCTCATAGCCACCACCACCTCCTCCTCCTCCTTTAGGTCCCTGTTCACGCTCTCCATCGCTGTCTCCTATCGCGCCACCCCGCTGTCGCCATCCGCGCCACCGCTGCTCCTCCGCCTCACATGGTCCCGCACCCTGCTCGGGCCCTCGACGCTCTCCTTCGTCGGGCCAACCGCGTCCTCCCCCGCTGTCCTCCTCCACCGTCGCAAAGGCACCAGCTCCTCCCTTCCTCCTGTTCCCACCCCGCGCTCGCCCTCTTCTGGGATCTCACCGTCACCAAGTACGCCGCCACGCCCTGGAGCCTTGGCGTCGTGGTTCTGGGACCCGCCTGGATGCGTCGTCGTCATGCACGGAGACGGTTTGTGGTTCAGGGGCCTCGGCAGAGGAGGTAGAGGAGACCGTGGCAGAGAGGGCGCGACAGGCGGAGGCCGCGGCGCGGTGGGCATTCACACTGTAAGATATGCAGTGGTCATATGTGAGCCATTCATCTAATGAGGAACGGTAGGATTTGAGATCTTTTTTCCCTCCTTTCTTTTTCCTTTTCCTGGGATTCTTGGAGGGAAACTCTGGAGCTTTGGCGCCATAACCAGAAGAGCAAGGCGGCGGGCGAGCGCAGGGAGGCCGGCGAGCTGTCGCGCCATTAAACGCCCAGGACCCCTCCTCGCAGCTAGTGGAGGCGATGCTGCTCCTCATGCGCCTGTCGAAGCTGCCGTCCTCCAACATCCTCATCCCATCCTCGTCGACAGTACTGAGCAAGGCATGCACGTCGAAGAAGGCCAGCGCCACGCACCTTCCCCATGCCCCCGTGCAAGCTCCCATGTCGCAAAGGATTCTAGCAAAAGAGACCACAACAGCTGCAGATGATGGTGCCATGGATGACGCCCAACAGGTGCTCGAGGAATCGCCTGCAAGGTTGTGCTAATCCTTGTTCCAATGCTAGCTAATCAATTCCTGCATAGTTGAATTAAAGTTGTTGAAATGTCTTAAGAATGTTAGGGAAACACAATATTTTGATTTCTTCTGGCTAGTTCTTGTGATTGTTACTGATAAAAATATAGAACTGACACAATATTTATAACTACAGGGTGGCTGCAACTCCTTTTTAGATTCCTAAAATAAGTATGACATTTAGCAGTGTTGATGAAGCATGGAACTTCTGGGTCACATATGGTGGTAGGATGGGGTTTGATGTTCGGAAGGGTTATGCAAACAAGAGTGGTCTTGATGGATTAGTAACAACCTGTAGGTTTGTTTGTTCAAATCAAGGTTCTCGGGCTGAAGATAAAAAGTTCTCAGTTTGCAAGCGTAATTGGGCGCATACAAGAACAGGCTGCATGGTTCGTATGGGCATTACTTTAGACAGAGGAAATGGGACTTACAAAGTACATGACTTATTTGTTGAGCACAACCACATTCTTCAGACTGCACAAACAAGTCATCTGATGCCATCACAGAGAAACATTTCTAAGCATCAGGCTATTGATATTGATGTGGCTGATGATTCTGGAATTGCACCTAAAGTAGCACATGAGTTTCTTGGTAAATATGTTGGTGGATCAGGTAACCTCAGATACACTCATCGTGATCATAAAAATTATTTGAACCAAGCGCCAAAGACAGATGATATATGGTGAGGCTGGAAGTTTGCTGAAGTATTTTCAAGATAAATCTGTGGAGAATCCTTCCTTTCAATATGCCATTCAAATGGATTGTGAAGAACAGATAACCAATATATTTTGGGCTGATGTAAAGATGATTGTCGACTATGCGCACTTTGGCGATGTCATCACATTTGACACTACCTTTGGAACCAACAAAGAATATAGGCCATTTGGTGTGTTTATAGGTTTCAACCAATTTAGAGAGACCGCGGTATTTGGTGCTGCTCTGATGTATGATGAGACATTTGAGTCATTCAAGTGGTTATTCAATGCATTTTTGTCAATACATAATCAAAAACATCCTCAAACAATTTTTACTGATCAAGATAGTGCAACGGGAAAGGCGGTGGCCCATGTATTCACTAGTACATGGCATGGTTTATGTACCTGGCATATATCGCAAAATGCATTAAAGCACTTGTGCTCTCAGAATGAAGAAGAGTCCGATACTGAAGAAGAGTCAAGTATCTTGTTAGATTTCAGTGCTTGCATGTATCAGTATGAACAAAAGGTAGAATTTGAAGAAGCTTTTGATGCTATGAGATGAAAGGTAAGCAAATCGACCTGGTTGGACAACATTTACATGTTGAGACACAAGTGGGCTGAATGCTACATGCTGGATGTTTTTTCAATAGGAATGCGAAGTACGCAACTAAGTGACAGCTTGAATAATGCATTTGAAATCGGATCTTGACATCGTTAGGTTTCTAAAGCGTGTGGAGCATGTTGTTGAAGACAAGAGAGAGAGGGAGTTACAGGCTGAATTTGAATCTAGAAAGAAACAACCAAGAATTGGGATGATGTCACCTATATTGGTACAAACTAGTAAGATATATATACCTGCAATTTTTGAAGCCTTCTAAGCTGAATATGAAAAGTCGCTAGCAGCTTACATAGTAGATTCAGACAGAAGTACTGAATTTTCCATTGCAATTGGAGCTCTTGGGGAGTCATCTACACTTGAAGAAGAGCGTACAGTTATAGTCAACCTTGCTGATCAGATTGTCACATGTAGTTGTCGACTCTTTGAAAGAATTGGTATATTATGTAGGCATGCACTAAAAGGTCTCGATTTGATGAACATTAAGTTATTGCCTGAAAGATACATTTTGAAGCGATGGACTGAGGCGCAAGGTCAGAGACTATCCAAGATATGCATGGGAGGGATATAGTGGAAAATCCTAAGTTAGATGCTACACTTAGATACAAAAATCTTTGCCGGATATTCTTTCCATTAGCTTCACGAGCTGCTGATTTTGAAGATTGCTGCTTGCTTGTTGAAGAGGCACTTCATAATGTGAGTAAGCAGGTGTAAGGAAAAATCAGAGAAACTCCTAAAATTGATGTTGAAAATTCTAGTGTTCAAGCACCATTCAACTTACCTGAACAGTTTGCAAATGTTACTGGTCTTAAGAAGAAAGAAAAGCCAAATGGTGGATCAAAACAGAAGAAATCTTGGGTTGAAAAATTTCAGAAGAAAAAGAAGAACAATACAAACAAGAAGAAAACAAAGAAAGCTGCACAACATGAAGAAAGTGGAAACGTTGTGCAAGAATTCCAAGCATACGAGGAAAACATAGATGTTACTTTGGAAAAATCTCAACAATATGAATCACTTAGTAGTTTTTCTGAACTTATTAAGGTATGCTAGCATTATCCTTTTCTTAAAAAAATAAAATTCTAAACTTTGACCCATGCTATTTTCCTATCTAGCTTCATCTCTCTCGTTTCAGAGTTCAAGTGTTATTCAAGATGCCACTAATCCTGACTCTGTTGGAGGGATAGATGATTGGTATTTTTAGTACAATATAAATGTGAGTCTATGTAAATTGTATTAGTTCAATTTAATCTAGAAAATGGCAATATCTGAATTATCTTTTGTTTGTAGGCCATGTACTGAAGGCATGATCAATCTGCTATTGGGTGATACAGCATTTTGTATATGAAGATAGGAACAGTGCTATATGCTCTTCTGTTCAGCTCTTGTATTAAGCTTTTGGGTAAAAAAATACTTAAGTTTAGAGTAAATATATGTAGGATTTAACAATGAATTAGTAACCTGGACCAATAGAGATCCAATATGTTCAGTATGTGGGCATGTGTTCTGTATGGCTGACAATTCAGCAAACTCTGATTTTGAATTTGTTCAGTATATGGACATGTGTTCTGCTCAGCTCCATACGTGGTCTGCTACTATACAGTGGTATATGCTCTTGATTTTTATTTTTTTTCATTCGTTTGAGTAAAAGGTGAGATGAAGAAAGGAGGGAAAAAGAAGATCTCTAATCCTACTGTTCCCCATCAGATGAATGGCTCAGAGATGGCCACTGCATATCTTGCAGTGTGAATACCCACTGCACAGGATCTGTGTCCGGTAGACGGACGTGATGGCACTAGCGAGCGCCCTGGCGGTGTGGCACGCAGAGGGGCGCGGGCGTCCGAGGGTCACGCAGAGGGGCGCGGGCGTGAAAGACCAGAAGGGATAAGGTTGGGTCTATAGATCCACTTATTAGCTGCTATTATCTGATTCCAACTAGTGGGATAATTGTTATCTAGAAGTCTTAACTAACAATTAGCTTGTCCACTATGAATCTATATCTGCTTGGATCCAAAAGAGCTAATTATTAGCTGATACTATCTATTGGGATCCAAATAGGGACTTTATCTACTCTCTCCTTGTCCAGGATGACGTGAAAATTATTCTCATGTTTTGAATTCACTCGCTCATGTTTTCCTGCTGAATGGGATCTGATCAGGTGTTCCGATGCAATAGTCATGTCATTTAATTTAATCGAGGGAATTCCTTTTGAGCCATTATAAAAGATCGCAATTCCCGGTGAACCACTAGAAAAGTTCGATGGACTTTAGCGTCACTGTTCTTTTTTTTTTTTTTGCCCTCCATGCCACTACCGTCAGATTGGACTCTAATGTTATCAAACTGCAGGTGTGAAAAGTCAAAAATACTCTTAGTCTAAATATACCATTAATTTTGTTTTGAGCATCTTAACGACTTCAAATGAAAAAACTCAAAACTAGAAAGTTGTAGGTCTCGTTGAGAGCTACAATTTTCATATAAAAATTATCTTCATTTAATTTCTCATAAAAAAGATATGATTAATATATCTTAGATAAATCATATATATTTTTTTTGCGAACCACAAGAGGATGTGATAAATCATATCTTAGGTAAATGTCAGACAAGCAAACCACAAGAGGAAGTGATAAACAAGATAAGTAACGAGCTCCACTTGACAATGATATATCCCATGATATCAGTTGCAAATCATAACCACTAGCCACGGTGGAGCTCCAATGAGGAACGCTCTCGGTAACCAAGCAAGTCTCTTTAGGTAGCAGTGTTGGATTTGACACACAAAGCATCCACCAACCAAAGGCTAGTGTCGTGATGTCGTGTACAGTGTGAAGCTTGTCCAAACGATGGAGGGGGTCTCCTGTTGCCCCGTACACCGATATGATGTTGCTCCACACGAAGAACAAAGGGCCATTGCCGCTAAGGCCACCATGCATTCACCAGAAGAACCCAAACACCTCAACTGCTCTGGCTCACCAAGTTACAAGAGTGTAATAGCCCAATCTCACAAACAAGGCCTAAAAAGCGCTAATCAATATTCAATTGTGCCTAGTATGCCTTTGATAGGATCGCTAAGATCTCATTTGAGGTTGCAGCGTATCTTCAAGTGTGGGAAGTATATGTATAGCTTCTATGGTCTGTAAACCATGAAAATACCAATTGGAGGGGTCTTTATAGCCGCAAGCAAGCCACTATCTATCTATTGTTCCAACTGTCATATTTTTCTGTGTAGAGCAGATGATGCACCAAAGTATAAACAAAAGCCCCAAACAAGCCCACTAGTCGTTGCTCCAACAGTCATATTTTGTTGTGTATCTTGGTATTTTGGCCATATCTCCTAGCTTCGAAGCCTGTTTTTGATGATCTTATACTTGTTGGAAAGCTAATGAAATGCTCTAGAAGATTATGCAAAAATGCTACACCAGATCAATAAAAAGCCACAATGGCTTATTCTGTGAACATCAAGATGGGTTGGCGTTTGTCACAACTTGTTGATGCTTCGGTATTATGGGAATATATTCTTGCTCCAAACTCCGATTTTGATGTTCTTGTACTTGTAGGGAAGCTTGTGAAAATATCTATAACGTGAACCTTGTGTAGGTCCAATTTGACTAGCTATCAGTCATGATACGAGTCCAATTCAATCACCTTTTTGTTGCTGAACGTTCACGAGACATCAGCATCCCATCTGCTTGTATCGACTCTCGATCGATGACATCGCCATAGTCGCTCAATATCAACTAATAAGCATAGTGGCACTATCAGTTGTAATCCATCCATTCTAAAGTGCAAGTTGTTATGGCTTTTGTAGATGCATAACTTTTAGTATGTATCTAGCTGTGTAGCAAAAGCTATGTACCTATAAAAGCCAAAACTACTTATAATTTGTAAAGAAAGGAGTAGCTTGCATAGCACTAATCTTAAGCACCGCCAGTAAGCCCAGATATGGTGGAAGATGTAAAAGGATTTTATTAAGTTGTAGAGAACACTAAGCCATGGCTCACGTAAGTTGTCCACTTAGTCGGCCGGATCGATTTCCAACTCCCGGATGAGTTGTGCAGGTGCGCCTTCCATTGGTCAATCCTTACTGCTCCTGATCCATTCTAACCCGCTGATGACTGATGATTGCTATCAGGAAATGGTGCCTTCAAGGTTTGACTATATATGTCCTGTGAAACCCTAATAATACACTAAGTGTGTGTTTGGTTCTCGGACTTCGAGGGATGGGTTGGATCCATCCTTGATTTTTTGGGACCGAGTGAACACATTTCTTGTTTGGATGTGTGGGTTGGATCCATCACTTTTATTGTTTGGTTTGGAGGAGGAATAAGGTTTCTTAGAGCAACTCCAGCGGACGACGTAAGCACACTACCTATCCCCAATTTGGTAGTGGAGGCCAAAAAACGCACTCCAGCAGGCTACCTATCAGACTACCCAAATTTCTTAGACCAACAAATTCCCACGGCCTGTCACTACCTACTTTTGTTGGGCCAACAAAAGCGACTACCCAAATTTTTTCCCTTCCACCCTACACTTAGTCACATGCAGGAGCCCGATGCTACCGCCCGCAGGAGCCTCCCCGGCGACTCCCTGGCGACGGGCCGCCTCCACGGTGACACCCCGTCCACGCTCGCCCATGCTGCCTCGAGCGTGCCCGCGCCGCCGTCCGAGCTCCCTTGGGCCGCTGTCTGAACTTCCCATGCGGCGGTGCCTCTGGAGGTCAATGAGGAGCCGGCAGCGATGAGAATCTAGAAGCTAGCGATGGTTCCTCTCCTGTCGCACAGGAAAGAAGAGAGTGGGCTGGACCCGTCCGCTCGATTCAGAGGAATCGGCTCAACCCCCATCCAGAGGGCATATTCCGTACGAGGTTTAACCCAACCCATAACTCCCAACCAATCTATGTGAAATCTGGGTTCAACCCAACCCAACCCAATCCAACCCATCCCAACCCCTCGTCCAAACACAAGCTAACACACCACTAGGCTTCGCATGTGGAGGTCATGTCAGATGCGCACAATCTAGTGAACAAGAACTACTCTTCGAAAAGTCTCCACGATGAAATACAAAGTGCCAAGCAATGGAATAAAAATACATCAAAGCATCATGTACATGGGGATGGCAGTAATAATATACACATGCGAAACCCAATAGAATTCATGCCTGACGAATGATGAATAGGGACCAAATTAATCTCACGACCAGCACCACCAGTTCCTCAAGTAATCCCCACCCACTACTAAGCCTATCAAAAAAATGGAGGAGAAATCATCTGCTCAGAAGAGCTTGTATGGGGAGGAGGCGTCGAGAGGGTGGATGAGGTAGGTGAGCACCAGCGCCACGATCATCAGCAGGTACGCGATGCCCTGGTCAATCGACGTCCCTGCAGCCAAACAGATCAGGAGGAGCTTGTATGTATTAGATTAGAGAAATCGCGCCCCGATCCCGACGCGTGGGGTAAACTGTATGTAAACCGAAGGCAAAAGGACTCACCGTCGCTGGTGGGCGCCGGGGCGGGGGCCTGCGCGGCGGCGCCGGCCGGCAAGGCGACGGCGAAGACGAGCGCCGCGGCGAAGGCGAGACCGAGTGGAGTTCTTGCCATGGCAGCAGCTGGAGGAGCACAGAGGAGACGAGGAGCGATCCTCTATCTCTCCTGTCTCTGCTTGTACGCATGTGCGTGCATTCACTCCCGGCCCCTTATAAATCGGATCGTGAGCGTAATTATTGAGCGGAAGGCAGGCAGGCAACGGCTCTCTCTCTCTGTTTTCTCTCTACTGGAACCGCTGGACCTCGCTGGGACTGCTATGGCGTGTTGCGCCGGCGGTGGGGGACCGCTCACATGCACGACCGTTGCAGGAGGCCAGGAGCTGCTTGCTGCTGGATCGGCCAGTCTGGAATCCCATTCCTGAAGCTGGCTCCGTTGCCTTTGCCGTCATCTCATCTTTTTTTTCTGGGCTGGCCGCACAAATGTTCCATAATGCAGATCATCGCCAAGGCTTTTATTTATTCATTCACGTCTATTTGTATTATTATTATTTTATTATATTAGTATTATATATCTGTATTCCTTACCAGACGTGCTGATTCACTCCAGCTGTCTATTAATAATATATATTTATATTTATGTATTGTTTCAAGCGGCAAAGATTTGTTGTTCTGCCGCCAAAATTTGTCCTCAGCGTGCGCTGGACCTGTGAACTGTTATATTAATTCTTTTATATACAATATAATATAGATGTGATTTCAAAACATATGCAATGATGTCTCCGTCGTGGCTTCGATAGAGTATGTCCGAGAGTCTTTCTAAATCTCACTCTCTAAATCATCGTTTGTAGGTTCGTTTGCATAAAAATAGCTTTTATATAATTTCACTCTCTAATAGTTTTTCTATATCTCGTGCGCACCCTAAAGAGTCATTCTCGTCTTCTATTTTGGCTAGCGAAGCACAACCGTTTCGAGCACAACCAATATATATTAGAACCCCCTTTATTTGCCGGAGCATATCTTGGATCTGTCAATTACGTTATGGGCGGAGTCCCACTCATGGGATCTAGTTGAATTGGGGATCGACCCTAAAAATGAAATTTAGGGCTAAGGGTTATTGGCCCCGTTCGCTGGTCTGAAATTTGGCTGAAACTGCCTGAAAAACACTGTTCCGACTGAATTGTTGTGAGAGAAAAATACTGTTCCGGCTAAAAAAAAAGCCGAACAAGCCATTTTTAAGACAAGCGAACGGGACCATTGGAATAAGGATCTAGTAAACTGGAATGAAAGGTGATTATATCTCTACTATAATAGACCAATCAAAATTGTACTAGGCACCCTAGGAAAAAGTCCTTCGCTGAAAGCTTCCAACCATTATGCATCCAGAAAAATACACACAGTAATTCATCTACATTAAAATCAAGAACTAATAAAATACCTAAACCAAATCCAATGACCATGATTAGACGTGCGATGCCAGACTTCTCGCCCCCCGCGCCCTCCTCGCACGCCGCACGCCGCACGCCGCGACCCGCCACGACTACCATTTAACGCTCGAAGCCGATCATCACCGAATAAAAAAAACGCATTCACCCCAACACGCGGCTCTGACTCATCCTCTCCCCTCCCTCCCCCCGCGCGCCTCATCAGGCTTGAAACCCTAGCTCCGGTAGGTGGCGGCGTGGCGTCGATGGCTGCTGCTGCGGCGCTCCGGCCGAGGACTAGGCGGGGTGACGCCTTCGCGGCCCTGGAGGATGCGGGCTCCATCACTCGCGGGCGCCAGGCCATGGGAGCAAGCGGCGGCGGCCACACGCGGCGACTCCGACTCCTCCTTCCCCTCCCTGCCCCATCACGTCGCGCACTCTGCTCCTGCCCCGCGCGCCTCCCTAGGCTCGAAACCCCAGCTCCGGCCTCTGGCGGTGCAGCGACGACTGATGGCTGCTGCTGCGGCGCTCCGATAATGACTGATCTGCGGTCTGAACCCCTCCGATCCGGTGCGCAGCGGATTAGGCTCCAATGGGGAAGTCTCCAGCGAAGTGGAGCAAGTCCGTGCTCTTCGGGAGGAAGAAGTCGTCGTCGAGGTCCGGCTCCACCAAGGCCAAGGATTTATCGGTGCGTTCTTCTTCTTCTTCGGGAGTTTCAGAATGCTGTTGCGATTTCGATTTTCTGAGTGTGCATCAAGTCCAGCTAAGGAGTAGAGATCTGTTCTAGCAACTGATGCACGTAACAAAGGGTATATATTTTCATATATATTTTGTTTATTTCTGTATACAAATGACTAGGTTAGCAACAAACTCATTTTAATACGAATTGACAACTCACCGGTGGCTTTGAATTTTTTTTTCTAGAAAAGGTAAAGGGCATTATCTAAACACCGTTCGCATTCAGTAGCAGAGCAATCCTAACAGATCGAGTTTTTTTCCTGTAGCAAATAACATTAGCTTCAATGCCACAGTGGATGCAGAGAGGTGGCGCATGCAAGTGTGATGACGTGCTCTGCTCTTGGCAAGTTCTAAAAGAGGTATTTAATTTTTATTACTTTGTGGCCGGTCTGTTCGAATCATTGTTTGAATGCTTGAATTGGATGCATTTTAATTGTGCATTGCTGTTCTGGGAGAGAGCAGGTTCAGAAAGAAGATGGAGCTAGGGAGAATGTGGGCAGCCTGCTGGATCTTGGCACTGCCACTGCTGCTCACTTTTGCCAATCTGTATTGTACCCTGCATAAATAATCTTCAGGTAATGTGAACTGATGCCTGTATCTCTTGCTATGGTCATCTGAGAGCTGTTGCCTGATCATGGAAATAAAGGACATGTTCTCCATTTCTCCTAGATTTGAAGCAGGTAACAGTTGCATGAAAATATCAAGTGGCATCTACAGTTCCATGATCGATAGTTTCGCGGTGGATTGACGGGCGTGCTTTCCAGATGAGGAATTGCACCAATGAGTTCGTGTACATACTCCGGCGCCAGAGCACAGGGTTCACGAGGGGAGCTCAAAGTGCCGTGCTGTGACACTGCACAAGTGTGGCCACTGGGAAGCTATGATGGGGCCACTTCTTGGCAAGAAGTAAGCTGACATTAAATATAAAATGTATGAATTACATATGTTCATCAAATCAACCAATCGGTTAGGGTAGCCACAAGAATGTCTAACACCCCTCTCAAGATCTCTTAACTGCAAATTGGAATGTAAATTTAGAAAATGATACAATTTAAGAAAATAAGTAATGGTCAAAGGTTCAGCCATTCGGTTCTTCGAAAAAAAGGTTCAGCCATTCCAAAACGGATGTGTGGAAAAATATATTATTTCTAATATTATGATTTGTGTGGAAAATTTCTTTGCACATGGCTATTTAGACAAAATCTTGATAGAACTGCTTTTCATGTGTTCACCCATATTTCACTAAAAAAGTCATAAACATGAACGGCCTCTAAAACATGGCCTATTCAAAGAGGCAATTGCTTTGCAGGCAATTTGTTACCTTACCCTTGATGAGGCAGATAGAATGCTTGATATGGGTTTTGAAACACAAGTTACAAAAATTGTTGAGCAAATGGACATGGCTCTTCTAGGTGTCAGGTGGATATTACCTTTGACCATTACTTATTTTCTAAAATTTGTATCACATTCTAAATTTATATTCTAATTTGCAGTTAAGAGATCTCGAGAGGTGTGCTGACATTCTTGCGGCTAGCCTGACCGAATGATTGTTTTGTTGGAAAGGGCAAGGATATCTTTGCACTCTACCTTTGCCCATAATGAGGCAGATAGAATGCTTGATATGTGTTTCAATCCACAGTTAGAAGAATTGTTGAGCAAGTGGACATGTCAGTTCCAGGTGTCAGGCGGAGAATGCTGTTTAGTGCGACGTTCCCAAAAGAGATCCAGGTTAGCTGTTTTTTTTTTTGGCATGCTCTTCTTGAATAAGCATTCCTGTTTCTTGTAAGCCGTTCTTTTAGTAAATCTACTGTACTTCCTACAATATATTTCTTCTCCTGACTGTTTTGTCATGTATACCCTCACTAATATCCTGTATTTGATCGGTCGTTGGAGTTATTATCTTGGCATGTTTTTCTAGATGGATAACATTTCTTTCCATGCTAGATATTTTGAGAAATAGATAAATCTTACATCAATTTTTTGTGCTTCAGTGTGCTACACAATTTCAGCATGCTTGCATTTGTTTCTTGATAGTCAGTTGATCCTAAAGTACTTGTATTCTTTGAGCATTGAAGTTAGTATATACTGCTCGCACTCTATGGTCATTTATCTATCCAAGCAACAGTTTTGCCACCATTTATGTCATTATTGTGCAACTACTTGAGTTTAACATGTTCTTTTGCAACCTAGAGTCATTTTATTCAGTATCTGTACTCATATCTCTACCTGTGTTACAATTACATACTCCGTATCTGGTAAACAACCACACATATTGGATCTCTAGGTGTTATTGATATGCCCATAATGCATCTATATGTGCTTCATCATTTACAACAGTAAGAACTAAGTGGCTGGTGATGAGATTTTTCCTGCTATCTGAAGGGGTAAATTTATTAAATTTAATTCTTTGCTGAATGGGTGTATGGGTTTGCGTTTGTTTGTCGGTGTTGAGGCGGCGCGGCCCGGACAGGGCGGTGCACGGCGTGGCCGGTCAGAGTTGCCGGCGCTGGAGGCGTTTCGAGCGAGGAGCGAGGAAGATGCGGCGCCGCAGATCGTCAGGGGCTTGGCAATATAATTGGCTACAAAGTTTTAGTGGAGTTGCAATGTAATTGTTGAACAAGGAAAGAATTGGAATGAAAAAGTTGGCTAAAAAGTTTTGAGGTTATCGGTTTGTGAAATATTTTTCATGTAGCAAGGCATGGGTATTTTTTTTTTTTTTTGTCTTTGAAAAAATTTAAGTTTTGTCAGCTCATAATTTAGTTGTTTTAGTTTGTATGTCTGACACAAGGCAACGACGGTGGCAATGATGGCGACAGGGCCATGAGTTTTCTAATCCCCGCTGATGTTAGAGTTTTGAAATTTTGGGGAAAAATTCCAATCTGAGATGGCCTTATACATGTGAAAGTTTGGACAATATAAATAATAGATATTGGTATGTATACATGTGAATTATTTATTTTGGTATTTAACTTTGTATTGTTTCAAAAGATTATATAAATTAATAATAACGATATTATATCGTTGTTTGGTTGTTTTCATGTGCATCACTGAAATTAAGCCGTGGCGTTAGCACGGATACTATACTAGTTTGGATAACAATTCAGAGCAGCCGATGGAGAGTAGTTTTTTACCAAAATCTCTATTGCTAGATTTAGAAAGAGTTCCTCTTAAACTTGCACTCATTGAGATACGAGTGACGCATTAATGTATCCTGCAATATTAGGGACAATTATCTGTTGACATCCAAAGTGATGGTCCTTCGCTGGCGGACACCCACTTTAGAGTATTTTGTTAGAAGACACTCTGGTTCAGTGAAATTAGGCCACAGAACACCGCGGACCAGTTGCAGCCGGTTGAGGAGATAGAACAGTGGTGAAATGACATTCTCGCCCTTACCGCTTTTCTTCTTCCTCTCTCCCTTTCTCTTTTTCTATTTTCTGTCCCCGCACTTCAAGCAAACAGCACGGCGTGGTACGGCAGCGCGAGGTGCGGCGGCACCGGCACCGGCACCGGCACCGACGACGGGAACAAGGCCTGCAGCGCGGCGGCCGTGGCCTGGTGGAGGTGGTGGTGGTGGAAGTGCTGCTGCTGCGGCGTCGGCGGCCCGGGCGGCGCGGGCAGCGGCGTCGGGTGGAAGAAGACGGGCGGCGCGCACGATAAGCCCAGTGGCGCCAACACGGGAGAGATACAAACGGAGGAGCTCCACCCAGGCAATAAAAGCTAGGAGCCCTCTGGTCCTTTCCTTATTTTGCATCTCGCCATTGCTACAGCTCTTTGCCTGTCCATGTGTCACGAGCTGTTGCATTGCTGCATAGCAGCATAGGTTCGCCGTCTCCACGAACTGGTCGCTTTCGTCGGCCCGCAGCCGACCACCAAATCGGCGGTTGCTGCTATGGCGGCCAACTCCGCAGAGAAGGCGCGGCCCCTGGAGCAGTGCGAGAGAGATCTGGACGTGGCGATCGAGTGCCGGGTCAACCTGCGGTTAGATGCCGCTGGTGCTCATCATGATGACGTCCACCCCGCCACCGCTGCCGCCGCCGAAGAAGAAGAGGAGCAGCGCACCGTCGATGTTCATGTTCCGTCAGACGGTAGCGACGACCGCACGGATCAGTGGATCGAGAGTTTCATGGAAGCGATGGCGAGCGTCGAGAACTGGGGCGACGCCAGGGCCCGCGCCGCCGGGCTCCTGAAGGACTTCGACGCCTCCGTGGGCACCACCTGTCGCGCGGAGCGAGACGTGGCCCTGTGGCAGAACGGCAGCACCGGCTGTACAGGGGGGGGGGGCACCGCTGTTCTCTCTCCTCAACCGGCGGGGGGGGGGCAGCACCGCTGTTCTCTCTCCTCAACCGGTTGCACCCGGTCCACGATGTCCTATGACCTAATTTTACCGAACCAGAGTATCATCTGACAAAATGCCCAAAGTAAGTGTCCGCCAGCGAAGAACCATCAGTTTAGATGTCCCACAGACAATTATCCGCATGCCAATCTAAACCCAAGTTTTACCGACGCAACGTATTGACAAAGCATAAAGCAATATAGTACAATATCATGAAACTATTTCCATGACAAATATACGCATATAGTTTTCAAATATCTAAATTCAACCCATTAAAAAATCTAAAATAAAAAATTGGAATGCTTGAGTGTATGGTTCTAGAAACAGACAGTATTTCCAACTGAAGGTTGCACAATGAAACCCATGCTTATATCCAAAACCATAATTACAAAATAATGTGGATTAAAAAGTTGCTAGAATTCCCCATAGGAGATTTGATCGTAACTCAGCTAGTTAGGTTTCTTGTGGTGGAACGAACCTATCCACCTAGATTCAAGTCTCAACTTGATGCGGGTGCCCATATTTTTCTGAGTCTATTCTAGAATTTAACGGTGTTATTCTTTTCTATTAGGCGATCTGTCCGCCGATAGTGAAACGTCTGTAGTGACTTTGTCAATCTCGAGATCTGTCGGCTTAGAATCAATCTCTCAGAGATACTCATATAGATAGGGTGTACACGTGTGTTTATATCAATCTCTCGAAGGTGCTCATATAGGTAGGGTGTATACGGGTGTTCGAAGGAAGCCGACAGAAAGAACTTGTGTTAAAGTTTTAACAAGCAATCAAGGCCTTGTTTAATTTCTTCCCCTAAAGTTTAGTCCCTATTTCATTAGATATTTGGACATATATATAGAGTATTAAATATAGACTAAAAAATAACTAATGGCACAGATTGCGACTAATTTGTGAGATGAATTTTTTAAGACTAATTAGTTCATGATTTGACAATGTGGAGCTACAGCAAAGCTACAATAAACATGTGCTAATGACGGATTAATTAGGTTTAATAAATTCGTCTCGCGGAGTACTAAGTACTTCTATAATTTGTTTTATTATTACTATCCGAATACTCTCATGTGACACCTCTAAACTTTAGCTTCTGGATTTAAATAATACCCAAATCATTTTCTGCCAGAAGAAACCCACCAAGCATCAAAGCTACGACAGACATCAGCGATAGAATAGATCGGGCGGCTGCCACTTTTAGCTTTTGGAGAAAACAGAAATATATGTAAAATGCACAGAATACAAGTTCAGAACAAAATACTAGAAAATATTTGAAGAAGTCTTCAAAAATAGCGATTTGAGTGGGACATAATACTAGTAGAAAGATTTTGAAAAGGCTTCACAAAGGACAATTAAGTAGGAGGTAGAAAGAAAAACCGGTTCATGGTTTGGAGTAAACTAGTGTCCCGTGAAACTAGCAAAGATAGGCCTGCTTTGCAAAATATAAGGTATTTCAGTTTTATTTCAAGTTAGAGTTCTCTAACTTTATCAAGTTTCCACTAGTACAAAATCAATTTTTACTAACGCTTGCAATTCTTTTTACTAGCGGTTCATAATGTATAGGCGCTAGTAGAACCGTCAATGTAAATTTATCTTTACCGGCGGTTTTGTTAAGTCAACCTACCGCCGAAAGAAATCATATATTTACATTGGCAGTTCTTTTAACCTACCAAGATTATAAATCCGATTTCTACCAGCGGTATCCTTAAAAGAACCGTCAGTAGCGGTAGGCTTAAGAAAACCGCCAATAAAATGCATTTACACTGGCATTTTTCTTAACCTAGCACCACTACAATAATTTGAAATTAATATTTTTAAATTTTTTAAATGATCTCGGATGGAGAAATGGTCTAAACAAAAGTTGTAGTACATGAAAAGATCTACAACCTTGTAGTTGACTATATTTTCATTTAAAACCATTTAGAGCCCTGAAATTATGTTTTAAGATTAATTATTTTGAAATTCATTTTTTTTTGAATTTCTCAAATGATCTCAGATAAAAAAATAACCAAAAGCAAAATTGTAGATCTCAATTAAAATTTTTAGTTGATTTTTTTAATTTAAATTTGTTTAGAGCCTCAAATCTCAATTTCGAAATCTGGTAGAGTGAATAAACCATAACCAATATTCTACTCATAACAAGGGTAAGTCAAGAGATAAATGGGTATGATAAGTAATGATCAATGATAATCACTCATAGTACTCCTTTATATGACATTAGCATGGTTAAGTAGAATATTAGAGGAATAATTCATAAGTCATTCTTAATTATAAGTTAAAGCATACATTGATTAGTGCAATTACACCTAGTAGTCATGGCTAAGATCAACTTCATATCTACACATAAGGGATATTACTAAGGAAGATTAAGAACATAGCTTATCTTCCTTCGTAATTAGATCCTACTTGTATACCTACATTCGGAGAGTGGACTACAAAGGACTCAACGGGAGTGTCACATCCGTGATCTATCACATGGCCCGGAATATAGGGTGTATCCACAGGTAAACAACGTATAAGCATCACGCTTATACAATGTCGACCACTCACCCATGGTACCTTATAGTGAGCGCTATACAAACTTACTAAGTATATAATCAAAGTAAACCATAAACATGATAACTAGGAACATAAATGATATGAATAATATTGTCATAACAATTGTAGCAAACATATAAAAGTAATGAGAGATGCAAAAGAGAGGGGGTACAAAAATTATACCAAACCACGCTCTTGACACGATTGAGAATCCAAGCGAGGCCTACTTGCTTCCCTCTAGACCTAGCCTAACTAGCTATGCCATAGAATATGGTGGAGCTATGAGGATGATTAGGGTTTTTGTTTTCTCAAATAACTTCTCAAATGATATATATATATATATATATATATATATATAGGCCGGAGCGTCAAGCCTGAGGCCTCGGATCAAACCGGTTTGAATAAACAGCGTAGATGCAATCTAGGAGGCGGTGAAGAACCGACATAACAATGGGAGGCTGACAGGTGGGCCCCAGGGGCTGGCCGGCCTGCAGGTGGGGTCGGTGGCGGCTCGCCCTCCGCTTCAGTGTGGAGTCCTCTTGAGTCTTCTAAAACCTTTTGGGGTTGTTTTTGCTGTGGATAAGCGCGATTAAGTCTAACATCTAGGTCCACCTTGACGGTTTTCTGGATAAACCCTATAGAAAATATAGATTCACCAAAACTCAAGAAATTTATTAGTTTAAACCCTAGATCTTTGTTGGTGATTATATTTATGCCCTTATGCATATTATATTGACAGTTTATAATGGTTGTTAACTACCGTCAACACCCGCTTATTTGTTTCTACGCAGTGGAGTACCATGTCCCTCACCATGTCGCACGATAGTTCGGTAGGCTGCAGCCTTGTCCTTCGGAGGACTTCTCCATAAACTGGCAGCTCCACAAGTATGTAACTTGCACTATGTCAAGTGTCATTGCAATGTACCATTTTCTTTGAATTGCTGTCAATATTGCAGGTTGAATCGACAACGCCAAAAGAAGATCACGAACTGGCAGATCGAACACCAGCATTACATCGATGAGTGGCATTTATTTGAGCAGAACAACATGCGAATCCACGCCATCCATCGAGAGAAGGCATTCCGTGAGTACCTTGTTTGGCTAGGGGAAATTACAAGGTTACATTTGAAGCCGGCCTAGACGGAGCAAGATAATGCTGAGATTGCTAGCTCGGATGAAGGTGACAACCCCTATGACCAAGCTACCTAAGGAGGATGATAGGTTGAGGTCGCCCCTCTCTTAACCCGAGCGGTGAGTGAGAACCAAAGCTTGTTTTTTAGTTTTGGTGGGTAACCTACTAACGAATTGCTTGATTAGAGCAAGGAAATCATGAGCACAGTAGCAGAGCAAGGAGTGGCGTTGATGATCCCTGAGGGTGATCCTGATGAGGCTAGCCTGCTACGACAACACATTTAGGTGCTCCTCAAACTTTTGTTGTCATTATTCAAGGATTTTCAACAATTGGTTAACTTGCATCGTGTTGACAACCGCAGTGTGCCATGTATCGCCTACGCAAAATAGCAGCACGCATCGGATGTTGACATGGCCAAGACATTACAGTCCCACCATAGCTTGTTTTTGCTTCATCAAGTTCACATGGTGCAGGACCATCGGCTTCATAGGGTGGTATTGGTACGTCCAGCACTGCCCATGATGATGAGGAAGGACGACACCAAGGAGGCGACCAAGGAGAAGAAGATGATGATGACATCAATTATGATGAGCTAGGCATGTCATAGCTTGATGATGCACCTCAGGGAACTCAAGGATCCTCCGGTGCTGCACATTCGCAGAGGACAAGTCGACTAGTGGACAGGTACACTCCAAGGACGTATGCACTTGGTAGAGGCAAGCGTAGGACTCGGGCTCCACGTTAAGGTACAGGGCTTGGCTATGTTGGAAACTAAATGTATGGAGTATGTTGGAAACTTGTATGGACCATACGTTGTCTGTGTAAAATTAGTGGGAAGTATGTATGGAACTTGTGTGAACTATGTTGACATGCTATGTCTTGAAATGGTGTGTATTCACTTATGTTGAATTGCTTTATTTTGTGTTGACAAATGCTCCTAAAATATTTACAGCATGTCTAGAAGTAGGAGCCAGCATGTGTAACAAAAATAATCCTACATGGTTGGTGTGTAACGAACACGTGCCATGCTAAGTGACCTCGGCGTGTGACAACTTAATGCCGAGGTGGCCGCCCCGAGCCAGATCCTTACTAAGTAATTAGTGCTCGCGGCGCCGACATGCCCTACCTCGGCATCAAATCAAAAAAATGCCGAGGCCCATATCTCGGTGTGGCCCAACTCAGCTCCAAGTTCTTAGCCGAGTGATACCCCAAACCCTTGGCACGGCTAGACTTAATGCCAAGGCCTAGACACGGTAATGGGCCCATAAATCTCGGTGTGGGCTAAGGTAACACCGAGGTCCATATCTCGGCACGACCTGACTTAGCGCCGAGCACTGGCCACTATAGCCGCGTCCCTATGCTGGGGCCAATCTTGGCATTAACTCAATCAACGCCAACCCCCAACACTCAAAACCAGAGACTTGGCCCTACCTACCCTCGACGCAGAAGGACTCCACGCTGAGCAATTGATGGTCAGCGTGTGTCAAGTCAACGCTGATCTATCAACCCTAAAAGAGCGTCAGGTCGCTACCCTCGGCGCTGATCGACTCCACGCCGACCTTCTCACTCTCGGCGTGTGTCGACTCGATGCCTAACCCTCTACCGTACTAAGGCTTCCAAGGCCCGCCTCCCTCAGTCATCCTCCCATCGCACCGCGCCTAGGGTTTGGGGTCGCACTCAGCCTGTCTTGTAGCGATGCCAGCCGCCCCACTCTGCCATCAGCGGCGCACCCCTGTCCCACTCCACCGCCGTCAGCCACACAACCAGACGCCTTCGCCCCTTCTTTGTTGTCTGCTCTTGCCTTGACCACGTCGCCAGTAGCTCATCATCATTGCCTTCGGCCTCCACAGATCCACATCTCCATTGTTCCTCTTTGACTCCCTCCTCTCCTGATCTGGTACGTCCATGACTTTTTCTCGTCCCCTTTTTCTACGCTCTTGTAGATCAAGTTTTGAACTATGACATCTTGCCTTGTTTTGTTCTTACTGTCCAGACCACTCGACCAACCTTTGAATCGCCGGCCTCTAACAGTTCTCTATATTGGCACCATCATCAATAGCTTCCTGGTCACCGCCAAAAGCTACTAGGTACAAGTTGCATGCCAAACGTGCGAAGCGAACAAGCAAGGCAAGTTTACTGTTATGCACATTCCATCATGTCGTAGTTTTAGTTATGTCGTGCTGGCCTTAGCTATGTGCACTTCGATTTGTTTGCAAACACACAACAAAATTAGCCATTGAACGTGCACACAGATGCCACGTCGTAGCGCAAGCCAACGCGCATGTTGGGTCGACGCTAAAACCCAGCTTTTGCTGGACATGTGCCTTCAATAGAAGCAAAAGTTGAACTTCAACCAGTTAGGTGTAACTCGGGATAGCTGGAACAACATTTACACCAACTTCCCCCAATATGATCGGAGACAGGTCAACAACAAACTAGCAACCCTGAAAGCCAATTACCTAAAATGGAAGAACGAGCTATCACCCACTAGGCTCGGTCGGGACACACAAATGGGGGGGGGGGGCGTTGACACTGAGCCTGAGTACTGGGAGACCCAGGATGCTACCCAACCCGATAGCGATGACAATACCGAGTGCGCGGTAAGTTCACTAACTATTGCCATGTGTTGTCACCTACTTGCCCTTGTAGTGTCTGCTTCCATCCTTCTCACAAACAGTTGCGAATATGTTCGTTGCAAGAGACAAGTGCTGCCGGTGGAAGACGGGGCAGACCACCCGCCTTCCTGAATGAACTTGAAGCACTCTACGGCGACCCGAACTAGAACACGGGCACTTTCATGTCCGCGGGTGGTATTGGTGCCGCAATGCCATCTGGTTATCACTCCGGTTCCAAAAGGGATAGCAGGGACCATGTTATTAACAGCCTAGAGAAGAAGAAGTCTTGCAATGTAGGGGAGTACATGGCACATTTATCGAAAAGCATTGCTGCGAGGAGTACATCTCATGATCTAGAATGTACCCGTGAGCAGGCGGAGGTCGACGAAGCAATGCAAATCCTACGCGACGATGGTGTGCTCGTTCCTTCAGACATGTTCTTCGAAGCATTAGAGCTGTTCAAGAACTCTGTGTACCGTAGGGAGTTCAAGAATTTGGTCAACACAGTTGAGCGTGTTGCTTGGCTCACATGGCACATGAACAGGAACAACAAGTAGTCCTGGTGGATGTCCTTAAGTAGCTGCGTGTCAGGCATTTAGATGTTGAGTTGGCTTGAGACCATCGATGACATTTGAGTGTTGTCTTGTATCATTTCAATTCATTTCTTGTCCGCTAGTTTTTTGAACTTGTGTGTTTGTTTAATTTGTAGCGATGTAATGTGGCCCTTGGCCAGAACTATGTGTCGTGTTTATTTTCTAGAACTCCAAATAAGTTGTGTGCTGTGATTTATAACTGTTTGTTGTGCGTAAATGTCAATATTCATGTGGAATGTTTAGTAGCATCTTTTTGCTGCGTAGGCTAACTACTCATTTTCTAGGTGTCGATGAGGTCTGCACAATAGGAGGCCGAGCACCAGCGTGGTATGGTACTCATCAACTAGCAAAGAGGTTAGTATCAGATACATGATTTCTTAATTGGTGTTCTCGGTTCAGCTAGTTGCCTACATGATGTGTTAAAACATGTTTCTTAATTTGTCTTATGTGTGTTTTTGCTAAAACATGTTTCTTAATTTGTGTATTACTTTTCTTAATGTACAACTCCTGTTGTGCCTGATGTGTGTTATACAATGCAGGTTGTTTGGACAATGGACAGAAGTGATGAAGAAAGTGAAAATTCTAGTGAGAATAGTTTCAACGAATTGGTTACTGCAGTTATGGCGGAAGGATATGCAATAATATCCACTATGATGGTACCACCACAAGTCAACCCTACCTACCGTTAGCCGGACCTCACCGGACAACAATGGGTAGATAACCTTTTGCAAGATCATAGTAGATGCTTTGAGAACTTTCGTATGCAGCCTAAAAATTTCAAACGCTTGCATTACATATTATCTAGAGGCTATGGTCTAGTATCCACTAGGGAAATTAATTCAATGGAAGCTTTAGGCATGTTTCTTTGGGCATGTGGGACAGGGCAATTCTAGCTGCAAATGCATGAGAGATTCAGGAGGGGATTGGGCACATGTAGCAAGATATTTGACCTAGTGCTTAACGCCATGGTGTCCTTTGCAAATGCAGTGCTTAGGACTAAGGACTACAGTTATGCTGTAGTGCCGCATAAGTTGACAAAGTACACACTTTTTTTGATGGCTACATAAGAGCCCTTGATGGAACTCACATAGAAGTGATTGTTGATGAAGCAGTATGTGATGACTTCACTAATAGGCATGGTTACACAAGCCAAAATGTGATTGCTATTTGTGACTTTGACATGTGGTTCATGTATATTGGCAGTGGGATAGAGGGTTCATCGCATGACATGCGGGTGATAAAGATGGCATGGGAGGATCCCAATTACCCTCACCCACCAGCAGGTTTGTTTAACTAAGTTGGCTTCCTTGTTCTATTGATTCAATGCTTCTCTTGTGATGCATGACAAGTGTTTGTGACCTTGTCTGTTTGTATGTTGGTCTGTAGGAAGATATTATTTGGTGGACTCTGGGTACGCACTTTGCCCAGGATATCTGCCGCCACATCCAAGAAACCTATGTGGTGACGTGGAGGAGGTGTTCAACCACCACCATTCCAAGTTGCGCAATGTTATGGAATGTACATTTAGGGCCATGAAAGCTAAGTGGAAAATGTTTAAATGCGTACCTCACTATAAGGGCATAAAGCAATCACAAATAATTCTTGCTTTGTGTGGATTGCACAACTACGTGCATGAACTAGAGGGAAAGAAGAAAGCAGTAAGGTACGGGCAACCACAAGGACTTGGCGATTTGACTGAAGTGGCACGTTTGGCGTTAATTGACCCCACGGATATGGAACAAGTCCAGGAGTGGATTACTTTTGGACTGGGACTACTTTGTAAGACAATGTATGTGAATCTGTTAAAGTTGTGTTAGAAAATTTATTCATTCATCAATCTTTTGTTGACTGCCTAGTTGGGAGTGAACATGCTGTTATAAACATGCAGGTGAGTGTGTACTAGAGGAGACTGGGAGAAGGGGAGCAGCCGATGGTAGGAAGAAGAGGGTTCCAGTTGCATTGTGGATTTTGAACAATTCGGCTTCTTCTTCTCGGAAGTACCTAATAGTGGGTACAAGTTTTGTATTACTGTTCCATGTATGCACCCAATTAGATTTAGAGGACTGATGTCATTTGCACATATTTGGTAATGACCACTAATTAACTGCTATAATGGGCAACTGTATACAAGAAGAGTGCATATGTAACACTTCTTGTAGTAGCTGATCATGTGGCTCCTAGGGGCTACAAGTTTTGTAGTTGTGCCCACTGGTTCCATTTGTAAGATGTAAGCCGAGGAGAGTACTTTACTGCTGTTAATCATGGTGTTCTATACGACTTCTGGCTCCTAGGTTGGCTGGTGTTGTTTGAATTTGAAATGTGTTAAACAATGTCGAAGACTTCAGCCGGAATTTTACTAGGCCACCCGGGTACATTGAGTAAAAGGTAGTTGAGATGTTAACACCCACCCGGGTACACTTTTCTTTGTGTATGAACTCCCAGGCTCAGCGTAAGAAGTTTTAACACCTAGCCTCATAGCTCGGCGTCAGGTATACTAACGCCAAGATATGAGCATAGTGATGGTCTTTATTGAGTAAAAGGTGCCCACGGCGCCGACATACAGGGCCTTGGTGTCAGAACAAACCACGCCTAGCCACAGACCTCAGCATCAAACTAGAGCACGCCGAGACGCAGACCACGGCGTACCAAATTTTAACGCCGACATCTCACCTCAAGGCAACCCTTACTAGAAACGAAGAGTTTGCGGCGCCGACACGCTAAGGCTCGACGCGCTGTTACCCTACGCCGAACACCGGCGTACACCGACTTGACGTCGACCCCTCAACCCAAAAAAGACATGTGGGCACCACCCTCGGCGCGGGACGAGCGAACGCTGAGCTTTTAAAGCCCGACATGTATCGACGTGACGCCTAGACCCTAGACCCCAGCACGCAAGTACTCAGCCCTAAGGTTTTTTGGCTCGGCGTGAGACGACGCAACGCCAATCCCCCAACCCTAACAAAAGTGCCCTACCCACAGCGCTGATGAACTCAACGCTGAGCTTTTTAGGGTCAGCGTGTGCCGACTCAACGTCGAGCCCCCCTCACCCCCCCCGAAATCCTAACACTATTTTCTTTGTTGCTCGGTAAAAATTGTAGGTACCTAGTCTTCCACTAGGACAGGGTTTGATTGGGATTGTTTAAGAAATTCCTATAATCGTAGACCCCTTGCCAATTGATTATGACTTGTTTTGTGCAAAGCAGAGGCGAATTATCACTTCAAGCTCAACCACCAATCTTAAAATCAAAGATACAAAGTACAATAGATGCAATGGCATGTGACGACCTCTACATAATCAGGGTAAAGAGGTAGTAACGTAAACCTAACATGCCTTAGAGAATTGAAGCAAACAAATATTACATCGAAACAAACTATGAGAGTTTCAATGGCATGTGATGACATATGCATGTTGAGGGTGAAGAGGTCGTAGACTAAACATAACATGCCTTAGGGAATTAATGGCATGTGATGACCTATGCATGCTGAGGGTGAAGAGGTCGTAGACTAAACATAACATGCCTTAGGGAATTTAAACCAAATGTAGCCTACATGACATCACCGACAAACATAGTTTACTCCTAGTAATGCTCCCACATGGCAAACTGAGTAGAACCTTCTCCATAGTATCCTCCCATAGTAGGTGGAGGTGGCAGTGGTGGTGGGGGAGGTGGGCCCTTCTTCTTGTGATAAGGGAACTAGCAATATGGATCAGTGCAAAGGTTCTCCTCTGCATCATTGCTATTGTCCCCGTCCTCCTCGTCCCTGGTACCACTTCCAACTTCCCTTTCTAGGTCAAAGATGCGTTCCTGAAGGTAGTTGATGTATTGTTGATGGGGATAAATAGGAGCAGGATCTACCCATCTAGTGAAGCCACAGTTCCCCTCACTAATGCAATTCTAGAACAGATCAAAAAGCTTTGTATAAGTATTGATAAAACATGATAAATATTTGACAAAAGAGATAGGCTAGAAGTAGTACCCATCCTTTTGGACATCTGAAGAAATGATGACCTGCTCCATCATTCTCGTCGGTGCACATCTGCACTACGCAATCCAAACCGTGGTGGCACCTTGGCCAATCTTCTTTATGGCTATCGTATCCTCTAAGGGGACACTCACGGTTGAAATCACTCTTGCTCTCTAAAGGAAACTCGAATATTGGTTCATCGTAGAACTCAGGGCCAAGAGAACCATCCCAAACAATCGGACCTCCCTTCTTCCCCCCCCCCTTTCCTCTCCTGCTACCTACACCTTTCCGCTCGAGGAGCCTCCACCAGACATTTCAAGTCCAACGAAAACTGAACACTAGTGTTGAAGTTGTGGAGAAATGCATGGAGCACAACGTATATATAGACAAAACCACCTTCACCATTATTGCTACTAAACCAAACAACTGTAAAGCGCATTTATTGAACCTAAGAAGCTACTGAAAAGTGTATCATCATTACATCTATGAGCAGTCACTGCATCTGAGAACTAAAAAGCCTAGATGCTCAAACTAAAAAGCATACAACTATGTCCAGTCATTTCATCTATAAAGCCTATTGTTCATAGACTAGATGCTACAACTGAAAAGCCTACACCATACGTGCATTCATTTCATCTAAAAAGGCCGGTACTAGTAGACCTAAAAAGCACGGTGCAATGCATAGTTGATGTGACAACACACTGCACATGCTACACTGCTTGCATTAAATAAGTATGAAAAGCCTACAATTCCTACTCATTTGAATAGCTGAAATGCCAAATGTGCTCAAAAGGTCTCCAAAGTTTGGTAAATGGATACAGTGTTCCATACATGGGTTTAAATGAAACACAAGACAACACAATGAAAGTTCTAGTACAATACAGCATTGTTCATTACTAAAGCATGGAACTACAAAATCTAAAGCATGGAACTACCACACGGCGCAAATAGAAATCCTCAGTCACAAACATAATCAGTAAGCAACTCATCGTCCGAGTACCAATCCTCTACCACAACCTTGTTGCTGCGGCTAGGCTCACCTGCATTGCCCTGATCTACCTATCGGCTGTAGTAAGCAACCTCTGCTTCAACTGCGGCCTGAGACAAGAACGTGTCCTCCTCCACCTCGTTCATGTGGCTTGGCTCACCCACATTGCCCTGATCTACCTACCGCCTATAGTAAGCAGCCTCTGCTTCATCTGCGGCTTGAGAAAAGAACACGTCCTCCTCCGCCTGCAAGCCCGCCTCTGCTAGAGCGATGAGCTCACTCAGTCTGCCAGTGTCGTTCTCATCCTCCTCCGCCTATAAGCCCACCTCTGCTAGAGCGATGAGCTCGCTCAATCTGCTAGTGTCGTCCTCATCCTGGTCCCCCTCATCAGCCTCCACAACCTGTGATAGCACGGGGCGTCCACCTCACGTTCTGTGCTCATGTAACTTCTTTTGCTGAAACCTTGCACAAGCCACCTCTACGACATAGTCCTCGCTGCATCCAGTCTCTTCATGAATAAAATGCAACCAGTTAGCAACGTAATTATATTACATTTAAAAGCAGGCAATGAAAATAACAAGTCTTTCAATCACTCGCAGGCACACAATGCACCAACATGGTCGTTCAAGACCTGCATCTATACTCTTGCCTCCTCCCTTGCCTCCTTCCTTGTCCTCTCCTCTGCCTTCCTCTATCTCTTCAACTTCCATTTGTCGCACCTAACACCAATCGGGTTACGAAAACCGCGTTGTCTAGCAAACTCACGCATCTTCTTTATGTGTTGTTTAACGAAGAGGTCGACAAACTGAGGTCCATAACCAAACTTCTATGCAATTACTTGCTTTGCCTTAATTTCATCCAAGAACTTAACTTGACCATCATAACATTCCCACTTACATTTCCTAGTGCTCTATTCAAATAAAAAATTAGATCATAAGTCCTTACACAAGAAAAATATGATTTCATGTGTTCCACAACAATAACCAACCTCATCATAGTCAACCATATGGCCGCACCAATGGCCTATTCCAAGTTCTTAAGGGACTAGGCCATAGTTGGCTTTAACGCCACATTTGCACATGACAGGAGGTGCTTCGATGACTATCCTATCTTTCTTCTTTTCCTTTGGCTTCGACCAATGATTCTTAGGACCATTGTCGATCAAATATGGTCGGCAGTCTACCAAGGGGTATACCCATGGTAGTAGATGAATCGGTGAAGGTGCGTGTGATACGAAACATATGGTAACAGAGACACAAAACACAAGATTTATACAGGTTTAGGCCGTCAGCATGACGTAAAACCCTACATCCTATACTCTGTTATTTTGTATTGATTGTGTATCAGATTCGATACATCATCTAGGGGACCCCTGCCCCTCCTTATATACTCTGGTGGGGTAGGGTTACAAGGAAAATATCCTATTTGGTATAACAATATCTTCTTGTAGTCTTGTGGTGCACGCCAACCAGTGCCGTGATCCGTACGCCTTAATCTTGTGGGTTGGGCCACCTCTGATGGTGCGGCCCATGTCTTGTCTTATGGATACCGGGAGGTATATCCCCCACAGCTAGTCTCCGAGCGCCTTATATCCTTTGAGCAATGCTGTCTTGAATAAGTCTGAGCACCTTGACGTGAAGCCGATCAGTTTGACCGGTGATCCGAGCAGTGGAAGTCGAAGCCGACCAGTTTAACTGGTGTCTTGGGTGGTGAAAGTCGAAGCCGACCAGTTCCACTGGTGACCTAGGCAGTGAAAGTCAATGCCGACTAGTTTAATTGGTGACTGAAAATCGAAGTCGACCAGTTTAACTGGTGACCTGGGTGGTGAAAGTCAATACCGATCAGTTTAACTGGTTAGGAGACCTCGGACTTAGCCAAGTAAGGCTTGCCAAAATGATGTAAGGGGCTCAAGATAAAATTTGAAAATTCTTCCACTTAGGAGAAGTGTAGCCACTTAGACTCCGTCAATAAGGAGGGTAAATCAAAAAATAAGCACTACATTCACCGCGCAGGTGAAGTGTAGCCACTTAGTCCCCGAGCCTGCTGGAAGATGAAGGATGAATCTTGTAGCAGGGTCAAAGAAAAGAAGTCTAAAAGCTTGCCGACGTCATCTGACATGCGCATATCAAGAACCCGGACGTGCTGCCCAAGATCAGCACCCTAATCCAAACAACATGGAGCAGCTTGATAGCACACCGATGAGATATAGCAAGACCCGACCACCAAGGGAGTCCCCAGCTTAGCTGGTGACTCTTACATGAAGAATCCGAATACCGAGGAGTCCCCAGCATAGCTGACGATGAAGCGCGAGCGACGAGCAGTCCAACCAACTGGTCGGCGACGAAATGAACGCCAAGCAGGAGTGAGCGCCGAGCAGTCCGACCAGTTGGTTGGCGGTGAAGTCCATCCAATAGGTGGTCCAACCACCCAGGGAGTCCCCAGCTTAGCTAGTGACTCTTGCACGAAGAATTCGAACACCAAGGAGTCCCAGCATAGTTGGCGAGCCCCCAGCGTAGCTGACGATGAAGCCCATGAGATGAGCAGTCCAACCAACTGGTCGGCGGCGAAGTGAACGCCGAGCAGGAGTGAGTGCCGAGCAGTCCGACCAGTTGGTTGGCGGTGAAGTCCGTCCGATAGGTGGTCAGACCACCCAGACGATGATCATCTTGTCCAGTCCCTGAGCGTAAGCTCGTTGACCGAGCCATGCCCTATGAAATAAATGTGTAGAATAGGTAGTATATGATGTAAAAATAAAATATATGAACTCCAAAGAAGAATCAGCAATGGTGATGAAATGGCGTATGCAACTAAGCGATCAGTTGGTGTGAACACTTAGTGTTATTCTGAAGATGTGTTTATATTTAATATAAACCGTCCGACCAGTTAGTGTGTAGCTGAGTCTCCAGCCCTAGCTAGCCCGTTAACCATAACGCGGAGCGCGGAGCCCGTGTGCGTATAGGAAGAACAAAGCGTCGCCAAGGAGGCGCTGCCGACCCCCCCCCCCAAACGTAGAGGGCAAACACTCGTGCACGTGTAGGGAGAAGCCAGAGACAGGGCCGTCTCTGGGAATATCCGAGCATCAACATGACTGTTCGGAGATTTGCCTTAGACTTAGTTGTATGTCATCTTTAAGATGGTATACATGAAAGAAGATTGTTTGGAGAGCAAACATGAAGAAAATAGCTCGGAGAAACATTATGAAGATATATGAAGGTTGGAGAATATTTAGAAAAATATTAAAGCGTGACTTAGCTTTACACAGAAGGTCTGGTCGGCGGCGTATGGCGTTATCTGGTCGGCGTTGATGAAGCTGTCCGGCCCTCGAGCTTTCCGAACTATCGTCATGGCGGCGGTCACGGTTGTCACGGCATCGTTCTTCGCGGCGATCATCATTATGACGTGGCAGGGCTCGCTTATGATACGGGTGGCTCGCTTGATGGCTCGATTGGCTCGATGTGTGCGTGCGTCACGTTTTATGCCGGTGGAGTGGGCTGTCCGCGATTTGCTTCCATGTTTTGACATGTTGATGTCACGGCCGCAAGGAAATTATTTCCATATATGCTTGATGCCATATGTGCGTGTGCACATGCAAGTGCCATAGTAATTTGTAGTTGGCCTTCCTTCCATGTAGATGTATATACGTAAGCACATGTAATTAGCTTTGCATGACTCTAGTAACTGACTTGCATTCGTGGCATGACTCTATAGATTAATAAGCATCTGACGATCTTGGCTTGTCGTGAAGCTCCGGTCCAAGGCAGACGTGGTGATGTCTTTCTCTGCATGCAGTCGACACGTGGTCTTGATTGGATCTGCTGGAATACTCCCATGCGGATGCCGCGTTTTGGGCGTTTCGGGCTGCCGTGGAGGCCGAGCTGCGGGGCCAAGCTGGATATCTGGTGCCGGCTAGTAGATGGAACGAGTTCATAGGGTGTAGATCGATGCTGTCGATTCGAGTCCACCGCTGGACTTCCGTGAACGTCGGTTGCTGTCGCAGGCTGCCTCGAATGGAGCCCATGACTGAAAGCAAGTCATCGCTGGATGTCTAGTTATTGCAGACGACGTTGGTATGATCAGCGATCTTCCCACACCCTCTAGCTGGCGTACCACTGTCGACGAAATCTAGTCGGTAGTCTACCGAGAGGTATACCTATGGTAGTAGATGGATCAGTGGAGGTGTGCGTGATATGGACCAGATGGTAACAGGGACACAAGACACAAGATTTATACAGGTTCAGGCCATCAGCATGATATAAAACTCTACATCCTGTGCTTTGTTATTTCATATTGATTGTGTATCAGATTTGATATATCATCTAAGGGACCCCTTTCCCTCCTTATATACTCTGATGCGGTATGGTTACAAGAAAAATATCCTATTTGATATTACAATATCTTCTTATAGTCTTGCGGTGCACGCCGACTAGTGTCGTGCGCCGCACACCTTAATCTTGTGGGCTGGACCACCTCTGATGGTGCAGCCTATATCTTGTCTTATGGATACCGGGGTATATCCCCCACAATCATATACCCACTCCCTAAAATGACACTTCGCAAATCTAAAGTGCTAAAAGAGGATAGATTAGTACATACACACATAGAGCTAAACATTTAAATAGATATATTTTCCACTTACTTCGTGCTTATTGGGACACACAAACTCCAACGTATTCTCAGGGTTTATCATAACTCGATCTCTACAATCGCACAGAGGAGGTTCCTCAAGTCGTCTAACTGCATCTAGGTGCTTCTCCTTAACCGTCATTGGCAAGGGGTTAGAGGGAGGTGGAACCCACCGCTCGAAGTGCTCACGTGGATGTCTCCCTCTCCACCAATCCTCGAAAAAGAGGTACCTTGGGTCAAACTTATCTAGAACATCGATCCACTGAAAGAAAAAACACCTCTTATGGTCCCACACAAGAAGATTCCAACAAAATATTAGTAAATTACTAACACAATTGAAGAAAAATTATAAGGAAACAATTACAATATTAAAACGACTGCATGTGTAGAAGCAATGCGCAGCTGTGTCTAGATGTCTCGATTGAAACATGTGGGCCGTGAAAACCACAATCACAGTTAGGGACAGGAAGGTCAGGAGGGATGGGGGCATCTTTGCTAGACACGTCGGGGTATAATTCTCTAGGGCGACCCCATTTTTGCCACAACTGCTCCCGATACATGTCTTGCATCTTACAAAACAGCTCTAATTAAAACCAATCAAAGGATGATGATTAAATTAAACAAACAATAAATATTAAAGCAAAGTAAAGGTGAACCATTTGCATTACAACTACCCCTAATACAATCAATAAACAACTAACCCTAATCCACCAATGAACAACTAACTCAGCAAAGGAAACAAAGTTAGTATACCACAACAAACTTACATTTGAGGCCTAGAATCAATTCACACATAGTTTTCGCAAATGACATCAAGCAACCAATCAAAGCCTACTATCCAAAAGAAAAACAACAAATGCAAGCGAATCTAACCGGATAAAATGAATGAGGGGAAGGAGGAGCACCTTGGGGAAACGCCCAAAACCTCGATCTGGCCTCCCTAGACCTTAGACCTGCATTTAGGGTTTAGGGTTTGTGGGAAACAGAGGGGGAGACAAAAGAATGCACCAAGGAAAGGAGAGAATGGAGGAGGGAGGAAGAAGGGGGCCACGGCGTGGCCTTATGTGCCTAGACCACGGTGTTGAATCGCGCCGCGCCTAGGTCTGTGGCTCGGCGTTAACTAAGCCCATGCCGTGGTATGCGGGACCCAGTGCCACAGTAAATTGTACGACCGGAGTCAGCGATGATGTGGCGGCACCACGGCGTCAACTGACCCAGCGCTGAGACACATACCACGGCGTGATGTTCTAACACGCCAACCATTTGGTCTATTTTCAGAAAATGTTTCGCTAGGGGGTTATTTGTAAAAAATGTTTTAAAAAAGGATCAAGCAGGCATGCGCTTCTGCATATAGAGCATCATGAACATTATCCAAATTTCCTGCGCCTGCCAGAATCACGGACCTTCATGGTCCCTCACAACAAAACCCTAGGCTCCACTCTTTCTGTCCTGGATAAAAGAGCCATCAAAGTTAATTTTCACATATTCAGAGTTTGACGGGCACAAGCGTACCTTTTCTATCATCGGTTTTACACATTTCTCTCGCGCATAGAGAAAAAGGGTTTATAGACATGACTCTATGTACAACCTCCGGTGAGGCCAAAGCCTTTAGCTGAATTGGGCCTTGCAAATTAGCCCTGAGCACAAGGCCAGGTTCAAAGTCACGTTAGGGCTAGCCCATTCTCATCCCTATTCAGCTATTAGAGCAACTCCAAGAGCTTTCTCTATGCTTCCTAATTATTAGGAATAGAGATTTTAGTAAAAAAATAATCTTCAATAGCTTCTTTATTTAGTTATCCAAATATAGTAATCTTTTATTCTGGATTTCTCGCTCGCCAAAGATAGAAAACGAGAATGTCTCTAGAATGCACGAGATATAGAAAAACTATTGAAGACCGAAATGATATAAAAAGCAATTTTTGTACAAATGGCTCTCCAAACAATGACTTAGGGCCTATTTGGTTTACCCCTTCTAAAGTGTAGTGATTAAACTTTAGTCACTTTTAGTCACTAAAATGCCCAACACCCCCACTAAAGATTAGGGGCCACTAAAGGTTAGTGGCTTTTAGTCACCAAGTGATAGTTAAAAGTGACTAAAGTGTACGTGGAACAGCTATTTTAGTGGTCTTTAGTGGGGATAACTAAACAGGGGGTCACTAAACTTTAGAGGGCAAACAGGCCATTAGAGAGTAAGATTTAGAAAGACTCTTGGAGATGCTCTTCGAGTATTAAATTTTAGGTTCAGAACTATTTTCCTATTATTAATAAATAAACAGCAGGTCCTTTTCGTTTATGTTTTTTATAGAGTATTAGATTTTTCTAAATACATACTAGATAAACGCACTGCTTTGTCCACATACGAATACGATCACAGAATTGACAAATTAATATAGTCAGGAACAGAATTGACGTACTCCTATGAAGCACTGATGCAAACAATAATGTAACAGAGTGCTACAGAAACAGAACTCTTGAATAATCCCAAATGCGAATATGAATACCATAAACAACTCAACATTGTTCCGGAGCTTTTGTTCAATTCTTCTTCGGCCAGTTCATCCACGGAAGGACACCTTCGGGGATTCAAACCCTATTCAAAACAAAAAGGAACAGATTTTTTTTTTTAAGAATCCCCTGTGTCACTGAGTGGTGGCCTGGTGGGGTCCGAAGCTAACACGGAAGATTAGCGTACCTTTCGAAGTTGTCAACGACAGCTTGCAGTATGCAATGGCGCTCGCAATGCCAGCCTGCGCCTGCAGCAAGTCGCTGCGGCATGGGCGGCGGCGAGGCGTCCACGGAGGAACGGCTGATGCCCAGGCGCTTGCACGCCTGCCTCAGCCCGGTTTCGCCGCGTGACCTACGACCTGGCAATTTTTATTTTATTTTTAATACTTTTTAAACTAATTTTAAATCTAACACTATTTGTTTTTATTTTCTAAAACTAACACTTTTGGCCGCGCCTATTGCCATGGCGCGGCGAAACGCCTGTGCCGCGCCATGCATGGTGGAGCGGCTCGAGGATGACGTGGCGACGACCGGGGCTGCTGACCGGTGATGTGGCAGGGTCTGCCGCGCCACCGATCTTTGCGCGGCAGTGACGCGCCCTGATCGGTGGCGCGGCAGAGCCGGCTAAAAGGTCCGCGGCCCAGTCCCGCCTGCCTGCCGCGCCCGCCACGTCCACCCGCCTGCCTGCCCGCCGCGCGGGCCCGCCGCCTTGCCTGTCCGCCACGCCTGCCGCCTGTAGCGCCTGCCCGTCGCTCCTGCCACCGGCCGCGGCCGCACGCCGCGTCGGCCGCGCCACGCACGCCGCCCACCGCTCCCGCCGCGCCGGCCGCGCCACGAACGCCGGTGCGCCACGGCCGCCGGTCACCCGCTGCGCCCGCCGCGCCCGCACGCCGACGCGCCACCCCCTCCGGCCACGCACGGCGGCTGCCCGCCGCGCCACGGACGCCCGCCACCGCCCTCACTGTAGCGCCCGCGACTGCCGCCGCCGCCCTCACCGCCGCGCCCACGACTGCCACCGTCGCCCACACTGTTGCCGCACGCCCTTCTCTCCATCCCGTGTCCACCCACCGCCGCCGCCGAGGCTAGCGCCCGCGCCTCCCGGCACAGTCTAGCGCGCCGCCGCTGCGAGGACGAGCGCCGCTGCCATGAGGTACTCCCCTAGTGAGTCTAGTTATACATTAGTTGTTATAGTTAGCCTTGTACAGATGTTAATAGTAGATTAGTTAGTATAGTTATAGTTAGAATAGATATTAATATTACTATGGACATTACGTACGACGATTTCGACGAATTGAAGAAGTTTCTTAAAATGCTTTTGTAGATGGATTGTTGTGTTAGAGTTTTATACGGAGGAAGTGTTACGAGAGAAGATGGTTTGTTTGAGGATATGTAAGAAGAATTAGAATGGTTTGATGAACCTCCTAGCTTCAACGACCTTTGTGTCCGTTTGAATGAAAAGTTTGACGGTGATTTCACACTGAAGGGGAGGTTTAATACTAGGAAGACTAGGGCACACTATGTCCTCATGCCCTTGCGCAACCCTACTCACTGGTCCCGCTATACTAGGGTGCTCCAAGGTTTCAATGTGCCCATGGCTGAGGTGGTGGTGGAGAATGGGTACAGGATGTAGGGTATCCAGGACAGGTCGTCCATTGACGGTGTCGGAGGCAATGAGCAAGAATTGGGGGTCGAAGGGGAAGCAGTTCAAGGTAACATGGATTTGGACGGTCAGTTGACGCAGGAGCAGTTTCATTCAAGTCTAGTAGGCTGTATAAGCAATGATTTCGATGTGAACGAGTTCGAACTGGAAGAGGAGGAGGACAGGATTGGTGACGTAGTTAGCAGTGATTCGAATGATTCAGATGGTGACTAGGGAGATAGACATGCTATGTCCACACAGGTTGATGCCATGGCAGTAACTGTTCATGGTATGCCATTACCAGTACCAACTAAGGTTTTACATGGTATCCAGGCTCAGGGTAGACTAGTCACAGATTTGCCAGCAGATGATACCCCCAATGATTTATGGGGCAGAATTAGCGAAGCGCAGTAGTCTAGCAAACTCACACATCTTGTCTTTATTATGTTTAACGAATAGGTTGACATAGTCAGATCCATATCCCCTCTTCCGTGTAATTACTTGCTTCCCCTTTAATTCATCCAAGAACTTAGCTTGACCATCATAACATTTTCACATGTATTTTCTAGTGCTCTGTTCAAACGAAAAATTATATCATATATGTCTTAGCAAAAGAAACAAAATACGATTTCATGTTTACCACAAAAATAACCAACTTCATCATAGTCAACCATATGGCCGCAATAATGGCCTATTCCAAACTCTGAAGGGACTAGACTATAGTTGGATTTAACATCACATTCGCACTTGACTGGAGGTGCTTTGTAAATTAACCTTTCTTTCTTCTTTTTCTTTGTCTTTGATGGCTCCGGCCATTGATTCTTAGGACCATAGAGCCACTCCTTAAAATGACACTTCGCAAATCCATACACCTAAAAGAGGAGACATTAGTACATGCACACATAGAGCTAAACATGTAAACAGCTACACTTTCCACTTACTTCGTGTTTGTTCGGACACACAAACTCAAACGTATTCTCAGGGTTTATCACAACTCGATCTCCACAATCGCACAGAGGAGGTTCCTCGAGTCATCTAACTGCGGCTAAGTGCTTCTCCTTAGCCGTCATTGGAGGGGGGTTAGGGGGAGGTGGAACCCACCGCTCGAAGTGCTCTCGTGGATGTCACCCTCTCCACCAATCGTCGAAAAGGAGGTACCTGGGGTCAAACTTGTCTGCACCATCGATCCATTAAAAGAAAAAGCACCTTTCATGGGCCTACACAACAAAATATTAGTAACCTAGTAATACAAATGAAGAAAAAAAATATGAAAACAATTACTTACATTAAAACAACTGCATGTGTAGAAGCAACGAGCCGTGTGTCCGGATGTCTCGATTGAAACACGTCGGCCGGACGACCACAGTCACAATTAGGGACAGGGAGGTCAGGAGGGACAGGGGCATCTTTGCTAGACTCGTTGGGTACAATTCTCTAGGACGACCCCATTTTCGCCACAACTGCTCCCGAAACATGTCTTCTATCTAATAAAACGGTTCAAATTAAACATCAATGAAAACAACGTAAATTAATGTAAAATATAATCATTTGCATTGCAACTCAAATAATATAACCAACACTTATAGCAACAAAAATATACATGGTAAACATACTTCTAACTAAATAATTAACCTTAACATTGACAAAATCAAACTAATATCTTCCTCCAAACCATAGCCCATAGTTTCCAAACATAATTTTCCTCCTAACCTTAACTCCCATTCATAATACTCCAATCCACCATTCAAACGAAAATAAAAAGTGTGTCATTACCTTGAACGAGGCCGATGAGGGAGGGAGGCGGCCAGGGAATGGAAGGGAAGGGAGGGAGGGAGGCAGCAACGGAGGGCCGAGCACCGACAGCACTTGGGATGGGCAGGAGGGCACGGCGCGGCGTGCAGGCGGGTGGATGCGGCGGGCAGACAGAGCGAAGGCACGGCGGGCATGCGGGTGGACACGGCGGGTGCGGCAAGCAGGCAAGACTAGGCCGCGGGACTGTTAGCCGGCTCTGCCGCGCCACCGATCAGGGCGCGTCACTGCCGCGCCAAGATCGGTGGCGCCGCAGACCCTGCCACGTCACTGGTCAGCAGCCCCGGTCATCGACACGTCATCCTCCCACCGCACCACCATGCATGGCGTGGCACAGGCATTTCTCTGCTCCATGGCAATAGGCGCAGCCAAAAGTGTTAGTTTTGGAAAAAAAAAACAGTGTTAGATTTAAAATTAGTTTACAAAAAGTGTTAAAAAAATTCTGACCTAGCACCGAAAGCGGCAGGACCATGGTGATCGTTGCCTCGGGAAGATGGTGCGGCGACGACGTGTCATCAGGTCCGTCGCCCATGCCACGTCGGCATGCGAGGACCGGCATCTTGCTCAGGTACTTGAGCGCTACCTCCGTCGTTGTCGGCGTCCACCGCTTCGCCGAGTTGGAGGTGACCGCGCTCGCTCTCGGCCGCCGGGCCACCTCCGGCTGCACCTCGCCCTTGGCCATGAACCCACGGTTCCCGTCCTCTAGCGCCGCATCTACATGGCCACCAGACGCAGACGGACACCCTAGCCCCGCCGCCTTCCACCTCCTTAGCTTGCGCATGAGCGTGCGGAGCATGACTGCTGGTCCTACCTTCCCCAGGGCCTCCGACGCGGCATCCCCGCGGTGGGAAGCTTCCACGGTGGCCACAAGCTACCGACCGTGGATCCATTTACCATCCTCTGTGTTATCCTTCTCTTCGTCTTCGTGGCGGTCGAACGAGGAGCTCTGGTGGCCGGTCAGCGCGAACTCTGGGCTAAGAAATGTTGCTTCGCCGTCCATGTCCATGTCTTCCTATCCCTCTTCCTAGCCACCGCCTTCTTGCACTAGCTCTCCATTGGCCGCCATGCGCCTTGGCCGATCGAGCTATTGCACCACCGGTTGGTCGTCCAGATAGTGGAGCAGACCGAGGGATTTGACGGTGTTGGTCGGTCTAGAAGTTCTAGTCCATAGTCACCACTTTGTTCACCACATCCTGAGTGGATGTGATATCCACAATGGCCTCTGTCGCTGCGACGAATTCTTCCATCAAGTCTTCATGTTCCTCGGGGCCATCGCCAACTGGGAAACCAACCTCCATGGCGCGAAGGGCATGCTCGGTCTGGACCTACGCCGCAGTCAGCACCACCGACGCGCCGTGACGAACACCGTGGAGGGCGATCTCCCGAACGCGGGCCGGGATATCTTGGAGACGAGCATCAATAAGGGAACCCCGAGCATTGACGGCGTCCACGGCCGCGTAGCCGCCAGTTGGAGAGATTTTGACTACACCGTCAGGGTTGACAAATCATAGAAGACTATCAAGATAAAGACGGTGGAAACCAGAAAAGAAGTATTCATGGAAATCATCTTACCTGCCACCGCAGCATCGGACTCAGCCAACCGTGCTCGAATGGCGCTGGCCTCCTCCTCGGCTGCATTGAGGACCGCTTGGAAGACCCCTAGACGGATCTCAAGCTAGCTGTTTTTCCGAATCGCCTCAGAATAACAGTCCTCGGCCGCCCTCCATTCTTGAAAGAAGTGCTAGGCATCATCGCCGTTATATGAATTGAAAGAATCTGACGACACAGCCGGCGCGGAAGATACAGCGTCAGAGGGCTTGCCGGCTTTAGGAAGAGGACGAAGACTGTCATTTACAACAAACCTATAGGCGAGTCAGAATAGTTCATCATTATGAACAGAGGATGTCAATCTTACCTCATGCATCGGAGACGCTGGCTCATCGGCATGTTCTCCTCCGGAACTTCCTCCACGCGCGCTTGCCTCGGTTATTCCCGTCGGCCATGAAGGATGATTGGATCTACGGAAGGGAGAAAGAAAACCATTGTAGGGTTTTGGCAGGCGGAGGAGAACAAAGGAATAGTTGCGAATGGAGATGTGTTTGAGGCCGAAGCCCTGGGTTGGTATTTGAAGATATGAAACAAAGAGGCGGGCGCCTCGAAACGCGCAAAAGGCAACCGCAGTTAATAGAAGGTGAAGCGCCACTTCACCGATGCCAAAGAGAATACGACGCTGGATGATTAAGGGTAGAAGATCAAGGGATTCGCTTAATGAAGGCCGTGTTTCCAAACTTAATTGGATTAAGATTAGAAGTCTGGGATCGGCCGTATCAAATTGGCTCTTTAGCCGAAACAAGAAGCGTAATTAAATAACGAAGAGTATGATCGATTCTATACGAGATGCGCGTTAACATACATATTTCAAGTCTAGAACATCATGGATCGCTCTCAACACTTCTGGCCGAATAGCATCAGCTTCCATGATCTGTTGTTTGCCTTCTTCGACTGATCCAAGAATACTCTCGAGGCTGCTTCAGATGGCTCTACCTTCTCTGACTTTGGCCAACGATTCTTGCTTCTTTTGTTGAATGGCGTCAGGTATTTGAGCCAGGATGGACTTATGACGATCAATGGCGATAAGACTCTGGAGAAGGTTGGGGATGGATTACCCTTGGTGGCCAAGAGCAAGAGAGCCGGTATGATCACCTAATTGGGAGAGACCTTATCGGATCAGACATTGTGCGCCTGATAATACTTACATTTCGGAAATGCTAAGAGGAGAAGAAGAATTCGGCAGCACAATCAAATGGGGAATATTTGAAGGAATATCACCCTAGCGTTTGGATTAATGCGTTACAGCCAAGTTGCTCGGTTGTTTACTCTAATGGCCGATATCAGAAGGATGTCGCTTCTAGTGCGAAAATAAACCCAAAGGAGTAAAAGCCGGTACAATATGTATCGCCCGCAGGAGCAAAGCAAACACGGACAAAGTGATACGTGTAGTATGAAGTATGAAGTATGAAACAAGAGAAAGATCACTCAAGACGGAGAAATTGTTTGCTAATATCACCTATTACAGACTACGGGCCAGAAAACACTTTGGCTACTATTTCATCAACCTAAGAGATAAAGGCTACAGAGCTAGCAGCACTAAAGAAATCCTCAATCAGGCGTTCATAATCCCCAGGGTGCGCCGTGGCTGGAAAACCATGAGGAAGGAACCGAAGTTCGTGGCCGGAATGGGCTTGCGCAGAAGCCAACGCCGTGGCGGCACCATGGCGAACGCCATGCAAAGCAACCTCCCTAACACGGTTCGGGATGTCGTACAGGCGAACCACCAGGACGGCGCCTCTAGCGTTGATGAATCCCGCCGCGTACTCTGCAGCCAATTGGAGGCTCTCCAGTTGGGCAGACAAATCTAAAGAATTCAAAGGGGAGATAATCAGAGTCTTGAGGGTGAAATTAAAAGAAAGCAAAGGTTATGATAAATGTCTCACCCATGATTCTGGCCTCGGCCCTAGCCAACCTATCCTCCACCGAATCGGCCTCGGGAGGTGATCAACATCGAACCATGGCCAGAGCCGATTCTGCAAGGGAGAGACACTCAGCGAGACCCTGGCCATGCCGATCAATGGAGGCAAGCAGATCGTCATTGTCAATCCGCCTCCTTTGATAACAAGGGAGCTGGCACGAGCTGTTGATGAAGAGGACCCTAAAGGCCGAACGGAGTCGGCACTATTCCCCGAGGCAGTGGAGGCATCAGGAATTGTACCCTCCTGACGATGAAGGCGCTGACGCGATGATGCAGGTCCGTTGAGGGCGTCCTCAGCAAACCTCTTGTTGTTCTCCATAATCTCAAACCTATAGAGAAGCAGGGACTAATACTAAGGACGTGGAAGGTTTGAGATGTAGTGAGTTGTTTTTCGATCCCCAGCCGTGACCCGTATATATAGCCTGGGAAGGCGAGGAGATAGATTTCGCTAGGGATGTGAAATTGAAATCAGATACGGAAGCGGATCGATGCTCCGGAAATTCAAGGGATGGATAACAAGGGGATAACAGATTCGGACTTATTGCTTCCTCAAGTTACAGAATATCGTGGGATGCATACAAGAGATTTACATTGACCAACAATCAGCCCACCAAGGTTTTTTTGGATTGAAGAGAGTCCGAATCTCCACAGGGCCGAAAGTTGGACAAATCACATTGGCTCGTTGATAAAATTATGACAGAGAAGGGGAAAAGCCGCCTACCCAACAGATACCCAGCTGATTTCTCGGTGACTGGGAAACCGCTGGAAAGAAGCTCGTGGCTTTCCCAATGGCCATTTGATTAAGCAAACAAGGGGAAGGTGTCCACACATTTTAGCCCTTGTAAACGCTAGAACAGCTCTGCGAGCATAAAGAGAAGACACAGGCGATATCACAAGGATTCCTCTAACCGCAGTGGTTGATTCTCTTACTCGGCAAGGTGCTAAGATGAGCGACACAATCACCCTATGCACAAGAATTCTTCTAACCGCTCAAGATCTTTATAGCAAAAGGATAGACCATGGAGGGTCCGGCGGAGCCAGAAGAACTCGAGAGGGCATATGGAAGAGAAACATAGCTGAATTGTTGAGTTGCTCTCGCCAGGGTCGGATAGGCATTTTATAGCCGGCCTGGAAGGATGAATCCAAGTTCCCAACTCTCGTAAAAGTTTTGAAGCATGGGCTCATAAGCTGACATAGGCGGCGACAAACAGTAGACCCCAGATCAAAATTCACTACCCATGACTGTACACCAATCGGGGATACAAACGTGATAATTTTGGAATAAAATTACTTTTATCCCAAAATTAGGGGCATGTGTTTACACCAAAATTTGGAAGAAGAGTCACAGGGACTCGAAAGCTCCCAAGATCATGCCATTGAGGGATCATTTGCGTGCAGACCAGAATCAACTGATTCGAATGCAGCACTGGAATCGGCTTTCTTCAGATAGCGCTAGCAGATAACGACAAAGACCACGATCGACGCCGGAACAAGGCACGTTGGATTCTACAAAAAAGGAAAGATTAGAGTCCAAGCTATCTTAAATTAGGAATGTTTTCTCTTAGGGCCGAAGGTTGTGATGAGTCGTGCTTAGATAGGAGTCATGCACAGGTCTCGGGTATAAATACCAAAGCCCAGCTATTGTAAAAAACACACAATCAATCCAATATACAAGTATTTACTTTTTTTTTGCTCCGGCCACCCCTTAGGAGTAGGCGTAGAGTAGATCTCGGCGTGTTCTTCAGCAAGTACGGCTGCATCGATCCGGTCGACCTTCACTGCTTGTATGTAAGTACCGTCATGGCTTATACCTCTGTTCGTACGGCTGCATCGATCCGATCGACCTCCACTGCAACTCTGGTATAAGTTAGTTATCGATTCTTGTCTAGTTTAAGTATGGCTGCATCGATCCGGTCGACCCCCACTGCATGAACTAGATCAAGGTCAAGTTATCGGCTCTATCTTAGAATGACAGTCTTTGGTAGATTCATTACGTTACCGATATTGCTTATTGCCTCTATTATTTATCTAATTACAACAATATCACTCTGTCCGATTGGGATTGATCTACATCGGCATTATATCTTGTTTAACCCATCGTTTGTTAATCTCAAAACTGATCTAATCTACACCTTAAACGATGAGTTATGTTTTATCGGCTATTTTATGTCAATCTTGATCGTGCATAGCGTGCGGTTAAGGCATGTTGCGTCTTGAGTCGATCTATTGGCTAGCAAAAACCGTTTCATGGCCTGTGTGATTCTGCCTCACACTCCACTATTAGCACCGTGGAGTGGGGATCATTATTTAGTAGATCTATTCCTGATAAGGCATGCCCTTAACTGTGCGCTATGCCTGAATCGGCTGTTTTAGCCGATATCGAGTGATTTCACGAACAGTTCGCATCACGAGACCGTTGAAGTAAAGATAGGTTGAATGATGTGTTAGCTCCATGATCTTATTATTGTATTATGGCCTGCATGATTCTGCCTCATGCCCCACTGATATTAGTAATGAGTTAGGGTCGTCGAGTCTATTGTTGTTTCTATGGCCTGCATGATTCTGCCTCATGCCCCACTGGTCATAGCGATAGATGAGATCTAACATGTTCATTAGATTTATCTTTATTAAATGGTTAAATGGCATTGAATTATTTCTTTATATAAAAGGGGTTCAGTTACTTGTAATCATTTGCTCAGTATAAACCAATCACATTGATATCTTATTGCCATTAATTAATATTTGCTCAAATGATGATATTTGTCCTGAATGATAACCGATTATTTTTACACAACCACATGAGTTTTAACTGATTTATTCTTATGAATATGCTGAAATCGACTATTTAGTCGATCTCCTTTCATATCGACTCTCAGAGCCGCACATTCGGGACTGTCTGGCAACACCGGCATGTTCCGCTCTTAATTACTGATAAAATTTCTCTCCTTGTCAATTGCAGGGTCAAATTGACTGGCACATCTCGGGAGGATTGCGATGGATCGACCATCCCTACGCTGAAGCCAGGAGGATCTCCAGCTCCATTGAGTATACTCTTCCGACTTGCTACGCGTGTCCTCGGCACGGGACAAAATTTTACGTCGAAAGGATCAAAGTGGAACCTAGGAATCGTCGGGCCTCGAGCGTGTGACAGATTGCCAACCGTGGTGCAAACAGACACCACAGTCCAGCTTGATGTTCTCAAATATTTATAGCCGAAGGGATGTTAAAAGTACTCCTATTATAGTAAGAAATAATTTAATTGTTGTGTTTGATTGTACGAGATGACAGGGAATGGAAAACTAAAAAATATCACAAGTTCTTTATAGATGTTGGTAAGTTCGCTCACCAAGATACTTTAGACTTCAATATCAAGTCCATGAGCTCATTTCTTCGTACAAGATGTATGGAGTAAACAAGTGATGACAAGAGTTCAAGTTTTTTTTTTAAAAAAAAGATCGACAGGAGTTCAAGTGGAATTTTTTGAACCTCTATAATAAGCTCACAAGCAACTATCCTTACAAGTAAAAGAAAATTAGTGAAAGAAGTGATACCCATCAATGTTAAGGCTTACCTGCTAAGACATTTAGTTTGCTCTTTCTCATTAGGGATGGAAAGAAGAAGGTGACATCTAGTTTGTTAATGTGATAATGAGCAACAATGCAGTGATTGGTTCCCAACCCATGAATCACAAATAATTGAAGCCATAAGATAGATCAATTGAGAATTGGTAGAAAAAAGCAGATACTGCCTTCTTGGTCCTTTCTAGCACTTCAAATTCAACTCTGTATCTAACTTCCAAGAAGGTGACATTTAGTTTGTTAATGTGATAATGAGCAACAATGCAGCGATTGGTTCCCAACCCATGAATCACAAATATCTGAAGCAAGAAAGCAGATCGATCGAGGATTGACTCCAAAGAAGATAATGCCTTCTTGTTCCTTTCTAGCATTCTAATTCAACTCTGTATCTAACATTCAATACAGTGATAGGTTTAAGAATATCACACTACAAATACTTGTGCTAAGAAATTTATGCAGATATACATTCAGGGAAAAAATTCAAATCATGTCATATTGCTACTATCAATTGGAATTGAGAAAAAAGATCATTGTCCATCGTTGACAAATCTAATAACAGTGATATAATTTATGCCTTAAGGCAGAATCTCCATATACCTGAAAGCTAGAGATCTGAATCACAAACTTCTAACAATCCCCTTTCATCAGTTTGTAGAGTGGGAGGCAATCAGGGCATCCTTCCGGTCGAGCCCACTCAAAGTCCTGCCTCATGGCATACTGCAATGCATCAAAATGCTCTTCATTCCTCACCAGGAAATACAATCCCTTTGGCAGTCCCGACATACACAGATGGTGAGGAAATACACAGAACGACATAGCACTCTTGATACTGATATGATACCCTGCACGCACTCTGCTGCCCTTGTCGCTCACCTGATCCAACCTCCCTGATGGGAGACAGTGCATCAGCATCTGATAGAACGTGTCCCTTTCCATCACATGCACATCATCCATGTCCGCCGCCATTCCTGGCATCCTTAAATTGTCAATGCCAAGCGAATCGATGCAGTTTAGATCATTATCTTCACAAGTGAGGCCATCCTGCGGAGCATTGTGTTTATTGAGAATGGACGAATGGGATGGCCATTTCTTCCAACACCATGGGGGCGTCCCTTGAGCAGCTGCTATTTGAGCTTCTTCAGTGCTGCGCCGCCCCACGCCACTTCTCGGGCTGCAGTGCTGCTATGTCCTTGCCGGCGCGGCGGTGGGGAAGGTGCGAGATGGCGCGGGCGACAGAGTACGTCGAGCGCGTGGGCCGGCGGGCGAGGTGGCCAAGCGCCGCAGGCATGGTCAAGGCACACTGTTGGTGAGCAGGCGGTACTGCGATGTCATCGGCAAGGAGGCCATCAAGCCCACAACACCCACACTTGGACGCAGCGGCGTCTGTCTTCTCGCTACGGCCGCGTTCCAGATGAGGGCGGCACGGCCCGAGATGTGGGCAGCTGGTAGCGTAGGAGGCGTCGGCGGGCTGCGAGCGACGCGGCAGGTGAAGGGCGGAGACCGGCACCTTTCGCAGTGCTCTGGGGAGACATCCCTGTTGTGGTGTCCTCGGCTCGCCGCGACGCCTCGCCGGTGGGCAGCGCTCGAGCTTGTGGTGCGCGGTGGTGATTCGGGTACGGATGGCCCGGGCGGGCGCTCGCTCGATCGGGACGAGCCCGAGAAGGTTCCCGAGGTTTCGGGCCGACTAAGAAGCGGGTTGAGATCCGAACCGATCCAAATCTAACGGATGATATTGCGAGCTAGCTCGATCCGACGGTCAGTGGGTTAACGGGCGACGTGGCGCTATCGGGTGCCCGAGCTTGGACCCTGGATTCGAAAGGTAAAGATAAAGATTCTATTGCAGTTCAATAACATGTTTACAAGTTTCAAAATAAAAGAGAAAAAGAGAACTTATGGACCTATCCCCGTGGGCCGCAATAGGGTTGAGCTGACTAACAGTAGTCTCCCCTGTACAGGAAGCCTCTTCCTGAGCGAGTCATTGTCCCTACTCCCTAGAGCTAGAAGACGACGACGACGACGTAACGGGCTCATCGTCTTCCCCAGCTCAGGCGATCTCCACTGCCGCCGCCTCCATTCCATTTCAGCAACAGCTCTCAGCGTCGTTCCTTCTCTGCCCTACACTATCCGTGTGCCGGCCGTGCTCATCTCCTGCGGTCCCTACCTGGGTAAATCCTGCAACCGGCTCATCTGCCGCCACGCCGGGTCGCTGCGGAGCGCTGCTGACCTTCTCCGTTCCCCTCCAACAAAGCTATCCAAAAGCGACGAGTTGCTGCTGTTTCTCGGTAAGCCCAGATTTGCTTGACTTCTCGGCTAAATCCCGAGTAGCCTCCCTGATATCACTGGGGTTTCGCAGGACCCTGGGCGCGTCCGCCGCGATGGGTGGAGGCGTCTGGGTTTTCCGGTTGGCTTCCCTTCTTGCGCTTGGTTTTGTGCTCAGCCGCGTCGAGGCTAGCCTGGGAGATATTGATCCGCGGTACAGGTGAGACGCATCTCTGGTTGGTTCTCGAATTTTGACTTGTCTCCAGCAGTGGTATTGTATTCTTGCCTGAATTGTTTTCTACTCCGTACATCCTTGTACGGGGATTATGCTGTGGGATTCCTTATACGGGGATTGTGCACAAAAGTGCTCATGGTTAGACTATTGTTGATAGTTAATCCTTGTAGTTAGTAGGTACCATAAATCTTGGACAAGGCATTGCACTCTTGGTCATCTTATATCGTGTAAAGATCTGTTCCTGTTTGAATTGTGGTTGATGTAAACTCACTTGCTAACTAGTTGGTTACATAAGAACATATTCAAACTGAGAAGGGTGCCTCAAGTAGATCACATTTTCAAAATAAAACAGCCCAATAGCTGTAGTAAATGATCATTTGATTAAGTAACTTGCTTTCTTTGATAAGTAAAAGGGATCTCAGTGTCCTGTGAGAAGAGATGTGAAGCAACCTGAGATGGAATTTTTCTAGAACAAGGCTGACTGCCTGGTATTTTAACAGCACACAAGTTGTAGCAAACTGTACAACACTTCCTTGGGAGTTGGGAACTAGAAGCTTGTGCTTAATGATTTCTTTTTTTTGGAATCGGTGGAAATTATGAATTACACACACTTATGCACATCTGGCTTATTCTATTATGGCTGCCCTTTTGTTCTTTTGCTAATATATTGAATTTGAAATTTCTGACATATTAATATCATTTAGAAGAGAAGTATTCACTTCAGTGGTGTGATGCGAATACGTGGTCTTGCTCAAACCGTGGATCGCAATCGGCAAAGTGTTTTTGTTAACTGAAGTTGAAAGTGCTAGCGTGGCTGTAGAGTGTCCAAGGGGCGTAGTTTTCACATTTATACTGTTGACAAACTGTAACAGTTCTCAGGGAAAACTTTTATAAGTTTTTGTCCTTTGGTAATCTTCAGGGGTTCAAATACTAGATATTACTAGAAATCACGCGCGGCGTTGCCGTGCTACTGGGCCATCTTGCCATGCGTGAGTCTATAGAGACTAATCTGAGTTTCTTTGAGTATTTCAATTATTAGCTCAACACGATCTAAAAACTGTCTTTCTGCAAGCAACCTGCTAGGCAAAGTATATTATTCTGGTTTCAGAAAACAACAATATAGTATGCAATTCTGGGGGGGTTTCACAAAATCAAAAGCAAGGTTTATCACAGAGAAAACATGGGCGCATACAAACAGAACACATGGGTGCTTGCCTCCAACTCTTTGTTGGATTCTAGAGAGAATCGCATTGATGAAACATGCATCCACATCTTTCTGTTAGCATCAAAAGCTAGTGAATATTACTTAATGTAGCATATTTATGAGGAATTCCAGAGGGGACAATAATGGATGATGCAATGTCTATGCGACTGCGGCGGCGACATGGTGAGAGGAGGCAGAGAAGGAGCTGCTCGTGAAGCCAACTCTCTACGCCCATCAGCCATCAAGCCGGCTTTCTCCTATGCTTGCTATCAATGCTCCACCAGGAATCGCTCCTATGCTTGCTCCGTTCGCTAGGTGCTCGAGGCCTCGCCGGCGTGGTCAACCTTGGGCAGCAGCCACAGGCCACAGGAAGTCCATTTCTAGCGGTGCCTCTCGTCGTCCTTGGCACCAAGCTTTCTGCACAGCACGCGTAGCACACCTCATAGCCAGAGAGATGAAGTAATGGAAAATAAAGAAAACATATATTGTTTGAGGATAGTAAGATAGAAATAACCGTGCATTATAGAGATAATTGTGTACAGTTAACTTATTGATTATAGAAATGAATGTATTAGACAAAGACCATTAGGCTTTGTATATTCCTTGATAATGGATTACAGAAGGGATTACACTTATATAGGAGAGAGAGGGGATGGCCCAAGGGGCCAGCAGTGTGAAAGGGCCAGTATAGCTGGCGCCTGCATAGTTAGCTAGGAGATTACAGTAAATGAGCAATTAATTCTAACAGAATGAATATGTTTAATGTTAATATCTGAAGCATATATATGTGTGACTGCCATGAAAAAGAAATAAATAACTGAAGCGCTATATTTTGGAAGATCAAATGTTACATGTCCAGATTGATAAAGCTAATTTCAGAGTTGAATAAATCCATTTTTTTCAGAGAAAAAAGGAAAAAAAATGCTACCCTAGATAATAATGCCTAATCTCCCTACAATCAACATTTTACTACATAATAAATATAGCTAATACTACATTCTATCATTTTTTGTGCTGGAGATTGTTGAGAAAGGCACTACAGAGATGTATCTATTCTTGCATACCAGCATACATTTTTCTTGCAATGCTATTCTTGCATAAATAATCCTTGGGTAATTACAGGTTGAGCTCGAAATACATAGTGTGATTGAAACATGCACCTGTATCTTTCAGAAGATATAGCCTCTGAATTCAAATTGTGGACCACGAATTGATCAAAGGACATGCTCGATGTACCTGGTCAAACATGTTGAACATTAGTGTTTATGTTTTTTTGTGAAATAAAATAGCAGATATAAAACCTCATATCTATTTGAAAACGACTATCTTTGATAGCACACAGTAGATGCTAAGCTCATCAAAATGGGATCATATGTTCCAGGCAATGTCAGTTAATTTCTGTAATTTACTTGGAATTTGTGTATATCATTTAGATCTCTATAGAATTTTGAGAAATAAATGCAAAAATTTAAGACATACATTCAAACATAACAGCCTTATAAATTAGATTTGTACTCGTATAATTTGGCAGTTATAGTTCTGAAGACACAGCCTTATAAATCATGAAATGAATAACCTTGAAGGTAATAGTAAAGTCAGGACTGCATATAACAAGCCTTGCCTTTGTCCCTAGTATACTTTAGTAAGCATATTAGTAGCATTGGGAACCTATTCCACTCACTCTCTTTACTGTTTCAATTCATGCAATCCTGCATGGTAAGATTAGAGGAAGACGATTTATGTTCATGTACTTGCGTATTTTCATATATAACTGCGTGCCTAGTGTTTTTTTTTTTTTTTTTTGGGGGGCGCTGAATTTGGCACATAAGGAAAAGAACCATGTCTATTCAGATTGTAAAGACAACGTAATTAGCTTAATGTTTAGCCGAGAATTTGAAATCAGATGTGCAAAGGGAATTTCATTATTTGGAGGATCCAACCAAAGAGGGAAGCTTTTGCTTACTAACCTGCAGCGGAAAAAGGAACTAATTAATTACAAATTCTGCAGCAGCGCCTTCTTATAGAATTGGATGTCAACCAGGTGCGTTTGCCTGTGTTCTCAGGATCATCAGCTAGCAAAAAAGAATCACAAATTCTGCTAGCAGGGAGCGCCGATGCGGATTGAATCCAGCCGGCCCACGCTGGGAGCCAAGAACCAAAGGTTCTTATGCCGAGAAAACGTACCGGCGCGCGGCCTCCCCAGCACCACCCGCAGCTCCACATGAGGCGCGGAGGATGACGGATTGGCGGTGACATGGGAGCACTGGCAATCGGCAAGAGTGAGCGATGACGGGTAGGGGCGCGGCCGAGACCGGGGTTGGGGCCTCTCTTCTACGCCGATGTGGGCGGCCGAGGACGGGGATGGCTGTGAGGCGTGAGACTGCGCCGCGCGCTGCAAGGGTGCTCGCCGTGGCCGAGGAAGCGCCGCGCGGGGAGGAGGCGGTCGTGGAGAGAGCAATGGCTGGAGGCACGGGCGGCGGCGGCCACATATGTTAACCACATATGTGCACTACTTTATGTTACTAGGTGCCAAACATCATGGCTATTCATCCCAGGTGCAATTAACCAGTTCAACATTTGCAGTTACGACTTACACTAATACTTTCCACATTTGTTTGCTTGTGACATTTGTAGTATAATCAACCTTGACGCAGACATCTGGCATGCATCTATTATTCTCAATTTTTTCTATTCAGAGAGAAAACAGTAGGTTTTGTATTGTACCTTAGTTGTGTCATTGTATATTGTGTTGGCCTGTGTACGGGCCTGCTTGGTTTGAGCCCAAGCGTTGTGCCTGAGGGGAAGTGCTGCCTGAAGGTAGCCTGAAACTTTGATGAATTTTGCTTGTTCAGGCTATACTATGTGTGGTTCATACCTGAGCCTGAGATTGAATTAGTTGCTAATGTATCTTTGCGATGTCCATAAAATATTTGCTCAAATAATTGTTTTCTTAGATGAAAACTATTGGTACATACAATTTTCAAAGCTGGAATATGGATAGATGATCATTTTAAATTATTTTACCCTTGTCATAGAACAACATGTTTGTGCATCCATCTTCCTGTGGAGAGGTAAAAGTAAAAAAAAAACATCTATTAGGCGGAGTGCAATATGCAGTAGCATCATTGAGCATTAATGGCATGAATCAACAGTAATTAACAATGCACTAAAAATGAGTAATGGATGTGAGAACACTGATTGAGTCTGCTGACCACCTTTGTGTGCCTGAGTAACCAAACAAGGTACAGGCAGTGACCAGGGATGCAAAAGGCTAAAGCGTTAATCTACACAGGGCGACTCCAAACAGACCCTACAAAAGTTACTCAGGGCTCAATCCAATATACCTGTGTACCTGTGGCATTTTTTTAAAAGACATGGCGTAGCTGTCTGCTTCGTTATAGTGAACTCTTTTTTACCAGAGTAGCTCATTCCAATGTAGCTGTTTCAGAGGTAGGCAGAAGTGACTAACATATTTTTGTGGTAGTGTCTTTGTCCCTGGTGAACCAAACCATTGTTTGTTTTTTTTGGTAATGCGGATGTTTTTTGCTAGCATTTGTTTGCTTCCATACGTTGGCATTACTCTAAATAACTTAACTTCGCCAATGCATTTGCACTACCAAGCTCAGGCAAATTGGAGTGGAGGCTTGCCGAAGATTTGGCAGAGCCAACAGAAGGTCTTGGGTGAGGTGGCCCTCTTGACTGTTTGCATGGACTATGGAATCTCTTGGTTATCTAAGCTTCAATAGATTTTCTTTTTTCTATTGAACTGTGCATTGGATTCATAATCTGTTGGAACCAACTTATTCCTTGGAATTAAATTAAATCGAGAACCATGATGATTGATGAATATATTGTGACACCAAAAATATAATGACATATGGGGTCCACATGTTGTACACATATTCAATAGATTTTGACAGTATTGGCATGGTTACACTCCAGCAAACCTATTATGGAAATTTTGGTCATGACCGGTTCTTGTGGTGACCAAATATTGGCAGGGTTGCTAACTTCTTTATTGCTTAGTCTGAGATAATGTGTTCTTTGGTCTTTTGATAGAGGAGCTAGAACTACAATAGAATCTAATCCAGCACAACTAAGCGATATCCAAATAAAAAATGGCTAACTAATGCTTCTGGTTCTGGTAAGCTGCAGCTGCTACTGCATGGCTTCTGTTGGCTCTCTGTGACTGTTGGTGTACCTCTCCATAGTTACAGAAGTCTAACACGGACAGCCTAACTAAGCTGTTTGCTAGGAATTTTACAAACTTTAGTCAAATAGTCAATGTATGTTCTCATAGTCTCCAAATTTCATGTTTCAAGTATACAAGGCAGTTGTATTGTGAGATATGCTTAATGGTACTAGGATTCATTTTGCCTTCCATGGTTATGTTACATGTTTGCATTATTTAATATTTATTTCTTGTAGGCTCTTTTCATATTGCATATGCAGATATGCTACTAGCCTATTACCAATAACACTCAACAGTATTTTGAAATTAATTTTATTAAATTTTAGCATCTTTTTCCGTGACTTGGGGCTCTTGGTGGGTTTCAACTCTAGCCTACCCCAACTTGCTTGGGACTGAAAGGCTATGTTGTTGTTGTTGTTGTTTAGCATCTTTTTTATTTTAATGAAGCACTAGCTGAGTATGCTCTTTTTTTAGCTTCCCATTTTCCTTAAATAAAATATCACTAGATGTCACATTAATTGTCAATCCAAGTCAGTGTTCAAAAGGCGCTTCATGTGCTCGCCTTAGGCGCACCTCTACGCTGGGCGGAGGGGTACCGCCTTGCCTAGGGGGGTAGGCGGTGCCAGCCCGGCGGCGGCGGTATGCGCACCGGTGGGGGAGGAGGAGCGTCAGGCGGAGGTCGCCGGTGGGGGAGGACGAGCGTCACGTGGGCGCGGGCTTGTGCGGGTGGCGTCGGGCGCAGCCTGTTGGCGGTGGTATGCGCGTCGGTGGGGAGGAGGAGCGTCGGGCGGAGGTCGCCGGTGGGGGAGGGCCGTCATGCAGGCGCGGGCTTGTGCGGGCGGCGGCGGGCGCGAGCGCTGCGGCTGGGTGGAGGAGGCGGATGGATGAGGTTGCAGTGTGTAGGATGGGCACTCTTAATGGGCCTTTCTATGTAATCTAAGCCCACTATTCTGCTGTTTATTTTTTTCTTTTAGATGTAATATATGTCTACTCTGCTGTTTATTTTTTGTTTTAGATGTAATATATGTATATGTATATGTATAAAACGCCTAGGCTCGCTTAGGCGCTAGGCGGTGGGTTACCGCCTAGAGAGCGCCTAGCGCCTAATGTAACCTTGATCCTAGTTGATGCCATACTGTGATACTGATGTAATTACCCTTTATTGTGATGAATTGCTTCAACTTACTACTATTTAGGAGCTTATGAAAAACTTTTGTTCTGCTGATCAATCTTTAGAACCTGCGTGAGGGAGTGTCAGACTACAGGGATTACTGGGGAGAATATCATCAGCCACTGCCAGTCCAAAGAGAATGACACATCTGTTGGAGGTTCTTGGTACAACCAGGAGCAAATTTATGTGCAGTGGAAACAACTGAACTGTATGACAGATTGCCGCTACTTCTGCATGATGCAGAGAGAAGGGGAACGACAATCACTTGGCCTGAGCCCTGTGAAATATCATGGCAAATGGCCTTTCTTACGTGTTTCTGTGTTCCAGGTATGTTTTGTGCTGACGGGATCCTGAGTTAACAATTTTTTCTATCATTAGTTGTTGACGGCATCTCAGTTACATCTGACAACCTTCTTCAGGAACCTCTTTCAGCTGCACTATCTGCTATCAACCTATTAATGCACTTCACTGGCTGGCTTTCATTTTTCCTTCTAGTGAATTACAAATTACCTCTTAGACCCCAGACGAAGAGAACTTACTATGAATATACTGGCTTATGGCATATCTATGCAATTTTATCAATGAATGCATGGTTCTGGAGCTCCATCTTCCATACTAGGTATGAAGTTTCTCAGAGCCCTTCAATATATTATGAAACTTGGAAGTACTACTGTAATCTGCGGTATCTAATTCCACATGCTTATTCTGTAGAGATATTGACTTGACTGAGAAATTGGACTACTCTTCAGCTGTTGCGCTGCTTGGATACTCGTTAATCCTTTCGTTGCTAAGGACTTTCAATGTCAAGGATGAGGCTACCAGGGTGATGTTTGCAGCCCCTATTTTGGCATTCGTTACAACACACATCTTGTATCTTAACTTCTACGAGCTTGACTATGGTAAAGCTGCTATCACTTTTAGCTAGACATTTGCCATTGTTATACGATGATTAATCTCACTTTTATATATGTTGCATATTTTAACAGATTTTACAATCTCCTGCTGCTAGTTTTACCATGCCTTTTTTTGTAATACAGCAACCATGTATGCCTCTTTTTAGCTACAGCTGTACATTTGTTAACAAAAGCCATACAAAAGTACAGTCATTTGTGATCTAGTAATGACTTTTCTTCAGTTTTTGGTTCACACAAACTAGTTGCATCTCTGCAAGATATTTAGGTATGCTACTCAAATGTTTATCTGCTGAATCTTTTGTCAGGATGGAACATGAAAGTCTGTGTGGTGATGGCTGTGGTTCAACTTCTGTCATGGGCAATTTGGGGTGGCGTAAGCAGACACCCATCACGTCTCAAGCTTTGGACAGTTGTTTTGGAGGAGCACTAGCTATGCTTCTCGAACTCTACGACTTTCCTCCATACATGGGCTATGCTGATGCCCACTCTCTGTGGCATGCGAGCACCATTCCACTCACGTATCTCTGGTGGAGCTTCATTAAGGATGACGCTGAATTCCGCACCTCAACACTCATCAAGAAGGCAAAGTAAGCAGAGGGCCAAAGGTTGGTTAACATAGGATCTTGGAGGGTCAGATCTCATGGTCTACTCAAGGAACATTGGGACAGTTGGTTATCGGACATGAAACCTCGGTATATTTGCCCCCTTCATGCTCATGTCGTCAGTCCCAGAAAGACATTCATCTTCATCCACTCGTGGTTTTGGTGCACAAACTCAGCATCATCTGCTTTCGAGTACATACTATGCCCTTCTGATTGACCTGAACGTATATCGTGTGATTGAATCGGCATCTTATCTTTTCTGTACCGGTGGGGCTTGCAAAATTCTTGTCATCGCCAAAATCTATTGTGCGAAATTGGACTGAACAATGGACATGAAACCTTTGTAAGGGCAACTCCAACCAACGTCCTATCCCAGCCCTCGTCGCATTTTGAGGGTCCAAAATGCAAAAACAGCTATCCAACCGGTCTCCTATCAGATCCCCGAAAGATGAGGATGCCTCATTTCTCTCTCCTCGTCCCTCATATCTAAGGGACTCCTCATCCGTCAGAGAGGACCAATGGCCCCCCCCCGAGTTCTCCGAGCCGATATGTCCTCATCCTCCTCTTCTCGTTTTGGCGTCGCCCATGGCCGCCGCTGCTCACGTGCCTGCGTAATCCCTTCTGTTGCCGCGGCGCACTTGTGCCAAGTCCTGCGGATCTCGCCCCTGCTGCTGCGCCTGCTAAATCTGCCTCTTGCTCGGCCGTGCTTCGCGACTTGCTAGAGCTCGTGACCTGCTGCGCAGCCTGCCGGAGCCGCCGTCTAGTCGCTCCCTGTTTGCCGGCCTCCCGGAGTTCGCAAGTGCTGCTGGCCCCTTGGAGCGTGGCCGGCAGCAGGTCACCCCTTGCTACGCGGCTAGTTGCAGCTCGCTCCTGGATTTGGATTTGTTTAATAGGTGAAGAACGACCCACTGCAGCTTGCCCCTAGATGCGCTGTAGGTGTCAATTAGACCTTTTTTTTATTTATTTAATAGCAGAAGAAGGTTCTGTGATTATGAGATGGTCAAAATTTCCTGTAGAACTTATCTCAAATTCACGAGATTTTTTAGACCCATTGAGTATTATCCGGTTGTTGTAGACAGATTAAGGTCTTATCATTTAGTTGTTCAAGTTGATTTGTGTGTTCTTAGAATTATTTAGAATTGGGTTGATCTAGTTTTTGAGCAATGGGGACACCAATGCGAGTTACATTGATTTGCTCTCGAGGCAATGGGGACAACAATGATCTATCTTTTGATGACTTTAAAGTTGAAACACATGATTGTACTCCCCCTGAAACCAAGTAAGAAGAGGACTAGAAATTTTATTCCCCAGGAAGACAATATGTTGGTGAAAGCATGGCTAGAAATTAGCTTGGATCCAGATTCAAGGCAATCGATCAAACTCAGTAGTACCTATTGGAAGCGAATTCATGATTATTATCATGAGCACAAGACTTTTGAGTCCGAAAGCGTAATATCGCCTTCTCTCTCTCACCGTTAGGGTATCATCCATAAAAGTGTTAATAGATTTTGTGGATGATATACTCAAGTTCGTAATTAAAAGAAAGCGGTTGTTGTGAGCAAGATAAGGTAAGTTGTTTAATTATGTTAATTGATTGAAAATGTATATCTTTTGTGCATGGTAGCCAACACATGTTTCTTGTCTTGCAGAGATAGAACGGGCAAAGGAATTGTACCGGGAAAAGAAAGATCCAGAGAGGAAACCATTTATTTTCATGCTTCTTTGGAATAAGCTGCAGCATGAGTGTATGGGCTGATCTAGGTTGTGAGACCTCTCAAAGCTCTTAGAAAAAACACAAGACTTCCTTAACCACAAGTCCAGGTCATATACACCAGAACTCATGAAAGTATTTGATGAAGAGAATGGACCAAGTCATACATCACCAAGGAAAGAAAGGCCGGATGGTAAGAAGAAGTAGAAAGCACGCAGAGGTAAAAATCCTAACTCTCAAGGAGAAGGCCTTTACATGGAGGCAATGGAAAAATTGTGGGCAAAGAGATAAAAAGGCAAGAGATGAGGGAGATTAAGAAAAAGAGCGTAATAATGAGAGGCTTGCGGTAGAGATTGGAAGGCTTGAAATCAAGCAACAAGTAGCAAATAGGAAGCTGGATTTAATGCAACGAGAAATAGAGTTCAAACAGAGAGAAGATGATGAGAAAGTTATGAACATGGACCTTAATGGTATAAGTGAGCGATAAAAGATATTTTATAAGACATTGCAGAATGAGATCATTGCTCGACGTTGTGGTGGTGGCAACTAGAAGCATCGTGTTTATTTGTCTTTTGTGTGTGTACTATGAACTATGTTTATTTAAATCATGTACCAGTATGTTTGTTATCCATGGAACTCTATAAGAACAATTTGTGCCAAATTTGTGTGCGAATATATTGATCCATGAAATCAACTGGTACTCCATAACTAAGCATTAAAAAAGCTAATCTTTTGCAAAAATGATAACCCGAGACGTCCAACTCTATCTCTTTTACGCTCAAAGTAATTATCATGTTGTTTTCACAGCTTGCACTATACGAAGGTATAGCGTACGAGACATCCTAAACCTGAGGGACAAATCCAAACTAAGCAAACATAGACAGGAATGTGGATAAAGAAGGTACACAAAAATTAACAAGCTATTAGCAATCCTGCGCTAGAAGAAAGGTGGCCCGTAGGTTGGATTTTCGGAGAAATAACCATTGTACAACCTCCAATGCCCACTTTCTCTGTCCCGATGAATGTACTGACGCCCAAGTACAAAACCACCCCATCGTGGAGCACAGAGAGCTTGATATTGAGTGTGTGCTTGGTGTAACGCAGTAAGGGTTTCCTCAAGAGCATCATCACCATCATTGGATGAAGAAGATGAATCTAGTCGGGAGAGACGACTCATTTTGATGGATAAGAAGCAGCCCAATATTGAAATTGGTTCAGTGAAAGGAATGGCCATAAATATATATAGACGAAAAAATATAACCGCTTGCAGATAGAGCGGTATCGGGTTCATAAACCCGGGTCCCCAATGGACCCGCTTCCACCGCAAAACCGGCCCAGCAGGTAGCCTTGGCGACAACACGCTACGCTGGACCGCCCAGATACATAATGACAAAGCCGAGACAACGATCCGGTCCCCGCCCGGAAGCCCTAGCCAAGGTGGGACCGCAGTCCGACTCCGACCAAGGATACGCCAGACCTCTGCTCGCTGCTCTTTCCTGACTGACATGGTCGGGACCGACTAGGAACGACTGACCGGGGACGCCCGCTCGGTGAGGGCCCGGGGATCAGGTGGAGCAGATAAGGTAAGGTGCTCAAGTCAACCGCAATACCGAGGACCGTATCCTTCCATACCCTACGCACCTACAGGATGGTACCACCAGGTCATGCCGGATGGGCACTATACAACCTTCCGGATGTGTCAGAGCACAAACAGTATTGTAGACGCCGACGTTTGTAGTACCAGACGAACATGGTAAAGCCTGCCAGATGCATCTGAACATAAACAGTATTGTGGACGTCTACGACCGTCTTATATCCGACAGCGTGGGCAACAAGACTAGGTAGCACACGTGTACATTCTCTCTTTTCTCTCTGACTTGTAAGGCTATCATCTTTGTTTATAAAAGGGGATGCGTTCTCTCCCAACAAAAAGAGGCTAGACGACTCGAGGACTCGAGGACATGAGGACTTGAACAGCTCAACAGCTCTAGAACTCGACAGCTACACAGAGCATACGCTCCAATACTTAGCGCATGTTAGAAAACCCGTCACACTCTTCCATTCGGTTCAGAGTCCGACCGGGCCTCTAACACCCCTTTCTCATTCCTTACTCGTTTGTAACCCCACAACAAACTTCAAGCACCTGGGCTCAGGAATAAAGTCACCGACCGACTGAAACTGGACGTAGGACACGTTGCCTGAACCAATATAAATCCTTTGTCATCGCGTGTTAGGCCACATCCGATCACAACGTACGGCAAAACTATAAATATTTACTTGTCGGTCACATTTCGCACCGACAACGACCGTTTGATTTATAGCCGTGGGAAGAGCGACCGTTTGATTTATAGCCATCGGAAGAGCGACCATTTGATTTATAGCCGTTGAAAGAGCGTCAGTTCAAATATATAGCCATTCTAAGACTGACAAATAAAAAAATATAGTTGTAAATTATTTGAAAAAGTAATTCCTCCAATATTTAGCCGTACAAAATTATCATTAACAAATATCCATTCTAATAATACTAACACGGTTTTAGATATAAAATGCTGGACTTAGTAGTTACAAGTTATGTATAAAATATAGGTGAGAGAAAATAGAGAACCTAAAATGAGAGTTCGGTTGGAGATCAAGGAGAAACGAGGGCTAGAATCTAGATGAGGGATTCTTATTTGTGGGAGTAGACGGCCAAATTTTGAGAGGTTAGTTAGAGTTGCCCTAAGATCCTGAATGCTTGCTAGGCCAACATCACCCACGAGTACCTTAGATCCTGCTCTAAACTCCTAGAGTTCCAGTGGATTTGATTCGTCTAGTGCGTTCGATTTGATTCGTTCAGCGACAATCGATTGGGTCCCTTTCAGCCGGATCTCTCAAAAGGGAATGGGGACGTCTTGTCATGCCCACTAACTAAGGTGACTGTCTCGTCGGAGACAGGAACGAGTGGACAACAAAGTTTTGCAACTTGGGAGCTTTTGAAGGTGGCGAGTGATTTATGTCACCGAGAACTGAAAGAAACATTTACTCGAACTCTACGGATGTTGGGCTGGTGAGCTCGAGCCGCATTTGAGGAGCGTCCGAGAAATTGGGCAGGGCCGCAGTGCAGCTCTACGAAAAAGGGTGATTGTGCAGTAACAAGTGTATAGCACACAGATTTTCTTCCAAGTAGAGTATCTTAGCACTTTCTCTCACTGGTAAAGTGCTGGGGAACTCGAGTCGGTGCGTGACAGGCGATAATAACGACGTTAAAAGTCCGATTGCGCTTTCTTGTTGTGGCAGGTGTTTAGTGCTAATCACATCTGTAAATGCTAGTGTCCCTGTCACTCTGTCAGCAGACATCGCTAACCTGATCAAAGCCAACTCCAATCATTCTGGCACTGAGGTACAATTATTTGTTGTGCGGCCTTTGTTTGTCTTTTTTGTCAAACAACAAACAACTCTAAGCCGCATGCATACCCGTGGGAAAATAAATTAGGTGCCACTCTCTCTGTCCTCGAAATCGAAAGAATATAATTCTATCATAGTGTTAAGTCGACCCACGTTAAATAACTGAAATTTATATAAAAAGATATCAACATTTGTTGTATATCACATTTGAGATAGTTTGATTTACCCTTAATCTAGCATTATATCCTTTCTAGCTAGACTGAAGGTCGCGGAGGAGAACTATTTGTCCCTTTTGAAAAGATCTGCATTCATCAAGACGCACGTTTGCTGATACTTACTTTGCTATCATGAGTTCAGATCGGGCCTTTTTCGTTTTGCTGAAAAAACAGCTTGAAAAGTAAATCTTGTTCATTTGATTTCTTTTGAGAGAAAAATATTGTTCCTTCAGCGGATTCGTAAGAATGCGAACGACTGGTCATCACAATTCTGTACTCCAGCTAGAAGACTCTAGTCCCTTTCCGTGACGTGCTTGTGCCAGCTCCCTTTACGGTGCAGCTTAGTTTATACAATTGTTCACATAGTTGGCCATGTAGCCCGAGCCCGTCGGCTGGCCCAAGGCCCTTTTTGGCCCGGCCCGCCCGGGCGGTTAATCGGCCCGGCCGGCACGGCCCGGAGGAGCAGGGCGTGCCTGGGCCTTACCCCAGGCACGACACGGCCCGCTACAGAACCGGAAGCCCGCTGGCGGCCCTGTCTTTGTCTGCCTGCAGCCGCAGCCTCCTCCCCGTGCAGCCCCACGCCCCAGTTCCCACCGCCGATTCCCTCCCCTCCCCCCCCCCGCGCAGCCCCAACCCTAACTCCCTTCCTCCCCCCCCGCCGCCGCCCAGCAGATCCCTCCCCACGCCGGCTTGCCAGACTCACTCCTCTGGCGGCGCCACCGCTCCCGTCTTGCCTCTCGCCCCTAACTGCCCCTCCTCCGGCTCCATCTACGAGGACCGCACTGCACTGTGTGGCGCTGCTCCCGATCCGCTCCAGCTCCATTGCCTCCTCCCGGCTCCTCCTGTCCTCCTCCTCCACGCCAAAGATGGCCTGCCCTCGCTCAAATCCCGTGCTGCCGCACTTAGCTCCTCCTCTTGGATCTCGCATGATCGGCGCTATGGTCGCGAACCTCCGCAGATCCTCCATGGCGGCGTCAGCGGCGACGGCCGGCCGAGAAAGCAGCGTCGAACGCCTCCTCCACGCCCCCAACCCCGCGGCGGCCTCTGTCCTGTTGCGGGTGTCGGGCGCTGGCCGTCGTCGACCGCCGCCATGCGCTGTCAAGCAGCAGCGCTTGTTGCCCCCGCCGCCCTTCCATACTCTCTCTCTCTCGGTGGGCCTTGGTGGCACGACCGTTAAGCCGTGGCGTGCTTTTTGGGCCAACAAGCACGAGAACGCGCCCGACAGCCGTGCTCGCCAAGGCAGTGCCCATGGCCCTAAGAGGCACGCCTGGGGCCCTAGCGTGCCCGTGCCGGCCCGACCGCTTATCGGACCGTGCTTTCACGGGCCCGTCTTGCGGCGCCCGTTGGCCATCTATAGCGGTTCACAACTAAACTACTATAAAGTATAGCATGATATTTTGGTTAGGATTATTATTAAGTTGTAGTAGTGTGTATCTTTCAGTTGACATTCTTCAAAGGATCATTAGACATTACTCAAGAATATTCTATTTTTTTAATACGCTTCTGTATGAAAATTGTAAGAAAACATCCTATGTCGTATCCGGAATCTGGATGACCTCCTAAAATATTTCCTGTGAAACATAATTTTACGTAAAATTGTACAGCAGGAAAACAAAATTAGTTACTTTCATTGTCCAGTAAAGTGATTTTATTTTTCAGAATAAAAATAACCAAGAAGTCCTAGCACAACTTGTAAGGGAATTCGGGAAATGTTTATGATGGTCCGTACAAACTTTGGGAGCTCTTGGAGATACATGTAAACTGATTGGGCAAAATTAGATTAAAGATATTATCAGCATAAATGTATAATGTACCATGTGGTTGACAAGAATTGTGTGTGCTGGGGGTTGGGGGGGAGTGATTTTTTTTAAGAAAGGAGTACTAAAATTTATGAATTATATATCTTCCATTTTAGCATCACACAAGACTTTAAATTTGTATTTAGGTCACTTCTTTTGCCCAAAACGATAATAGTTTTTGCTGATAGGAGGGAGTACATAATAAATTAAATAGTTTGCATAGTTATATGGCAAAATATTCAGCAGCATTCTTTTCGTCGGTCCCCAGTGGACAATTGCCCAACCTGCACGAGAGAAGCATGTGAATCAAAAGCAAGCGGAGGAGGAGTGTACAATAATGATGCAAGGAAAAGAGAAATTATCTAACCTGTTTAATCGATTGCTCGTTCAGCTGTACTACTTTCGAACTTCTTTTTAACTTTGTTTGAAAATTATTCTCTCACACACGTAACATCGTTGAATCATCCAAAATAATCCGAAATCTACTATACAACCCATCAGCCGAACACGCGTGCTCTCCAATCCTACCATTCAAAATTTTCCCATAAAATGCACACATGGACCACAGCTAGCATGGGACCCACCCAGAACAAAACAAGCACATGCCTTCTCGGCTTCTCTTGTAAGAAAAAAGTTGCTGCACTCGAATAAAAAAAATCGGCCACAACCTTCACAAACAGGCGTTGTGTGCCTTTCTATCCACTCGTTCCTGGAGTATGTTCTAGAAAGCTCCTGTACGGTAAGACGGCACAGAGAGGAGCGAGGAATCAGCAGCCTGATTGTTTCGGGTGAAACGATCCTGATTACTGTTTAAAAATCTGGCTTGGGTTTGGTTTGGTGTGAGAGAAAAAATACTATTTTTAATTTTATAATCCACAATCACATACGATCGTATAAGCCCAGCCGAACAGGCCAGCCGAACAGGCTGCAGGACGGTAGCCCCCGCGTGTTTTTGCGTCGTCTCTCCATCCTGGAAATAGCTGTGGCGGACTGGCGGAGGGAGGGGAGGAGAGGCAGCAGTTTCAGGGAAGGAGGAGCCTGGAAGCTGCCTCCCAGTCCTAGAGGAGAGATCCATCCGTATAAAAACACCCCGCACGGCCGCAGCGCACACGTCGATCTCCAATCACACGCAAGCAACCCATCTCCAGTTCCACTCCTCCTCCAGTGCGCAGTGGCCGTGACCTGGCCGCCACCCCTCAAGATCAGGAGCACTGCCGCCGCGCCACCGCGTCGTCGCTCAGCGAGTTCAGGCTTGGCATTACTCGATCGCGGGGGATCATCAGTCATCAGAGCGGTGAGTCGATCCATCTCTCACTTGCTCTCTGTGTTTCCGAGTAATGCTGCAATGTCCGCAACTGGTACCCATCATCTAATCTCAGAATAAAACCTGTTTGCGATGTTTTGTTTCCCACATTTCATAATCGTTCAACCAAATTTTGTTTCTGCTGACGACACTCTGTAGACTCTGGTTTCTTCTTTTTTTAAAAAGCTGGGACTTTCCTCCGTCATTTTTTTTGGGTTCTGCTTCAACTACGCTCTATTTCTCTGTTTGTTTCTTGTTATTATAGGCGCCTCTTGCTAGTGTTGTTGTTCTTTGGAACAAGGACACACGTAAAGAGGAGAATATTCCCACCGAACATGAACAAATGAAACATAAACATTGCCTGTACTTGGTCCAGTGATCCTACTCCCATCTTCTCGGAAGTAAAAGATGGAGGGAAAAACAAGCTTATGCGAACATTGGCACAATAGACTAAGGGTGTATTTGGTTTGTGTCTCGATTTTGGCCGCCACACTTGCGTTGCGGACGCAAGTTGGGTGCGGCTAGTTCTGACTAGGGCCAAACAGTCCCTTAATTATTATTCACGAGTAGAGTAGTGCGCTTTGGGACCAAGAGGGAACTGAGAACCGTTGTGTAGCTTTGGTAGCACCTGACTGAAAGTGACACCTAAGCTAGTGCAATTTTAAACGTCCCTTGTGGCCAGCACACTAGCTAGTTCAACTACTGCTCCTAGTACTACTAACCAAGGATGTCGAAACTACTAGATTGGAGATCTTACAACACATCAGCTGCTTCTTCTTCTTTTTTTCTGTAAAGGGTGTAAAGGAAAAAAAAACATAAGGGAGAGAAAAAGTTATACTAGTGCCTGGCCATCGCTGCCTTTGGATATTTACATTATTGTTTTGTCCACTGAATAAAGCTCCAAGCACCAGCAAGCACTAGCAAATTTATTTATAAAAGAGGGACAGCAGATTGCTCGTAGACGTAATGTGGAGCACGACAGCACATCATGTGTTTTCATCTTTTGGCTGTACTAGGATCTAGTGACGGTAATTCTTTGGTGGCCGAGGAAACAACCAGTGAAGAAAGGAAAAGATTGGAATAGGATCCTCGATAAGGTCCAGCACCTGCCAGAGTGCCCGTAGATAGGCATCATGTCATGCCTGTACCAACTACAGTACTAGCAAGCACACAACGGACGACACATGAATATGTGTCCTTGCTAAAAAAACAAGACACATGAATATGGGTATACGTAGGGGCGTCGGGCGGACGCGGCCGGGAGAGAGCTGCTCCACCAGCACCACCAACTCACCAAGGCAAGCCTGGGTCTCGGAAAAAAAAACTCACCAAGGCAAGCGAGCGGACAACATAATAAGGCCAACAGATTCTCCCCCACAAGCCACAGTTCCTTGTAATAAGAACTGGACCCAGCTGCTGCATGCGCATTCACATGTGCAGTGCAGTGTTGTTGTCGATGCCGTTGCGTTGGTTGATGCGGACGATGGACGTGCATTGCATGCGATTCCCATTCCCATTCCTTCCCCGGCATCAGCCGTGCATGCCTTCCGGCCGGCTGTTTGCCTCTGTCGCATAGAAAGAGTTGCTGGCTCAACGATGCATCCACTATGCCGGCCAGTTGGGCAGGCACGCAGACGACAGACGCCCTCACGCACGCCGCGCGCACAAGATCCCCCCGCGATCTTTGTTGCCGGCACAGTGCCCTGCCCCTACCACGTGGCCCTGCGTCTGCCCGTCCATCGGTCACCTCTGCTTTTATTATTATATTTCCTTGATTGAACGAACGAGAGTTCCTCCGCCCGGCCGGGTGCCTTGTCAGATTTTTTTTTAGTTTTTCCTTGAGACCGCACTCATTTCATTTGGACGCAAAAACTACGTACGTACTGCGTGCGTGGTCTGGGACGGTTTACGCGTGACCGATCGAAACCAGCAGGTGCCGTTTGCGTTTTTGGCATGGGTGGACGGACGCGGCACGGCAGGCCAACCAGGCTCCTCCTGGTAGGGGCGCTAATCACGGTAGCCGCCATGTTTAGCGTCCAGCCCAGCTCAGCACCCGTCCCGGCCGGGGTCCTGGTGTGGGGCCGTGGCCGTGGCTCGCTGCTCCTCCCGGCGAGCGGCGACGCCACCACGGTCTACACTCTACACCAGCCGGGAGGGCGGCGCATGCAGCGTGCCTTGTCGATCGATTCCTGCGGTCGCCGCCGTCGACGACAGATCTCATCTCTCCCGCCCAGGTTAGGATCCAGCTTGTCAATAATTTATAAATCGTATCGTGTCGTTCGATCGCTTTGCTGATAGATTATTCTTTCTATAATATATATATATATATCCCTTCATTACCACGATCGGGTTAATTAATCCACTGGTGCTAATCACGGCGCCGCCGTATGTACGTACGCCGCCGAGAACATGCATAGTTTCTTCTTATTTTATTATCGCCGTAGTTAGCTCTAGTCGGCAGTACTACAGCGTGCATGACACGGGCGGCCGGGCGAGCGCCGCGCGTCCGACCAGGGCAACCGCAAGCGCGTCACTGGGGCTCTGGACCGCGGCGGGCCGGGGATTACGGCGCAGATTACCTGCGTGCCGTTTCTGCTGATTGGCGCGCGCCCAACGAACGCTAACGTGCCGACCACCGCCAGCTAACCATGCATCCATCTCCCGTCCCGCATGACCTGATGATATATGGCTCATCATATCGATGTTCAGGAGCTCCACACCGATTTGATTTCACCTCCCACGTACGATTCAAAATCCACCCATCTTCACGACATCACCAATCGCCACCTGCGCTTACACCGGGCCCGAAGAATATAATCGGTCACGACAGCGACGACGTGGACTAGTACTGCTCCGGCGAGGAAGAATTCGGTGAGGTTGACGCTTCCTTTGTAATACGTACTGCACACAGCTACGGACCAGTTTTATAACATACGCGATTGGTCGCGTCCGGGTGACGGCGACGGCTCGCCGCCATTCTAGCTAAGCTCTCTCGCGTTCTCTCTTCATCGGGGCCTAGTAGCAGCATTATAATAGTAACTAGTTGCTTTCCGATTTGAAGTTTGCATGCACACCTGGTGCGCTCCGGCACCACATGCAGGTGCTACAAGCCAAGCCTCCATGGATCTGATCTGATCCTTCTCAACGGTGCATGATGGCACCCCTGCGGGAGTATATTTTTAGCGTGCCTAGGCCTGTCATCCATACCACCATACCACCTGTCATCCATACCACCATACCACCGGTGCCAAGTACATCAGTATGTAGATTTCGCCATTTTCAGCCTTAATTGCTGCGTCTATATAGCCAAGTACCTTCATCATAGGTCTTTTCTTAGACTTTGGCCGCTCATAACAACGAATTGGAAGAAACGGCCGGCCTCCACCCAACTGACTGTTCATACACAGTACGGAGTACTTACTTCCTTAAAATTTAACATTTTTCAGCCATATATACGTAGCATCGTAGCCAAAAGTTCCCCAATCGCTGGTCGTAGGGAAACCATCTCGACGCCATGACCTCCGTAAACGAACTTTTGTTTTTTTAAAAAAAAATGCATAAACCAAAACTTATTAGGGCAGTGATTAGAGACGAAACATTTTTTTAGAGACACTGATTCCGATTTTCAAGTCAAACGGTTTTCCATGGTTTCTGGTTCTCAGCTGAGTTGTTGTCCTACAGATGTTCATGGTTCTCACTCTGAATTCTAGAATTCTTTGGCAGGATTCTCCTGTTTCTATCAAGAAAAAAAAACAGTTTTCTTTTAGCAAGGATTTAGCTGTTTCTGAGAGAGAGAAACGGTTTAATGATGAATCCCCTGCCAAACATGCTCTTAGTAGCCTGCTACCGCCTGTATCACCACCTATGCGAAAAGCTATCACGCAAATGGCACTGATGTGGCGCCTTATTCCCGAATGCCATGAAAGAGTTGGTTACGACGGCGGCGTTTCCAACAGCCAACGAAATCATCACTAGCTTACATTTCGCTGACTTTGGGCATGAGGAGCCGTTGGCGACGCGCTAAATCGCCTAAATATCCCCAAAAAACGTGGAGGAGTAACCCTAAACGGTGTCCCATAACGAAACAGAAGAAACAGACGCCTTGATTCGCTGGCGTACGTATCCGCAACGGGCAGCTGCTGACACGTAGGCAGCCAGGCATCATCATTGCCTGCGCCTCTGTAGTCTAGCCTGGCCATTTAAAAGGAAGCCCTCAACCCCGTTGCCTGCACATGCTCCGGTCGGTCTCCCCTCCTGCTCGCTTCCTTCCTTGATCGAACAAAGGTGCTGCTAGCTAGGTGTTGATCGAGATCGTTTCCTGCGTTTCAAACAAAAAAAAAAAAGATCGTTTCCTGGCTGTCCAACAACTCGATCGGCAGAGCAGAAGAACTGTCCAGATATCTCCTGCTTGCTAGTAGTATATATAGCTTATCTTACCAATTCAGATTTGTCTTAGATTCCGGCCAAATCTATTGATCTCAGCTTAATCAGTCGTCCAGCTGGGCATTGACACTTGTAAGTTCTCCTGTTGATTTTTTTTTTTTGCTCTCAACAAATTTGGTGATGACTTGATATCACCGCCCCTCCTTCCCCCCTCCCTTTCCTTACTCACAGTGCGTACGTTGTGTCCGTTGCTTTATATTCAGTTCTGAGCCGGTGTCTCCTCCCCCTGCAGCTGCAGGACAGCAGGACTTCAGGTCTCTCACGGAGCCAGAGTGAGGTGAGGTGAGCCATGGAGGCAGCCAACAGCAAGACGCCCCGCGCGGTGCCGCCGCTGCTCGCCGAGGTGAAGGTTTCCAACCTGGCCGGCTTCGACGTCACCCCAACACCGAGCCCGCACGCCCAGGACGCCACCACCCCGAGCCCGAGCCCACGCCCGCCCAGGATGCCGTCCCGCCCCGGGGTGGGTTCACTTCACTCCTGAGTCCTGACCGATCGTCTTCCTCTGCCCACCGTCCGTCCGGTCGTGTCACGCACAGCGAACGTGGACTGATCGTGTTCTTGTTGTGTTCGCGACTAATGTATGTATACTCTACTATGCAGGTGCCGCCGCTGGACCGCGTGCCGCGCCGCAGCGAGGTGGTGCTCCCGCCGCTGGACTCGCCGTTCCAGGCGCCGGGGTACCGCTCCGTGCGGCCGGTCTCCATCAGCCTCCCGGCGTCGCCCAGCGGCTTCGGCGTGATGCCCGCCATCCCCGGAATGGCCAACGGCGCCGCCGCCGGCGACTCGGCGGACGGCCTCCGGAGGCAGGCCCTCCTGGCCAACGCCGCCGAGGCGCGCGAGCCGCAGCCGCAGACGCCGCCGCCGCCCGCGCGGGAGAACGGAGGGGGGAGCGTCCGGTTCACGCACCAGCCGGCGGACAAGGTGGAGTTCCGCTCGCAGCCCATACCCGGTGGCCAGCCCCCGCGCGCCGGCAGCAGGGCGGCCAGAGCCGCCAGCAGGGTCATCAGCCGGGACAAGCGCTATGACTCCTTCAAGACCTTCTCCGGGAAGCTCGAGCGCCAGCTCACCCACCTGTCCGGCGCCCCGGAGGTCCACGAGGAGGAAGAAGAAGACGAGGTCGTCGCCACCACCAGCCGCACCACGTCCATGCCAAAAGTTGATCGCTTCTTCGCCGCCCTGGAAGGCCCCGAGCTCGACAAGCTCAAGGTACGTGCACGGTCACTTTTTCATTTATTTGGATACTCCTCTGTCCCAAAACAAATAAAAATTAGAAACTTGCTAAATCGAGATGCCTGAAGTTTCGTTTTTTAGACTATAGTTATTGCATATATTTTATATATTAAAATTGTAGGTTTAGTTGTTACAATTTTTAATTTTCGGTTCCAAAATAAAAGACCCGTTAGATAAAACTACAAAACGCTATTTATATTGGCACAAAGACAATTAAAAATAAAAAGTTACAATTGTTACTATAATCAGGAAGGACAGAAATTTATTATGTCACGATACAATGATAAATAACAAATTACAAAAATAACAATTTAGTTTTACTAGTTGGTGGTACAAGAGTGTTGATTAAAATCATCTTAAAATTCAGGCGCCTAAAATGCAGGAGAAGTGATAACTTAAGAAGTTATTCTGAATCAAACTGTTTTATTTAAATTTAACTAAACTTATAAAAAAAACACCGACATTTGTAACACCAAACAAATTAGTATAATTTATTACATATATATAATAAAACTAGCAAACGCGTCTCTACATTGCAACACAACTCAATGCATCTTGAAACCAGACTTCCTACCTGTTAGACATGAGTTGTTCTAACTCGTATAAGTATACATTCTGAATCCGAGTCACATACACAGTACATATAAGGTGTTAGAGTAGTCTAGAAAGTAAAAAAAAAAGAGGTTTGAAGAAACGTTTACTTTTTAAGATCATTTATAAAAATAGATATAGGTATAAGATATAGATATAAACTATTAAATTATTTCATGACATCGTTGTTGCTACTGTAAAGTTGGTTAAGCCTGGAATAAGAAAAGTCTTTTCTTGCTTCCCCCTGAGCTAGAAGGAAGAGACACCTTCGATTTTTAATTTAATTATAAATTGTTTCGGCTTTTCTCTAGATAGGTCCAAAAGCTAGAACAACTTATAATCTAAAATGAATAGATATAGATCATAATATAATATGATTATTTGGTGACATCGACGATGCTACTACTTCTTTCTATAGAGTTAGTCAAACCTAAATAATATGACTTTAAGCTATTCTAGAAAAATTCTTTCTTTATTTTAAATTATAAGTCATTCAGACTTTCTACATACGTCATTCGAACAGCTTATAATTTAGAATGAAGGGACTAATTTATTTCTGGTCGGAGGTGGTCATTTGCGATAGTGTTTAGCATCCATTGCTCTGTTTCCAAGGTTACTTATCGTTCCTCCTGCCTTGTTTTCAGTCGTCGGAGGAGCTGGTGCTGCCGTCGGACAAGACGTGGCCGTTCCTGCTCCGGTTCCCGGTGTCGGCGTTCGGTATGTGTCTGGGCGTGAGCAGCCAGGCGATCCTGTGGAAGACGATCGCGTCGTCATCGCCGACCATGTTCCTGCATGTGACCCACAAGGTGAACCTGGTGCTCTGGTGCATCTCCGTGGTGCTCATGTGCGCCATCACGACCGTGTACGCGCTCAAGATCGCCTTCTTCTTCGAGGCCGTGCGGCGCGAGTACTACCACCCCATCCGGGTGAACTTCTTTTTCGCGCCGTGGATCGCCTGCCTCTTCCTGGCCATCGGCGTGCCGCAGTCCGTGGCCAGGGAGCCCCTGCCGCAGTGGGTCTGGTACGCGCTCATGGCGCCCGTGCTCATCCTGGAGCTCAAGATCTACGGGCAGTGGATGTCCGGCGGGCAGCGGCGCCTGTCCAAGGTGGCTAACCCGTCCAACCACCTGTCCGTGGTGGGCAACTTCGTGGGCGCGCTGCTGGGCGCCAACATGGGGCTCAGGGAAGGGCCCGTCTTCTTCTTCTCCGTCGGGCTGGCGCACTACAGCGTGCTGTTCGTGACGCTGTACCAGCGGCTCCCCACGAACGAGACGCTGCCCAAGGAGCTCCACCCGGTGTTCTTCCTCTTCGTGGCGGCGCCCAGCGTGGCGAGCATGGCGTTGGCCAAGATCACGGGCGAGTTCGGGTACGGGCCCCGGGTGGCCTACTTCATCGCCATGTTCCTGTACGCGTCGCTGGTGGTGCGGATCAACTTCTTCCGCGGGTTCCGCTTCTCGCTGGCGTGGTGGGCGTACACGTTCCCGATGACCGGCGCCGCCATCGCGTCCATCCGCTACTCCACCGAGGTGGACAACGCCTTCACCAAGGCGCTCTGCGTGGCGCTGTCCGCGGTCGCCGTGCTCACGGTGACGGCGCTGTTCGTCACCACGCTGGTGCACGCCTTGGTGCTCCGGAAGCTCTTCCCCAACGACATCTGCATCGCCATCACGGACCACAAGATGAAGCCCATCGTGGAGCTGCGCGAGAGCCAGGGCGAGGGCGGCAGCACCAACAGCAACGACATCGAGGCCGGCGCCGGGGGCAAACAGTGATCTATGGACGTACGACGCGCCTGTGCTGCTGAGGAAGCATAGGCAATGCACGCACGCCCCAAGTCGCCGAGCTTCACGCCAACGCAAGCGCGTGGGGGGATGACGCGACCGAGTTCTTGCTTGGATGGGATCTTTCCAGGTGTTGCCTGCTTGGTTCGATGGTGCAGACGGATCAGAGGAGGCTTTTGATCGATTGCACATCTATTAGTTACTCTACTAGTCAGTATAAAACTACTTGAATGTACAGATGGGCTACGTTGTATGAAACGCGGCTGGTTATTTATCTATTTATTTATCGTGGAATGATTATGCATGCAGTGTCGCTTTTACTTTAGCATCTGAATTTCTCATCAGTTCCTCCTCCAGCCGAAAGTTGAATGACTCTCTGTATTGGCTACTGCTACAGCCTACTGCCAACAGGTAACGCATTGGCCATTGGCCTATATGTATCGCCATATCACAGTGGATCGCGTCGTATGAAATGGTAATTGTCCTGGAAGATTCTGGGCTGCGTCATTTTTACTCTGGCATCTCAATTTCTAGCTTCCTCAAGCTGAAAATTTGAATGATAATTTCCTGGGAGACTGGGATGAGATAAAGGAAATCAAAGGATGACTTTTCTGTTTATGGAAAAACTTTTGATGATTGCTTTAAAAATTTAGACAAGGTTTTGTAAAGATGTGAAGAAAAGCACTTAGTCCTTAATTGGAAAAAATGTCATTTCATGATTAGAGAAGGAATAGTGCTTGGACATTTGGTGTCCGAAAGAGGGACAGAGGTAGATAAAGCTAAAATTGAAGTAATTGAACAGTTATCTCCTCCCATAAATATTAAAGGGGTCCATAGTTTTTTTGGTCATGCTGGTTTTAATCACCGCTTTATAAAAGATTTTTCACATATTGGTAGACCACTTATAAATCTTTTGGCTAAGGATGTTCCCTTTGAATTTGATGATGCATGTTTGAAATCTTTTAACATTATTAAGAAAGCACTCATCTCTATACCAATCATTTAACCCCCTGATTGATCGCTACCTTTTAAAATTATGCGTGATGCTAGTGTTTATGCTGTGGGGTAGTTTTAGGACAAACTAAAGATAAAAAGCATCATGCAATTGCTTATGCTAGCAAAACTTTGACAGGACCTGTCGGGTTCATAAACCCAGGGTTCTCGATGGGCCCGCTTTCCAGCAAAAGCTTGGCCCAGCAGACGGCAAAACTATAAATATTTACTTGTTGGTCACTTTTCGTACCGATAGTTGGCGCCGTTCGTGGGGAGGACGCCGTGCGTTCACGCTTTTGGTCATCGGATGGCCCACCTTTCCGCCACCTTCGGCATGACGGGCTCAAGTGATACGATTCGCTTCGGCTCGCTGGAGTTTCCCATGCTCCCACCTGTTGGGATGTGGGTTCCTTCCGTCTTTGAGCCGTTCCAGACCTTCCTCTTCGGAAGCCTGGACTTCATCGCCGACTAGCTCGATGTGCTTCCCCTCCACGAGGAGACACTTGTCCCGGCGCCCATCGGAGGAGGAGCACCCTCTGTCGGCTCCGGGCCACCCAATGACCTCAATGACGAGACACTTGCGCTTCACTTCGAGCCTACGTTGGGCTCAAGCCCCACTGTGAGTAACATACATATTGTTCTTTACTCGATGTTGAATACCTTCCGCCGATTCTCCAAAGGGGCCCCATTGCCCCTGTCGCGACCGTCGTGCGACCGGTTCCCCTACGGCCTCGCGTGCCCCGCGGACGCGTACGCACGAGGGCTCCGAAGGACACTGTTACCGCCCCCTCTCACATCCAAATTCATGGGGATGGCGGGCTACGCTCCCACGTCTTTTCACAACCTCGTGGACGATGAGGTTGAAAGCAACGGCTCCAGCATCTGCGATGTGGCACTTGGCCACCCACTGTCCTGGGAGTGCGCTATGGCGGATGCTCCGGGATAGCCACCGATGGTAGCAGAATCTCTATAGACCCACACCCCTCCAAACCCTCGTGCGGAGGCCCTCGCTCATGCGTAGGAGCACGGCGAAGAGTTGCGACAAAGGTGGCAGAGCCACCTACCACCTGCGCTGGCAAGCTCGGCGCAGCACGCTGCGCCACACACGCTTAACCCCAGCGAGCAGCGCTCAGGGTCACACCTATCAGGTCTAGCGCAACATCCTAGACGGAGGAAATGATCCCCCATAGTTCGCTCGAGCTGGCCAGAACATCACCGCTGCGGGCTTCCCGAGCCTGTCGACCCCTAGGAGCAGGCGATCCATCGGAACCTCCGAGCACTGGTGGAAACCACAGCCGTTCAATAGGCGGAGAGCTCCGCGTCGCGACACCGGCTCGCGGCCTCTTTCCCCACCGGGGGAATGGGGGCGCACCAGTCGAATCGCTCCATCCGCTCACCACTACAGTCGCTGGGCGTGGAATAGAAGGCCACAGTTGCACCATGGCTTGATGCGGTGCCCGCTCCACAGTGACCACCTGTGCGCGAATGGCTCGGACCAAACCACGATGCTTGGAACATCATCAACAATCGGTGTGAAGCCCGACATGTTGATGACACCCATCAAGGGGCGGTGAGAGTAGGCGGCACGGGCCCCGACCAGACCATAGAGGGGAGCGGGGACACGCACCCCAGGCATGGTCGCTGACCAGACGACTGAAGTCCTAGCCCGGACGGCTTGGGACCATGGGCCTTTGGCCGTGGCATTCAGAAAGTGTTGTTCCCACAACGCTTCTGACCACCCACCAACATCGCCAAATACACCAGGGAAATGAATCCCGGTATATGGCTCGAAGACTTTTGGCTCACCTACCAAGCCGGAGGAGTGGATGATGACCACTTCATCATTCAATACCTCCCCATCTGTGTGGGGGAGCATGTTCGAGCATGGCTCGAATCCCTCCCGCCTGACAGCATCCGTGACTGGGCGGATCTCAAAAGGATCTTCATCGGGAATTTCCAGGGGATGTATGTCCGTCCTAGGAATTCCTTGGACCTCAAGAGCTACTAGCAGGAGCCCAACGAGTCCTTGCGGGATTACATCTGTAGGTTCTCAAAACAATGCAGCTCCCTTCCTGATGTCGTTGATGTGGACATCATCAGCGCGTTCCTCTCTGGGACAACCTACGAGTCCATGATCCACAAGCTCAGCTATCTAAAGCCTCGTGCCACCCGTGACCTGCTCGACATCGCCACGAACCACGCCTCCGGCGAGGAGGCGGTCGGAGCAGTCTTTAGCAGAGGCCGGGACAAGGGCAAGGCCAAGCGCGAGGACCAAGGCGATGGCCCCTCCACGCAAAGGGGCAAAAAGAACAAGAAGGATCGGCGCCGACCGACCGTACTCCGCTTTGGTCACCATGGCCGATCGTGCGGGCAAGCAGCCCCAGCAGGGTCAGCCCGACCACTTCGACAAGCTCATGGAGAGCCCATGCACCAACCATGCCTACCCTGTCAAGCACCTCTATAAGGACTGTGAACTCCTCAAGCGCTTTCTGCGATAGGCTAGTAGGCCGAAGGAAGGAAAGGGCAAGGAGGCAGCGGCCAAGAAAGGAGACGCGATAGGCAAGGATGATGACGACTTTCCTGACCCTGAGGAATGCCTCATGATCTTTGGGGGATTCGATGCCATCTACTCCAAGCGCCAGCACAAGGTGCGCTACAGAGAGGCATGCGTCGCTGAAATGGCCGTCCCCTCTTTTCTTAGATGGTCAGAATCTCCAATCACTTTTGATCAGGGGGACCATCCTTCCCACATCGCCAGACCGGGTCGCTACCCGCTCGTCGTCGGCTCCATTGTTCACAAGAAGCGCCTCACCAAGGTGCTGATGGACGGAGGCAGCGGCCTCAACATTCTCTACATCGACAGCCTTGATGCCATGCGCATCCCCCGGTCGGAGCTCCGCCTAATGAGCTCTCCCTTCCACAGCGTGATCTCGGGGATGCAGGCATACCCGCTCGGGCAGATCGACCTGCCCGTCACATTTGGCGACCGAGCCAACTTCCACTCGGAGGTCCTCACCTTTGAGGTGGTGGACTTCCCAGCGTCTTTCCAGGCCATCTTGGGGCGGCCATAATACGTAAAGTTCATAGCAATCCCCAACTACACCTACCTCAAGTTGAAGGTGTCGGGACCGAACGACGTCATCACTGTGGGTAGCACCTTTCGCATGCCTACACGTGCGACCATGAGCATTACGAGCTCGCCACTGCCGTCATCAACTCAGTCGAGCTCCCTTAGTTTAGAAATTCATCGACTCCAGCAGTCCCAGACTACAACAAGCCAACCTCCTCGACTACCTTCCACCCAATCGAGGAAACTAAGGCAGTGGGGATCGACCCCACCGACCCAACCAAGATGGTGCGGATCAGGGCCAAGCTCCCGGCCAAATGGGAATGCGAGCTCGCTGACTTTCTATGCGCCAATCACGATGTTTTCACATGGAAACCTTCTGACATGCCGGGCATACCACGGGAGGTCGCCGAGCACACATTACGCCTTGTCCCGAGCTCAAAGCCCGCCAAACAATGCCTGCGTCGCTTTGACAATGAGAGGCGCAGGGCCATAGGGAAGGAGATCGCAAAACTCCTGGCAGCTGGATTCATTAAGGAGGTAGACCACTCCGACTAGCTAGCAAATCCTGTTCTTGTTAAAAAGAAGACTGGGAAATAGAGAATGTGCGTTGATTATACTAGCCTCAACAAAGTGTGTCTGAAGGACCATTTTCCTTTGCCATGAATAGACTAGATAGTCGACTCCACCTCAGGATGCGAAATCCTCTCCTTTCTGGATGCCTACTCAGGCTACCACCAGATCATGATGAAAGAGTCCGACCAGCTCGTGACTTCATTCATCACCCCATATGGTTTGTACTGCTACGTAACCATGCCTTTTGGTCTAAAGAATGCTGACGCCACCTATCAACGGTGCATGCAGCAATGCTTCGTCGACCAAATCAACCCACTCGACCAACCTAACCAAGTTGAGCGGCCAAAACCAATAATCACCGTCTATGTAGATGACATAGTGGTCAAAACGGCTCAAGCTTATGACCTGATCGCAAACTTGGCCGCAACGTTCACAAACCTCCAAAGGTTCAGCATCAAATTAAATCTCAAAAAATGTGTTTTTGGGGTTCCGAAGGAGAAGCTTCTTAGATACATCATGTCTAAATGCGGCATCGAGGCCAACCCCAAAAAAATCACAGCCATCTCCAACATGGGCCGTATACGCAATGTCATGGGCGTACGGAGGCTCATCGGCTGTTTGGCCACCCTGAGCTAGTTCATGTCCCGGCTAGGCGAGTGGGGGATGCCCCTCTATAAACTTCTTAAAAAAATAGACATGTTCGTCTGGATTGAGGAAGCACAGTAGGCTTTGGAAAGCCTCAAAGCATCACTGACGTCGGCTCCAATCCTCGTCGCTCCTGAACGGGGAGAACCCCTCCTCCTCTACATCGCAGCAAGCAACCACGTGGTGAGCGCCGTCGTAGTCGTCGAAAGGGAGGAGCCGAGACACCACCTGAAGGTCCAACGACCCGTATACTTCGTCAGTGAGGTACTCACCAACACCAAGGTTCGGTACCCCTAGGTGCAGAAACTTCTATACGCCGTGCTGATGGCAACCCGGAAGCTCCTGCACTACTTCAATGACCACGAAGTCATGGTCATCACTTCATTCCCCGTTGGGAGATATCATCCGCAACCGCGACACCGTAGGATGGATCTTCAAGTGGGCACTCAAGCTAATGGGCCATGGCATCAGGTATATTTGTCGCAGAACCAACCAATTTATAAGAGCACAAGTACAATGGCAGCCCGCAAGTGGTCGCACTGTCATACTTGAGCCCATATAAACCCGATAGTCCATCGAGTACCACGACGGGTCTCGATTAATGATCCACATACAACCAAGATCGCACATGATTCAACATATATGTCACATGTTACATAAGTTCACAAATACAGTTCATTCATCAGAGTACGAAATATGGTTATTACAAACCAAGTTCGATAGATAGTAGCGGAAGCAAATTAAAGTTTGACACTAGCATTTGCCAACATAGTTCAAATACAGTGCCAACACATGATCACAATCCACAAAAGCATACAAGAAGGATTATTAAAGGTGCCTGCCCAGGGCTCACTCCTCATCCACGGCGGGACAGAAGCAGTGCTTACAATAGCGGTGATAAACTATACCATCTGCAACAATGGGAATAAAACCCTGAGTATGAGAAGGCACTCAGCTAGACTTACCTGTCATAAACCAAAAATAAATTGACACCAAGGATTATGCAAGGCTTTATAAGTGGAGGTAGCTTGACAACATTTTGCATAAAAAGCGATTAACTCAGTTATACAATTATATTTTGGTCATCAAGTTAATTATAGCTATTCATCTAGATTAGCAACTAACCTATGCCAAACATGTGGTATATCATTTGATAGCATACAATAGTAACCATATCCAGTGTAGTAATTCCATGATTATCCAAACCATCACATTCCATAATACAATTACTATGATGTTGGGGCTAGCCAAGTTTCTCACTATCTGGGAGTGACGGTGACTCGAATAGATTTTAACCAGCTGGGAATTTATTCCTAACACAAACCCAGGCAGACCAGATCAACGGTCACCTTAGGTCACCTTTGGTATAACTCAAGTTCACATTTCATGGGCTCGCCCGACCACCAGTAATCGGGGACAACCATGTTGCCAGGGGCGTTCAGCCCTATTACGCCCTTGGGCTCACGTCTGCTCCCTACACATCCTTACTACCATCCAGAGTGTAGACTTTTATAGAATGAGGCTTGGCCTAAGTTGAGCTACTCGGCTTCGCGGTTAGAAGGAGTTATTCGGCCAGCTAAGTGATAGGCATACGTTTAATCTTGTCAAGTGTCAACAACAGACGGTCCTTAATAAAGCATGCATGTAAATCACATGAGTCAACCCACACATAGATTCCTTCCGCCTCCATTTACATTACCCCATGGTTCTTTTCCACGATAGCAAATATAGCCTCACCGTGCTTTGATATTCACCTATATCTCGTAGGTCACAGTGAAATCACCCGACTTCTATCGGTCTAAGCATGGCTAAGCATATATTCGATCCTAGACCTACATAGGGTTAAAGGTGTATATATCTAGACAAGATGGTTCCATGCATCAAGTGTTTTCAGTCAACTCTTATAACCTAATGCATCAAACATAAAGGACTCAAATATTATTTTGTAAAACATGCGATACTTAGAATGCTCCGGGGCTTGGCTTTGAGGAAAGAGGTGGGTCAGTGATCTGGGCACTGTGGAGCTCTTTAGAGTCTCGCCTCTTCTCCTAGAGTTGTGGCTTGAGGAGTCTTCTGCTAACCCTCCTCCTCTGCTTCGTTGAATTCCAACAACGTTATGTCTTCGGACAATCCTATATACATAAACATGAAATAAGATATCACGAATGCATATAAGATGACACCTGTAATATGATATAACATGATGAATGCATCGTCATAAGAACTTTCAATAGCATGGTATTAAGGTAATAACAAGTGCATCTTATTCTACTGAGTAGGTGCATATCTCTTCTCTGCTACTTAAGCAAACACTTCTATAAATTATTTATTGGATTACAAGACAGTGGTTACTTGTTTTAACCATAACTGGAGTTATACACATCAAAATAATATGGTTGTGGACATTCTAGAAATCATATGAAATTGTCTACAACTTTCTTTTAATACCCTTAATGTGATTCAACAGTTATCTAGGCCAAACAATTCAGTTATTAAAAGCTGTCCAGAAAGTACACATTTCGGACATCAAACTTCTAATAGCCAAAACTCTTAAACCCTAAGGCATGTGACAATGAAATTTTAACACAAGGTAGATCAGTAAGTTATCTACAACTTTGTTATTAACAAGTTTTACAGAAAATGCCATTATCCACATGAAATTATCAACTCAACCAAAACTATACATGCAGCCATTTATTTGAATTATAAAGCAATAATTAATTAGTTGTGTACAACCAATTACTTCTAAGCCTTACTATTAACATCAACAATTCATATGTATTACAAGTACCATAGAAAACATCATGGTCAAGCGCAATTTATTTATTTAAATGCCTTTATTAATTGAATTAGATAATTAGGTGAAATAACTAACATATAACAAATGTGCACAATAAATTCTCATAAAATTATAGTGGCTTCCAAGTGCTCTCAATAGACTACTGTAAAAATTTCATACCATTTGAGCATGTATAACCTCCTCTACAAAAATGACAAGCTAGCAAGGTTTATTTTGGTAAAAATAGTTAACCCTATAGAAAAGTGTCAAACAACAGATTCTATATTTTTCTTAGCTTCACATAGTGCCATAATATTATACAAAAATTTGCATGGCAATATGTTCCTTATTTTTAAACCTATAATTTTCTTTAGAAAACACCATTTATTAATAGATAAATAGAAAGATCATATTTCAATCAAGTTTACTATAAGTTTATTATTTTTCCTACCTAGATCATCTCAACACAAGACCAGCAAAATTGGAACCACAATTTTATCACATTCCTAGCTCAAGTTACATATTTTACAAAATTGTAAACATTCAAAAAGCACTTATCTAGCTATATTTTATTGACATAGAAAAGTACTAGAAACAGTGCATCTCATATTTTTATAAAATACTAAACTTCATGAGGGATCCAACAAAATTTGGTTCACCAAAATTGGACATTCCTAACTCTAGATATCATTTTCCAAAGTTAGCGCAAAAATCTTTAAAAGAAATAACAAAAACCCTAAACTGTAGTCACTGACGTGTGGGACCCAAGTGTCAGCGGGGGTCCACCTGTCAGCCTAACCAAAATAGAGGGGTGCGTTTGACCGGCACTAGCTCACCGACGGCGAGCTCTCCCAAATGAAACCGATTTACACCGTTGTGTTCTACTCACTATCCGCGCCTATTGATATAGGTGGTGGAGGCGCGGACGCACCGGAGCTACCTCGTCGCCGGCCATGGCGGCACGACGGCTCTGTGCGGTGGTATGCCGGCTGCTACAGGCATGGCAAGGCTCGATGAGAAGTGCACGAGCTCCGCGGTGACCAAATGAGTCTCACCGATGCTACTTAGACTAGGTGGGATGCGCCGACGAGAGCCTGTTCTTCGCTTCTTGGCGGTGGCGCGGTGAGGAGAGCAGCTGCGCGCGATCGTGTTCCTTTTGTCGGTGAGGCAATGGTTCGCTGTAACGTCATACCCCAAGCTAGGACACACCCTAACCAAGCTCTAACGCGAAGAATAAGATGGAATGCTCAAGTGAGCTGAGCGGCAGCGAGCTCGCCATGAAGGCGGCCATGGAAGCCGAGATCCCGGTGAGGACGAGAACGGTGATTTCGCCCTCACCGTAGCTCGCCTGGCACTGCTACTACATCGAGGAGGTAGAGGAGAAGATGGCGTAGCTGCTGGCTAGATGGAGACAACAATGGTGTTGCGGTGCGGGCTCTAGGCAACGGCGGAGTAGCGCTGTGGCTCGGCGGCGCTCGGTGCTTCCATGGCGAGAGCGAGAAAGAGCAGTGGAGAGGGAGAGAGCGCGAGGGAGTGAGAGAAATGGCAGCGTAGCTCCTCCTTAAGCGCATGCCAATGCGCTGCGACGAGGGCCCGACATCGGCTAGCGGCTGCCATGCGGCGGCCAGGTGCTGCGCCCGGTCGGCCACGACACGGCGCGACGCAGCGTCCATCAAAGCACAATGGTGAACTTGACAACGCGATTTCAAACCCTCCAAGCTCCTAAACTGTGATTAGTTAGCACAAACTCTATTAATAAAAGTTGGAGATCTACATACCAGCTACAAAATTGCTTTAGAACTCATCTCCTAATTCACAATGGTTATGGAGTTAAATCATCACAAAGTCAGCCACAACGAAAATGTAAACTCAATATGACTTAGAAAAATTCCTAAGTTCCAAAAATAGTGAAATGTTGATTCTTGTGATCCAAATTCAAGCATGTTAGGAGCTGAACTAGCCTATGACCCAAAAATAAAAGTTGTTACACTACTTGAGTTCTACAACTTTGTTCTAGGGTACATAGCCATGTAAAGTTTCTAAAGTGATATTCAACTCCAGTCAAACATACAACTTGAAAGTGATGACTTACACTATAACTATGACTTAGAGACCAAACTAGCCTTAGTCATGAATACCAAAGTTGTTCCTAGTAACATTCTAAACATGTTTAAGGTATTCCTAAGGTTTGACAATCATTTTATACATTGGTTACCTATAAACTCTAGCGTAGGTAAGGCAATTCAGTGACAACACAAGCAATATAAGCAAACATAGAAATGATATTTGAGATACTCATGCTCATGAATGATCAATGATGCTTGTGCTCATGCAATGCCATAGCTAAATGCAAGCTTAACACCTAGGGTGTTATAGCCCCTCCCCCTTATAGAAATCTTATCCCGAGATTTGTAAGACCTACCATTCTTTGAAAAAGATGGTATAAACCTCATGTAAGTAATCCTCCCGTTCCCACGTGGCATCTTGTTCACTGTGGTTATTCCACACCACTTTGTAGAACTTAATGATCTTACTTCGTGTTACTCTTTCCATCTCTTCTAACACCCGGATTGGTTTTTCTTTATACGTCAAATACGATTGGAACTCAATGTTGGTGGGTGCAATGGCTTCCTCAGGTATGCGAAGACATCTCTTCAACTGGGAAACATGGAAGACATCGAATATAGCACTCATCTTAGGAGGAAGTTGTAACTTGTAAGCGACATTCCCTTTTCGTTCAGTAATCTTGTAAGGCCCAACATATCTAGGCGCAAGCTTTCTTTTCACTCTAAATCTCTATACTCCTTTCATGGGTGACACTTTTAAGTATACATAGTCTCCCACTTCAAAAGTTGGTGGTCTTCTTTTATCAGCGTAACTCTTTTGTATTGACTGAGCTGCTTTCATATGCTGTTGGATAATGCACACCTGCTCTTCAGCTTTAGTGACAAAGTCAATGCCAAAGTATCTTCTTTTGCCAGGCTCAATCCAATTCAAAGGAGTTCTACATTTCCTACCGTACAAAGCTTCAGACGGAGCCATCTTGATGCTTGCTTGATAACTATTGTTGTAGGAGAACTCGGCTAAAGGTAGCCATTTCTCCCATGAACCCTTGGAAGATATAACACAGGCTCTCAGCAAATCTTCTAAGATCTAGTTTACTCGCTCAGTCTATCCAGAAGTTTGTGGATGGTATGCTGAACTTCTGATTAGTTTAGTCCCCAAGGCTTGGTGCAAGTGTTCCTAGAAACGAGCTATAAACTGTGGTCCTCGATCTAAGATTATAGTCCTAGGTATTCTATGTAGTCTCACGATCTGAGAAACATACAGTTCAGCGTACTTCCCCATGTGATGCCTTGTGGTCACTGGTATAAAATATGCTGACTTGGTGAGATGATCTACAATGACCCATATGGAATCATGACCTTGCTATGTCATCGGAAGGCCTGTAATAAAGTCCATACTTATTTCTTTCCATTTCCAGCCTGGAATAGGCAATGGATGAAGTAATCCAGCAGATTTCCAATGAACGGCCTTTACTCTACTGCAATTATCACACCTAGCGACATAGGCGGCGATCTCTTTCTTCATCTTGGTCCACCAAAAATGGGTTTTTAAATCTTGATACATTTTGCTACTACCCGGGTGGATAAACAACTTGGACTAATGAGCTTCATCTAAAATTTGATTTCTAAGCTCACGGTCTTTCGGTACCCCAAGTCGGTCCTCAAACCATAGCACAACTCTTTCATCTAATCTGAAATGCTTGGTTTCTTGTTCTTTCATCTTTCTCTTGATGTGAAATATACCTACATCTATCTTTTGTAGTTCTATGATTTTGCTCTCAAGTGAACAACTGATAGTGATATTGTGCAACACAACAGGATGTAACAAATTAAATTCATCTTCCAATAATGCTTCTAAAGTGTTGCAATGAGATTTTCGACTAAGTGCATTTGCTACAATATTGGCTTTTCTAGGATGGTAATGCACTTCCAAATTGTAGTCCTTGATCAGTTCTAACCATCTTTGCTGTCTCATGTTCAGCTCAGGTTGAGTGAAGATATATTTGAGACTTTTGTGGTCAGTGTATATGTGACATACATTGCCCAACAAATAATGTCTCCATATCTTTAATGCATGAACCACAGCTGCAAGCTCTAAATCATGCGTAGGGTAATTGACTTCATGCTTTCTCTACCGCCGAGAAGCATAGGCAATAACTCTTCCTTCTTGCATAAGCACACACCACAAAAGGCTTTTCAATGTCGGGTTGTGCTAAAACAGGAGCTATAGTTAACAGGGTCCTTAGGGTGTGAAAAGCTGCTTCACACTCTGATGTCCAACTGAACTTTTTATCTTTCTAAAGGAGTCTAGTCAAGGGCTTAGCTATCTTGGAGAAATTTAGAATGAAACGACAATAGTAACCTGCTAACTCTAGAAAACTCCAAACTTCATGAACCGAAGTCGGGGCCTTCCAATCCATGACCTCTTATACTTTAGATGGGTCTATAGATATTCCATTGTAACACCCTCGGTGTTACACTGTACAATCTTTTACTAAAACACTGCATGTGCATCATGTTTATGTGATAGTGTATGAATTATAGTGTGTAAATCAATTCCTGTGACTCGAAACGTTCATCGGAAACGCGAAACAAATGTTATATTTCAAGTCGCGTTATATAGCTTAGAGTTCTAAACGAATTTTTATTGAACGAAAATGCTATAGAACGCATACCCGGCACTTTAGTAAAGTTTGTAGTGTAAGCTTCATAGGTGGCGGTGAAATACTTGCGGTCGAGAATGGGATTCGCTAGATAGCTTACTTAATAGCTTGGAAATCACATTCGACGCAAAACCGTTTAAGACTTAGCCGAAATTCCTAAGTCGGACAACGCTTTGACGAAGCTAAGTTTGGTAATTTTTGTAGGCCAAATGGATTAAGAAGTAGTGTAATTTGATGGTTGGTTTTAGTAGTTTGATATACCATCTCGAGCATAAAATAGGTGGTTTAGGAACTGGATCATCGAGTGGGATTTTTGAGCTGCTTTAAAAAGCTCGCAAGGCACGTTCACGGTCGGCTTTAGCGTTTGGGCGCGGTCACCATGCCCGACACTCAATGTTGTCGCATCGGTGGTCAGTCCTCCCGCTGGTTCCGCGCTGTAGGCCGCACCGCCGTTGCCACGCCCTGGCACGCCATGCACGCAGGCACGCGCACGTCACGTCCGCTTGGCCACGCTGCCTCCTCGTGCTCGCCTGCGCGGGACCGTGCATGCATGGCCATCTTTGTTCTGGCCACGACTAGCTGGTGGCTTGGCTAGCCTAGGCTACTATCGCATGGTGCCACTGTTGAGCATTGTCACTTCCGCCTGAGCCACTCTGCTCGCCGTCACGTCAAGCTGCGTCCCCGGTCGCGCTACGCTCCGACCGTCATAGGCATGGCCACTGCTACCGCTGACCCTTCATGGCTACACGCGCGTGGGCTTTCCCCTCCTGCATTGCCATCATATCCACTTTGATGCGATGCCGTGCTGACCAGCGCCATGCCACTGTGGCGCACAGGACCGAGCCACCGTCATCGGTTTGCAATTTATGGCCGTGCGGTCCACCGTCCTGAGCGCGTTGTCCATTTACCCATCACCCTGTAGCCCATGCACGATTGTGCACCGATTGATAGCCGCATCATGCCACGACAGCGACGGGCCAAGCCATGCCGCCCGTCCCCTGTTCCTCTATCGCCATGGTCGTTGGATCCGCTCCTCTCATTTTGGGTCAATGGAGGTACCTCACTTCAATTAATATTGCCCGCAGCTCCATCGTATAGTCAGCCAACCACCCGACCCCAGCTTGTAGTGAGCCTTGCCATGCCACGGTCCAATTTGGAGCTTCCTTCCCATCGGGTCAATAAGACCGTGTCGGTATGCGTCGACGGCAAGCCCCCTCTCTAGAGCTGCTCGCGTTCAATTCGTTGCACCATGAACTTCGCCTCCACCTGCTCATCACCCTGTGCACCCTTGCCAAGTCTCTACCACCCTCTAGCCTCGCCTGACGCAGCCTTGCCACCACCGTGCACCACCGCACCATCCGTGCGCACTCGGCCAACTTGGCTCGGGCCACCTCCGATCGAACCACCGCCTTGATTGGTTCTGTTGTGAGTGCCTGGAGCTCACTAGCTACCCAAGTTACCCTGACGCTGTTGTAACTCACTAGAACGTCACCACTTTTAGTGTAGGAGCTCCGCCACCGTGGTCTGGCCTTACTGCGGTGTCCCAGCTCGCGCTTCCTTCACCTAGTGCTTCACGTTCACGCCTAGGAAGGTATCGGCTCCGTAGATAGGGTGGGGAAGGGCTGGTCTGGCCGGCGTAACAACCCGGTGCCAGCGCCGCCATGCCGGTGCATGCGTGGGGGGCCTGAGGGTATGGCCGTGGTAAAGGTGGAAAGAGGGAGGGGCATAGTTGTAAGATAGCAGACTGGCGAAATAGTGCTCTTAGTGTTCGCGTGATTACCGGGTAGGCCGAGGGCGTTTTCGCAAGATGACCGGCGCGCGCGGGTCCTCCCCGTCGTGGGCCGTCGTCGTGCAGACTGGGCCGCGCCCATGTGGGCCTCGCCATGTGTCGCGTGCGTGCACGCATTGTGCCAGAGTGGGTCGAGCCACTCACGCTTTGGGCTGCGCGGTAGATTTAGGTTTTTCAATTTCCAGTGAAGTATGAATGTTTATTCAATTTGGTTTTGAGCTGAACTTTGAAAAATAATAGTAAATTCTATAGATGTCCAAAAATTATGAAACAAAATTTGTTAGGTTCACAAAAATGCTATCTATCTGTTGATGTAGTTAGTTTACAGTTAGCTATGGTAATGATAGACTCATAAATTCCCTTTAGAAAGCTTAGTATTAGTTAGCTTAATATTTGTAGGAATTTTTGTGGTAAATTGATGATAGCTTTAGCAATGAAATTTTTACAATAGGCTCATTAGATTATTATGTGCTTACTATAATTTTTTGTAGCTCTAGAGTAGGTTGATAAATAGAGTATCTAGTACCCCTTGTTTTATCATATATAGAGTAAATCGGTATTAAGAGTAAGAATACCTTTTGTTGCTAAGATAATATATGTCATGCTTCATACTTGTTAGTGGTAGCAGTAGGTAACTTAGCACCTTAGTCGGTAGGACTAGCTTAATAGCTTGATGGATGTATTTTTATTTTAAGAGTTACTATGGCCGTATTACTAAGTGTTGCATCATCATTTCATGCATGTAGATCACGAGTTGGTAGAGTTTGTGCTTGCGGACGAATATGACTATGAGGATGTCATTGAGGAGTATGAGGAGGAGATCCTCATGTAGGTGGGAGCCCCGGAGCCATTCGTTGCTGTCTTTGTTGACACACCGCCTGCCCAAGGCAAGCCCCGGTGCATAACCCCTATTTTGAATGATTGTTGAATATATATATGATGATGTGCATTTACGTCGCCGGCATTTTATGGAAACTACATGCATAAATATATCTACCTATGAGTCCTACTAGTATAGGTCGAGTAGCTGCTATGCTCAGGATTTCGGTAGCGTGAGTAACCTGTCGTTACTCACAATAGGTGATAATTATGATCACTAATGATAAAATGGTGGAAAGGAAATGGTGACCGGGCAGGGATATGGTTTGGGTATTTGTGGGTGTAAGAGGTTGTGTCCTGCGGCTAATAGGGCATAGCTTGGTTACACTTTATCCCTATCTATGTTGGTTAAGGACCGGCCATTGCATTGGACGCTAGGCAAGTCACATATTTATTATCCCGAGCACATACTTGGGTCTAGGTGCAGGGAAGACTTGTTGCTCTCTTGTCGTGGGTTCTGGCTCTTTTTGGACTGACTGATTGGAGGCGGGGATGGTGGAGGTCTAAGCACCGCACTAAGTCTGGTACTTAGGAGCGGGGGCTTGGAGTCCAAGTTTGGACGGGGACCTGGACCCTGTGATAGAAGGGTGATGGGTTGGTCCTGCTTGTGCCTGGGGTACAAGCGGGGCATGTGTTTTCGGGGTATCTAGCTGGGCACATTGATTCACAAATCGCCACCGTGTCGGTACGACTTGTCTAAACTCTAGCACCATAGTAAGAACTGAAAGATGAACGGTGAAGAAATGAAACTATTGCTCAACTCTTGCTTGAAAGTAGAATAGGTGCTTACATAGAATGGCTAGATAATGAATTAATCATGACTATGAATAATAACATAAATAAGGATTCGCTATTGGCATTGGTTTTTGCAAAAGAAAACCAGCAAACTATAAAGCTTATCATATTCCTTGGAGTCGGGAAATTATTCCCACTAGTCGGATAAGTCTTGCGAGTACATTGTGTACTCAAGGTTTATTTACCCCTGCTGTAGGTAATGCTTGAGGAGTACCGTTGTGTGAAGGATTCTTCTAGTGGGCACAGACGGATCCTTGTTCTTTATCGATAGATGTTTATTATCATTTCGTTGTTTAATATTCCGCACTCTGAATTTGGCAATGTAATAATGAATTTCTAAGAACTCTGGATGTATGAAATATACTAAGTATTGAAACTTGTTCTCATTATTGGATCATTGGGGAAAAATGTGGACTATTCGGGCTCTCCCTTGGGGTGTGCCTGACGGAACCTGCCCACTGTAGCTCACTTTCGGGGTGCTTAGTGTCTGGTGGAAGACGAGCACCACCGTAAGTGTGTTATTTCGGGCGGTTCTGACACATCCATCTCTCGATGAGATGCGACCCAAGAAAGGTACTTTGCTCAACCAAAATTCACATTTGCTAAACTTGGCATATAACTTATGTTCCCTCAATCTGGACAAAACAACTCTCAGATGCTCCACATGATCTACCTAATTCTCTGAATAAATCAAGATATAATTGATAAACACAACCACAAACTTGTTGAGCTCGGGCATGAATACCGAATTCATCAAGTACATGAAGTAGGCAGGAGCATTCGCCAGTCCAAAAGACATGACCAAATACTCGTACAAGCCATACCTAGTGGAGAAAGCGGTTTTAGGGATATCCTCTGGCCGGATCTTAATCTGATGATAGCCTGACCTCATGTCAATCTTTGAGAATACCTTTGCTTTTGCCAACTAATCGAACAGGATATCGAGGACGTGCTTTAGAATTTGCATGTCTCTGATTGTTCTGGTTCTAATTGTCGTTCTTCTTAGGATGGGGGCATTCCTTGGCCTGGTGACCCACTTGATTACAGTTGAAGCATGGTTGATTGCTCTTGGGTCCTACTAAGCTTCCTTGCCCTTAATTCCCCTTGGGTAAGGCAATGGTGAACGCCTTACGAAACACCTTCTTAGGTCGGTTGGTCTAAACTTTTGGTGGAGGAGGCCTAAACTTGGGTTGGTGGTCGAAACTGTGGCCTAGCTGCCATTGGAGCTCTGGACTGAGAAGACCCTAAGGCACCTGCCTCAGCTACCCTCTTGCGGCCCTTTGCTGCCGCATGCAGATTGTTGTGGTTCTCCTGAGTCAAGGCATCACTGATGAACTCATTGTATGTGGTGCACCTCGAGTTGGCCATAGTTTTCATCAGCTTAGTGCTAAGACCTCTCTTGAAGCTTTTGATCTTCTTTTCTTCTGTATCGACAAAACCTGGGGCATAACGGGATAGATTGTTGAAAGCATGCATGTACTCAGTAAGGGTCTTGGTCCCTTGTGTGAGCCGCATGAACTCAGCTGCCTTCATGCGCATTAGCCCTAGGGGAATGTGATGTCCCCTAAAGGCTAACTTGAATTGCTCCCATGTGACCTGTGCATTGGTAGGTAAAGAGGACAGGAAATGGGTCCACCATATCCCGGCCGGTCCTTGCAGCTGATGGGATGCATATTTTGCCTTCTGATGTTTTGTGACCCTCAATAGATAGAACTTTTGCTCAATAGTGTTTTGCCATTCATCCGCCTAGAGCGGTTCCTCAGCCACCTTGAAGATAAGAGGCTTGGTGTCCAGGAAATCCTTGAAAGAGCTATACTGATTTGGCTTAGGCACCTATTGTTGCTAATGGGCATGAGCCATGTTCTGCGCAATGAGGCGCAGGGTTTCCTCCATAGTTCTCTGGCTTTCCAGGAATTGGGCAAAGAATTCATTAGCAGATGGTGGTGGCGGTGGTGGTAAGTCACCGTCATTGCCCTCTTGGCTGCTGCCTGCTCTAGCATGAGTGCGAGTCATCTACAAAGTTACAACAATCAGTGATTATTGGATGATGTCAAGAGATTGTAGATGAATTGTATAGTCATGCCAAACTGAAATTACTAGAGAGAATCTTAAATTCATACAATAAAACAGAGGCATAATAATTCATTCTCGCAACATGACATCATCAATTTGATCACTTATCGAGCTCATAGCGCATTAACATACAAGTCATAATCACCAGTAAAACAAAACTGGAATTTCATTAAAGTTCAACCCATCATAAAACAATATGCAAAGTGCCAATATTACACGGAAGTCCAATCGCAATTACCAAACTTTAAACTACAAGTCCATTACATAAATAGCAGGGATACATCTAGCGCTTTAACTAGTCACTAGGTGATTCTAATCTTCATTATGATCGTTGTCGAGGTCAGAGATAGGATCATCCTCATCCTCTAGCTCCACTTCTTCGTCCCAGCCGTCATCTTCTACTAACATTTTTGGATCTTCTTCTTCCTCGTCAAGGATCAGGTGCAGTTGGTTGTTCAGAAAATGCACCTCATGCTGAAGATCCATTACTACGTTCTGGGTCTATGCAAGTTGCTAGCACAAGTCCCTCTCGAGATAGTCCTATTGGACACTCATGGCGTGGGTCCTATCTCGTTCTGCTTTTGCCAAAGCTGCACGGTTGTTTGCTAGGATCCACTGGCGTGTAGCGGTGAATGCCTCGGCATGGGCGGCCTCTAGCTACTCCTACAATCGTGTTAACATCGCTTGATCATTTGCTCTTGCCTCTTGGGCAGCAGCTCTCTGCTGATCAACTTGCTCCATTTGGGTGTGGAGATTTCCCAAAGCTACATATGCTTGATCGGTTTCCCATCGGGCCTCACTTGCTGCCTTTTTGTGCTTGCGCACACGCTTCTTTAGCTTATGCTGTGCGGCTTCGGCTCTCATGAGCTTATCCATGCAAGTGGTATAGGATTCCTACCAGAAGTCCCTGGTGTCCTAACGAGTGTAGAACATCTTCATTACTGCAAACATGGCGCTCATAGCGGGACTAGAACTGTCTGCCCGCTCATCCCGATCTCAGATCAACGCATTGCTGTTGCGCTGTGCCCACATGGTTGTGGACAGATCCACCCAAGGAAAAGTACCAGTGGCACTACTGGTAAGCTCATCCGCGTGCTACTGGCAAATCTAACTTAGTACCTCGAAGGCTACTACTTGGCCAGCTTCCCAAGGAGTTCTTCCTTCAGACTCTGCTTTCCATTCTTGCCAGAAGGGTGCTTGGGAACGAGCTGATATGGTCAGCCATACTTCATACCATGGTTGCCCCTCCAGGTATACTTCATTCTAGTAATAGAGGGGTGGTTCATAATACTCTGCATAGTGCAAGACTCTCCAAAGCACGGTAGGAGTTCCAAATATCAATAGGAAACTCTCACTTCTAGCCGGTGGTGCCATCTGTACCAACAACATGTGCAACTCTCGTGAGACAAAGTCATAATGGATAAGAGTTACATAACCGAGTAAGAGATTTATAAGGGGAGGAACCATGCAAGTATGGAATAATGATTTATCATGATGCATGCACGTTTCGTATGTCCTTACAAACTTAGGAAAAATTATTTCTAATGACATACACGGTGGCATACATACGTTCTCTCATATATAGCGTAGCTAGTCGGGCTACACGTTTTGCTATTAGTGCACCTGCACAAGAATTTCATTTTAGCCCAACCCCACAATTATATATGCAGAATGTAAATCTAGGCTCTAGGTTGTAATCTAAATACTTCCATATATATACCCATATATATATATACTTCCGTATCAAAACTACCTGATGACAATTTATTACCAACAATTAAATACGCACCATACACACATGCAAGCATGCATACACAGCCATATCAAAGCTAGCTCTCCCCGACCGCACACTCACTTCTTGCGGTCATGTCACTCATCAACTTACCTTCTTACCTGGCATAGAGGCATTTGATCCATACATTACCACTCAAGTGAATGGCATCCATACAATAGCATGCCGTATGGGCGACGAAAATGAAAACCCCCAAGTTAGTACTTAATTAGCCACCTAAAGTCCTTAATTGGGCATAAAGGAAGTGAACACTGGCACACTTTAGATTTTAACTCTAAGTTTTAAATACCTATTTATATAGCTATTAGTTGCTAGAAACTAGTTTTGAAAAACAAAAACCTTTGTTTTAAATACACATGTGGCAATTAATGTTGAATCTTGCTCTGATGCTAGCTGTCGTAGAACCGACTAATTAATAAGAGCACAAGTACAATGGTAGCCCGCAAGCGGTCGCACTGTCATACTTGAGCCCATATAAACCCGGTAGTCCGTCGAGTACCACGACGGGTCTCGATTAATGATCCACATACAACCAAGATCGTACATGATTCAACATACATGTCACATGTTACATAAGTTCACAAATATAGTTCATTCATCAGAGTACGAAATACGGTTATTACAAACCAAGTTCGATAGATAGTAGCGGAAGCAAATTAAAGTTCGAAACTAGCATTTGCCAACATAGTTCAAATACAGTGCCAACGCATGATCACAATCCACAAAAGCATACAAGAAGGATTATTAAAGATGCCTGCCTAGGGCTCACTCCTCATCCATGGTGGGACAGAAGTAGTGCTTGCAATAGCCATGATAAACTGTACCATCTGCAACAATGGGAATAAAACCCTGAGTATGAGAAGGTACTCAGCTAGACTTACCCATCATAAACCAGAAATAAATTGACTCCAAGGATTATGCAAGGCTTTATAAGTGGAGGTAGCTTGACAACATTTTGCATAAAACGCGATTAACTCAGTTATACAATTATACTTTGGTCATCAAGTTAATTATAGCTATTCATCTAGATTAGCAACTAACCTGTGCCAAACATGTGGTATATCATTTTATAGCATACAATAGTAACCATAGCCGGTGTAGTAATTCAATGATTATCCGAATCATCATATTCCATAATATAATTACTACGATGTTGGGGCTAGCCAAGTTTCTCACTATCCCGGAGATATGGCGATTCGAATCGATTTCAACCAGCTGAGCATTTATTCCTAACACAAACCCAGGCAGACTAGATCAACGGTCACCTTAGGTCACCTTTGGTACAACTCAAGTCCACATTTTGCTTGTTCGCCCAGCGCCGCACAATCAGGGACAACCAGCTACCAGGACGTTTAGGCCCGGCCTGCCCTTGGGCTTACGTCTGGCTCCCTGCACATCCTTACTACCATCCAGAGTGCGCACTTTTACAGAACGGGGCCCAGCCTGAGTTGAGCTACTCGGCTTCATGGTTGGAACGAGTTGTCTAGCCAGCTAAGTGATAGGCATGCGTTCAATCTTGTCAGAAGTGCCAACAACGGTACGGTCCTTAATCGGCACAGACAGAATCACATGAGTCAACCCACACATAGACTCCGCCCGACCTTCATTTACATTACCCCATGGTTCTTTTCCATGATAGCAAATATAGCCAACCGTGCTTCGGTATCCACCTATATCTCGTAGGTGATAGGAAATCACCCGATTTCTACTGGTCTAAGCATGGCTAAGCATATATTCGATCCTGGACCTACATAGGGTTAAAGGTGTATATATCTAGACAAGGTAGTTCCATACATCAAGTGTTTCTAGTCAACTCTTATAACCTAATGCATCAAACATAAATGACTCAAATAGTATTTTGTTAAACATCGGAGACTTAGAATGCTCCGGGGCTTGCCTTTGAGGAAAGAGGTGGGTCGGTGATTTGGGCACTCAGGGAGCTCTTTGGGAGTCTGCTCCTCTTCTCCTAGAGCTGTGGCTTGAGGAGTCTCCTGCTGACCCTCCTCCTCTTCTTTGTTGAATTCCAACAACGTTATCTCTTCGGACGATCCTATATGCATGAGCATGAAATAAGATATCACGAATACATATACGATGACACGTGTAATATGATATAACATGATGAATGCATTGTCATAAGTACTTTCACTAGCATGGTATTAAAGAAATAATAAGTGTATCTTATTCTACTAAGTAGGTGCATATCTCTTCTATGCTACTTAAGCAAACACTTCTGTAAATTATTTACTGGATTACAAGACAACGATTACTTGTTTTAACCATACCTAGAGTTATACACATCAAAATAATATGGTTGTGGACATTCTGGAAATATTATGAAATTATCTACAACTTTCTTTTAATACCCTTAATATGATTCAATAGTTATCTAGGCCAAACAATTCAGTTATTCAAATCTATCTAGAAAGTAAACATTTCAGACAACAAACTTCTAACAGCCAAAACTCTTAAACCCTAAGACCTAAGACTATGAAATTTTAACACAAGGTAGATCAGTATATTATATACAACTTTGTTATTAACAAGTTTTACAAAAAATCCCATTATCATCATGAAATTATCAACTCAACTGAAACTATACATGTCGCCATTTATTTGAATTATAAAGCAATAATTAATTAGTCGCATACAACCAATTGCTTCTAAGCCTTACTATTAACATCAACCGTTCATATGTATTACAAGTACCATATAAAACATCATGGTCAAGCGCAATTTATTTATTTAAATGCCTTTATTTATTTAATTAGATAATTAGGTGAAATAACAAACATATACCAAATTTGCACATTAAATTCTCATAAAATTATAGTGGCTTCCAAGTGCTCCCAATAGACTACTGTAAAAATTTCATACCATTTGAACATGTATAGCCTCCTCTACAAAAATGACAAGCTAGCAAGATTTATTTTAGTAAAAATAGTTAACCCTAGAGAAAAGTGTCAAACAACAGATTCTATATTTTTCTTAGCTTCATTAAGTGCCATAATACTGTACAAAAATTTGCATGGCAATATGTTACTTATTTTTATCCCTATAATTTTCTTTAGAAAACACCATTTATTAATAGATAAATAGAAAGATCATATTTCAATCAAGTTTACTACAAGTTTATTATTTTTCCTAACTAGATCATGTCAACACAAGACCAGCAAAGTTGAAATCATAATTTTATCACATTCCTAGCTCAATTTACACATTTTACAAAATTGTAAACATTCAAAAAGCACTTATATAGCTATATTTTATTGACCAAGAACAGTACTAGAAACAATGCATCTCATATTTTTATAAAATACTACACTTCATGAGAAATCCAACAAAATTTGCTTCACCAAAATTGGAAACTCCTAGCTCTAGGTATCATATTCCAAAGTTAGCACAAAAATCTGTAAAAGAAATAACAAAAACCCTAAACTGCAGTCACTGATGTGTGGGACCCAAGTGTCAGCGGGGTCCACCTGTCAGCCTAACCAAAATAGAGGGGCGCGTTTGATTGGCGCTAGCTCTCCGATGGTGAGCTCTCCGGCGAAACCGACCGCACTGTCGTGCTCTACTCACTATCCCACGTCGATTGATATAGGTGGTGGAGGCGCGAACGCACCGAAGCTACCACGTCGCCGGCCATGGCGGCACGAAGGCGCTGTGCAGTGGTACGCTGGCCACTACAGGCCACAGCAAGGCTCAACGAGAAGTGCACGACCTTCGCGGTGACCAAATGAGTCTACTGAGGCTACTTTGACTAGGTGGGATGTGCTGACGAGGCCTGTCCGTGTGCGCGGTGGCGCGTCAGTGCTGCGCATCGTGTTCCACGCCAGCGAGGCAATGGTTCACTGTAACATCATACCCCAAGCTAGGACACACCGTAACCAAGCTCTAATGCAAAGAATAAGATGGAATGCTCAAGTGAGCCGAGCGGCGGCGAGCTCGCCGTGAAGGCGGCCATGGAAGCCGAGATCTCGGCGAGGATGAGAATGGTGATTTTGCCCTCACCGTAGCTCACCTAGCACTGCTACTGCATCGAGGAGGTAGAGGAGAAGACAGTGCAGCTGCTGGCTTGATGGAGACAGCAATGGTGTAGCGGCGCGGGCTCTAGGCGACGGCGGAGCAGCGCTGTGGCTCGGCGACGCTCAGTGCTTCCATGGTGAGAGCGAGAAAGGGCAGTGGAGAGGGAGAGAGCGTGAGGGAGTGAGCGAAATGGGCAGCATAGCTCCTCCTTAAGCGCACACCAACACGCTGTGACAAGGGCCCAACACCGGCCAGCGGTGGCCGCGAGGCAGCCAGGTGCTGCGCCCGGTCGGTCACGACACGGCGCAACGCAGCTGCCATCAGAGCCCGATGGTGAACCTGATAGCGCGATTTCAAACCCTCCAAGCTCCTAAACCATGATTAGTTAGCACAAACTCTATTAATAAAAGTTGGAGATCTACATGCCAGCTACAAAATTGCTTTTGAACTCATCTCCTATTTCGCAACGGTTATGGAGTAAATCATCACAAAGTCAGCCACAACAAAACTGTAAGCTCAATACCGCCATGAAATTTCGTCCCGTGCCGAGGGCACACGAGCAAGCCAGAAGGGTCCGCTCGATGGAGCTGAAGATTTGCCTAGCTTTAGCGTAGGGATGGTTGATCCCGCGCACTCCCCCCGAGACGTGCCAGTCAATTTGACCCTACAATTGACGAGGAGAGAAACTTTATGAGTAATTTAGGGCGGAACGTGCCGGTATTGCTAGACAGTCCCGAATGTGCGGCTCTGAGAGCCGATATGAAAGGAGAACGACTAGATAGTCGATTCCAGCATATTCATAAGAATAAATCAGTTAAAGCTCGTGGGGTTGTATAAGAAGAATCGGTTATCGTTCATGATCATTATTTAGATAAATATTGGTCAATGGCAATAAGATGTCAACAATAATTAGTTTATGCTAAGCCAATGATTGTAAGTAACCGAACCCCTTTTATGTAAAAGAAACAGCTCATCATCATTGAACCGTTTAATAAAGATAAATCTAATAAACATATTAGATCTCATCTATCGCTATGACCAGGGCTTGAGGCAGAATCATGCAGGCTGTAGAAACAACAATAGACTCGATGACCCTAACTTATTACTAATATCAGTGGGGCATGAGGCAGACTCGTGCAGGCCATAGTACAATAATAAGATCATGGGGCTAACACATCTTTCAACCTATCCTTACTTCAACGATCTTGTGACGTGAACTGTTCGTGAAAGCACTCAATATCGGCTAAAACAGTCGATTCAGGCATAGCGCACAATTAAGGTCATGCTCTGTCCGGAACAAATCTACCGAATAACGATCCCCACTCCATGGTGCTAATAGTGGGGTGTGAGGCAAAATCACACAGGCCATGATAACGGGCTATGAAACGGTTTTCGCTAGCCAATAGATCTACTCAAGATCAGACATGCCTTAACCGCACACTATGCGTGATCAAGATTGACATAAAACAGCCAATAAAACATAACTCATTGTTTAAAGTACTAATTAGATCAGTTTAGATTAACAAACAATGGGATAAACATGATATAAGGCCGCTCTAGATCAATCCCAATCGGGCGAAGTGATATTGCTGTAATTAAATAAATAATGGAAGCAATAAGCAATATCGGTTACTTAATGAATCTATCCGAAGGAACACCACCCTTAGATAGAGCTGATAACTTGACCTTAATCTAGTTCGAGCAGTGGAGGTCGACCGGATCGATGCAGCCTTACTTGAACTAGACAAGAATCGATAACTAGCTTATACCAGAGTCGCAGTGGAGGTCGACCGGATCGATACAGCCATACGAACAGAAGTATAAGCCATGACGGTACTTATAGACAAGCAGTGGAGGTTGATCGGATCGATGCATCCATACTTGCTGAAGAACTCACCGAGATCTACTCTACTCCCACTCCTAAGTGGTGGTCGGAGCCTAAAAAAGTAAGTAACTTGTATTGGATTGATTGTGTGTTTTTTACAATAGCTGGGGTTTGATATTTATACCCAGGATCTACATATGACTCCTATCTAAGCATGACTCATCACAATCTTTGGCCCTAGAGAAAACATTCCTAATTTAAGATAACTTGGACTATAATCTTTCCCTTTTTGTAGAGTCCAACATGCCTTGTCTCGGCGCCGATCATAGCCCTTGTCGTTATCTACTGGCGCTAGCTAAAGAAAGACGATTCTAGTGTTGCATTCAAATCTGCTAATACCGACCTGCACGCGATTGATTCCTTGATGACATGATCTCGGGAGCTTTCAAGTCCCTGCGATTCTTCTTCCAAATTTTAGTGTAAACACATGCCTCCCAATTTTGGGATAAAAGTAATTTTATTCCAAAATTATCATATCTATATCCCCAATTGATCCGTAGTCACGGGTAGAGAATCTCGATCTGGGGTCTACTGTTTGTCGCCATCTATGTCAGCTCATGAGCCCATGCTTCAAAACTTTTACGAGAGTATCATTGCTTCACGGACACTTGGATTCATCTTTCCAGGTTGGCTATAAAATGTCTATCCGACCCTAGCGAGAGCAACTCAACAATTTAGCTATGTTTCTCTTCCATCTGCCCCCTTGAGTGCTCCCAACTGCGCCAGACCCTACATGGTCTATCCTTTTGCTATGAAGATCTTGAGTGGTTAGAAGAATTCTTGTGCATAGGGTGATTGTGTCGCTCATTCTAGCACCTTGTCGAGCAAGAGGATCAGCTGCTGTGGCTAGAAGAATTCTTGTGATATCACCTGAGTCTTCTCTCCATGCTCGCAGAGCTGTTCTAGTGTTTGCAAGGGATAAAATGTGTGGACACCTTCCCCTTGTTTGTTCCACACATGCCCACCGGTGAAGCCACAGGCTCCTTTCTCAGTCACCGAGAAATCAGCTGGCCATCTGTTAGGCGGGCGGCCTTTCCCCTTCTCCTGGCATAATTGTATCAATGGGCCGATGTGACTTGGTTCACGATGACCTTCGGCCTTGTGGGGACCCAGACTCCCTTCAATCCAAAGAAGCCTTGGTGGGTTGATCTCTAGTCAATGTAAATTCTTTGTATCCATCCCATGATATTTTGTAATTTGGGGAAGCAATAAGTCCGAATCTATTATCTCTTCGTTATCTATCCCCTGAATTTTCGCAGCATCGATCCATTTTCGTATCTGATTTCAATTTCACACCCCCGGTGAAATCTACCTCCTTGCCTCCCCGGGCTATATATACGGGCCATAGCTGGGGATCAAAAAACAACTCGCTTCATCTCAAACCTTCTACGTCCTTAGTATAGTTCCTGCTTTTTCATAGGTTTGAGATCATGGAGAACAGTAAGAGGTCTGCTAAGGATGCCCTCAATGGATCTGTGCCATCGCATCAACGCCTTCATCGTCAGGAGGGTACAACTCGTGATGCCCCCACTGCCTCGGGGCATAGGGCCAACTCCATTCGGCCTTTAGGGTTCTCTTCATTAACAGCTCGTCGCCAGCTCCCTTGCTATCAGAGGAGGCGGATTGACAATGATGATCTGCTTGCCTCCATTGATCGGCATGGTAAGGGTCTCGCCGAATGTCTTTCCCTCGTAGAATCGGCTCTGGCCATGGTTCGATGCTGATCGCCTCCCAAGGCCGATTCGGTGGAGGATAGGTTGGCCAAGGCCATGGCCAGAATCGCGGGTGAGATATCTATCATAACCTTTGCTTCCTCTCAATTTCATCTTCAAGATTCTGATCATCTCCCCTTTGAATCTTTTTAGATTTGTCTGTCCAACTAGAAAGCCTTTGATCGGCTGTGGAGTACGCGGCGGGATTCATCAATGCCAGGGGTGCCATCCTAGTGGTTCGCCTGCATGACATCCCAAACCATGTCAGGGAGGTCACTTTGCATGGCGTTCGCCATGGTGTTGGCTTCTGCGCAAGCCCATTCTGGCCACGAACTTCGATTCCTTCCCCATGGTTTTCCAGCCGTGGCGCACCCTGGGGATTATGAATGCCTGGTTGAGGATTTCTTCAGCGCTGCCAGCTCCATAGCCTTTATTTCCTAGGCCGATGATATAGTAGCTAAAGTGTTTTCCGGCCTGTAGTTTGTAATAGGTGATATTAGCAAACAATTTCTCTGTCTTGAGTGATTTTTCTTTTGTCTCATACTTCATACTATATGCATCACTTTGTCCGTGTTTGCTTTGCTCCTATAGGCAATACACATTGTACCGGCTTTTACCCCTTCAGGTTTATTTTCGCACTAGAGGCAATACCCTTATGGTATCGGCTATTAGAGCCGACGACCGAGCAAATTGGTTGTCAAGTATTAATCCAAACGCTAGGGTAATATTCCTTTAAATATTTCCCATTTGATTGCTCTGCCGAATTCTTCTTCTCTTCTCACTGTTTCCAAAATATAAGCATTACCAGGCGCACAATGTTTGATCTGATAAGGTCCTCCCTAATTAGGTGACCATTTGCCGAACTTGCTATCCTTTGACCTGATCAGCAATTTTACTTTCCAGACCAAATCTCCTTCAGAAAATTGCTCGTTCTTGACTCTTTTATTGTAATATTTTGCAACCCTTAGTTTATTGGCTTCAACATTTTCAAGAGCACGCGGCCGAAGGTAACTCAAATCCTCTAAGTCATCCATCATGAGATTCTTGCAGACTTTAGCTGACAAATCATTCTGCAACGTAACACTCCTCGATCCAGTCTGAACTTCCCAAGGAAGGACTACATTATGGCCATACACAAGTTCATAAGGTGACCATATCGGCTTTTTTGCTCTTGGCCATCAAGGGTAATCCATCCCTAGCCCTCTCTATAGTCTTATTGCCATTGATCGTCATAAGTCTATCCTGGCTCAATGTCGATGCGGGACCCACGGGATACCCCTCAAGGAAGAGAGAAGATCTAGTCTAACTAGGTCTCTTTTCATGTAATCTTAGTAGTAGTATTATTCTGTAATTCTACTAGGAACTCTCATTATAAACCGACTAGGACTCTGACCTCCTGACTATATATAGGAGGGCAGGGATCCTGGAAAGGTGACTGGAACTTTTGAACAACAGACAATCAATCCAACGCAAGGCTAACGCCGACTGGACATAGGGCTATTACTCGATCACAATCGAGGGCCCGAACTAGGATAAATCGACTGTCTCTTGCATTCACCGTCGAGTTTCGCATACGCTGAATCCCAAACAAACTACCCCGGGGACCCCCGTGGCAGGCTATCGATGGTCAAACATCGACACTCAAATACCCGATGCCATTCAACAAAAGAAATGAAAACTACTGGCCAAAGTCAGAGAAGGTATAGCCATCCGAAGTAGCCTCGAGAGCATTCCTAGATCAACCGAAGAAGACAAACAACAGATCACAGAAGCTGATGCTATTCGGCTAGAAGTGTTGAAAGCGATCCAGGATGTTCTAGACTTGTAATTCGTATATCAACATATGTCTTGTATAGAATTAATGACAACTACACTTTCTGTTGTCTCACTGTGTTCTCCTTTGTTCTGGCTAAAGAGCCAATTTTGAAAATAGCCGATTCTAGACTCCCGATCTTAATCCTATTTAGGTCTGAAAACATGGCCTTTATTAAGAGAGCCCTTTGATCTTATATCCTTAGTCATCCAGCGTTGTATTCTCTTCGCTATTAGCGAGGTGGCGCTTTGCCTCCTATTAATTGCGGTTGCCTTTTGCACGACCCGAGGCGTCCACCCCTTTGTTCCATGGCTTCAAATACCGGCTGAGGGCTCCGGCCATGAACACATCCGCACCTGCAACCGTTCCTGTTCCTTTGCTTTTCTCCGCCCTCGCAGAACTCTGTAGTGGCCTTTCTCTCTTCCTGTAGATTCGATCAACTTCATGGTCGGCAAGGAGAACCGCGGCAAGCGCGCGGTGGAGGAGGTCCCGGAGGAGAACATGCCGATGAACCAGCGCCTCCGACGCATGAGGTAAGATTGACATCCTCTGTTCATAATGATGATCTGTTCTGACTCGCCTATAGGTTCATCATGAATGACAGCTGTAGCACCAGGTTTTAAGAACAAAACCAGATACACACTATATGTGAGCCTAGAAAGTCAAATCTCATATATAGCTACAAATAAAGGTAATATCAAAAGATAATGCTCAATATAAAACATACTAGTAGAAAGAATATAACCTAAGAGTATAGACAGCGGAAAGACAACTTCGATCTCCGGGTGAAGACTCTAATTCCACAGGGACAACTGACTGGTTAATCACAAGCCTAATTCCTCCAAACTCTAGCAATTTGGTACCCATCCAGGATTTTGCCAAAGTAGTGAAATAAAACAAGTGTAAGCTACTACCGCTTAGCAAGCATAACATGAGGGGATGTAGGCTCAAAAGGCTTGACACAGCTGAACTACGGTAAGCACTTTTAGTTGGTTATATTTTATTATTAATCATAAGTGGCTAAGTTATGCTTAGGCTCCCAAATATGAATAATTAGAGATATCAGCAATTTTAATCATAACCCAAACCATCTGAGAAACCAACTATTCAGTAAGGGTCTAGGCCACTCGTGACCGTGAGCACGGCTGATATACCAGTTTTACACTCTGCAGAGGTTGTGTTGTGTAGCCCATATGCCCAGGTTAATTACTCCCAAAACACTTCCAAGGTGAGCAGGCAGGGTACACTACGAAGCTTTTCCCCAGTCGTTCTAATAAGGAGCAGTCGCTAAGGATTCCATCTCCCAGTGTTATGGAGTCATCTCCAAAGGTGGCACTGATACACGCAGCATAGTACGCACCCTGGGGATGAGGCCCATACCCAACCCGATATGCTCCTCTTGCCCTTTTTCGGTAAACTGCTACAAACTAGAAAGAGCAAGGTACTAGACTAAGACCAGAGCCATGTAGTCCTCATGGTTGTACTGTAAGTCCTAGGTTGTCACTTAAAGGTAAGTCCTTATGGAGAGAAACTAGAGCACCATAAGAAAAGGCCCAATGCTCTAGCCCCCTTGGTTCCATGTTGCAAAAAAAGCATCTTTTAATACCATGTTGCATATATCTTTAATTGTATTCTTTAATCAATATTAGTTGGAGCAAACTGAGCATACTACCCACATGCACAACCCATAGGTATATAAGGACAGGATAATCAATATCAAGGTAGGTAGACTCCAAGCAGTTCATTAACATATGCATATGAATTAAGATTGCATTAAAGTGAATAGGTAACAAGGAGCCTCATATTATACTTGCCTTAAAACACCGATCCTTTGGTAAGCTTTAATCTTCAAAGTTCTTCTTCTTCTTGATCACCATGTTTACCTCACCGACTGGACGAAATCATAAAGCACCACACAAGCATCCATACAATCATACACGAAGCAAACAATAGATCTAAATTAGAACAGTACACCAAACATAAAATCAAGATAAAAAGTTTGTAAAATGAATCTACGTCTCGCTACGAACACAAACGCGAAAGCACACTAATCGGAGCTACGGTTGAAAAGATACAACTACCGAGAGATCTACTCATAAAACTATTAGCTTCATGTGTTTTAATTATATAAAAACATATATAAGATATAATATAAATTAAGTCAAATTTAAGTTTGAAATATAATACTAAAATAAAAAAAATCATATTTTATTTATAAAACCTAGTTGCATAATTATTATTTAAATTAGAGGTTAAACCTTGGAATTCCAGTATTAGCGACATGATAAACATTGTCACTAACACGTAGATCTCATCGCTATGAATCTAACGCAACTTGAGTGGGCTAAAACAGATCTAAAACACAAAAGATATGAAATAAACAAGATTTCCTTTATTAAAATAATAGATTAAATCTAACATCGAATTTTAAAAGTTGAAAACCTACTTAACAATAGTATGAACATGTAGATTATGAAATTACGAACCTAACGCAAGTTGATTGGGTCAAATCGGAGTTAAAACGGAGAAGTTATGGCTAAAACAAAATCAGTGGCAAATCTGTAAATAAGTGAAAACGTATTTTGTATCTAAACAGACAAAAATACGCTTTTCAAAGAAGAAAACGCGTACTGAAAATACACTTTGGACCGCGGGTTTGAAAACAGAAAACTAGAGGGGCTCTTTTGCAAAAGAAACCGGTGAAGGGGTACGGGATGATCTAGACTCTTGATTTAAGAACGGACGGCGGGGATTAGAGGAGGGAGGGAAAAAGGAGAGTCGGCCGTCAGCTACAGTGCCCAACGTGGCGACCAGCCATTGCCGATGATGGAACTCTACCGAAACAGCGATTTCGGGCGCTGTTACTTCAACGAAGGACTTGAGGAGGTGGATAAAAGAACGGCGAGCTCACCTAGCTGATCCTCGCGGACGGGAGCGGATCCGTGGCGGCGTGGAGAGGACAGGGTAGTGTGCGGCTTCGGAAGGCGACGGCGGACCGCGGCGCTAAGTGGTTGCGCGGCTGCGGTTGCTCGGAGGCAAGGCGGAATACATGTGGCAAGGCGGGATAGAGAGGAGGCGCGGCTCGGCTTATATGGGGCCGGGCAGCGTAGGGCGCAAGGCAGGGGAGGAGTCGGCAGCGGCGTGAACATGGAGTCCATGGCAGCGGCGGAGTCCGGAGCAGCGACGATAGGAGGAAGAGGAAACAGCTGACATGCGGGCCAGAGCTATCAGCGGGAAAGGAGAGAAGGGAGGCGGCGGCGTCCGTGCTGGGTTGCGGCGCTAGAACGGGCCGTGTAGAGGAAGAGAGATGTGGGGCGATGCTGGGCCATGCTGTGGAGGGAGGGGAAGACGGCCTGCGCAGGGTTAAGGTAGAGCTAGGCCGGTGCTAGGGCAGAAGCCCACGTGGGAAAAGGCATTGAGGGCGAGAGGGCCGGCCAGGACAGCTGGCCTTGGGCCGAATAGGAGGGGAGAGAGAAAGAAAGTTTTCCTTTTCTATTTTCCTTTTCCTATTTCCAAACCACATTCAAATTTGAACCAAATGCAAGTTCAAATAAAGTTTTGAATATTCTTTTCAATTCAAATAAAAGTGAGCAAATTTTATTAAGTTTTTAAAAAATAATTTTTTTACAACTTTTTAAATTCTTTCATTTTCTAATTTTCTTTTCTTTTACTTCAAAGCCATTTTTAATTTATTTCCAAAAGCATTTCGAATGTTTTCAATTTGCATCAAATCCACACAATACAAAGAAACAAATGCACCAGCATGTATGCACATCCATGTTGCTACTCCCTATAATGAATTTTAATTTAATGAAAATTTTTATTTTCCTATATTTCATGAGCACAAATTTCCAAATTAAATCATTTTAGCTCTATTTCCATAAATCCAAATTTTAGGGTGTTACAACAGCCTTCGTCCCCTTCCCAGGGCTGGCAAGCCCTCTGACGCTGCATCTTCCGCACCGGCTTCGTCGTCGGATTCTTTCAATTCGTATAACGGCAACGATGCCTGGTCCTTCTTCCAAGAATGAGGGCGGCCGAGGACCACTATTCCGAGGCGATTCAGAAAAACAGTCATCTTGAGATCTGTCTAGGGGTCTTCCAAGTGGCCCTTAATGCGGCTGAGGAGGAGGCAAGTGCCATTCGAGCGTGGCTGGCTGAGTCTGACGCCGTGGTGGTAGATAAGACGAGTTCCATGAATGCTTCTATCCTGATTTCTACCATGTTTATCTTGATAATTTTCTATGATCGCCAGCCCTGATGGTATAGTCGGAGTCTCTCCAACTGGCGGCGAACGCGGCCGCGGATGCCATCAATGCTTGGGGTTCCCTCATCAATGCTCGCCTCCAAGACATCCCGGCCCGCATGCAGGAGATCGCCGTTCACGGCGTTCGTCATGGCGCGTCGGTGGCGCTAACTGCGGCGCAAGTTTAGACCGGGTATGACGTCCATGCCATGGAGACTGGCTTTCCGATGGGCGACAGCCCTGAGGAACATGAGGACCTACTCAAAGAATTCGTCGTTGCCACGGAGGCCTTCGTGGACATTACATCTGCTCAGGATGTAGTGAACAAGGTCTTCGATTAGTTTGTACTTAGGGTAAACCGATGAACAAAGACTTTTGTTCTTTCATGAATGTGTCTCAGTGCAATGGCCTTGTGTATGACTATTTTTGTTTTGATTTCTTGCTCTGGAGGCGATACGTATTGTATCGGCTTTTATGTCTTTGAAGATTTTCATTTTTTGAACTAAAGGTGATACCTTTCTGGTACCGGCTATTAGAGCCAATGACTAAACGAATCAGCTATCAAGTGTTGATCAAATGCTAGGATAACATCCCTTTAAATATTTTGCCGCGGAGCTTTTCATACCAAAGGTTAAACGATTGATTAACCCAGGTCAAGCATCCCATTAAGCGAAACAGAACCTCCTTTAATAGATCTATTACTCATGATTTGACTTAGCGTTCACATATGTTGGCCTAAGCCCATATCCAGGACCAGTGCTTATTCTTCCTTAATCCAATGGCCGACGTGAAGCCGTGACTATTCACTAAAACAAACTCTCAGAGTCGATCGCTTGCATCGACTGTTGGCTTTCATTGCTGATTTTAATGAAGCCTTCTTTCCATAACTTGCCAGAAAAGCATTTGAAGTCTCCTAGTTCCCATACGACTGGATCGGCTGTTGTGATGCTCATAGACTCATCGCGTGAACCAGTTTGACATCATCTCCATGCCATTGAATCAAACACTGATGCATGGTTGATGGTACACAATAGTTCGCATGAATCCAATCACGACTAAGGAGCAAACTATACGACCCTTTTCCATCGATGATGAAGAATGTGGTGAGCAGAGTCTTACTTCCGATTGTCAATTCGACATTTATTGCCCCCCGGGTCTTAGACGCATTACCTCCAAAATCCTTAAGCTTCATGTCAGTCTCCATCAGATCTCCTGGTCCCTTGCCAAGTTTACGGAAAGTGGTGTAAGGCATGAGATTGACAGAAGCACCTTCGTCCACCAACATCTTGTTCATCGGTTTCCCGTCAACCAAACCTTTTACATATAAAGCCTTTAAGTGCCGATGCTTGATATGTTTATCAAATATTGCTTGTTGTATAACCATCAACTTGGCAACTACCTCCTCATACTCCGATTCATCGAAATCCGAATCAACTTCTTGATCTGCTGGAGCTCTAAATTCTGATGGCAACAGAAAAGTTGTTTGGATATTAGCCGATGGTTGCTTTCTATCGTCTGTTTGCTTAATACGCCATACTTGAGGTTTACCGGATGTCTGAGCCTATTCCAACTCTTTATTCCTTAGGCGTTGCACCCTTCTCTTCTGGCTTCTTGTCAAACCTCCTGGACACCATTGGCCTTCCTGCCAAACATATTCTCTCTCGTTGCCTTCTTATTCGTAATCTGCCCAATCTTGATCGACAACTCTTTTCCCAAGCCGATCATGAACACTTTTATTTTTTAAGCGCTGATCCATGTTATTATGATGATATGCATCTTGAGCATGGATAGACCGATGGTTGGTTTGAGATTGCCTAAACTTCCAATATTGATCGCTGCATTCTGGACAGTCATGTCTAGTAGGCAACTTCAAACCTTCATTCTAGCAATGTCTGAAGAAAGGACAATTCCAATGTGATTCGGCTTGTTTCCTTTCATACCTCTCTTTTTCCTATTGATGCTGGTATTCTTGCTTTTCCAACCAACGCTGATAATCCTTTTCCTTCTGCCACTGCCATTTATTCAACAAAATTCAAAATGTAACCCACGGCTTTGTCACCCCTGTTTTTAATGTTTCCCCCCTGCTCATATCGGCTCTTTTGCTTGTCGTGACGTTTTCTAATTTCTCTGTACTCATCAGTCGATATTTGCATCTCGGGATCAACTATTCTAGCTTCTCTTGATTTGGTTGATGTTAGGACCTTAGTCTTTCCTTTGATCAGCCTAGCCTCAACCATGTTTTGATCTCCTAGGAAAGGATTGTCATCAATTTTTATTTTCCGAGGCGTATCAAATTTGAGCCTTCCTTGCTGAATAGCCCTCTGTATATGCTGCCAGAAAATTCTGCATTCATTTGTGGAATGAGAAGTAGCATTATGGAACTTGCAAAACTTCTTATTCTTCAACTGATCAGGGGGGCAACATAACATGATTATCGGGCAACTTGATCTGTCCCTTCTCAAGCAAGAAATCAAAGAGCTTGCCTGATTTAATGACATCAAAGTCATAGCTCTCCTCGACTCCTCTTCCCTAAGGATTTGACACCATTACTGTTTTCTTGCCCCAATTCCATTCAGCCGCAGCAACTTCTTCTTCATCTTCATAGCCATCATTGACTGAGTATGGATTATAAGCTTCGGCCACTATGGTACTTTTCTGAAATCGGGTATCTCTGCGCATACTCTGGAATTGGCTATTAAGTGATGTCACTCGTTGAGCCAATTGACCCAAGTTGTCAAATTCTTGTCCCAGCAGCTTCTCTTTCCACATTGGTAGCATTCCCTGAACGGCTAAAGTAGCTAGCTGATCATCAGCTAAGTTTAATGAGAAGCATAAGTTCCTAGTCTCTCGGAACCTCTGAAGAAACTCAGTGCCCGATTCATCAGTCTTCTGCCTCATAGTTGTCAAATCGGTTATCTTCTTTTCTCTAGTCCCAGTGTAAAAATATGTATAAAACTTCTTTTCTAGGTCAGCCCAATTAGCAATGGAATTGACTGGCAGTGATGAAAACCAAGTGAAGGCTAGCCCTGATAGGGACAAGGAGAAGAAAAGAACTCAATGGGCCTCCTCAACTGATGCCTCGCCCAATTGTGTAAGATACCAACTGACATGTTCTATCGTGCTTGTATTGTCTTAGCCAGTGAACTTAGCAAACTCTAGAAGCCTGTAATTTGCAGAAAGAGCCACCAAATCATACCATTCTGGATATGGGAGTTTATACGAAAAGGTCAGCCCTTTTGGCTTCAGACCGAACTGATTCTTCATCATCTCAGTCACCTTTAGCAACAACTCATCAGCAAGTGAGTTTGGATTTCTTTGCACCTACTGACCCATCTGTGGGTTGAAATCCCGTGTACCTTGATACCCTAGATTCAGAATCATGTGAAGGGTGTTATAATCTGTGCCATAATGATACCCCTATGGAATCTCTATCTACTGGGTCCTTTGCTGATTTGCTACTTGAAGTCTCTGATTATAGACATGAGGATCTATATCTCTATAGATCCTTTGAATTGATGGTGCTATTTTTTGAGCCGACGACGGTATGTGGCCTGATGTGCCAAAATTAATCATCTGGTTCTGACCTTGCCCTGCCGGCTGTTGCACATGCTACATTGACGATCCAAGATTATACTGTATCTGATTCATAGTAGTACCTTGAGCTTGTTCAGATGAACCTTGAACTGCCTAGACATCATCATTACCAGCTAGTGCTTCTTCTTGATGGCTGATACCGACTTGATTAGTCCCTTGGGTCATCGGATCTGGAATGTTGTAACAAGCCGACCCAACTTGACCAGCTGGAAACCCATGAACCGCCTCTTTCATGGCGTTGTGGAATGTGTCCAAGAAAGCTTCAATATGGCTTGATATGGCATCACGAAAAGATTTGTTTACAACTTCCATAAAGAAACACCTATCTTCAGCTTTGACTGTATCTATCTGCCCATGTAACAGAACTCTTGGTAGTGGATATTTCTGAACAATTATGTTGTCACGTGTTTTGGTGTAGGACAACAAACATTTATTCTGAAATTCTTCTATAGCTTTGCCGATGACACCTTTATCTCCATCAGGTAGATCTTCATAATGTACCATAAGGATGCCATTATTGTTGTGAACCGCCATGACGATTGTGGTGTCCCACCGAGCGTGCCAGAAACATGTGTCGGCACAAAATTTCATCCCATGCCGAGGGTACATGAGCAAGCCGAAAGGGTCCGCTCGATGGAGCTGGAGATCCGCCTAGCTTCAGTGCAGGGATGGTCGATCCTACACACTCCTCCTGAGACGTGCCAGTCAATTTGACCCTACAATTGACAAGGAGAGAAACTTTATGAGTAATTTAGGGCGGAACGTGCCGGTGTTGCCAGACAATCCCGAATGTGCGGCTCTAAGAGCCGATATGAAAGGAGATCGACTAGATAGTCGATTCCAGCATATTCATAAGAATAAATCAGTTAAAGCTCGTGGGGTTGTATAAGAAGAATCGGTTATTGTTCATGATCATTATTTAGACAAATATTGGTCAATGGCAATAAGATGTCAACAATAATTAGTTTATGCTAAGCCAATGACTAAGTAACCGAACCCCTTTTATGTAAAAGAAATAGCTCATCACCATTCAACCGTTTAATAAAGATAAATCTAATGAACATATTAGATCTCATCTATCGCTATGACCAGTGGGGCATGAGGCAGAATCATGTAGGCCATAGAAACAACAATAGACTCGATGACCCTAACTTATTACTAATATCAGTGGGGCATGAGGCAGAATCATGCTGGCCATAATACAATAATAAGATCATGGGGCTAACACATCTTTCAACCTATCCCAACTTCAATGATCTCATGACGTGAACTGCTCGTGAAAGCACTCGATATCAGCTAAACCAGCCCATTCAGGCATAGCGCATTGTTAAGGCCATGCCCTCTCTAGAACAAATCTACCGAATAATGATCCCTACTCCACGGTGCTAACAATGGGGTGTGAGGTAGAATCACACAGGCCGTGATAACAGGCCATGAAACGGTTTTCGCTAGACAATAGATCTACTCAAGATCAGACATGCCTTAACCGCACACTATGCGCGATCAAGATTGACATAAACAGCCGATAAAACATAACTTATCATTTAAAGTGCAGATTAGATCAGTTTAGATTAACAAACGATGGGTTAAATAGGATATAAGGCCGCTCTAGATCAATCCCAATCGGGCGAAGTGATATTGCTGTAATTAAATAAATAATGGAAGCAATAAGAAATATTGGTAACTTAATGAATCTATTCGAAGGAACGCCACCCTTAGATAGAGCCGATAACTTGACCTTAATCTAGTTCGAGCAGTGGAGGTCGACCAGATCGATGCAGCCTTACTTGAACTAGACAAGAATCGATAACTAGCTTATACCAGAGTCGCAGTGGAGGTCGACCGGATCAATGCAACCGTACTTGCTGAAGAACTCGCCGAGATCTACTCTACTCCTACTCTTAAGGGGTGACCCGAGCCAAAAAAAGTAAGTAACTTGTATTGGATTGATTGTGTGTTTTTTTACAATAGCCGGGGTTTCATATTTATACCCGGGATCTACGTATGACTCCTATCTAAGCACGACTCATCACAATCTTTGGCCATAGAGAAAACATTCCTAATTTAAGATAACTTGGACTCTAATCTTTCCCTTTTTGTAGAGTCCAACATGCCTTGTCCCGGCGCCGATCGTAACCCTTGTCGTTATCTGCTGGCGCTATCTGAAGAAAGTCGATTCCAGTGTTGCATTCGAATCAGCTGATACCGACCTGCACACGATTGATTCCTTGATGACATGATCTCGGGAGCTTTCAAGTCCCTGCGATTCTTCTTCCAAATTTTGGTTTAAACACTCAATATGACTTAGAAAAATTCCAAAGTTCCAAAAACAGTGAAATGTTGATCCTTGTGATCCAAATTCAAGCATGTTAGGAGTTGAACTAGTCTATGACCCAAAAATAAAAGTTGTTACACTACTTGAGTTCTACAACTTTGTTTTAGGGTACATAGCCATGTAAAGTTTCTAAAGTGATATTCAACTCTAGTCAAACATACAACTTGAAAATGATGACTTGCACTATAACTATGACTTAGAGACCAAACTAGCCTTAGTCATGAATACCAAAGTTGTTCCTAGTAACATTCTAAACATGTTTAAGGTATTCCTAAGGTTCCACAATCATTTTATACATTGGTTACCTATACACTCTAGCGTAGGTAAGGCAATTCAGTGACAACACAATCAAACATAGAAATGATATTTGAGATACTCATGCTCATGAATGATCAATGATGCTTGTGCTCATGCAATGCCAATGCTAAGTGCATGCTTAACACCTAGGTTGTCATCCCTAGAGCTGATGCCAGAGATGCTTGTTGGTACTACATAGCATTACTACTAGAATAATACTAAGTAGTTCTTTATTAATTTATGTGACTACAAAGAATATATAAATATATGAATGAAAAGGATCTGCAAGAAGGTTGATTCAGACAAGGTCATCGACAGAGGATGGAGAAAGGTGGGAACTTGGCAAGGTCAGGGCACACTGGGCGGCGGGGGATGGCTAGGCCGTGGTTGTAGCTCCGGTTGAAGAAGAAGGGGCTCCAAGAGACCATTCCTGTGTCCAAGGTGGTGGCTTGAGCCGGTGTGCGTGAGTTCCCAGGAGCTTTGGTCTTGGGGAGGCTCACCGATGGTGTGTGAGCGGAGGTGTGGCAGTGGCATGCTGCCTTTGGTCCTGGGCTCGACGTGGTCATGGACTAGCCCACCATGGCAGTTCGACGAAGCGATGACATGGTGAAGATGTTGCTCCCATTGGCAAGGTAGACACAACTGCTCCTCGACGAGCGTCATGTCGCGGTCACGGCTAGGAGAAGGTAGGGCCATGGCGTCCATAGCCCCATGCCATGGCAAGCATAGAGCGGCACCATGGGTGACTGGCTCGGTAATGGGGTCACCGAGGGAGCTAGCTACCACAGTGCCGAGGCGGGGCGAGCTCAAGGTTCCACGGTCGTGCCCCGGTTGCACCTCTACTACAGCGAGATGTGGAGAGGCAAGGCAGAGAGGAGGAAGAAGGGTTGTGGCGGCTGGGTGGAGCATTGGGCGAGGAGCTACAAGCACTCAGCTTTTATAGGAGGCCCGCTAGGGTTTTGTGAGGGTGAGGGCTTCCTTGGGTGGTGGTGATTCTCGACGTCCGCACCACTAGGATACGCAGCGCCCATCCACGACACAGCGTTGTGGCCGGGCTCAGAAGATTCCAGAAGGAGGGGCTGGTCGTGGGCATGTCCGTGTGGTCAAGGGCAGGTAGGGCCCGAGCGCTCAACAACTCAAGGCACGGTGCGTGGCTAGGAGGGGCCCGTGGCTGCCGTCACGCGAGGGGCATCCAAGGTGGGGCACTATGATTCCTGATGGCGCTACTCTGCTTCGGACGAAAGGTAGAGGAGCGAGCTGGTACAGAGGGAGATGAAGACGGAGGTGATCTCGGTCGTGTGATGGAAGGGAAATGGAGAGGGCAAGCAAAGGACTAAGTGTGGGGGAGCTTGTTGGCGATGCTTAACTCATAATTCTACAGCCAACATTTAACCAAAATGAACAAATATGAAAACTAAAACTTAGAAATAGGGCTTTTTACTAACATTTTCCATGAGTTTTGGTACATATATGTTTTCTAGGGCAACACATGAAAACACACTAAAATGCGCAACCATGAAGGCACATTCAAGCAAAACACAATCAAAGCCATTCCAATCTCCAATTCTAGGCCAAGCACCAGCGCAGGAGTGGCCTAGGCCAAGCCAGAAGCCCACTTGCTAAGGGCGATGGCTAGGCATGCAGCCCAGGGTGCGGCCGCACCCCCGGTGGACCCACACCACCCCCAGCTCAGCCTCGCCCCACCTTGTTTAGGTGGTGCATTTAATGCCTAAGGAAGTCGGTTGCATGGGTGCTTACCAAAAATACCTAGGCAAACCATCATACTCAAGCTATATAAGAAGACCCCCTCTCCACATTCAAGATCATCATACACTTGGAGAAGAAGATCAAGAGTACTTACACTTTCTTATTAGCTTCTAGCTATGTTAGCATAGGGAGTGAGAGAGGGAAAGTCAGAGAAGTACCGGAGTTGTCAGCTACCTCCACTAGTGTACTCAGTGCACTTAGCAGAAGCAGTACCGGAGCTAACGGCCCCCCTACTTGTACTTCTATGATCGTCTTACTATTTGGAGTAAGAAGGTCATGTTCATCTTTTGATATTGAGTTCTTAAGAAAGTTATCTTCATTCATTACAAACTTGTGGGTTCGTCGTTCATCCCTACGGCAAATACTCTAGTAGAGGACTCTTGATAAAGATGAAGTTCCTGGTCAATGCTAGAGTAGTGACCAATAGCATAGACGTGGTGTCTAAGCTAGAAGTCACCTTTGTTTGCCTCATATCCCACGGTTGAGGGGTAGGTGGTAGCTGGTGACAGCCCTGTTCGTCGTTTGTAATCCCTCATGTTTGGGTATGGCGTAGAGCAGCAGGCCGACAATGCTTGGCAGACTTAGTGTTCACTGATGCCCGAAGCAAGTCTGTTGTGGCAAAGTTACCTTTTCTTAGGTTCTCTATTCATTAGAAGAACCTCACTACCTAGTTTATCCTTCCTTTTGTTCTCCTGGGTAAACTAGCCATGAGACTACTTACACCTCCATTCCTCGTGGAAATACGATACCCTGAATACCACTGGGTGTAGTGCTACAACGGTACTTCCATGCGCTTGTGGACTTTTCTGCTTACACTAAGAAGCACCAACAATATTGACTACATGGGACCATTTCCAAAGTCAAAGAATTGTGAGTACATCTTGGTGGCAGTAAACTATGTCTCCAAGTGGGTCAAAGCCATGCCATATAGAGCTACTGATGCTAAGAGCTCCAAGAGGATGTTTGAAGAAATAATATTTCCATGTTTTGGTGTTCCAAGAATGGTGATAAGTGATGGGCGCTCACTTCATTGACAAGAACTTTCACAAGTACTTGTCGAATCATGGGATCTGTCACAACATTGCTACTCCATATCACCCTCAGACAAGTGACCAAGCAGAAATATTGAATAAACAAATTAAGAACATTCTGTAGAAGACGGTCAAGAAGATGGGGACCGCATGGAAGGATAGACTACCCAATGTGTTGTGGGCCTATCGAATGGCCTATAAAACACTCCTTGGAATGTCACCATATTAACTCATCTATGGGAAGACCTGTCATCTACCCGTTGAGCTAGAATTTAAGGCTCACTAGGACATCAATTGATGGAACATGGATTTGGAAGCTGTAGGAACAAAAAGGAAGATGCAACTTTTGGAGCTTGATGAATGGCGTGAAAAAGCTTATCACAACGCCAAGATATACAAGGAGAGAACGAAGAGATGGCACGATAAAAGAATCAAGAAGGAGTTTTCCCTAGGAGATAAGGTATTACTTTTTAATTCCAGGGTAAAATTATTCGGGCACGGAAAGCTTCGGAGTAAATGGGAAGGACCATTCAAAATCATAAGCACGTCATTGCATGGATCGGTAACACTTCAAAGTGATGAAGGTACGTTATTTAAGGTATATTGTCATCATCTTAAGATTTTTCTAGAACTTGAAAAACCACCTGAGGATTTGGATGAATTAGATTTTATTATTTTTCCATAAATATTTACCTCCGCCCTCCTGATTATGATTCGTAATGTGGTAGCATATTTTTCAGGATTAGATAAATGTTAGAAGGCATAATGAAAAACAAGACCATGAGGTGGCATTAGGTGGGGCTGGCGGGCCCTACAATCAGGCTGCTCAGCCCACCTGTCTGTCTCCTGGCCTCCACTCAATTGGCTCACGAACGTTCCATCATTATCTCGCAAAATTCTCTAGATTTCTGAGCCATTAGATCATCCCTCATTAGAAGACCCCTTATGGATAGATCTTAACCCCTAGCTACCTATTTCTCCCCCCTATATAAAGAAGCCCTACTAGCCTCCAAAGCCATCCCAGCAAGCCTTTCATCTCCAGCAGCAACAAAGCTTTCCTCCTCCAAAGTTCCAATGGCCGGAAGAGACATCGTCCCCTTCGGAGTCGACCTCAACAACAAGCTCGATGCTCTAGCGCTGAGCATCGTTCCACTGCGAGAGATAGTTCCCATCCCCCCTAGCCAATCCTACTTCACCCAAGATATTCGTCATCCAGCCATCGCTCCGCCGCCACCGCGTCTACTTCTACAAGACAAGCCACGCTAGCCAGATGCACCAAAGCCGATCAAGGTGCCCAAGGAGATCAACCTCCTTCCACCCAAGCCGAACGAGACGCTGATGAGAGTGAAGACCAACAAGTTCGGGGATGTCACCTGTGCCAAGTACAAGTCAGTCACGCCTCGTGTGACCATAGATAGTGTCCGGGCTGCATCGAAGCAAGTCAAGGTTGTGCACCCGAAGGAGAAGAAGAAGAGGGCGCCACCCGCTGCTGAAGAAAATGATGAGAAGCACCAACGGATGATAATTACACTGCTGAATAATAAGATCCAAAACCTTACCGAATACACCCACGCTTTGTAGCATAGGATCAACCAAGAGCATATTTATCGTAAGGATCTAGAATACGAGATGACTATCTTACGCCGTTATGTTGTCAATTAGGACAAGTATAAGAAGTGAGAGAGTTAGGATGTTGATTAATAAGGCACGCTTAGTCATTTAGTTCGTTTAATTTAAAGATTGTGTTAGATCATGTTAGTTCAGAAATTGTGTTAGTTAAAGTTTGCTTGGTTTGAGATTGTAATAAAAGTGCCTTATATGATATCAATGGAATTTTGTTGCTATTATCTGCTCTATATTTTTGGATATGTGTTTGTCTCCACATGTTGTGCATAAAGGTAATCAGGAAACAAGTGTGGGGAAGAACACCACGATAACAAAACGAGATCCACTCACGAAAATCATGAATTTCAGAAACCATCAACGCAAATACCATGCTCACCAAAGATGGACCGAAACAAACCCGAGAGTGGGCCACCCGGTCAACCATATGGGCTAGCCGGCCTAGCCTAGCTCCGCCTCGTCTCGCGCTTCGATCTTGCTTTTTGTTTCGAACCAAATTGAAAATTCTTTGATAAACAACTTTAAAACATGATGAAAGATTATTTTAGTCATGACTTGAGGAGAGACTCACATAACACTTTTCCTAGAAGTCATGCTACTGTTGGGAACTTATTATTAGGGACCCCATGTTGCTTAAGCTGTTGTGGAATGAGATATAGTAGAATAATAAGAACTTGATTCTTGATGTCTCGTTATTGGAGAATTTTATTTCCAACTTTAAAAAGAATAGCTACACCTCTCCTTTGTGGTTAAGCAATGTCCTACTAGAGCCATACATGATATATAGACTAGGCAAACCTTCTACATATACTGCTTGTCATTGTATTGAGTTTGGTCAAACCTTGTGACCCTTGTTGAGAAATTTATTATGCTCTCAAGATCAAGATCACGTACACTCCACATATATCTGCTGCTCCTACACTAGGTGTATGAAACAACATGTTTTCCATCCACCAAAAAATGCTCTACTCCTACATTAGAATAGACACAAAAATATGTTTGCTAGGACTTTACCGAATAAATGCTCCAAGTTCTTATAAATATCTCTTTTGAGAAGTTTTTGTTGCAGAAGATAGCCATGGGCTATGAAAAAAAGAGAAAAAAAAGTTGAGAAAAAATGGACAAGTGTCCGAGATATTTAAAACAATGGGTACTTAGATGCCCGCCTAAAAAAGAAGAAAAGAGAGAAAACAAATATAGCCCCTACTCTTGCAAAGTTTTCCAAGTAACAAGAGAGATATGTTTCAATGAGCATAGTAGAATTAGGTTAGCCACCATATATATCCACACATATGCACATCTTGATCTAAGAGTATGACATTTATTTTCCTCGGATCCTTGTTTTGACTTTTACAGTATATGCAATGCAAGTATGTTCTCATATTTATTCCTACCTAAGCTCCACATAAAATTTTAGAAGTAGGTAAAAAGAAGGCAAAAGTCATCTATGCCTTGGTGAGGCTACAAAAATACCACATATATTGAGTGATTTGAGAGTACCACAAAAGGAGAAGGTAAGCTATGTTTTGTTTTCCAAAAAATTCTAAAAAGTTTCTCCAATTGACTTGACTGAAGGAAGATGGTGATCTGTTTCAAGCTGTTCCATTCTTCAACTGCCCAAAGTTTCATGGTAGATAGTTTGAATCCTGCAGTGCATGCATAACTAGGAATAGTTTTATGTTGATGTCTTATCCCAAGGTTGTCTTAAGTAATCCATCCTTTTATCGAGGATGAGTAAAAGCCTAAGTGTGGGGGAGCTTGTTGATAGTAGTTAATGTCAATCATAAACCATCAATATACCCTACATAAATAACTAAAATATATCACCAACATAGATTTAGGGGTTTAAACTAACATATTCCATGAGTTTTGGTGAATCTGTGTTTTCTGTAGGATTTAATCAGAAAACCGTCAAGGAGGACCTATTCGTCAAAGCAAATCACGCTTATCCGCCATGAAACCAGTTTGAGAAGACTCTAGAAGATTCCAGAGGGCCATCCACGGAAGCAGGACACATGTCATTGACATGTGGGGCCGGCCAGCCCCACTATTAGGCCACTCGGCCCCTTGGACCCACCAGTCAGCCCCTCTTTCAAATGTCGGTTCTCCATAGCCTCAAAGATCAAATTTACGCCGTTGTTTTAAGTCAGTTTGATCCAAGGGTCTAGGATGCTTGTATCCCCCTATATATACCTCCATGCACCCCCTCCTGCAGGGCAATGATCCTGAGTTAGCAATCAAGAGAAGTTTAGTCCTCCAAGTTTGGATCTAGTCTTGTATTAGAAATAGTGAGATAGAGTGTGAGGGAAGAGTCAGCTTGGTGGTGCTCTCTCTATGGCTTGTACCCTGGCGGAATCAAGTTCTAATTGAGCTTGCTTCTGAGATTTCTCTGGTAATCAACTTCTGATTCAATTAAGTATCATTGTTTATATTGTTCGTCAGGTTTGTGACTCTTTTGAGTATTTTAATCCTTGTCGCTCTTGGGTTAGAGTAGTATTCGTAGTGTAAGCGTGGTGCTTAGACTTGGTTACTTGTGGAAGTACCCTATATTCCGAATCGGTGGTAGATCGTAAGGGTAACTCTTATAGCCTCGTTGAGTCCTTTGTATACCACCTCCTATTTGTAGGCCGAGCAGGACCTAGTTACTAGAAAAATATACTCTGCATGTGTTTCTCCTTAGTAATATCCCTAGATTGAATAATAGAAGACATAGCTTACCAAAGTTAGAACTAGAAGACCTTAGCGATCTCCTCTACGCTCATGTTATCTTAAGTCTTGTTCCTACTCTGGGTTAAGTTAGATTTAGTATTCTCACACACGTTTCCTTGAGTTTAATAATCTAGAATACTTTCCGATGAAGCACTACATCAGTATCTGTGCACTTGTGGATTATCCATGCACTTGCGGAATATACCAATAGTCACTGAGACGATGACAAACTATGCTATGCCTCTGGATACGTCTAGGCTATATATGTAGCCCCCAAGAGTGAGTCGTGTCTGACTATTGGCGCAAGTTGGATCGAGTCACTCGGGAGTTGAGCAACATTTAGATGAAATGTGTGGGTATCATGTTCTTTGGTCTACTCTACAAGTTGACTCTAGGCTTCTACAACTATTGGCGAGTTGGCATGTGTATGTGGACGTGATTGGGTAGAGAGGCTAAGGTCAATGTTGATGTGACTGACCAATGTGCTGGAAAGCCGCCGTGAACCTAGCTGTCGTTGTTCGGGGTGCGGCGAGCCCCCGAGCATCTGTTCGTGGTGGAGTTGCCGTGATCCTCGGGTCGTGAGCTAGTGAGGGTGCTTCATTATCAGTTGGAGCAGTCATAGCCTGTGTGGGTCAACCTCTCGGGCGGCCTTGGGTCGATCCTTGCTGGCTCATCGTCCTCGGTGGGCTCATGAGCCCCTAGAGATGGCTTCTCCACGTCTGGCCTATTGAAGTCCACGGCTGGGAGGGATCGTGCGTGTTGGGGTGCGAACCTTCATGTCACGATGACGTCGCAGTCATTATGTTTCTATTCCTGGATGTGGTTGTCGTTCTTGACGAAGAGCCAGCACGGCCTGTCGCTGTGGAAGTGGGTTTTGAGGGCAACTCAGTTTGGTCCGCTCAGCGTGGCGCGTTGTGCACTTAGGGACCCGCTTCCTCGGATGCATGCGCCTCCATGTGAAAGCTGACAGTTTGCGATGGCATGACAGACAACTAGTCCATCACGTGGGACAAGACCATGGTTTCAGGCTTGGCCTTGCAAGGCATGGCGTCGGGTAGCCACCTGATCTCTGATGACATCACCGCATGGCGGCAGGTGATTTCATAGCTCGTGTGTGCCCTGACTCGCTGCGTTCCGCAGGTGGTGGAGGCACTGCTTGGGGCATGGCCCTGCCACCAGGTCTAGGCCTCTCACGCCGTGGGCCTAGATGGGGTAGAGGCCGGTGACGGGTGTTAACCTGTCGGTGTGGACGATCTAATGATTTCCAAAAAGGACATAGCCACCCAGGGCCATTTGGATAACCTCATCATGTGACATTGGCCTCTGGTTTCCTAGGAGGAAGACCTAGCCATGGTCGATGATGAGAGAGGGTACTGTCCCCCCTATGTAGGTGAACTCTAGGATGCTACCGCTGAAGACAGTTCCGAGAGTGTGTCCGCCGTAGGACACAGAGTCTAGATATCCAAGATGGAGGTCCGAGCCATGGCTAAAGGCGAACGTGGGTGCTGGCCCATCAACACTAGTGAACTCATGGTTTTCGTGACAGATGTGGCTGCCGTGGGCCATTCCGTGATCGAATCCACCGACGGTCCTATCGGCGCAAAAACATGTCGATGCGCCAGGCACACAGCAAGCCGGAAGGATCTGCTTCATGGAGCAAGGCTGGAGATCCGCTTGGCTTCAACACAGGACCAGTCGACCCTACAAATTCCCGAAGGCGTGTCAGCCAATTTGACCTGCAATTGATAAGGAGAGAAAGTTTATCAGTAATTTAAGGTGGAACCTGCCAGTTTTGCCCAGACAGTTCTAAGTGTGCCGCTTCAGGAGCAGCCAGATGGGAAAATCGACTAAATAGCCGATACGTGAAGAAATCGGCTGTTAAGGACTGTGATGTTTGCGAGTCACGATTGATTTTATGATAACAAGTACAATGCACCCAGATATAAGTGAAATCATCAGCTAGGTGGATATTAACAGTGTAAAGCATCGAGCCTATGAGTTTAAAGAGAAAGGATATAACATGCGAACAAATCGACTGTCTAGTACATATGGATCTACAAACGCTCTAAATCTAATCCGTTACCATCAATAGTGAGGTTCGACCAGATCGATGGCAGCTATGATGATAATAACAAACTAAAACCGAAGAATCCATAAAACCGTCTATACATTGACAGGTTTTCTGAAAGACATGCTATATGTGTGAAAGCACAAACGAATCGGTTGAAATAGCCGATTCAGGTAGAAAAGGGACCATAGCGTGTGAACAATCGACTATTTAACATAGACAGATCTATGAACTCAACAGACCTGACCTGTTATCTTTAACAGTGGGGTTCGACCGGATCGATGGCTGCCATGATAAAGATAGCAAATCAAACCTTTAAAATAAACAGATCTATTCATATTTAACAGTCATGGAGACACACTGTAGGCGTTAAAGTACAGGCGATCAGCTATTTAGCCGATACAGGCATAACAAACAGCTAGGGTCATGCCTGGTCGAAAGCAAATCTACTAGCTAGCATCTTCCTATCTAAAGTACTAACAGTAGGGATCGACCGGATCGATACATCCATAATAGCGAGCTATAGACCAGATTAAACTAGCTGGTAAACCTTCTCAAGATCAGACATGCCCTAACTGCATACTATGCAAGATCAAGATCAAAGCAGAACGACCGATGAAACATAATCCGTCGTTTAAAGTAAGAACCATCCTAATGTAATAAAATAACCAATGGACTAAAAAGATGTGAGGACGATCTAGATCGATCTTGACCGGGCAGGTTGATGTTGCTGAAACTAATGACAATAAGAACATCAGCAAGATCGATAATGTAATGAATCAACCCGAAGGATGCCACCCTTAGGCAGAGCCGATAACTTGACCTTAATCTAATTCAAGCAGTGAAGGTCGAACTTAACCGATGCAACCGTACTATACTAGAGCTCGCAAGAGGTCGGCCGGACCGATGTAGCCTTACAAACAGAAGCATAAGCCATGAAGGTACTTACGGACAAGCCGGAGGTCGGACGGACCGATGCAGCCCTGCTTGTTGAAGAACTCGTCGAGATCTACACTACTCCTACTCCTAAGGGAGTTGGCGTAAAGCTGAAAAAAGAATGGATATTGATTGATTGGATGTCCCTTTTACAATAGCCGAGGTCCAATATTTATACCCGGAACCTAAGCATGAATCCTACTCAAGTACGACTCATTACAATCTTTGGTATAAGAGAAAGCATTCCTAACTTAAGATAACTTGGACCCTAATCTTTCCCTTTTTGTAGATTCCGACATGTCTTTCCTGACGCCAACCGTAGCTCATTGTCGTTATCTGCTGATGTCATCTGTAGAGAGCCAATTCTAGTGCCGCATCTGAATCAACTAATATCGATCCTCATGCAATTGATTCCTCGATGACACAATCTTGGAACCTTTGAGTTCCCGCGTTCTTCTTCCCAAATTTTGGTGTAAACACATGCCCCCTAATTTTTGGATAAAATGATTTTATTCCAAAATTTCTATTTACCTGTTCACCATGTCGCAACCGTTTATTCCGAGATATATGCGTGACTCTTGATATTTTCGGTCCGAATTTTATATAATACCCCAACAGTATCATTTCTGATTCATTCGGCCCATCTACTTTTCCCTTCTTCTCGAGCAAATCTCAATAGCCGACGCCGCCATCGCCAAGGCCTCAACCCTAGCAAATCTTCTGCTCTATCAAGCTGTTATTCAAGCAACCTTCCTCAGATTCGGATCTATTTTGGCTGCAACGGCGACCAGCGACCGCGTCCCTGAGGTTTGATTTCAACCTCCCGTTTTCCAAGTATCAGTCGTTACCCTACATGTCCTTTCTTCTCAAATTTATTTTATCTGGTTTCTAGGAAATGAGGAACGAAATTTTGATTCCATCGGCTATTGCCCCAATGTCTATTTTCTTGGGCCTATGGGTGACCCTGACCCATCTGACTTTATCCGTCAAGAAACCAACCGAATCCCCTTCAAACAATCTATGGTGGATTTGTCCTCCTGGAACACCAAAACTCCCTTTAGAAACTGACCCAAAATGCCTAGGGGATGAAGAGATTGGTTTCGCCGGGTATCGGGGAAAAAGGCTGGAGATTGGGAGATTTATGACTTGAATCAATGCTTGACACTCTCGTTGTCTAGAATGGAGAGAAATGATTCACTCCTGATTTCTACATCTTATTTCTAGTCTAACACCCTAAATGCTTTCGTTTTTTGTCATGGCCCAATGACCATCACTTTGGTCGATGTTTATATGTTGACCGGCATTAGAATAACAGGATCGATGCAACCTAATGACTTCTTAAGTGCTGGATCCAAGAAATTAGCCAAAATATCATACTGCACAGGTTGGACCAGCTACATTCTGAACCATATTGGAGACGGATCAACTGTTAGCGAAAGAGAATATGTGGCTTTTCTGAACATGTGGTTAGAAAGATTCATCTTCTGTGGGTCATCTTGTGGTCCGACTTACAATCATAAACTCATAGTAGAGCATCTAGCAGTAGGCATTGAAATTCCTATTGGAAAGTATCTGTTGGGATCGGCTTACCATTTGATGCATCTGGTGGCCGCTCAGCTGCTGAAGAATGAAGTAGTGCACACCATCAGCGGCCCTTGGTGGCTAATACAAATGTGGTTAAATTTATATATGCATAAGATTGTAAGGCCAAATCTCCAGAATTTGAGCTTTCCCTCCTCCAACTTTGATGAGGAATACAGAGGCGAAGAAGGAAGAACCCGTCAGTGCATTAACTATGGTGAAGATGCATCGGCTATAACAATTGTTGTCGATATTGGCCATCTCTTCAAGAAGTTTTATAGAGGGTTTGATACAGATATTCTGACTTGGATACCCTATGATGAGGATGAGAACAATGAGTTAGTCTTCCCATTCAAATTCTGATTTCAATCAGGCTGCTCAGACAAAACAGCAACTGCAATCTTGAATTCCTTGATCAAACCTTGCGTTCTCCTAGCCAAATTTCGTCATGGGCGCGGCAAATTGTCTATAGGTTCCTTTCTTCCAGGCAACATCCCAACCTATGAGTTTTACAACCTTGTTTTGTAGCTCGTCAGTTGGGTCTTGGTCAACTACCTCCTCAACTAGTCTTTAAGAACACACTGAAGCCAAGAGACGGTATTAGTGATGTAATGGAAGCCTCTAGAGTCTTTCAACTAGGATCAGATCTTCCTTCCTTTTGCTTGCATGACTGGTCAAGAGTCAACTTCTCTTCCAACCTTTTTGACTCCTGGTGGCAAGAATGACACTCCCATCTCTTCTGTGGGTCAATCCATCCTAGATGCATAGCTCTGGATGGAGATTTTGCTTCTGACAGTGAGGTAACTTGCCATTCCTTTTTCAGAAAAATTATTCGATAAATTCCCCTGCCAACTGTTCTAACAGACCCTTTTTAGGACACCAAATTCGATCCCCCGAGCTTGGACAGGAAAGGGCATCCTATAGATTATCATCCACCATGTCCGGCTTCAAGAATGGGATCAGCCGCACCCACACTGAAGAAACTGATGAAAACTCAAGCTGCCTCTACAACTGTAACGTATCAATCCTCAAAACGTAAGACAGCCCAAGGGACAACCCAGAAAACTATTACTGGGAAAAGACTCCGCAGAACGAGACCATCAACTGTCTAGGTAAAACAATTCATCATTTCCTCAAAATGATATTCAACTTCTAACCCCCTTTCTTCACAGTTGTCGACCATTGTATCCCAATCTGCTCTAGGTGCGAAACTGTTGTCCTAGGCGTTTAATTCAGCATCAACTAAACCTTCATCGGTCGATCCTCAAAAGGAGTCATTTCGGTTGAACCAAACGATGCTTCTAAGACTATAGAAGATGAGAACCCTTCCACTTCAATCCCTGATGTTGCCAAGGTATCTCCTCAAGATCCTTAATTATTATTCAATTTCCATCCTTCTCTAACCATTTATCACGCCAGATACTCTCCGAGGAAATGTTTACGCAAGAGCAGGAGTCTAACAGTCTACCCATTGAAAATGATCCTGTTGTTGTTGACACCCAAACTGTCGGACCTCTAGCCCAGCAAACAATTGATGGTAAGAAAGTCATATGTCTATTTTAAACTTCTGCAACAAGCATGAATTGAAAAATCTTCCTTGATGTTTGTAGATACTGATGTTGAAAGTTCAGAGCTGATTCAACCAGATACCATTGGTGCATCATCAGCCGTTCCTTCTTCTCTGATAGAAGCTATCCCAGAAAAGGTACCGTATTTACTTCACCATTTATCTTATTATCAACTGATTCAATCCTCCTAACAAGATTTTCTTATATATAGGTACTTAATTTTCCAGTTTCGAGCTACTCTTTCAATCTTGAAGAGTATCTAGATGAAGATGAAATCAGCTCATCAGTCACCTCTTCTAAAGAAGCTTTATCAGAAGAGACTAGAAATCGGCTAAGGGACATATTGCCAATGCTTAAGAAGAATATAGCCGATTTGGTCCAAGACGCGGATTTAATGCAAAGAGTCTTCTTAGCAATTAAGGATAATTTATCCCCAGTTCTTATCAAAGTCCTGTCACCTTTATCCATCATTGAAGATCAAGCCCCAAAGGTGAAAAGGCTTAGAGGAACCTGTCTAATCGTGAAGCTTTATTGGCCAAGAAGAACTCCAACATACAAGAGGCCAAAGAGCTGACACAGCTGGTCGATAATTTGAAGAACTCCTCACTCAGGATCGATCCAGAGCTGAACCAACTAGAAACCAAGCGTGCAGAACTTGAGAAGGAACTAGAGAACGTGAAGGCTGCCATCGATCGCCACAAGTCCAATCTGGCTCAAATACCCAATGCCATCAAGAAGAAGAAACAAGAACTACTAACCAAGGTCAGAGAAGGCAAGGCCATCCGTAGCAGTTTTGAGAATATTCCCGGATCAGTCGAAGAAGATAGGCAACAAATTGTAGAAGTCGATGCTATCCGACTAGAAGCATTGAAAGCAATCTAGGATGTTCTAAACTTGTAATCTGCATACTAACATGTATATTGTGTGGAACCAATGATAACCACATTTTCTGTCGATCTATTGTATTTCTTGTCTCGGCTAAAGAGCCGATTCAAAAATAGCCAATTCCAGACCTCTGACCTTAATCTGATTAAGTCAAAAAATACGGCCTTCATTAAGAAAAACTCCTCAATCTTCTATCCTCAGTTATCAACACCGCATTCTCTTTGGCATTAGTGAGGTGGCGCTTCGCCTTCTATTAATTGCGGTTGCCTTTTGCACGTCCTGACATTTCTGCCACCTCGCTTCATGGCTACAAATACCAGTCGAGGGCTCCGGCCTTGAACACATCTATACTCGCAACTGCTCCTATTCCTTTGCACTTCTCCTCCCTCGCAAACTTTGTAGCGGTTTTCTTCCCCCTTTTCATAGATCCAATCAACCTTATGGCTGGCGAGGACAACAGGGGCAAGCGCGTGGCGGAGGAGGTTCCAGAGGAGAACCTGTCAATGAGCCAGCGCCTCCGCCGTATGAGGTGAGATTGATATCTTCTGCTCATGGCAATAAACTTCTCTAACTTGTTTATAGGTTCATCTTGAATGACAGCCTTCGTCCACTTCCTCCCAGAGTCCCAGGGCTGGCGAGCCCTCCAATGCTACGTCCGATGCCGCCTCCGCACCGGATTCGTCGTCTGACTCCTTCGACTCCTACAATGGCGACGACGCCTGACGTTTCCTCCGGGAGTGGAGGGCAGCCCAGGACCGTTATTCCAAGGCAACTCGACAAAACGGTTAGCTTGAGATTGCCTTGGGGCCTCTCAAGCTACCCTTCATGCCATCGAGGAAGAGGCCAACGCTGCTCAGGCACGGCTGGTCGAGTCCGACACCATGGTGGTGGGTAAGATGGACTTCAAGAACACCTTTATTTTGATTACCACTATCTTTGCCTTGATATATTCTTTGTTTCTATGATCGCCAGCCCTGACGGTGTAGTTAGAGTCCCTCCGACTGGCGGCGAACGTGGCTACGACGACCGTCAAAGCCTGGGGCCCCCTCATCAACGCCCGCCTCCATGACGTCACGGCTCATGTCCAGGAGAGTGCCCTTCATGGCGTCCATCGTGGCGCATCAGTGGCACTGGCCGCGGTGCAGGTCCAGACCAGGTCCGAGCTCCATACCATGAGGACAGATTTCCCGATGGGTGACGACCCCGAGGAGCACGAGTTGATTGAGGAATTCGTTAATGCAGCAGAGGCCATTGTGGACATCACATCCGCTCAGGATGTGATAAACAATGTCTTTGATTATTTTGTATTTAGGGCAAACTAATCGATGAATAAAATCTTCTGTTTTTCCATGATCGTATTTCAGTGTACTTTTGCAATGTCTTTGTATACATCATGATTGTTTCTGTATTTATTTTTGCTCTATAGGCGATACATCTTGTATCGGGTTTTCCCCTTTTTGGGTTAATTTTGAGCTAAATGCGATACCTTTCTGGTACCGGCTATTAGAGCCGATGACTGAACAAATCGGCTATCAAGTATTGATCCAAATGCTAGGATAATATTCCTTTAAACATTTTCCATCGATTGCTTCTTGACAGGTTGCACCAGAACTCTTTAGACCAAAGATTAAACAATTAACCGATCTAGGCCAGACATCTCATTAAGCAAAACAATCTTTAAATTTTTTTTAATAAATCTATCAACTCTGGCTTGTACTCAGGATTCAACTTAGCGTTCACATACGTCGGCCTAGGTCTATCTCTAGAATCAATGTCTATCTCCTTTAATTCACCGGCCGACGTAAAGCCATGCCCTAGCTTACCACCTGTACCATCTATTGGATTATCCATTAAAACAAACTCTCAAAGCCGATTGTTTGGATCGGCTGTTGGCTTTCATCATTGATCTTAATGAAGCCTCCTGCCCATAGCTTGCCAGAAAAACACTCGAAGTCTTCCAATTCCCAATATACTGGATCAACTGTTGCGATACTTACAGAATCATCAGCGTGAACCAGCTCAACATCATCTCCATGCCACTGCATCAAACACTGATGTATGGTCGATGGTACACAATAATTTACATGAATCCAATCACGACCAAGGAGTAAACTGTATGAAATCTTTCCATCAATGACGAAGAATGTGGTGAGCAAAGTTTTACTTCCAATTGTCAATTCGATATTCATTACCCCCCTGGTCTTGGTTGCATTACCCCCAAAATCCTTAAGCACCATGTCGGTATCAATCAAATCTTCTGGTCCCTTGCTAAGCTTGCGAAAAGTAGTGTAAGGCATAAGATTAACAGAAGCACCTCCATCTACCAACATTTTGCTCATCGGCTTACCATCGATAAAACCTTTTATATATAAAGCTTTTAAGTGCTGATGCTTGACTGGCTTATCGAATATAGCCTGATGTACAACTGTCAACTTGACGACTATCTCCTCATACTCCGATTCATCAAAATCTGAATAGACTTCTTGATCCGCTGGAGCTTTTAATTCTGATGGCAATAGAAAAGCCATTTGAATATTAGCCGATGGTTGACCCCTATCGGCTGTTTGTTTCGCGCGCCACACTTGAGGCCTACCAGATGCCTGGACCTGTTCTAGCTCTCTATTCCTTAGGCGTTATACCCTTCTTTTCTGGCTTCTTGTCAAACCTCCTGGACACCATTACCCTTCCTGCCAAACATACTCTTCCTCATTATCTTCTTCATAATCCGCCCAATTTTGATCAACAACTCATTTTCCAAGCCGATCATGAATACTTCTATTTTTAAGCGTCGATCCATATTATTATGATGATACTTATCTTGAGCATGAATAGACCGGTGGTTGGCTTGAGATTGCATAAACTCTCAATATTGCTCACTGCACTCTAGACAATTATTTCTAGTAGGCAATTTCAAACCTTTATTCTAACAATGTCTGAAGAAAGGACAATTCTAATATGATTCAACTTGTTTTCTTTCATACCTCTCTTTCTCATGTTGACACTGGTATTCTTTCTCTTCTAACCAACGCTGATAATCCTTTTCCTTCTGTCGTTGTCATTTATTCAACAAAATCCGAGATGTGACACACGGCCTTATCACCCCGTCCCTTGACGTCTCTCCCTGCTCATATTAGCTCTTCTGTTGATCACGACGCCTTCTAATCTCTCTATATTCATCAGCCGATATTTGCATCTTCAGGTCGATGGTCCTGGCTTCTTTGGCCCTAGTTGATGTTAGGACTTTAGTCTTCCCTTTGAGTAACCTAGCATCAACCATGTTCTAATCTCTTGGGAAAGAATTATCATCAACTTTCATCTTCCAAGGTGTATCAAATTTGAGCTTCCCTTGCTGAATAGCCCTCTGTATTTGTTGCCAAAAAATTCTACACTCATTAGTAGAATGAGAAGTAGCATTATAAAACTTGCAGAACTTCTTACTCTTTAACTGATCAGGAGGCAACATAACATGATTGGCGGGTAACTTGATCTGTCCCCTCTCAAGCAAGAAATCAAAGAGCTTGTTCGATTTCGTGACATTGAAATCATATCTCTCTTCAACTCCTTTTGCCCAAGGGTTTGGTATAATTACTGTCTTCTTACCCCAATTCCATTCGGCCACAACAACCTCTTCTTCTTCGTCGTCCTCATAGCTGCCATCAACTGAATATGGATTATAGGTTTTGGCAATTGCGGCATTTTTCTGGAATCGGGTATCTCTGCGCATATTCTAGAATTGGCTATTGAGCGTTGCCACTCGTTGAGCCAACTGACCTAAATTGTCAAACTCTTGCCCTGACAGTTGCTCTCTCCACGTTAGCAACATTCCTTGAACGGTCAAAGCAGCTAGCTGATCATCAGTCAAGTTCAATGAGAAGCACAAATTTCTAGTCTCTCAGAACCTCTAAAGAAACTCGATGCCCGATTCATTAGTTCTCTGCCTTATGGTCGTCAAATCAGTAATTTTCTTTTCTCCTAACCCAGTATAAAAATATATATGAAACTTCTTATCTAGGTTAGCCCAATTGACAATGGAATTGATTGGTAATGATGAAAACCAAGTGAAGGCTGGTCCTAACAGGGATAAGGAGAAGAAACGAACTCGATGAGCCTCTTCAATGGATGCTTCGTCCAACTATGTAAGATGCCGACTGACATGTTCTATTGTGCTTGTGCTATCTTGGCCAGTGAACTTAGCAAACTTTGGGACCCTGTAATTTGTAGGAAGAGCGACCAAATCATACCACTCTGGATATGGACGTTTGTACGAAAAGGTCTGCTCTTTTGGCTTCAAACCGAACTCATTCTTCATCATCTTGGTCACTCTGAGCAACAACTCATGAGCACTTGAATCTGAATTTCTCTGCAATTGTTGACACATCTGCGGATTAAAGTTTCGGGTATCTTGATACCCCGGATTTAGAATCATATGAAGGGTATTGTAATCTGTGCCATAATGATATCCTTGTGGAATTTCTATCTGTTAGGTCCTTGGCTGGTTTACTGCTTGGAGTCTCTAGTTATAAATGTTATGATTTATATCTCTACGAATCCTTTGAACTGATGGCGTTATTTTTTGAGCCGACGATGATATCTTGCCTGATATGCCAAAATTAACCATTTAATTCTGAACTTGCCCCGTCGGCTGTTGCACATGTTGTACTGACGATCTAGGATTATACTGCATCTGATTAGTAGTGGTACCCTAAACTTGCTCAGATGAGCTCTGAACTGCCTAGACATTATCATTACCAACTAATGCTGCTTTTTAATGGCTAGCACCGGCTTAATTAGTCTACTGAGTCAATAGATGTGGAATGTTATAATAAGCCGGTCTAACCTACTCAATTGGACCATCACATATCTATTATGGTTTTAGATATCATCATGAATTGAACGTCACGAATTAACCTCCGAGACAGTTTTCTGAAAACCATCACATATTAGAGAAATCTATGACTGTCTTATACCATCACAGTAGAGCCCAAAGCCCAGTTAAACCAACCCAAGCCCATTTTCTATGACGAAAAATAACCGTCATAGATAAATTGCCACATCATCAAAGATGCTTACATGGACAATAAGGGGATGCTTACATCACCATCTCGGCCCATTTATTTTTTTAAGAATCACAGCACGTTTATTAATGGGCCATCCACCAATATAAAGATGCTGATACTTTCTTGGCATTCCCAAATAGATCAAATGCAGATTTATACACCATTTGGTCAAATATGTTTATATATACAAAAATGTATGCCCATTTACAGAGATGATTAAGAGATTTACAACAATACTAATTCATACAACCAACATCGATAACATTTATCACCTCCATCCATGTAGTTGTTTTGCCCCCTCCATCCCAGCAACAGTTCCATCCCCTCCAACTTTGTAGTTATTATTTCGAGTAGGTTTGGCACTATTGCCTTGTCATGCTGGAAAAAACAATACAGAAAAGAGCTCGTTATCGAAAAAGATGAAAGTCCGCATACTAATAATCATGGACCATCGTACTGTTCCCTAAAAAATAAGGCTGGTTATGCTAACAGGCACGTACAGTCCACCAAAGGAGCTCTATAACTAGCTATTATTAATCAAAACCCCAGGACAAACTTCAGTGAACTAGTAAATAAATTCTGTACGAAGATTAGTATATTTCAATTGTTACTATCTCTAGGTAGCCACAACATTTAATCAACAAGCACATGCATATCCAGAAAAAATCCAAGAGACAGAATGCTTTATTTTCTGTATAGGTGAACTGTAGATTAGCACTCTAGCATAAAGAATGGAAAGATGACCATGGGAAATAGTATATCAGCTTGAGCAGTAGTCAAAATTATTAGCATCACAGAGTGGAGCAGCTTCTTTTTTGGGGGAGTCCAATGAAATATAACCTGCACAAATCCACCATTCAGTTAGTGAGCGGCCAATTACAGAACGCAGATAGCATGTTCATCCAGTGCTCCTGCAAACCAACAGAAACAAACCCACCATTCAGTTAATGAGAGGCAAATTACAGAACGCAGATAGCATGTTCATCCAGTGCTCCTGCAAACCAACAGAAAATTAGATCCACCAAACTGGAGATATCGAGTCACTGTCAGACATCCACCATCGTACCTGCACGCATTCGGATGCCAGCTTGAGCAAACTCTTCATGGACGCGCGGGATCCGGCCGCCGCAGCCCTGGCCGCGCTCCCGTTGGCGCGGGAGCGGCTCATCGCCCCGACCACTGCCTCTGCAGCCGCAGGTGCAAGACCCCGGCTACCGGCGAGCAGGCAAGGGCATGCGCGACGTGTGCCCGGTTGCCGCCAGAGGCGTGGGCCCGCTGCTGCCAAGACCCGGCAGCCGCAGATCCAGTCGCCGCCACCTTGGCCGCGTGCGAGGGGCGTGCGAGATCCAGCAGCCGCAGTATTTACGCGCGAGGGTGCGGCTCTCAACCTTCCTCTCCAGCTGCGCGAGCACGAATCACCTTCTAGCTGCACGAGCACGAATCGCCTCCCCACGGCGGTCATCAATGGCCGGGGAGGGAGCTGAGGGCCAGGCAGGTGGGAGGAGCAGGGGCCGGCGGCGGTGGGATGCGGCCGCGGGCGGGCGGGACCTGGGAAAGTGAAGGGGTGGGCACGGATAGGGTTTTCGGCGTGAAATTTTATACGAGTAAGATTGCATCCGCAGCCCTTGGATCAAGATGGATGGATGAGGTTGTCTCGAGCATTAGGTGGCCTGCTAATTTAAGAGGAGGCTTCTACTCGTATGCCATTATAAAATTCAGTAATTACCTACAAGTCATTATAACAGTTAAGATCTCACAGGTGCCACTGAACTTTTTTTCTCTCTATGCCAATTCCGTTAGATTTGACTCTAACGATGTCAAATCACGGTTGTGAAAATTATATAAAATAACCTCAGGTCCAAATATGCAATTAATTTTTTAGGCATCTTAATTACCTCAAATGAAAAAACTCAAAATTAGAAAGTTGTAGATCTCATCGAGATCTACAATATTTTTATAAAAAAATATCTTCATTTGATTCCGTACAAAAAAATAATGTCTTAGAAAAATCACATTTTTTATACGGAATCAAATGAAGATAATTTTTTATACAAATATTATAGATCTCGATACTTTATAGTTTTGAGTTTTTTTTATTTGAGGTCATTAAGATTCCCAAAAAAATTAATTACATATTCAGACCTGAGGGTATTTTGAACTTTTTACAACCGCGGTTTGACACTGTTATAGCCAAATCTGACGTAAGTAGCGTGGAGGATAAAAGAGTTCAGAGTAGTGGCACATGTGAGAACTTAATTTTTTTAATGACTTATGAGTAATTACCAACTTTTATAATAACACACGAGGAAAAGCCTCATTTAAGAGTGGGCCAAATACTATGCTGTATCAGTAGTCTTCAAATCTTCCCTATAATTTAATTTTTACTTTTTTAATTAAAGAACAAAAGTAATTTATCTTTGTCTAATCTAATGATACTAATTCATTATCTGCCAACACCTGATGGAGTGGTGTAGTTGTAAGGCCTATACAAGTAAACAACCCGTTGCATTGATCTCAAGTTCTACTCTCCGTGCATCTGCCATTTTTTCTTATTTTTTTCGGTTCCTGGACCATGTTGACTGGATAACGAATGTGGTGGTGATATGATTTGGCTATTTCACTACGGCAGGGTTAGATTCTCACTGTGCGTGCTGTTTTTCTCTATTTTACAATCTTTTTTATTTTCTTTTTTTATATTTTTCTGCATTTTTACAACCTTTCATATTTTCTCGGGTTCTAAAATCCATTTTGTCGGCGGTCCTTAACTCACACTTTTAACCGCCAACTATTACATAAAATCCACTAAAATGAACACTAAATTTAGTAATATGGTTTATACCTAACGAATTACACAAGTTTTGGTATTTATTCATAGTACAAGAGGGCATCTATGAAATACATAGAAAACACATTCAAAGAGCACAAAAAAACAAAGCATACCACTATATTGCGCAAAGCAAAAGAGACAAGGGGGAGAAGGTCCACTACAGGACCAAATCAGGGCCCAGATGAGAGGAGGAGAAGCCCATACCCGAAGCAAATCACTCTAACTTCGTGCAAAACCCACATGGGCCATGTCACAATGATCAAGGGAGACAACACAGCAAAGACGGGGGCGTTTCGGCCCAGCCAGGGTGCGGCCGCAACCATGGTGCACCCGTACCCCTAGCTATCCCAAATGCCACCATTTCGTGCGGGCTTCCTCCAACCGACGTCCCAAAGGTGGTTAACTAGGTGTCGAGCAGATTCAATATACCTAAATGACGGTTTGAGGTTGGTTTGCTCCTTCCATATGGGGATCAAGCATATTTCGAAGGACCCCCCTCCTCTCCCCCTATAAAAGGAGGACCTCTCCCTCTTCATTCCAATAGGACACCAAGGGAAAGAGCACCACACTTGAGCATCACTCCAAGGCTTTGGCCATAGCTAGTAGAGTTGAGTATTTGGGAGAGATGTGAGAGAAGAGTACGGGGAAGTGTCGGACATGTCGGTGTCCCCCCGAGCTTGTATCTCGACGAACACTTGTGCCTCAACGAAGTATACGCTAAGTGATTGTTCATGGCTCTTATGGTTATAAGTCTTTTGATTAGTTAATCTTTACTCTTACTTGTTTGCGGGATCATCATTCGTTATTGTAGCGGCTACTCTAGTAAAGGACCCTGATAAAGACGGATAACCCTGCGCGATGCTAGAGTAGTAGTCGATAGCGTAGACGTGGTGTCTAGGCTAGAGGCTATCTTCGTTTGCCTCGTGCCCTACAGTTGAGGGTAGGCGGCAGGTGGTGACAGCCTTGTCCGTCCCTCGTAATCCCCCATATCCGAGTATGGCGTAGAGCTATAGGCCAATATTGCCTGGCAGACCTAGTGCGCTCCGGTGCCCGAAGTAAGCAAGTGAAAGTAGAGTTTACCTGTCCTTAGACCCAAAAACCATAGGAATCCTTGTCTACCCTTTCCAAATTTACCCCTTGTGTTGTCCTTGGATGAACTAGCTAGAAGAAGTACCTTTGTTCCCTGTGGAAATACGATACCCTGAATACTTCTGGGTGAAAACTACAACGGTAATTCCGTGCGCTTGTGGAACCTTTCTGTTTGCGTTAAGAAATACCAACAAACTTTCTGGCACCGTTGCCGAGGAACAGATGCTATTTTCTTCAAACCTAGTTCGTCCTCGTATCGGTATCTTTTATCTTTTCTTTTATAAAAAACAAAAGTATTTCTTTTATCCTTTTTATCTTGAAGCCTACTCAAAATTCAAACCCTTCCGCTTCAAAGGGGGAGTTGCTTGAGCAATCACCAGTTTCAAAACCTAACCTCTCATCTGGCTATGAACTACACCCTAGTTAAAAAACCATGGTTCAGGCACAATCCTTCTCAGGGCGTGAAAACGAAAACCATTGCCATCACCTACGAGAGTTCGAGGAAATGTGTTTGTGCCTGAGCATCTCAGGCATGACATAAGAAACCTTAAGGTGGAAATTGTTGCTCTTTTCTCTCATGGAGAAGGCGAAATAATGGTACACAGATGCCGTAGGAAGTACGAATGGGGATTGGGAAGAACTTAAAGACAAGTTTTACTTTGCTATCTTCCCTATGTCCCGCAACCTCTCTACCAAGGGCGATCCTCGATTTCGAGCAGCATGAGGAGTCTATAGGTGCAGCCTGGGCTAGATTTTCAGCGTTAATACACGCCAGTCTAGACTTATCTTTACCCAATAGCATATTGATGTGACTCTTTTGTTTGGGTATTGACATGGATGCTGACCTGTGCCTCAACATGACCACCAGAGGTACATTTACCCACAAACTATGATGAAACAAGTAGAATTCCTTGAGCACTTCATAGCCAAACACACTTCTTCTGTCATAAGAACCAAACCCCTCTAGGGCAAAGTCATGTCGAGTGTTGAAGAGTCTTCATTAGTCGAATCCAAACCTATACCATCCTTAGATTCGACTCAAAAGCCCTCACCCGAACCACGAACACCGAAGGAAACAATGCTTCATCCTTCGAAGTTCCCTATCAAATTTGAGGATTATTACAGTACCTCAAAGTTACTATGGCATGAAAAGCACACAAAGGAAGTTTCCCCTAGAGCGGAACCGTCAAAGGAATGGTTAATGGAAGTGAAACATTCTTCTGAAGCAATTCAGATTCTTTCACCTTCCACGGCCATGCCTTGTTTGTTGTTGGTATAAATTAATGCACAGAATAATCCATAAGTTTACGACCATTCCTAGTTCTAAAATCGACATGCGTCACTATGATGATGCGGACCAATTTTTTTTATTTGTATGCAATTCATGGCGGTCGGTGAAAAAACAACGCTACATACAATTTGGTAGACTTCATGTTTTATCTTTTTTCATTCACATTTTTTATTTTTCCCTTGACACCAAATATAGTGGTTCTTTTTTGCGAGAAAATATGTGGTTCTATTTTTTTGCACTCTTGGGTTTGATTTCTACTTTCTTTGATTCTTTTCTCTTTGAACCAAATATATGATAGGCTGACCTATTGTTTTGAGTTAAGTAGACTATGATGAATTTAAACTCATAAACTGTGATGGCCGAGGATAAAATTGCCACGAGTTAATGGGTTGGGTATCTATTGGCAAAGATCCATGATGAAAAATAAATGATTGTCATAGATTTTGCCTTTGTCGTGGTGACGGTCTCCAAATTCATCATTGAGAATTCATCATGGATTAACAGGATTCTTGTAACCTTGTCGTCCATCCTTTGAAAACTAAAATGATTTCCAACGATAGGGGCATGAAAACCATTGATTGCCCAAACAATCATCATTATTGTGACCTAACATAAATTGCCTATACAAAACACACGTTAGTCACAATAATCTTATGTCGTCATTAATCACCGAAACCCACTAGGGGCCTAGATGCGTTTAGGACGGAGCGAGTGGAATGAAGTGACAGTACTTACTGGAGCGATCCACCATAGTGAGAATGATAAACCTACTGCCCATGTGCGGTAGCGCCTCAATGAAGTCGAGGCCGATGTCCATCTAGACGACCGTCAGCACAGGGAGCGGCATTAGCAGACCCGCGGGGTGTAGATGCTCGAATTTTTACCGCTGGTGTTGATGGTCACTAACGCCTATTTTTACCATCAACATTCCACCCAAAAGCATGATAAAGTGAGGTACAACGTCATCACAAATGTTGCATTTTGTTTATAATTCACCTAGTTTCACTTGTGCTTGTAGAACTATTTGTATGCAGGAAAATATAGCAAAAATATGCCAAAATGGTGACAAATATGAACAAAAGGACCAAGTGGATGTAGCAGTGGGGCCAGGGGTCCACATGCCATGCCAGCCGGCCCCACAATGGCACTGCTTGGTGTGCCATGTGGCCTGGCCATGTCACCGGTTCATGGGAGCTGCTCTAGAAGCAATGCCAAGCGTTGATCTAAGTCGGTTTGCACCGATGGACGAGATGGAGTTGACGCTGATCCACCGGCCCAACGTCATACACTTGGGAGGCTCCAATCGACCTACAAACCGCCTTACCTGCTGAATTTTGACATGTGATAGTCCTACAACTGCCTTTGGGAGCAAACCAGCACTGGACGATCAAGAGGCGGTGGATGCAAGGGTCGGCCGACGCCCCCTAGCCACTGCCCAGCGCCCTCGGGTGGGCACCGACCACCTGGCCGCCTACAAGTATCCCTTCCTCACTCTACACTATAAATATGGGGTATGGAGCTCCCCATTCAATTCCAAGCTTCTCCAAGCTTTCTAGCTTAGTTTAGCTTTAGAGTAGTAGTCTAGTAGTGGAAGTAGAGCAAGAGCGGAGCTTCTCTCGGAGTCCGAAAGAGTCTTCTAGGTCTGGTATAGCTCTTTTGTAATTCTTTCATTTAGCATTTACTTTATTCAGTACTTTACTTCTGGCCCAGCTCGGCCTTGTTTTCTTTCCCGTGGCCCAGCAGCTGCTCAGCCCATCTTCCCATAGCAGCCCAGTCCCCCACGCCTTCGTTCTTCTCTTTTGCAATGGCCCAGCAGGCCAGCCCAGCACCGCGTCACCCGCTCCTTTCTCTCCCACGCATCTCACTAACTTTGTGGGACCTACGTGTCAGCGATATCTTCAACCTTTAGTCATGTCCACGCCGGACACTACCACCGCCGCCCGACTCCGCCACCGCCATGACTCCGTTCGATGTGCACTCCAAGTTTCTCTGGCCTTAAATAGTAGACCCACATCGCGCTGCCTCTCCATCAAGTCTCGCCAAAGCCGCTACCTCGCCGAGTCGTCGAGCCACCGCAAAACCCTAGCGCCGCCGTCTACCATTTGCCTCGCCGAGCCACGCACCACCTCCCTTCGCTCCGCACCACAGTAAGCGGCCGAGCCGAGTTCACTGTTCTCTCCTCTTTCTCCCGGTGCCCTTGGATTGTTCCCCCGTGGTCCGTAGGCCGTGTTCTACATGCGCCACCCATCTCCAGCCATGGTGCCGCCGCTAGCTCGCCACTCAGCTTGTCGCCGGCCACGCCAGTCCACACACTCTCTCTCTCTGATCTATTCCTAGTCGTTCAATCTTGATCCAACGGCTTAGATTGGCTGGTACCGATTCAGTCGGCCATTTTGCAAAAGAGCCCCACATGTTTGTAGATTTGAACCCGTAGTCCAAAGCGTAGTCCTAAAATACGTTCTCTTCTTTTGAAAACATAGTTTCTACGGTTAGATCCAAAATACGCTTTCATCTATTTACAGTTTTGTCACTAGTTTTATTTAGGCCATAAAATCTTTGTTTTAACTTCGATTTGATCTATTCAAGTTGCGTTAGGTTCATAATTGTGAAATCTACATGTTCATACTACTGTTATGCATGTTTTCAACTTTTAAAATTTGAGGTTAGATTTAATCTATTATTTTATTAAAGGAAATCTTGTTTAATTCATAATTTCTTCGTTTTAGCTTCAATTTTTGTGATCTTCACGTCTATGTGTTCGTAGCGAGACGTAGATTCGTTTTATAAACTTTTCATCTTGATTTTATGCTGATTGGTGTATTGTTCTAATCTATAGCCTTTGTTTGCTATGCATGATTGCTTCTGGATGCTTGTATGTTGCTGTGATTATCGAGTATAGACGGTAAGCAATTAGTGGGTGATCAAGAGTACTACTTTGACGAGTAGTATTAGCAGGAACACTTTGTTCTAGGCAAGTATAGCATGGGATCATCCTTGTTACCTATTCACTTTAATATAAACAATCCATATTTGCGTGTGTCACCTTGATAAGGATTTCCTAGAATTGTACTTATGCCTTGACTCCTATGGGGTATGCATTGGGTAGCCTTTGCTAGTGCTCAACTAAACCATGATCTTGTAACTTGACTAATGGTATATGCAATAAACTTTAAAACATGACTTTTTAGCAACTTAGAAAAAGGGGGCTAGAGTATTTAGCTACTTTCTAAATGCTCGTCATGGCACCATGGAAGACGGCATAGAAGATGCAGCCACGAAAGCCTGCATGGGTCTCCGTGGCGGCCGTTTTGAGGATATGAAGGAGGAAAAAATATCGATTCCTCCCTCGCCAACACCCTAAATTGGAGTGGGCAATGATGGACCCTCAGGGCATGGATCCAACTACTCAAATGATGGTACACTTTGGCTGTGAGTTAGTAAGGAAGACTTGGCGACTAGAAGATCAGTTAAAGGCACAGCAGGAGACTCTTAAGAGATATCAACAGGTGATAGATGACCAAAGGGTGAGCCTCAACTAGCCAAAAATTTATGAGAATCTTTCCCATAAACCTCGCCCATAGGTGTTGGAATTCCCTTCTATGTAATAAGACGTTAGTAGCACGGGTCAAGTTGAGTCAAGTCGAGTCTAGTAGTGTGGCGTGAACTTTGGTGTGCCTAGTTGATTTATTATTATGTTTATGTGTGAGTTGGATTTTTTTAATGAGTGCTGAAACTTTGTGGGCATGTCCACAAGTTCCATAGTTAAGAATATTAAGTTTAAGTTTAATGAAAAAATAGTTGGGTTTGGTAAATCTTGTTCTTCAGATCTATTTTTTGGAGCAGTCTACACTTATCTCAATACCCATCTAAATCTACTCAACCAAAAATTATGATATTTTTATGGGGACAACTAGACTTAAGTATCTTTCTAATGCCGCTAGAATCACCCCTATATCTTATCTAGTTTGAGAGATATAACTGTTTTAATTTGAAGTTTTTGCACAGTCTAGAATCTAGAACAGTTTTAGTGATGTCATGTTTTTGATTAAACTAGCGACATAATCTGGAAATGTGATATAAATAAAAATTGTAGATAATTTCTTAGTCTTTCCAACCATATAAAGAATTCCACTTTTGGATATATGGAACTCAAGATATTACTATTTTACCGAGCTGCTGATGTTGGAACTCGTCCAGAAAATTTTTAGAATGTATTCTATATCTCTATAAGTGTCTATAACATGGAAATCTCTAAATTTTGAATATTTGTGTTGGATGTCAGATGTCTAGAAGAGGAAGAGGCTGAGGTCATAGAGGTGTTCCCCCACATCCACCACCACTACCACCACCGACTATTGAGCAACTTTTGGTAGTGCAGACACAGCTTATGAAAGCTCTGGTGCAGAACCAGCATAATCAACTAATTGGTGGAGCACCGCGTGATAAGCGTGGTGAATTCTTGAAGGGCCATCCCCGGTGTTTTCACATGCCACTGATCCACTACAAGTAGATGATTGGCTTCGTGTAGTGAAAAAGCAACTTAACATAGCGTAGTGCGATGACCAGCAGAAAGGTGTTGTACGTGTCTGGACAACTCTAGGGAGAAGCTCAAGACTGGTGGGAGGCATTTGAGTATGGACGTCCCAATAATGCTCCTCCTATTACCTAGTAAAAATTTAGAGAGAATTTTAGATCCTACCACATACCTGAAGGATTGATAGAGCTGAAGCAGGAGGAATTTAGAGCTTTGAAACAGGGGTCTATGTCTGTGGCTGAGTATCATGACAAATTCGCTTAGTTGTCACGTTATGCTCCGAATGAGGTGGCTAATGATGCTGATAAGCAACGCCACTTTCTTAAGGGGTTGTATGATGGTCTGCAACTCTAGCTTATGTCCAATACATACCCCAATTTCCAGACGCTGGTGAAGTGCGCTATTGTGATTGACAATAAGTACAAAGAGATGGAGGCTAAGAAGAGGAGGCTTTAGGGACAGGCCTACTCGTCCACGCACCAATCCGTAGCAAAGCTTCTAGCAGAGGCACCTGGGGCCATCTAATTAGTGGAATCGCAACCCGAACCAGCAGTATCCACCGTACCAGCAGTAGAATGACAATCAACACCCTCAGCAGCAGAGTGGCCAGCAGACACCATGACAGGGAGCACCCAACAACACTACAATGAAGACCAGTGCCCCTAGCACTCCCAACAAGTATTTCCGTTGTGGTAAGGACGGTCATATGTCTTATAACTGCCCTAAGAAGCCTAACCAGCAGACCCCATAGAGGTAGAATAGTCATCAGAAGCCAGCACCCAACACAGGAAAGGTGAATCATGTGTCTACGGAGATGGTGCTTGCGGAACCAGAAGTTATGCTCAGTATGCTCGATGTCAATTCCACTCCTGCCACCGTTCTTTTTGATTCTCTAGCTTCACATTCTTTCATATCACAAGCATTTGTTAGAATGCATAGCATACCCTTATGTGCCATGAAAAATCCTGTACTAGTAAACTCACCAGGAGGTAGTATGCAGGCTTCTTATCGTTGTCTTCCAACTAGTCTATCTTTAAGGGGGGTAGAGTTCAAAGTGAGCCCCATTGTGTTGAGAACATCTGGCATTGCTGTGATTCTAGGTATGGATTGGATGAAGCAAAATTAGGCAGTAATTCAGTGTCAGGAGAAGGTAGTTGTTGTGACCACATCGAATGGGGACAGAATCAGTGTCGATGTTGTAGTACAAGCACAGCCGATAGCCATAGTGAACCAACTTTATGGTTGCATCAACAAGGAGGACCTAGTAGTGGATTAGTTTCCGGATGTGTTCCCCGATGACTTGCTAGGTATGCCACCTGACCATGACATTGAGTTTATTATTGAATTATTACCTGGAACAGCACCTATAGCTAAGCGTCCATATAGAATGGGGGTTAATGAAATAGAGGAACTTAAGAAACAAATAAAGGAGTTATAGGAGAAAGGTTTCATTCGTCCTAGTTCGTCACCTTGGGGAGCACTGGTTATATTTGTTGACAAGAAGGATGGTACTTAGAGGATGTGTGTTGATTATTGGTCACTAAATGAGGTTACTATCAAGAACCTGTACCCGCTACCTAGAATTGATGACTTGTTTGACCAGTTAAGAGGTGCTTATGTTTTCTCTAAGATTGATGTTCATTCTGGTTATCATCAATTGAAGATTCGTGCCACCGACATACCCAAGACAACCTTTACTACGAGGTATGGTTTGTATGAGTACACCGTTATGTCCTTTAGTTTTACCAATGCACCTGTGTACTTTATGTACTTGATGAATAAGGTGTTCATGGAGTTTTTGGATAAGTTTGTGGTGGTATTTATCGATGATATATTGGTATTCTCCAAAATAGAAGAAGAGCAGACTAAACATCTAAGGTTGGTCTTACAGAAGCTCAGGGAACACAAGTTGTACGCTAAGCAAAGCAAGTGTGAGTTTTGGTTGAAGGAAGTTTCTTTCCTAGGTCATGTTGTCTCTAATGGTGGAATAGCAGTAGATCCAAGCAAGGTGAGAGATGTGTTGAATTGGAAACCACCAACCGATGTGGGAGAGATTCATAGTTTCTTGGGATTGGCTGGATACTACAGAAGGTTCATAGAAGGGTTTTCTAAACTTGCCAAGCCTATGACAGCTCTATTGGAGAAAAATGCTAAGTTTGTGTGGTCTGAGAAGTGCTAGGCTAACTTTGAGGAATTGAAGAAGAGGTTGACTACAGCCCTAGTGTTGGGTTTGCCAGATTTGAGCAACATTTTTTCTATCTATTGTGATGCATCTCGTCAAGGTCTCAGATGTGTTCTTATGCAAGAGGGAAGAGTAGTGGCCTATGCATCCCGATAGTTGAGAAAGCATGAGCTAAACTATCCTACTCATGATTTGGAGTTAGCAGCAGTGGTTCATGCTTTGAAAATATGGAGGCACTATCTAATCGGACATAAGAGCGATATCTATACTGATCACAAGAGTTTGAAGTATATTTTCACTCAGACAGATCTAAATTTGAGACAACATCGATGGTTCGAGTTGATTAAGGATTATGATCTGGAAGTACACTATCATCCTGGAAAGGCAAACGTTGTTGCCGATGCTCTCAGCAGGAAGAGTTATGTCAATGAGGTGCAAGTGATGCCTATGTCAAGGGATTTAAGTGCTGAATTTAAGCAATTAAACTTGGGTTTCGTCACTAATGCAGTAGAGTTGGTGATAGAGCCTACATTGGAGCTAGAAATTCACAAAGGTCAGTTATAGGATAAGAGGTTAAAGGAAATAGCGGATAATAGTGATTGGTAAGGCACTAGGTTTCCGTATGAATGATAATGGAACTTTTTGGTTTGGGAAAAGACTATGTGTGCCTGAGAATAAGGCTATACGAGATGCAATTCTTCATGAGGCACATGAGTCTGCTTACTCTATTCATCCTGGGAGTACCAAGATGTATTTAGATCTAAAAGAGAAGTATTGGTGGTATGGACTTAAGAGGGATGTTGCTGAATATGTTGCTATATGTGATACATGTCAGAGAGTTAAAGCTGAACATCAAAGGCCAGTAGGGTTATTACAATCAATGAAGATACCTGAGTGGAAGTGGGAAGAAGTTGGTATGGATTTCATTGTTGGGTTATCACGCACTCAGAGAGTTTATGATTCAATATGGGTGATAGTGGATTGGTTAACTAAGGTTGCTCACTTTATACCGGTCAAGACTCATTATAAAGGACCGAAGTTGGCCCAATTATATATGGAGAAGATAGTGTGATAGTGTGTCTATATGGAGTTCCCAAGAAAATTATGTCTGATCGAGGTAATCAATTTACATCTCACTTTTGGTAGCAAGTACATACTTCGTTGGGAACCAAGTTGAATTTTAGTACAACGTATCACCCTTAGATAGACGGGCAAACTAAAAGGACAAATTAGATTTTAGAGGACATGTTGAGAGCTTGTGCGTTGCAGTACGATACAAGTTGGGACAAGAGTTTTCCTTATGCAGAGTTCTCATATAACAACAGTTATCAAAAGAGTCTCAATATGACACCTTTCGAGGCTTTGTATGGACGAAAGTGTAGAACCCCGTTGTTTTGGAATCAAATGGGAGAAACTCAAGTGTTCGGACCAAATGTTTTAAGAGACACAGAAGAGCAAGTAAGGATGATTAGGGATAACTTGAGAGTGGCACAGTCTCAACAGAAGAGTTATGCTGACACTCAAAGAAGAGAATTGGTTTTCAAAATAGGGGATTATGTTTACCTAAAAGTGTCACCAATGAGAAGTGTGAGAAGGTTTAATATGAAAGGAAAATTAGCACCAAGGTATATTGGGCCTTTCAAAATTATGGAGAGATGTGGGGAAGTGGCTTATCAGTTAGAATTGCCTGAGAGTTTGTCAGGTGTACATGATGTGTTCCATGTATCTCAATTAAAGAAGCATTTGCGTGTACCTAAGGAGTAGTTACCGTTAGAGGAGCTTACAATTAAGGAAGATCTCACCAATGAGGAATTTCTGGTAAAGATTTTGGAGACGGCAGAAAGGGTTACGAGGAGCCGAGTTATAAAGATGTGTAAGGTTTAGTGGAATCGGTGTACAGAAATTGAGGTGTCGAGTTCATAAAACTGGGGTCCCTTATGGACCTGCTTCCCAACAAAAGGTCGGCCCAGCAGATGATGTTGCGAACGACGCACAACTCCCGGGCCGGCCCAAATACCTAACGATAGGCCAGAAGGGCGATCCAATCTCCGACCGGAAGGCCTGGCCAAGAAGGAACAACGCTCGCTTCCGACTCCGGCCTGCCTCTCTGATCGGAAGGCCTCGCTTTTGACTTCGGCCTGCCTCTCTGATTGGAAGGCCTCACTTCCGACTCTGGCCTGCCTCTCTGACCGAAAGTCCTAGCCGAGGAGGAACAAGGCTCGCTTCCGACTCTGACCTATGTCTCCGACCGAGGATGCACCGGACCTCTGTTTACAGCTCTTCTTTGACTGGAACAGTCGGAGCCGACTGGGACCAACCGACCAGGGATGCTCGCTCGATGAGGACCCAGGAAACATGCGGAGCAAGTAAAGGTTGGGCACTCAAGTCAACTGCAATACCAAGGACCGTACCCTATGCACCTACAACACAATACCAATAGGGCATGTCAGAAGGGTGCCCTGCCACCTTCTAGGCATGTCAGAGCCCCAACAGTGTTGAGGGCGCCGACGTTTGCCCTACAGTGTTGTGGGTGCCATCAATTCCCATGCCAAGCAAACACGGTAAGACCCCCCACATGCCTCTAGGCATCAACAATGTTTGTGGGCACCATCATTTGCCATACATGGTGAATGCGGTAAAACCTCCCACATACGTCTGGCACAAAACAATATTGTGGGCGCCTACAATCATCATTGTACCCAACGGCGTGAGCAACAAGACTTAATAGCATACGTAAACTCTCTCTCTCACACTTGTAAGGCCATCCCCTTCATCTATAAAAGGGGATGCGCTCTCTCCCAAATGAGGGGGGGTCCATCGACAAGAACTCCAATGACTCTCCGACGATCAAAACACCCGACGATCAAAACACAGAGCACACGCTCAAATACTTAGCGCATGTAGGAGCTCCCATCACTCTCGGCCCTTCGGTCCAGAGTCCGACCATATCACTTGTGCCCCCATCTTACTCCCTTCTATTTGTAACTGCACAGCAAACTTCGAGCACCTAGGCTCAGGAATAAAGTCACCGACCGACTCAAACTGGACGTAGGGCATGTTGCCTGAACCAATATAAACCCTATGTCATTGAGTGCTAGGCCACATCCGATCACAATGTATGGCAAGACTACAAATATTTACATGTTGGTCACTTGACGCACAAGGCGTTGGGCGCCGTCAGGGAAGATGCCCGACGTTCACGCTTTTTGTCATCAGATGGCCCACTTTTCCGCCATCTTCGCCATGGTGGGCTCAAGTGATACGACTCGCTTCGGCTCACTAGAATTTCCCGCACTCCTACCTGCTGGGATGTGGGTTCCACCCATCTTTGAGCCGTCCTAGGCCTTCCTCTTTAGAAGCCTAGACTTTGTCGCCGACCGGCTCGGCGTACTACACCTCCGCGAGGAGGCACTTGTTCCGGCACCCATCGGAGGAAGTGCGTCCTCCATCGGCTCTGGGACACCCGATTACTTCAATGGCGAGGTGCCTGCGCTTCGTTCCGAGCATACGCTTTGCTCAAAACCCACTATGAGTAATGTACGTACTGTTCTTTACTCGCTTTTTACTATTTTCCACCGATTTTCTGGAGGGAGCCCGTTGTCCCTGCCGCGACCACCATGTGACTAGTTCCCCTACGACCTCGCATCCCCCATGGATGCGTACGCCCGGGGGATCTGAAGGAGGCTGGCATCACCCCCTCTCACATTTGAATTTGTGGGGATGGCGAGCTACGCTCCTGCCTCTTTTCACAACCTCCTAGATGACGATGTTGAGAGCGACGGCTCCAGCATCGGCGACGTCATGGCACCCAGCCACCCTCTGTCCTGGTAGTGCACTATGGCGGACGCTCTAGGATAGCTGCCAGTGGTGGCGGAGTCTCTACAGACCCACACCCCTCTGGACCCTCACGCGGATGCCCTCACATGTGCTCGGGAGCACAGCGAGGAGCAACGGTAATGGTGGAAGAACCAGCCACCACCTGCGCCGATGTGCTTGGTGCAGCACACTACGCCCCATGCGCATAACCCAGTGAGCGGCGCCTAGGGTCACGCCCGCCAGGTTCAGCGCAACGTCATCGACGGGGGGAACGATCCCCCATAGTTCACTCGGGCTGGTTAGAACATCACCGCCACGGCGTGGCCTTCCTGAGCTTGTCGACTTACAGGAATAGGTAGTCCACCAGAAGCTCTGGGCATTGGTGGAGACCGGCGCCGTTCAATAGGCGGAGAGCTTCGCGTTGCGACACTGACTCATGGCCTCTCTCCCCACCAGGGGGCGGGGACGCACCAGACGCATCGCTCCATCCGCTCGCCACTACAGCCACCAGGAGCAGAACAGGAGGGTGTAGCTACATCAAAGGCTGACCCCACGCCCGCTCCACACCGGCAACTTGTGCGCGAATGCCTTGGGCTAAACCGAGATGCTCACAGTGTCATCAGCAACTAACGTCGGGCCCGGCATGATGATGACGTCCATCAGGCGGCGGTGAGAGCAGGCGACACGAGCTTCGGCTAGACCATCGAGGGGACCAGTGAAACACACCCCAGGCATGGTCACTGACCCAACGACCAGAGTCCCAGCCCGAATGGCCTAGGACCATGGGCCTTTGGTCAGCGCATCCAGAGAGCGCCGTTCCCACAGGGCTTCCAACCGCCGACCAACATCGCCAAATATATCGGGGAGACGAATCCCGGTATATGGCTCGAAGACTTCTGGCTCTCCTGCCGAGCCAGGGGAGTGGATTATGATCACTTCATCATTCAGTACCTCCCCATCTGCATGGGGGGGCATGTTCAAGCGTGGCTCAAATTCCTCCCGCACGATAGCATCCACAACTGGGCAGACCTCAAGAGGGTCTTCGCTGGGAACTTCCAGGGGACGTATGTCTGCCCTGGGAACTCTTGGGACCTTAAGAGTTGCCAGTAGGAGCCCAACGTGTCCCTATGGGATTACATCTGTAGGTTCTCAAAGTGGTGCAACTCCCTTCCTGATGTCATCAACGCGGACGTCATCAGTGCATTCCTCTCCAGGACAACCTGCGAGTCCCTGATCCACAAGCTTGGCTGCTTGAAGCCTCGTACCACCCATGACCTGCTCGACGTCGCCACGAACCACACCTTTGGTGAGGAGGCGGTCGGAGCAGTATTCAATGGAGGCTAGGACACGGGCAAGGCCAAGTATGAGGACCAAGACGAGGGCCCCTCCACGCAGAGGGGCAAGAAGAACAGGAAGGATCAGCGCTGATCGGCCAACACCACGTTGGTCGTCGTAGATGATCAAGCGGGCAAGCAGCCCCAGTAGGGCCTGTCTGACCACTTTGACAAGCTCATGGATAGCCTGTGCACCAACCAAGCCTACCCAGTCAAGCACCTCCACAAGGACTATGAGCTCCTCAGGCGCTTCCTACGACAGGCCGGCGGGCCGAAAGAAGGAAAGGGCAAGGAGGTAGCAGCCAAGAAAGGGGCACGGTGGGCAAGGATAGGGACAACTTTCCTGATCCTGAGGAATGCATCATGATCTTCAGGGGATCCAATGCTATCTACTCCACGCGCCAGCACAAAGTGCGCTACCGAGAGGCGTGCATCACCGAAATGGCCGTCCCCACCTTCCTTTACTGGTTGGAATCTTTGATCACTTTTGATCGGAGGGACCATCCGTCCCATGTCGCTAGACCAGGGCGCTACCCGCTCATCGTCGACCCCATCATCCACAAGAAGCACCTCACCAAGGTGCTGATGGACGGAGGTAGTGGCTTCAACATCCTCTACATCAACACCCTCAACGTCATGCGCATCCCCTGATCAGAGCTCCACCCAGCGAGCTCTCCCTTCCATGGCGTGATCCCAGGAGCATAGGCATACCCGCTCGGGCAGATCGACCTGCTCGTCACATTCAGTGACCAAGCCAACTTCTATTCGGAGGTGCTCACCCTCGAGGTGGTAGACTTCTGGGGGTCTTACCATGCCATCTTGGGGCGGCCATGCTACACCAAGTTCATGGTGGTCCCTAACTACACCTACCTGAAGCTAAAGATGCTAGGACCGAACGTCGTCATCACTGTGGGTAGGACCTTCTCGCACGCCTTCATGTGCGACCGCGAGCATTTTGAGCTCGCCATTGCGGTCATCAACTCATCCGAGCTCCCACAGCTTAGGGAGTCGTTGACCCAAGCAGTCCCGGACTGCAAGAAACCAACCCCCTCGATGGCCTTCCGCCCACTCGAGGAGACTAGGGTAGTGGGGATCAACCCCACTAACCCAATCAAGACGGTGTGGATTGGGACCCATCTCCCAACCAAATAGGAATGCGAGCTCATCGACTTCGTATGTGCCAATCGTGATGCTTTCGCATGGAAACCATCTGACATGCCAGGCATACCGTGGGATGTCACCAAACTCGCACTACGCCACATCCTGGGCTTGAAGCCCTCCAAGCAATGCCTACGTCGCTTCGACGATGAGAGACGCAGGGCCATAGACCAAGGAGAAGCACAAACTCTCTCCGCCATGGGAAGGACCCTATATGGTGACCGAAGTGATCTGACCGGGTGCCTATCCACTGAAGGACGACAACGACGACGTTCTCACCAACACTTGGAACATCGAACAGTTACATCATTTCTTCCCTTAAAAATTCAATCTTATCACTTTTTCATTCAACGTTCGCTCCTACAGAGCACCCTGGCCCGAACACTTTTAGCCCGGGTCGCTCCGGGGCTCCACGGAGGTGTGGTACCACCTCTCTTTTTGTTTACTATCATACGGTAAATACCTTCCTACCCGAATGAAAGGGTAGTTCGTTCCTTTAATTACCTTACGTAACTTTGCTTTAAATATTCCGACCAATCGCACCCCGCCTCTACCTATGGTTACGAGCAGCCGAGCCTCACGGGCCACGCCCGGGCTCTTAAGGTTGCAGCCTACGGGACGAACGGGTAGGTGCAAAAAAGAAAGACTAAAAAACAAAATTATGCTAAGGTAAAAATAAGGAACGGATGGGACAAGCTTCCCCGAACAAAGTGAGTCATCACAAAAACGAAATGGATGTATTCATGAATATGAACTGTTCACGCGGAGGCTCCCCCACGAACTTAACTTTTACATCTACTAAACTACTTTTACTCTAATTCCTACTATGGCTGCCCGGTGGAATCAGCTGACGGCGCGACCGGCGAAGGAAGGGGCTGCTCGCTCTCCTGCTGGACGACACTTGGCTCAGATGGAGGCGGGGCGATGTTCGCTTCCGACCTGGGCTCCACGCCATCCATAGTCTAGGTGACATCCTCCTGGTGCGTGCCTTCGGCCGTGTTTGCATGGTGGGCATCCATCACCCACTGCGTAGAGACTTGCTCGGCCACCAATTGTGCATGTGGCAGCAAGCTTTCCCCGAGCGCGTGGATGGCCTCCGGGCTCTAGCCGTCAGCGTACCCACTGTAGATGGTAGTGAAGTCCAGCTCCGGGTGGTGTGTCGCCACTGATGTCAGCACCCCCGATGTTCCATAGAATATCCCATCGGAGATGAGGGCCTAAACCTCATCCAGGACCTCCGCCAGTCGGATGGCGGGCGTGCTGGTACCTGGCGCCAACCCAAAGGCCTCCGAGACAATGACCTGGGCGACATTGCGAAGCTGGTCAAGCTCCCCCTCGAGAGCACGTCGCTCTTCAAGGGACTTGGCCAGTGCCTCCACATTCTGGCCAATCATCACCCTAGCCATTCTAGGTCTAGCTCCAATGACCCAACCTTTTTGCCCAGTTCTGAAAGAAGGATGACAAGCTCAGAAGCAAGTTAAAGGAAAAAAGACATCAACCAAAAGCGGAAAAGGTATGTACCGAGGCGGGTGTTCTCAAGGATGGAGATCCCTTCCTCCTACTAAGTCACCTGCTTGCGTAGCTGAGCGTTCGCCTCCTCTGTCCCGAGCACCCGTCCCCGGAGCACAAGCACTTCCTGGTCAACCTCTGACCGGGCCTTCTGCTCCAACTCCAGGGACTTTCGATCTGACTCCAAGGCCTCCAAGGAACCCTAGAGTGCCACCTCAGTATCTGCCAAGGACTTCTGGAGAGCCACCTTAGTCTCCACCTGGCGGACCTTCACGCCTCAAGCCCCCGCTCAGCGGCAGTCGCCTGCTCCACCATGAGCAGCTCCACCACCCGCGCCTTCGTTGCCTCCGCCGCCCGGTCTTGGGACTTGTGGTGGGTGGACTCTAGCTAGCGCTCGAGCTCGGTGACCCACTGTGACTCCATGGCTTCCCGCTCCATCCGGGTGTGCTCCATCTAGAGGAAACGAGACTTACGGCTCGACATCTCCTCCAGACCCTGTAAAATGAGAAGCAAACATGCTGAGGCAACCGATGAAAGACCAAAGAGTCAAGGATGGACGCAAAAAACTCACCTCTACAACATAGGGTAGGTCGACCGTGACCACCTGCTGGATGGACTTGACCCGCTCTAGGGCCTCCTCCAACTTCACCCTGGTTTGGGTGAGATCAGACTCGATGGCAAGTCCTCTCCCCCAAGCATGTCCCAGAGCTGATCCTCCTGCTCATCCCGAAGGATGAACTAAACCTTCCTCAGGTCCTCAGGGCAAGGCCACACCAGGTCGGTCACCCCTAGCCTGCTGGAAGGCCCAGCCGACGATTGGACCACTACCAGCTCCTAAGATGGCACCGACGGCTCCACCCCATCACCTGCTTCGTCGTCGGAGGAGACCTCCACTACCTTGATTTTGTGGCCCACTGGCGGACGTTCTGCCTCCGGCCTGGCCGCATCCCCCCAGACACCTCTAGCTCCGACTAGGAGGGAGAGCCATGTGGCCCTCTACCGAGCGAGGCAGGGAGCCCAATCTCCCTCCCCTCTTCCACCGTAGCCGGTGCAGGAGGGGTCACAAGGGTCACCTCCTATGTGGTCTTCACCATCGCCAGCGGGATCGCCGCCAACACCGTCGCCGCCGCTGCCATCGTGCTCATGACCGACCCAGGGGGCACCGCCGCCACCCTGCTCTCCCTGTCGCTCATCGCGACATGATGCAAGGTGGGCCTCCACTCCTCCTGCATAGGAGGCAGGGCGATGCTCAACCCCAACAGCATCTGGCCTCAGTGGAAAAACTATAGGTCAATCGCACTCCAAAAAACTCAACTACAAGATCAAAAAGAAACAAAGCATACCAGGATGTAAGCGGCTGGGCTCTGAAGCCTGGACCCACCAGCAATGGGCCCACCAGACGAGGGCAGCTCATAGGCTGCGAGCCATGCCCCTCACCTCGACCGGGGGGGACTCGAACTGGCCGGCTCCCGATCAGCCCATGAGTCACCATGACCGTCGGCTCGAGGCGTGCTGATCGGAGCAGCTGGTGGGGCATCCCCCCATTGCGAATCGCGCGCCGACACTAGCCCTGAAGATGCACGGGTGCAAGGCCGCTGCTCTGACCGCTTGGCCTACCCTGCCATGCCTAAAGTAGGTGGGGACAAGGCCGACGACACCTCCAGAGAGCACGGCGACCGTGTTCGCTTTGCCTCCCGCTGGCCGACGGCATCCGAGCTGGCGGCGCGCTTTCTTGGCGCGGGAATGTCGCCGTGCCTCTCCACATCCTACCTGCCACTGGTAGATGTGGCCGCAGGCTCACAGCGCCCCACCGAGGTTGCAACGACCTCCCGGTCCCCCTCATCCTCGGAGGAGATCACATCGTCATCCATCTCTGTGGGATCCTTGACTCGAGCTCCGACTCGACGTCGCTCCTGTTTTCCCCGGCCCGCACACGCCAGGTGATTTCCATCTCCTTCACATGCTTCCATCGAGCCTTCTCAGCTCTCTTCTTCTTCTTCTCACCCGCCGCCTCCTTCAGGGTGGCTTGCTGAGTTGTGCCCTCCGGCCCCTTCGGAAGATGTGGCCGGGACTTGTAAACTCCGAGTCCCTACAAAATGGACGACTCGAAGTCAAGATACAGGAGAGCAAAAGAGGAAAAGAACACGGAGTCAGGAGGGGGGAGCATACCAGATTGGACTGCTTCATGGTATGGAGAGGTCTGGGCTTTCCATCAAGGGTCTCTTTAGCCCTCAGCTGCAGCACCCAGTCGAGATGACTCCAGACCTCGTCATTCGCCAGCTCCTCCGGCGACGCACGGTTGGGGTCCGTCGGGCTGATGTACATGCACATCGGCCGCATCCTTTCTGCTAGTGGGGTGACCCGACGGCAGAAGATGGTGTGGAACACCCACACCCCATCGAGGCCATGCTGCATCAGCTTCTGAAGCTCCGCCCCGATAATCTCCAACTTGTTGTTCTACCGACTGGCGGGGCCCCACGACCAGCTCTCCTGCCAGTAAAAGGCAGGAATGGCACCTCCAACAAAGCTCACCCAGAGAACATTCGCCGGAAGAAGTTCACGTGCGGCTCCATCCTGAGGAAGGCCTCGCACATAGTGACAAATCCGGCGATGTGCAGCACCCCAGTCGGATTGAGGTGCTGTAGCTCCAGGCCCCACTCATTGAGGAGCCCACGTAGGAACAAGTGCGTAGGGTATCCTAACCCATGCTCATGGAAGGCGAGGAAGGAGACAACCTCGCCGGCCCGAGGTTGCAGGAAATCCTCCCCCATAGGAGCCCTACAGTGCGCCACCTCCTTCAGTGACAGCACCCCCTTCTCCATGAGGGTGGCCAGCACCAACTCGCTCACAACAGATGACCTCCAGCTCAACATTGCGCTCCGGATTCACGAATGGATCTATGAGTTTTCTCCTCTCCCTCGCTCTCCCCTTTTTCTCCTAGGAACTGCCATGGCACTCAGACGCTCGTGGCGAGAAGGAAGAAGGAGAAGAGGCGGCAGATGAGGAATAGGCAAAGGAATAGGACAAAAGCCCTCTCCCTTCCCCTATTTAAGGAGAAGGCACAGCAGTTGGGGAAAGTGAGGGGTTGGGGTGGAAAACCCTCTCCCTTCCCCCATTCAATGCAGATGGGATACAACGGGATGCGCCCTAATCGATGGGACACATCCTGCCAATGAGACGGCGCCTGGTCAGACGGGACATGGACTAGGCATGGCCCACCACTATCGCACACCAGCACAGGAAACAAGATGCAACTGCCCCCAGGCGGCCCTCCGCCTTCCCAGGTGGGACTTGAAAAGGCCCAACGATGGGATCTCCACCCAAGAGAGACCAATGGGCTTCTTGAGTCGATCAGATGGCTCAGGCGAATGCCTAGTGATAGGTAAGGAGCAGAGGGACACCCCATGTGGGCCATACCTACTCCATCATGAACGACGAGCGTGGATCCCGGTCGGACATATCCGATAGGAGCTCCTCAAACCCCATCACTCGAGTCATCAAGGTAACATTACCAACCCCCACTATTTTCTTTATATGATCATTCAATCATCTGCTGTCATTCATACATTCATACATGCATTCACACATTCATTCATACAAATCATTCATTCATCCCATACATCCGAAGCATCGCATATGCAGTTAAATGCATCACAACGCTCTATGTTGCATCACGAAGCGGTAGTTGCCTCATTCAACATGAGCAACGACCGACTAGGGTTCAAAGACTAGCCCATGAAGGGCTTGAGGCCGCCTCGCGTCAAACAGAGCCAGGGGAGAAAACACAGATGAGCCCTGAGCGGCCCTCGCCCAGTCTGCTCCGAAGAAGATAGGGTCATCTCAACTTTCTTGTTTGATCCTAACCTCGAGCCATGCCCATAGAATCTCCATTGAGGGAAGGCCAGCGGGCCACCCGAGTTGGTCTCCGGAATGACCCAGGCATCTACCAGGATGTGGGTTAAGGAGCAGTGGAATGCCACATGAGGGCTATGCCGACCCCATCATGAATGATGGACATAGATTTCACTCGAACGTGCCCATTAGCGAGCTCACCGAGCGCGTCACTCGAGCTATCAAGGCAAGCGATGTTAGCTCAGCCCCTCCAGTTGCGAAAACTATGGACGGGGTAATGCACGAAAACTCAAAACGACCCCTACCGAGCCCAATGGGGCTTAGGGGCACAAGACTGGATCTACGACTCCGACTCGCCCGATCCCTCGGTGCGCCCAGTGTCTGGATCTGTGACTCTGACTCACCTGATCCCTTGTTGCGCCTAGCGCCTGGATCCATGACTCCGACTCGCCTGGTCCCTCGTTGCGCCTAGCGTCTAGATTCGTGACTCTAACTCGCCCGATCCCTCGGTGCGCCTGACATCCTTATCCGCGACTCTGACTCGCTCGGTCTCTAGATCCGTGACTGTCTCGCCTAATCCCTTGTTGTGCCCAGCGCCTGGATCCGTGACTCCGACTTGCCCAATCCCTCATTGTGCCCAGCGCCTAGATCCGTGACTCTGACTCTCCTGATCCCTCATTGCGCCCAGTGCTTGGATCCATGACTCTAACTTGCCCGATCTCGATCCCTCGTTGTGCCTGACGCCTAGATCCGCGACTCTAACTCGCCCGATCCCTCGTTGCGCCCAGCGCCTAGATTCGCGACTCTGACTCACCTGATCCCTCGTTGTGCCCAGCGCCTAGATCCATGACTCCGACTCGCCCGATCCCTTGGCTACGCCCAGTGCCTAGATCCATGACTCTAACTCCCCCGATCCCTTGGCCCACCCGACGCCTAGGTCCGTGAGTCCGTCTCGCCCGATCCCTCAGCTATCCCTTGGCTACGCCCAATGCCTGGATCCATGAGTTCATCTCGCCCAATCCCTCGGCTGTCCCTCGGGTGCACTCAACGCCTTGGTCCATGAGTCTGTCTCGCCCAATCCCTTGGCTATCCCTTGGCTGTGCCCGATGCCTGGATCCTTGAGTCCATCTCACCCGATCCCTCGGTTGTCCCTTGGCTACGCTCGACGCCTAGATCCGCGAGTTCGTCTCGCCCGATCCCTCGCCCGCCCCTTGGTGTGCCTGATGCTTGAGTCCGTGAGTCCGTCTCACCTAGTCCCACGGCCATGACCAAACGCCTGGGACCACGCTCCTAGAAACGATGGGTCAGAAACTAGAAAGAGGAGGCTACGCCAACCAAGGTGCACACACTCACACCCACTGACAAAACCCCCTAGGCCATTCTACCTGAATCGCCTAGGGGCTCGGGGGCTACACCCATGGGTCCGCTCACGCGCACCCGCTGAGGAAACAAAAAATTCCCCCACTGGCAACATGAAACCCCCCAGACAATTCTACCCGAATCGCCCAGGGGCTCGGGGGCTACACCCGCGGGTGCGTGTAAAAATCCTCCAGATGATTCTACCTGAATCACCCGGGGACTCAGGGGCTCTTGTCGGGTTCATAAAACTGGGGTCCCTCATGGACCTGCTTCCCAGCCAAAGCTCAGCCCAGCAGATGATGTTGCGAACGACGTGCAACTCCTGAGCCGGCCCAAATACCTAACAACAGGCCAGAAGGGCGATCCAATCTCCGACCGGAAGGACTAGCCAAGAAGGAACAACGCTCGCTTCCGACTCTGGCCCGCCTCTCCAACCGGAAGGCCTTGCTTCTGACTCTAGATCGCCTCTCCGACCAAAAGGCCTCGCTTCCAACTCTGGCCCGCCTCTCCGACCGGAAGGCCTAGCCGAGGAGGAATGAGGCTCACTTCCGACTTCGACCCGCGTCTCCGACTAGGGATGCACTAGACCTCTACTTACGGCTCTTCTTCGACTGGCGCAGTCGGAGCCGATTGGGACCAACCGATCGGGGACACCCGCTCGGTGAGGACCCAAGAAACGAGCGAAGCAAGTAAAGGTAGGGTGCTCAAGTCAACCGCAATACCAAGGACCATACCCTATACACCTATAGCATAGTACCAACAGGGCATGTCAAAAGGGTGCCCTGCCACCTTCTAGGCATGTTAGAGCCCCAACAGTGTTGAGGGCATCGACGTTTGCCCTACAGTGTTGTGGGTGCCATCAATTCCCATGCCAGGCAAACACAGTAAGACCCCCCACATGCCTCTGGGCATGAACAGTGTTGTCGGCGCCATCATTTGCCATACATGGTGAATGCGGTAAAACCTCCCACATGTGTCTGGCACAAACAATATTGTGGGCGCCTACAATCATCATTGTACCTGATGGCGTGAGCAACAACACTTAATAGCATACGTAAACTCTCTCTCTCACTTGTAAGGCCATCCCCTTCATCTATAAAAGGGGATCCACTCTCTCCCAAATGAGGGGGATCCATCGATGAGAACAACAACGACTCTCCAATGATCAAAACACCCAAAGATCGATTCACCCGCTGCTAGTTTTAGATACTCCAAAACTACACAGAGCACACGCTCAAATACTTAGCGCATGTAGGAGCTCCCATCACTCTCGGCCCTTCGGTCCAGAGTCCGACCATATCACTTGTGCCCCCATCTTACTCCCTTCTATTTGTAACTGCACAGCAAACTTCGAGCACCTAGGCTCAGGAATAAAGTCACCGACCGACTCAAACTGGACGTAGGGCATGTTGCCTGAACCAATATAAACCCTATGTCATTGAGTGCTAGGCCACATCCGATCACAATGTATGGCAAGACTACAAATATTTACATGTTGGTCACTTTCTGCACCGACAGTTGGCGCCGTCCGAGGGGAAGATGCCGTACGTTCACGCTTTTTTGTCATCAGATGGCCCACTTTTCCGCCATCTTCGCCATGGTGGGCTCAAGTGATACGACTCGCTTCGGCTCACTAGAATTTCCCGCACTCCTACCTGCTGGGATGTGGGTTCCACCCATCTTTGAGCCGTCCTAGGCCTTCCTCTTTAGAAGCCTAGACTTTGTCGCCGACCGGCTCGGCGTACTACACCTCCGCGAGGAGGCACTTGTTCCGGCACCCATCGGAGGAAGTGCGTCCTCCATCGGCTCTGGGACACCCGATTACTTCAATGGCGAGGTGCCTGCGCTTCGTTCCGAGCATACGCTTTGCTCAAAACCCACTATGAGTAATGTACGTACTGTTCTTTACTCGCTTTTTACTATTTTCCACCGATTTTCTGGAGGGAGCCCGTTGTCCCTGCCGCGACCACCATGTGACTAGTTCCCCTACGACCTCGCATCCCCCATGGATGCGTACGCCCGGGGGATCTGAAGGAGGCTGGCATCACCCCCTCTCACATTTGAATTTGTGGGGATGGCGAGCTACGCTCCTGCCTCTTTTCACAACCTCCTAGATGACGATGTTGAGAGCGACGGCTCCAGCATCGGCGACGTCATGGCACCCAGCCACCCTCTTACTCCCTTCCATTTGTAACCCCACAACAAACTTCGAGCACCTAGGCTTAGGAATAAAGTCACCGATCGACTCAAACTGGACGTAGGTTATGTTGCTTGAACTAGTATAAACCCTATGTCATTGAGTGCTAGGCCACATCCGATCACAACGTATGGCAAAACTACAAATATTTACGTGTTGGTCACTTTCTGCACCGACATGAGGCTACTTGGGAAAGAGAAGTGGATATGAGGAAAACATACCGCAGCTTTTTGAGTAAGCATCGTTTGAATCTCGAGGATTAGATTCATTTTAAGGGGGTAGAATTGTAACACCCTAAAATTTGTAAGATTTTAAAATAGGAGAAAATGATTTAATTATGCATTTTGTGAGCATTTAAATTTAGAAAAATGATAACTTTGTTAAAATTAAAATCAATTATAAGGTATAGCTACATGTTTGTGCATTCATGCTGATGCATACTTATTTTTGTGATGTTTGGGTTTGATCAAAATTTCAAAAGGATTTAAATTTGATTTGAATTTGGATTTCAAAATGAAATTGAAAAAAAGAACTCTTCCTCCTCCCTCTCTTCTAGCCTAGCTCAGCCTTGTTTTCTTTCCCGCGGCCCAGCAGCTGCTCGGCTCATCTTCTCGCAGCAGCCCAGACCCCCGCGCCTCTGCTATTCTCTTCCGCAACAGCCCAACAGGCCGACCCAGCACTGCGTCGCCCACTCCTTTCTCTCCCACACGTCTTGCTAACTTGTGGGACCCACGTGTCAGCGATATCTTCAACCTTCAGTCATGTCTGTGCTAGACACTACCGCCGCTGCCATGACTCCATTCGGTGTGCGCTCCAAGTTTCTCCGACCTTAAATAGTAGCCCCACATCGCGCCGCCTCTTCATCAAGTCTCACCAAAGCCACTACCTCGCCGAGTCGCCAAGCCACCACAGAACCCTAGCGCCGCTGTCTACCGTTTGCCATGCCAAGCCACGTGCGGCCTCCCTTTGGTCCGCACCACGGTAAGCGGCCTAGCCGAGTTCGCCGTTCTCTCCTCTTTCTCCCGGTGCCCTCGGTTTGTTTCCCCGTGGTCCGTAGGTCGTGTTCTACGTGCGTCGCTCGTCTCTAGCCAAGGCGCCACCGCTAGCTCACCGCCGGCCATGCCGGTCCCCTCTCTCTCTCTCTCTGATCTATCCCTAGCCGTTTAATCTTGATCCAACGGCTTAGATCGGCTGGTACCGATTTGGCCGAGCATTTTGCAAAAGAGCCCTAGCATGTTTGTAGATTCGAACCCGTGGTCCAAAGCGTATTCCTAAAATATGTTTTCTTGTTTTGAAAATGTAGTTTCTTCGGTTAGATCCAAAATACGCTTTCATCTATTTATAGTTTTGTCACTAGTTTTATTTAGGCCATAAAATCTTCGTTTTTACTATGATTTGATCCGTTCAAGTTGCATTAGGTTCATAATTGCGAAATCTACATGTTCATACTACTGTTATGCATGTTTTCAACTTTTAAAATTCGAGGTTAGATTTAATCTATTATTTTATTAAAGGTAATCTTGTTTAATTCATAATTTCTTCGTTTTAGCTCCGATTTTTGTGATCTTCGCGTTTGTGTGTTCGTAGCGAGACGTAGAGTCATTTTACAAACTTTTTATCTTGATTTTATGCTAGACTTGTGGTCAACCAGTTGACGTCCCTGTGATATGGAGCTTCCGTGAGAGAGTTTTCTTTATACTTCCGCTATATTTATGTGAAGACTATGTCATATTAAGCGTGATGTAATAAACACTTGTGATGATACTATCTATAATTTGTTGGCTTATGTGTGTGACTGATCTCTGGGCGCTCATAAGATTATGCATCCCATTTTATCCTTAAAATCGGGTGTGACATTTTTCCCTATGGGGAAGACTAATGCTCTTTGTAATAAGATCTCTAGTTTTCAACAACTAGCAGATGAGTCAATTCTCGAAGCTTGGGAATGAATGCAAGAGTATGTTACTGCATGCCCACACCATGGCATGGAAGATTGGCTTTTGATATAGAACTTCTACCTTGGATTAGTGCAGTTTGATAGGAGCCATTTAGATGCTGCTGCTGGTGGAGTATTCTTTTTGCTAAGTGTTGAGATGGCAAGACACTGATCGAGAAGATGGTTTCCAACCAAGGATGGAGCGACGATCGACTCCAACCTCGTAAACGAGGTATGCATTCAATTAAAGAAGTTGACATGCTTGTAGCTAAGATGGATCTACTCGCGAAGCGAGTAGAACATTATGAGAAGATGAGTGCCCAAGAGACACTCAAAGCCATGGATTCTCACATGACTCACGAAGTCTGTGGAGATGTTGGACATTCGAGAAATTTCTGTCCTGAGACCCAAGAGGATCTCAACTTCATCAACATCGACAACGGATTTCATCCCCAACAACATCAAGGTTGAAATCAGCGCTCCAACAATCAACGAGGTAACAATTATTACTCTTCTCAATGTGTGAATAATCAAGGTAATAGTAGTTATGCTTTCCTTAAAGATCTTGTTTATTGTCAAAGTAGAATGACTGATAGCATAAATAAAATGTTGCATGCTCATGACAAGATGTTGGAAAGTATAAATGCTAAATTGGATGAGTTTTCTTCTGCCTTAAAGAATCAACTTAGTTTCAATAGGATGATAGAAACCCAATTAGCTCAAATAGCTGCTGCTATACCATCCTATGAAAAAGACAGAATTCCTGGCAAACCTAAAGGAACCATGGAGACAGTCAACCTTGTCACGGCAAAGTATGGCTATGCTTTAAGTTCTTGGGGTTCCTACTTAGTAGATTCCCCATTTACCATTAAGAAAGGTGATCCTAGAACCCCTGTGATTACCTGCTCCATTGGAACCCATACCTTCCATAATGCTCTGTGTGATCTAGGCTCTAGTGTTAACATTATGTCTAAGGAAACTTATGATAGATTGTTTTACACTACCTTAGCTCCAACCTCAGTTTACCTACAGCTAGCCGATCAATCTACCTGTTTGAAAGGACCTAATGGCTACAGGGGGGTGAATAGCCTATTAAAAATTTCTACAACAACACTAAGACATGATTAGTCAATAAAATGGCGAAGCGAATTTTGCGCTAGCACTATACTTGGGGTTGCAATCCACCTACCCAATTCTATTTTCTATGATCTCTAGTATATCACAACAAAGCTATGTCACTAATATACACCTAGATGATCAACCTAGTGAGAGTAATACAATTAAATGATACACTATCTAGTCTTAACTATTAGTAGCTCTATCCAAGTGAATGTATAATGAAATACAAGAGAGTGGTAGAGAGGTATACCGCCATGGCAAGTGACCAATGAGTAAATTCCAATGAATACCAAGGAGACAATCAAGACATAATGATATTTTTTCTAAGGTTCACTTGCTTACCGGCAAGCTAGTCTCTGTTGTGGTGATTCACTCACTTGGAGGTTCACGCGCTAATTGGTATCACACGCCAAACCGTCAATAGGGTGCCGCACAACTAACAAAAGATGAGGATCACACAAGCCACGAGCAATTTACTAGAGTACCTTTTGGCTCTCCGCCGGGGAAAGGTCAAGAACCCCTCACAATCACCATGATCGGAGCCGGAGACAATCACCAACCTTCGCTCAACGATCCTCACTGCTACAAGACATCTAGGTGGCGGCAACCACCAAGAGTAACAAGCGAATCCTACAGCAAAACATGAATACCAAGTGCCTCTAGATGCAAACACTCTAGCAATGCACTTGGATTCTCTCCCAATCTCACAAAGATGATGAATCAATGATGGAGATGAGTGGGAGGGCTTTGGCTAAGCTCACAAGGTTGCTATGTCGATGTAAATGGCCAAGAGAGTGAGCTAGAGCCGGCCACATGCCTTTAAATAGAGCCCCCAACAAAATAGAGCCGTTGGCTCCTCTGTCTAGTGAAACACGGGATGACCGGATGTGCCGATTAGGTTGACCGAACGTTGGACCCCTTCGTCCGGTCTCCTGATGCTCACCATGTGTCATTAGCTTCAAATGTTGAATGCCCGATCTCAATGGCTAGTCTACTTTGCGCCACATGTTAAGTTGCGATCGGACGCGTTGCTCAAAGTGACCGGACGCTCCATCACTAGAGTCTGGTCGTTTCTAGTAAGGATCTAGAGATGGTTTTTCTTGACTGGACGCGTCCGATCAAAGGTGACCAGATGCGGACCAGAGTCCGGTCGTTTCTGGCCTGTTTAGATGCTTTTGTTAGTGTACGTCATCACCTGATCGGACACACCCCCAACACGTCCGGTCCTATTCCTTCTCAGTGTCTGGTCAAAGGACTGAGGGTGGCCTTCACTGCGCACCACTGACCAGACACAGGGTCAGAGTCTGGTCACTGCCCAAGGTAGAGTCTGGTCAATACGAAATAGCTCCTTTTGACCCTAAACTTCACCACCCTTGATCAAATATGCCAACCACCAAGTGTATCACCTTATGCACGTGTGTTAGCATATTTTCACAAACATTTTCAAGGGTGTTAGCTTTCCACTAGATCCTAAATGCATATGCAATGAGTTAGGGCATCTAGTGGCACTTTGATAACTGCTTTTCAATATGAGTTTCACCCCTCTTAATAGTACAACTATCGATCCTAAATGGGATCGCACTCTCTAAGTGTCTCGATCACTAAACCGAAAAGCTCCTATCAATTTTACCTTTGCCTTGAGCTTTTTGTTTTTCTTTCTTCTTTTCCATGTCCAAGCATTTAATCATCTCCATCATCATGTCATGATCTTCATTTGCTTAATCACATGGAGTAGTGCTACCTATCTCATAATCACTTTGATAAACTAGGTTAGCACTTAGGGTTTCATCAATTCACCAAAACCAAACTAGAGCTTTCAATCTCCCCCTTTTTGGTAATTGATGACAACCCTTACACAAAGATGTGAATTGAAATGTAATTGAATCCATGTTGCTTGCCCAAGCATATTTATAATGTGTAAAAAGGATATGGACAAGCTTCATGAATCCCATATGGTAGCAATTGCTCCCCCTTCATATGTGCTAAGAGTTTGGATTGTAGCATACACATATGATTAGATATGAAATATAGGAGACAATGTCTACCAAATGATGCTAAGGTATAAAAGATAGACCTTTGAAGTATGATACCAATCGGAGTGCACCAATATACCATCCTTAGCACCATGAGTAACTAAACATACATAAAAACTAGAATACCTCATGAGATCAACATTAGAAGCAAGGGTCTAGTTTTCATAATATGAACATAAGTCTAGTTTCTTAACCTAAGCATGCTAATTTTTTATTTCATCATTCAAACCTACAACTAGCATACACCACACAAGCATGGATATTGAAATTTAAAACTTGTGCCCTGCAAGCAAACATATGAAATGCACATTCAAATGCATCCACCAAGTTTATGAGCTTGCTCCCCCTACTTGTGTGCTTCAAATGTTAATTGATCCCCTTCTTTGTCATATCTCTCCTCCTATGTCAATTTTCACTATTTCTCCCCCTATCACTTATATCTTTGTTTTTCTCCCCCTATCACTTATATCACTTATATCTTTGTTTTTCTTCCTCTATCACTTATATCTTTGTTTTTCTCCCCCTTTGTCATCAATGACCACCAAGGCTCAAACTATAGATAGGTTGAGATTATCAATGTCAATCAATGGGGTGAGGATCATTTTCCCAAATATAGTTCAATCTAGAATACTTGCCAAAGATATGTAACTCGGTTTGATCCAAGGACAAGCTTCTTCACACCTCCAAATAAGGGTTATCTTGTACCATGTTGAGTTAAACACTTAGAGCTCATTTTCGAGATCAAACACTAGGTTTACAAGCCCACAAACGTGTCATATGCTACCACTAGATCAAGTCAAGCATAGAAGCAATAGTGGTACCATACAATCATCAAATTCATTTAATTTTCATGAATGAGCCTAATAAATGTGAAAGATGACTAGATGCACTAATTATGTCCTTAGTAAGGATGTATGCCGTGTCAATCAACTTTTACCTTGGATTGCTCAAAGGAGAGGCATGTCATATGAGTGGGGGTGCATCAACACATATTTGAGAAATCCAATATGTTCAACTCATTCCTTAGCTTGCAAAACCTTTTCTCATCTAATGGTTTCGTGAATATATCGGCAAGTTGATCTTCGGTGCCCACACTCTCAATGCAAATGTCCCCTTTTTGTTGGTGATCTCTTATGAAATGGTGGCAGAAATCAATGTGCTTTGTTCTTGCATATTGAACCGGGTTGTTGGTTAACTTGATTGCACTCTCATTGTCACATAGCAATGGCACTTTCTTGAACTTGATTCCAAAGTCATCCAAGGTGGCCTTCATCCAAAGTATTTGTGCACAACAACTACCGGCGGATATGTATTGGGTTTCGGCGATTGATAATGCAACACTATTTTACTTCTTTGATGACCATGAAACTAGTGATCTTCCCAACAATTGACATGTGCCCGAGGTGCTCTTCCTTTCAACATTATATCCCGCATAATCCAAGTTGGAGTAACCAACTAGCTCAAACTTTGCTCCTTTGGGATACCACAAACCAATATTTTATGTATGCTTCAAGTACCTCAATATTCTCTTTGTAACCTTCAAATGACTTTCTCTTGGTGAGGCTTAAAATCTTGCACACATGCATACACTAAACATGACATCCGGCCTTAATGCGGTCACATATAGTAGGCTTCAAATCATAGACCGATATAATTTTTGATCCACCATATTGCCACTTGCATCACTATCCAAGTTGCCATTTGTTCCCATTGGTGTACTAATGGCTTTGCTATCACTCATGCTAAACTTCTTGAGCATGTCTTTGATGTACTTGCTTTGACTCACAAATGTACCATTCTTTAATTGCTTGATTTGAAGACCAAGGAAGTAACTTAACTCTCCAATGATGGATATTTCAAACTCATTAGCAATCATCTTTCCAAATTCTTCACAAAAGTCTTGATTGGTTGATCCAAATATGATGTCATCAACATAGATTTGCAACACAAATAAATCTTTGTCAATCTTCTTGGTGAAAAGAGTGGTGTCAACCTTGCCCATCATGAACCCTTTAGAGAGTAGGAAGTCCCTCAATCTCTCATACCATGCTCTAGGTGCTTGCTTCAAGCTATACAATGCCTTCTTTAACTTGTACACATGGTTAGGCTTCTTGTCATCTTCAAAACCAGGAGGTTGCTCAACATATACTTCTTCATTGATGTAACCATTGAGAAATGCACTTGACATCCATTTGATAGAGTTTGATGTTGTGGGCACAAGCATAGGCAAATAAGATTCTAAGTACTTCCAATCTAGCTACGGGGGCATATGTTTCTCCAAAGTCAAGACCTTCAACTTGTGTATATCCTTATGCTATGAATCTTTCTTTGTTCCTTACTACTATCCCATCTTAATCTTGCTTGTTTCTAAAGACCCATTTGGTTCCAATCACATTGTATCCCTTTGGTCTCTCAACTAATTCCCATACTTAATTTCTTGTGAAGTTATTTAATTCTTCATGCATAGCATTCACCCAATCAACATCCTTCAATGCTTCATCTATCTTCTTTGGTTCAATGGATGACACAAAAGAGAAATGCTCACAAAATAAAGCCAATCTTGATCTAGTTTGCACACCTCTTGAAATATCATCAATGATAGTGTCCAATGGATGATCCCTTGCAATATTGGTTGGTTGGAGTATTAAAACTTGATCGCTTGCACTTGCTTTATCATTGGGTTAAGATGATGTACTAGCCACTTGATTTTGTTCATTGTCATGAGAGCCATTTGTACTAGCTTAATTTATATCATCTTGCATATTTGTGTTAGAGAGCACTTGCACTTGTTCATCTTCATCATCATTTACTTGCCTAGGCCTTAATTCACCAACATCCATGTTCTTCATGGCATTTGAAAATTGAATGCCTCTAACATCTTCCAAGTTCTCATTCTCATTTTGGGAACCCTTGGTTTCATCAAATTCAACATCAAGAACTTCCTCAAGAGTACCACTATCCAAATTCCAAACTCTATATGCTTTGCTAGTAGTTGAGTATCCAAGTAGGAATCCTTCATCACATTTCTTGTCAAATTTGCCTAATCTAGTGCCTTTCTTCAAGATATAACATTTGCAACCAAAGACCCAAAAATATGCAATGTTGGGCTTTCTACCATTCAAGAGCTCATATGGTGTCTTCTCTTTCAATGGGTGACAATAGAGGTGGTTGCTACAATAGCAAGCCGTGTTGATAGCTTCAGCCCAAAAAGATTGACTCACATTGTACTCACTAAGCATAGACCTTGCCATATCAATGAGTGTTCTATTCTTCCTCTCAACAAGGCCATTTGATTGTGGAGTATACTTGGATGAGAATTGATGTCTAATTCCAAATTTATCACATAACTCATCAATTCTAGTGTTCTTAAACTCACTACCATTATCACTTCTAACTCTCTTGATGGTTGTTTCAAACTCATTGTGAATGCCCTTGACAAATGATTTGAATGTTACAAACACATTACTTTTGTCCACTAGAAAGAATACCTAAGTGTATTTAGTATAATCATCCACTATCACAAAGTCATATTTGTTTTCACCGATGCTAGTGTATTGTGTTGGCCCAAACAAATCCATGTGCAATAACTCAAATGCTTTACTAGTGCTCATCATGCTTTTCTTAGGATGGGTGTTTCCAACTTGTTTTATGGCTTGACAAGAGCTACAAAGCTTATCCTTCTCAAACACAACATCTTTCAAGCCTCTAACTAAGTCATGCTTAACCAATCTATTCAATTGTTTCATTCCAACATGACCAAGCCTTCTGTGCCATAACCAACCCATGCTAGACTTAGTAAACAAACATGTAGATAGTTGAGCTTCACTAACATTGAAATCAACCAAGTATAGATTCTCATATCTAAAGCCTTTGAAGATTAAATTAGAGCCATCTACACTTATGATCTCTATATCATCTACCCCAAATATGTATTTGAATCCAAGATCACACAATTGAGCCACGGATAGCAAATTGAAGTTTAATCTCTCGACAAGCAACACGTTGGAAATGCTCATGTCATTGGATATTGCAATCTTACCAAGTCCTTTGACCTTGCCTTTTGCCATTGTCACCAAATATGATACTATCATAACCATCATTGCCATTGGTATTGATTGAGTTGAACATTCTTGCATCACCGGTCATGTGTTGAGTGCACCCACTATCAAGAACCCAATACCTTCATTTGGCTTTGTAATTGACCTACAAAATAAGATCAATTCTTTTTAGGTACCCAAACTTTCTTTGGTCCTTGAAGGTTAGTCACTAAGCTTTTTGATACCCAAATGGCTTTCTTCTTTGAGCCCATCTATGGTGCACCAATGAACTTAGCCTTTATACCATTTGTACCTTTAGTAAGCACATATAAAGAATCAATCTTCATTGAGGATACATTAGCATTTTTGCTCTTGTTTTTTGCACTCATGCTCTTTATGACCAACTTGCTTGCAACTAGTGCAAAACCGACCATTGTTCTTCATAAAACTAGTCTTGTGAGGAGCAAAGGCCTCCTTGCCTTTCTTGGGGATATAGCCCGTAACAGAACCGACCAAATCATAAGAACGTAAGTACAAAAACAATCACCGAAGCGATCAAATTTCTGTACTTAAGCTCCCATAATCCCGATAGTCCGGAAATCACGAAGGATTTCAACCAACTCTCGACATACAAACCAAGACCATAGTGATTCAACATAACACATCATTCGTTACAACATTTCACAAGTAGCATTCGGATTACATCCATCAGAGTTCAAATTAAAATATTACAAACCAAGTTCAAATTTGCGGAAGCAACATAGTTTAGTACATAACTTCATAGTTTCAAATACATTGCCAAGTCTGAGTCATGTCCCACAAAAGCATCATCAGGTACGAGAACTAGTAGAGACCGCGCCCAATGGTCTAGTCTTCATCCCCAGCCGGGAGAAGGCAATACTTGCAGCAACCAAAGTAGAACTGGTCATCTGCAATAGGTGGGAGATAAACCCTGAGTACGAGAAGGTACTCAGCTAGACTTACCCGTCAAAACCAGAAATAAAAGACACCAAGGATCATGCAAGGCTTATGAGGTGGGCTAGCTTGACACAGTTGCATAAAAGAGCTTATGAATATAGTGACCAATTTAAACTTAGCATCAAGCTTATCATCATTTACCTGTCCACTAGATTAGCACATGTACTAGAGCACTCACTTATTAGGAGCAAACAATATTAACCATAGCAGGTATAATAAGGCTATCATCATCATATCATCATTTCTGAACTATTATGTTATTTAGTGTATCTACATTGGAGATAAGCCCATCAAGTTCTCACTAACCGGGAGAGATGGCGACTCGAATCAAATTACAACTCAGCTGAGGGGGTATTCCTAACTCTCACCCTGGCATACTTAGCAAGGGTAGCTGTGGGTCACCTTTGGAACAACTCAGGAACCAAATTCGTGGGTTCGATCAGCGCCAGCACTCTCAGGGATTACCCTTCTGCAAGGACGATTAGGACTTTTAAATCACCTGCCCTTGGACTCACGCCTACGGCTCCCTTTCGAGGCGCACTTTATACTTATCGACTCCCGGCCTGAGGTGAGCTACTCGGCTTCGTGGTCGGTCTCCAGACCCGGCCAACTAAGAGAGAGGCATGCGTTCAACATGAACAGGAAAGGCTCCAAGATTCAGTCCTTAATCGACATAGACGGAGTCACTGCAAACCGGCAAGCCTCTGTCCGGTCTTCATTTCACATTAAGACTGGTTCTTTTCCATGATAGCAAATATAGCCAACCGTGCCATATGTATCTTCCTATATCTCGCAGGTGATAGGAAATCACCTGACTTCTACCGTGTTTAAGCAGGGCTAAGCACTACACGAGCCTGAGCTACATAGGATTCAGGGTATCAATATCTGGACAAGGATTGGATAACCAATGCAGCAAGTGTTTGCATCCAACACCTAAACTTAATGCAACAATACATATATGTAACAATAATACTGTAACTGCATTTCGAAAATTAGGAGGCTTAATATGCTCTGGGGCTTGGCTTTCACAAAGTAGCATGGACGGTGATCCGGGCACTCAACGGCGACATCATCTGGCACTTCTCCTGAAGGCTGCTCCTCCTGAATCTCCGATGTCGGCTGCTGCTGCTCGCTCGGTTCCTTGAATTCCAATAGGGTCACTCCTTCAGGTACACCTATTGCATGCCGATGCACAAGATAAATATCATGGATGCATAAGGAATGACATGATGCTCATGATGAATGAATCACAGTAAGTGTTTAACAAAAACATCACTGGACACTCGTTTACCGATTAAGAATAGCTCTATTCAAATTACTTTAAAACAGGTATCTAACTTAACTTGAAGAACAAGATCAACTTACCTAACTTGCATAATATAAGATAAAGATGCTCATCTTCAGTTAAAGGCCTAACACCTAGGAACATTACCACAACTTAGAAACAGTAAAGGCATACTTTAAACAACAGTTAAAGTTTCATATGCACACGGGTAGTTCCTTAATTCAATCACAACAAGAGTTCTACAAATCGAAATGACTTGCATGAGGACATTCTGGAAAGCTTATGAAATTCTCTACAAATCATTTGTAAACATCAAAGCATGATTCTTACGTTAACCAAATCGAATTCCAGTAAACCTAGAATCTGTCCAGAAATGACTAGGTTACTAAATTAATTATTTAATGATGATGCAAAAGCATAATTGTACCAAACCAAGTTTACCAACATGTTTTGCATACCAAAGAAACATCAGAAAGTCTAGTGCCAACTCCTAAACAATTTATTTAATGCCCTTTTCTAATTTCTTTTGTTAATTAGGTGATTAAAGCAATATATAGTAAAACTATTCAAAAAAATCTACAAAAATTACAGTAGCTATCTCATACATCACATAGACTACCATAAAAATTTCAAAGCCATTGGGCAAGCAGAACTTGCTATATCCAAAATAACAGGTGGCATGTCTATTTTTAGCATAATTAGGAAACCCTAATGAAAAGTGTCAAGCAACAGATTCACATTTTTCCTAGCATCATTCTAGCATAAGAATAGCACTCACCAAATTTTACCTTTACTGGATCTATAGAAAAATTATGAAAATTCACACAAGATCCATCCATGCAAACAAGAGAATTTTATATCTCCTACATACAGTGTCCAAAATATATGAAAATTTAACTACAAGGTGTTCATGATATGAGAAGTACACCATACAAATTTCATGCCATTTGGAGCTACATAGAAAAAGATATAATTATCCCTAATTCCTCCATGATTAAAATAGATAAATAGAAACTCCCATTTTCATAACAGAACATGGCATAAATCATATTTTTAATATAAACTAGACATTATCATGAACTTAGAAAAATTGGAACCACATCATTTGAAGCTACCAACTAGGAGATACATATTTTTGAATCTATACACAAATCTGTGAAAAGAATAAACCAAAAATAAATTTGAAACCCTACTCTACTGCTGGGCTGGCCCGAAGGACACGGCGGCCCACGAAGCGCGCGCTGGCGTGGCCCAAAACGTGGCGTAGCCCACGCTGGCTCCCGCCTTGGCCTCAGCAACTGACAAACGGGACCCGCGCGACAGCGAGACAGATAGGGGAACAGAGGAAGACGACGGCGTAGCTCGTCGTCGGTGACTCCTCCGGCGAGGTCAGCAGTGTATCGGTGCTCGTCTCATCAATGCGCATCTAGCGGTGCCATCAATTTTGGCTATCACCACGGCAAGAGGGGGTGGTGACGGCAGTGGCGGCGCTCGGCCACGACTCGGCCGGCTCTGACAAGGCTACGGCGTCGCAGCCTTAAATGGTGACCCTACGAGCTTCAGCAGCGCTCATAGTAGCTAGTGCAAGAGATAGAAGGGATGGTAAGGCTGCGGTGGCAGTTGGCCGCGTGGAGCGCTAGCTCCGACGAGGTTAGCCATGGCGGCGGTGGAAGAAACGATGAATACACGCTTACCATGACTCAACTGACTCGATTGAACGGTGGAGGTGGTAGAGGGGATCACGGCGAGGCTCTAGGCGAACTGGGCAACGTGTTTTTGCAAAGACGCGGGAGCTAGGCGAGGGCGAAGGCTCGGCCGGCAATGGTGGATGGCTGTGGCTCGGCGCTGCGCGCGGTGAAGATGAGAGGGAAGCAAATGGAGCTGGCGAGTGCGTCGGGCAGGCGCTGGCCTTCTTCTGGAGCGCAGACGTGCGACATGGTAGCGTCGGTAGAGCATGAGCGCCACGCGGCGAGCAGCCCCTGCTCCGGTCGGCCACGGCGGGCTCAGACCGTTTTCTGAAATTTCAGATTCAGAGATCAACGACGATGACTGATAGGCGAACTTAACCGTGATGGATCTCTTAAACCGTGACGATTTAGTGAAAATAATGTATATGAAAGTTGCAGAGCTATAGTAGGGCTACAACTTTGTTTTAGAACTCTACAGCTAATTCACCCTGTATCCTGAGTTGTATCAAACCAAAGGTGGCTCAATCAAACTGAAATGGCATCAATGACTTAGACAAAATTTTCAGTGTGAAATCAGCATGGAATTCTGACTTGTGGGCCATGTTTGAGCATGTTCTAGCCATTTTCATGAGTTGATCATAAAACAACTTTTGTTCCTTGATAAATTAGCTACAACTTTGGTAAAGAGTGCACAGCCATGCAAAGTTTCTAAGTTGGTCTTTTGACTCAGTCAAACAGTGGCACTCTAAGGTCAATTCAAGTCAAACCTCCTCTTGAGGGCAATTTAGTCATTTTGGTCCACATGAACAGTGTCCAAACTATTACCCTAAGTGTAGTTAAGGTGTATTAGACCATAATCAACCACTTTACACAAATGCTATACCCATTTCAAATGATCACATGTGATGAAGCAACAAAACAAGCAATTCACTCAAATGTTGCAATTTCATGTTTCACATGTTTCATGACTTTGTTGTTATTTTATACTTGTCACATTACTACCATGTTGCCATGTTTCAAGGTATAAGAAACTCATGTTGCATTCACATGTTGCACTACTACCATTCACAAGAAATCAAGTATGAAACAAACATAATTGCAAATGTTGCATATGCATGTTTCAGGGACAATGGCATGATGAGATAGATGATGCATATGTTTATGAAATGACATGCAATTTCGTGGAAGCCAAACACCTAGGGTGTTACAGCCCTCCCCCCTTAGAAAAATCTCGTCCCGAGATTTGGAAAGCGTACCATTTAGTATAGAAAGTTGGATGATTTTCCTTTAAAGAATCTTTCCGCTCCCATGTTGTATCCTGATCACTATGATTACTCCACACTACCTTGTATAACTTAACTACTCATCTACGAGTCACTCTTTCTTGAGTATCCAAAACCTGCACGGGCTTCTCCTCATAAGAAAGATCAAATTTCAAGTTGACTTTCCTTGTTGCTATTCTTTCCTCGGGAATACGAAGACACTTCTTCAGCTGGGACACATGGAATACCGGGAATATAACTCCCATTTCATGTGGTAGATCGAGTTTATAGGCTACTCTTCCACTTTTCTCGATAATGCGGTAAGGTCCAACATATCGAGGCTCAAGCTTCCTTTTGATTCCAAAATGTTTTACTCCTTTCATAGGGGATACCTTCAGATAAACATGATCACCTACTTCAAACTCAATAGGTTTTCTTCTCTTGTCAGCATAGCTCTTTTGTCTAGCCTGAGTGACAGTCATGTTCTTCTATATAGTTTGGACTTGCTCTTTGGCTTCTTTTACAAAATCAATACCATAGAATCTTCTTTCTCCGAGTTCCACCCAGTTCAAAGAGGTTCTACACTTGCGGCCATAAAGAGCTTCAAAAGGAGCCATTTTGATACTCTCTTGATAACTGTTGTTATAAGAGAATTCAGCGAGAGACAACCAATCTTCCCAAGAGCCTTTGCAAGAGATAAGACAAGCTCTAAGCATGTCTTCAAGAATTTGATTAACACGCTTAGTCTGTCCCGATGTTTGCGGATGATAGGCTGAACTACGGATTAGATGAGTGCCAAGATTCCGATGTAAGCACTCCCAAAAGCGAGCCGTGAATTGCGGTCCTCTATCAGAAACAATGGATTTGGGTACCCCATGGAGACATACCACTTGTTGAAAGTAAATCTCAGCATAATTGTGAGGGTGATAGGTAGACTTGACCGGAATAAAGTGAGCTGATTTAGTTAGACGATCTACGATAACCCAGATGGAATCACAACCCTTTTTGGTAGTGGGTAATCCAACAATAAAATCCATGCTAATTTCTTCCCACTTCCAGCCAGGAATAGAGAGTGGCTGCAATAATCCGGGCCTCATGTGAATAGCCTTGACTCTGCAACTGTTATCGCACCTGGCCACGTAGGCTGCGATTTCTTTCTTCATCTTGGTCCACCAATAATACAGCTTGAGATCTTGATACATTTTACTGCTGCTAGGATGGATGGATAATTTAGAAGAATGGGCTTCAGCCATAATTTGATTTCTAAGTTCTTTGTCTTTGGGTACTACAAGCCTATCATTAAACCAGAGAATTCCTTTGTCATTGACCCTAAAGTGCTTGGTCTCCTGATCTTTCATCTTCCGCTTGATATGAAACACACCCACATCAGTCTTCTGGAGTTTGATAATTCGACTTCTAAGAGAGCAATCCACAGTGATATTGTGGAGTACTACAGGATGAAGGAGGTGTGCCAGATGAAAGTCTTCACTAACTAAGGAATTGCAATGGGCCTTTCTGCTTAAGGCATCAGCAACCACATTTGCCTTACCAGGATGGTAGTGCACTTGAAGGTTGTAGTCTTTGATCAATTCTAACCATCGTCATTGACGCATGTTCAACTCGGGTTGAGTAAAGATGTACTTGAGACTTTTATGGTCAGTATAGATGTTGCACACATTACCCAGCAAGTAATGTCCCCAAATCTTCAGGGCATGAACAACTGCGGCTAGCTCTAAGTCATGGGTAGGATAATTGATTTCATGCTTTCGAAGCTGGCGCAAAGCATAAGCAATGACTCGGCCCTCTTGCATAAGAACACACCCCAATCCGGTGCCACATGCATCACAATAGACATCAAAAGGCTTCTCGATGTCAGGTTGTGCCAATATAGGAGCAGAGGTTAATAAGGTCCGCAAAGTGTGGAAAGCCTCTTCACACTTTGGAGTCCACACAAACTTCTCATCCTTTTGAAGTAGTCGAGTCATGGACTTGGCGATTTTAGAGAAATCCGGGATAAAGCGACTATAGTAGCCAGCCAAACCTAGGAAACTTCGAACTTCTGTGACCATAGTAGGTGCCTTCCACTCTAGGACTTCTTGCACCTTAGTAGGGTCAACCGAAATTCCATCTCCAGATAACACATGACCTAGAAAAGGTACCTTGTTCAACCAGAATTCGCACTTGCTGAACTTAGCATAAAGCTGGTTGTCATGTAACCGAGTTAAAACAATTCGCAGATGTTTAGCATGCTCTTCTTCACTCTGGGAATATGCAAGGATATCATCAATGAACACGACGACGAATTTGTCCAGCTCCGGCATGAATACTGAATTCATCAGGTACATAAAGTGTGCCGGAGCATTTGTCAACCCAAAGGACATGACAAGGTATTCGAACAAGCCATAACGAGTAGAGAAAGCTGTCTTAGGTATATCTTCAGGACAAATTTTGATCTGATGGTAACCAGACCTCAAATCGATCTTGGAGAATACCTTAGCTTTGGAGAGCTGATCAAATAGAATATCGATGCGAGGAAGAGGGTATTTGTTCTTGATGGTAATAGCATTAAGGGGGCGATAATCTATGCACATGCGTAGAGACTCGTCCTTCTTCACAAATATAGCCGGACAACCCCAAGGAGAAGAACTAGGCCGAATCAAACCTTTCTTTAAAAGCTCATTTAACTGACTCTTCAACTCAGCCAACTCATTGGGCGGCATTCTATAGGGCCTTCGAGAAATAGGAGCCGTACCCGAAATGAGTTCTATCTTGAATTCTACATCACGGTCCGGAGGTAATCCAGGCAAGTCATCAGGGAAGACATCTAGAAACTCACAGACAACCGGTATCTCCTCAATGGCTTTGGCTAGGGTAGCATTGGTGGTATTGTGGATAGAGATATCACGAGGTAACTGCACTAGAAAACCCTTCTTATCCACAGGATCCCTCAACATTACCACACGGGTTGATGTATCGATCAACACTCCATTCCCGCTCATCCACTTCATTCCTAGGATTACATCGATTCCTACACCCGGTAGAACTACAAGATCAGCAAGGAACTCTCGATCCCCAATCTCAATCTTTACATCTTTAACTACTTGGTTAGTCATGATATTATTCCCAGCAGCACTAATACAATAACCACCCTTGACAACTGTAATCACATTCATCTTATGCTTAGATGCAAAAGTAGAACTCACAAAGGAATGTGAAGCACCCGAATCAAAGAGCACAACTATAGGGCGATCATTAACAAGAAACTTACCAGCGGTGACCACTTCACCCACAGGAATTTCCTCCATAGTAGTGTAGTAAACACGCCCCTGACGAACATTTCCCTGAGCATTCTGCTTGGGAGGATAGGGACACTTATTAGCCCAGTGACCAGGCTGGTTACAGTTCCAACATGGTCTGTTAGCTGGTGGGACATTGGAGCTGCCCTGCCCAGAGGTATTCTTTGGCAAGGAAATTGTGTACCCCTTGCGGAAACCAGTTTTTGCTTGATTCTTCTTCTGAGGCGGGCGGTACCGGACATTAGCATTGGGTGGACGATACTGGGTCTTAGATACCACTAGTGCCTTAGACTGAGAAGCACCTGCCTCAAAGTTTCTTTTACGGTTCTTGGAAGCAGCATATATCTTATCATTATTCTCCTGAGTCAGGGTGTCACTGATAAACTCATTGAAGGTGACACACTTGCAGTTGCCCATAGACTTCATTAGTTTAGGGGAAAGTCCCCTCTTGAAACTAGCTATTCTTTTAGCGTCAGTATCGACAAACTCGGGAGCATACCTTGCCAGGTTGTTGAATGCCTGGAGGTATTCATTAAGACTCTTGTTGCCTTGGGTTAGCTTCATAAACTCGGTATGCTTAATGGCCATGAGACCAGGAGGGATAAAGTGTCCCTGGAAAGCTGTCTGGAACTGGTCCCAAACTATCTCAACGTTTGCAGGGAAGGTGGTCCTGTGATGGGTCCACCAGATGCCTACAGGGCCTTGGAGCTGGTGTCCTGCATACGTGGCCTTCATACCTTCTATCAATCGGAGCAATCCAAACCTTTGCTCTATCGTACTCAATCATTCATCAGCTTGTAATGGTTCTTCTGCCTCACGAAAGATAGGAGGCTTTGTGTCCATAAAGTCCTTAAAGTTGCTGTACTGGTTCGGCTCGAGTCCCTGGTGGACATGTCGATCATCGTGGTTAGCCATTTGGCGCATAGCCTCAGCTAGCATGCGCTGACTTTCAACAACTGTCTGCATTAGCTCAGCTAGGGTGGGCGGTGGAGGAGGTGGTTGTTCCTCATCTCCCATGCTACGACCGCGACGAAGGTTATAAGCCATCTGCAAAATGTATAGCCAATGAGCACTGACGATGTGGAAATTTTTATAGATGAATTGTATAATTATGCCAACTGAGTCCATTGGAGAGAATGCATTCATATAATCAACAGAGGCACAATCATTCATCACAATCACACAACTCATCATGCGCATCAATTGACACATAAATGCGATGAACTTAACCAACAACGAGATCTATAGACCGCAAAGATGGAATACATCAAAGGCTCACATACGCGGAGCATAATACGTTCGATAGGTTACATCCAAGCCATAGTGGTTCCAAACTTTTCATCCAAAATAACAGAGGGTCCGATATTACATCCTAACGATTAACTTATTACAAAGCTAGTCGTTCATGCATGAGGATCAACAAAAGACTAGCTCTTGCGCATTAGCTAAGTAGTAAGCTAAACTATGCATCGTCCTCGGAGTCAGTGTTGAAGATCTCTCCTCCATCTTCATCACTAGCAGGCTCTAACTCCTCATCTTCCTCTTCTTCAGGTGGAACGTCCTCAGGTCCATTGACCTCAATGCCATCATCACCTTCAGCCATGATGACACCAGAACCCATCTCATCCTCATCATCAGGTGGCAGGAGAGGGTGAAGTTGATTGTGTAACAGGTGAACCTCCTCATGGAGATGGTCATTGTACTCTTTGGCAACTGCCAACTGCTGCTCTAGCTCCACCTGCCGCGCCCTCAACACATTCTCTTCGTGCCAGGCTTCATTCTGTTTGTTCAGCATGTGAATCAACATACGTTCATAGTTGCGGTGAGCAACTATCAACCTCTGAACCTCCAGGGTCTCTTGATCCCGTTCCTATGTTACTTGCTCCAAACAGTGCTGAGCTGCATTCCTCTCAGCAGTCACCCGGGCCAGCTCTGCCCTCAGCCTTTCCGCCTCAGTAGGCTCAGGACGGGGCTCACGAGGAGCTAAACGGTGACGAGGCGTCCTTCCTCCAGCGGACTTGCAAGCAGTGAGTTTCGTGCGCGCTATCTGTAGCAAAAAGTTGCAACGTAAGGGGAGAATCATTTAAGGGATACGAAATTTAATTAGTCGATACCATCAATTTTAAAGGAGGGAGTAATGCAAGAAATGCCATGTATGCTTGAACATGATGCATGCACGATCCGTACGTCCTCACAAACCTAAAAAAAATTAAAGGCTAGCGAATATACGGTGGCATACATACGTTCTCTCGTATACGGTAGCTAGTCGATCTACAACGATACGTTGTTAGTGTACCTACAGAAAATTTCATTTCAGCCCAATACTTTCCCAAAATGCATGTAAAGTAAGCAATAAACTAAATACTTTCATACATACATCCCCCGGTGTACATACTCTAGTATCACAGCTACCCGACAGAGATACCCACATTTAAGTACTCTCATAGATACATGATTGAACATGTAAGTATGCGAGCAACCACAACTACTCTCCCCTAGACCGACGGTTGGACGGTCATGCTCTCACAACTCCCACTTACCAGAGCGTAGAGGTATTTTGATCCATACATTACCACCCAAGTGGATGACATCCATACAATAGCACGCCGTATGGATGACGAAACAGAAACAAGCAGGAACCCCCAAGTTAGTACTTTAATAAGCCACCTAAGAGTCCTTATTTGGGCATAAGGGATATGACCACTGGCAATACTTAGTATTTAATTTAGGATTTTTACAAATACTTTTGTTTTAAATACACAAATGACATGTTTAGTGTCGAATCTTGCTCTGATGCCAGCTGTAACAGAACCGACCAAATCATAAGAACGTAAGTACAAAAACAATCACCGAAGCGATCAAATTTCTGTACTTAAGCTCCCATAATCCCGGTAGTCCGGAAATCACGAAGGATTTCAACCAACACTCGACATACAAACCAAGACCGTAGTGATTCAACACAACACATCATTCGTTACAACATTTCACAAGTAGCATTCGGATTACATCCATCAGAGTTCAAAATAAAATATTACAAACCAAGTTCAAATTTGCGGAAGCAACATAGTTTAGTACATAACTTCATAGTTTCAAATACATTGCCAAGTCTGAGTCATGTCCCACAAAAGCATCATCAGGTACGAGAACTAGTAGAGACCGCGTCCAATGGTCTAGTCTTCATCCCCAGCCGGGAGAAGGCAATACTTGCAGCTACCAAAGTAGAACTGGTCATCTGCAACAGGTGGGAGATAAACCCTGAGTACGAGAAGGTACTCAGCTAGACTTACCCGTCAAAACCAAAAATAAAAGACACCAAGGATCATGCAAGGCTTATAAGGTGGGCTAGCTTGACATAGTTGCATAAAAGAGCTTATGAATATAGTGACCAATTTAAACTTAGCATCAAGCTTATCATCATTTACCTGTCCACTAGATTAGCACTTGTACTAGAGCACTCACTTATTAGGAGCAAACGATATTAACTATAGCAGGTATAATAAGGCTATCATCATCATATCATCATTTCTGAACCATTTTGTTATTTAGTGTATCTACATTGGAGATAAGCCCGTCAAGTTCTCACTAACTGGGAGAGATGGCGACTCGAATCGAATTACAACTCAGCTGAGGGGGTATTTCTAACTCTCACCCTAGCATACTTAGCAAGAGTAGCCGTGGGTCACCTTTGGAACAACTCAGGAACCAAATTCGCGGGTTCGATCAGCGCCAGCACTCTCAGGGATTACCCTTCTGCCAGGACGATCAGGACTTTTAAATCACCTACCCTTGGACTCATGCCTATGGCTCCCTTCCGAGGCGCACTTTATACTTATCGACTCCCGACCTAAGGTGAGCTACTCGGCTTCATGGTCGGTCTCTAGACCCGGCCAACTAAGAGAGAGGCATGCGTTCAACATGAACAGGAAAGGCTCCAAGATTCAGTCCTTAATCGACACAGACGGAGTCACTGCAAACCGGCAAGCCTCCGTCCGGTCTTCATTTCACATTAAGACTGGTTCTTTTCCACGATAGCAAATATAGCCAACCGTGCCATATGTATCTTCCTATATCTCGTAGGTGACAGGAAATCACCTGACTTCTACCGTGTTTAAGCAGGGCTAAGCACTACACGAGCCTAAGCTACATAGGATTCAGGGTATCAATATCTGGATAAGGATTGGATAACCAATGCAGCAAGTGTTTGCATTCAACACCTAAACTTAATACAACAATACATATATGTAACAATAATACTGTAACTGCATTTTGAAAATTAGGAGGCTTAATATGCTCCGGGGCTTGCCTTTCACAAAGTTGCACGGACGGTGATCCGGGCACTCAATGGCGACCTCGTCTGGCACTTCTCCTGAAGGCTGCTCCTCCTAAATCTCCGGTGTCGGCTGCTGCTGCTCGCTCGGTTCCTCGAATTCTAATAGGGTCACTCCTTCCGGTACACCTATTGCATGCCGATGCATAAGATAAATATCATGGATTCATAAGGAATGACATGATGCTCATGATGAATGAATCACAGTAAGTGTTTAACGAAAACATCACTGGACACTCGTTTACCGATTAAGAATAGCTCTATTCAAATCACTTTAAAACAGGTATCTAACTTAACTTGAAGAACAAGATCAACTTACCTAACTTGCATAACCTAAGATAAATATGCTCATCTTCAGTTAAAGGCCTAACACCTAGGAACATTACCACAACTTAGAAATAGTGAAAGCATACTTTAAACAACAGTTAAAGTTTCATATGCACACGGGTAGTTCCTTAATTCAATCACAACAAGAGTTCTACAAATCCAAATGACTTGCATGAGGACATTCTGGAAAGCTTATGAAATTCTCTACAAATCATTTGTAAACATCAAAGCATGATTCTTACGTTAACCAAATTAAATTCCAGTAAACCTAGAATCTATCCAGAAATGACAGGGTTACTAAATTAATTATTTAATGATGATGCAAAAGCATAATTGGACCAAACCAAGTTTACCAACATGTTTTGCATACCAAAGAAACATCAGAAAGTCTAGTGCCAACTCCTAAACAATTTATTTAATGCCATTTTCTAATTTCTTTAGTTAATTAGGTGATTAAAGCAATATATAGTAAACCTATTCAGAAAAATCTACAAAAATTACAGTATCTATCTCATGCTTCACATAGACTACCATAAAAATTTCAAAGCCATTGGGCAAGCAGAACTTGCTGTATCCAAAATAACAGGTGGCATGTCTATTTTTAGCATAATTAGGAAACCCTAATGAAAAGTGTCAAGCAATAGATTTCACATTTTTCCTAGCATCATTCTAGCATAAGAATAGCACTCACCAAATTTTACCTTTACTGGATCTATAGAAAAATTATGAAAATTCACACAAGATCCATCCATGCAAACAAGAGAATTTTATATCTCCTACATACAGTGTCCAAAATATATGAAACTTTAACTACAAGCTATTCATGATATGAGCAGTACACCATAAAAATTTCATGCCATTTGGAGCTACATAGAAAAAGATATAATTATCCATAATTCCTCCATGATTAAAAGAGATAAATAGAAACTCCCATTTTCATAACAGAACATGGCATAAATCATATTTTTAATATAAACTAGACATTATCATGAACTTAGCAAAATTGGAACCACATCATTTGAAGCTACCAACTAGGAGATACATATTTTTGAATCTATACACAAATCTATGAAAAGAATAAACCAAAAATAAATTTGAAACCCTACTCTATTGCTGGGCCGGCCCGAAGGACACGGCGGCCCGCGAAGCGCGCGCTGGCGCGGCCCAAAATGCGGTGCAGCCCACACTGGCTCCCGCCTTGGCCTCAGCGGCTGACAAACGGGACCCGTGCGACAGCGAGACAGACAGGGGAACGGAGGAAGATGACGGCGTAGCTTGTCGCCGGTGCCTCCTCTAGCGAGGTCAGCGTTGCATCGGTGCTTGTCTCATCAATGTGCATCTAACTGTGCCATCAATTTTGGCTATCCCCGTGGCAAGAGGGGGTGGTGACGGCCACGGCGGCGCTCGGCCACGGCTCGGCCGGCTCCGGCGAGGCTACGGCGTCGCAGCACTAAATGGTGACCCTACGAGCTTCAGCAGCGCTCACAGTAGCTAGTGCAAGAGATAGAAGGGATGGTAAGGCTACGGTGGTGGTTGGCCGCGTGGAGCGCCAGCTCCGACGAGGTCAGCCATGGCGGCGGTGGAAGAAACGACGAATACACGCTTACCATGACTCAACTGACTCGATTGAACGGTGGAGGTGGTAGAGGGGATCACGGCGAGGCTCTGGGCGAACTGGGCAACGCATTTTTGCAAAGACGCGGGAGCTAGGTGAGGGTGAAGGCTCGGCCGGCAATGGCGGACGGCTGTGGCTCGGCGCTGCGCGCGGTGAAGACGAGAGGGAAGCAAATGGAGCTGGCGAGTGCGTCGGGCAGGCGCTGGCCTTCTTCTGGAGCGCGGACGCGTGACGTGGTGGCGTCGGCAGAGCATGAGTGCCGCACGGCAAGCAGCCCCTGCGCCGGTCGGCCACGGTGGGCTCAGACCGTTTTCTGAAATTTCAAATTCAGAGATCAACGACGATGACTGACAGGCGAACTTAACCGTGATGGATCTCTTAAACCGTGACGATTTAGTGAAAATAATGTATACGAAAGTTGGAGAGCTATAGTAGGGCTACAAATTTGTTTTAGAACTCTACAGCTAATTCACCCTGTATCCTGAGTTGTATCAAGACAAAGGTGGCTCAATCAAACTAAAATGGCATCAATGACTTAGACAAATTTTTCAGTGTGAAATCAGCATGGAATTCTGACTTGTGGGCCATGTTTGAGCATGTTCTAGCCATTTCCATGAGTTGATCATAAAACAACTTTTGTTCCTTGATAAATTAGCTACAACTTTGGTAAAGAGTGCACAGCCATGCAAAGTCTCTAAGTTGGTCTTTTGACTCAGTCAATCAGTGGCACTCTAAGGTCAATTCAAGTCAAACCTCCTCTTGAGGGCAATTTAGTCATTTTGGTCCACATGAATAGTGTCCAAACAATTACCCTAAGTGTAGTTAAGGTGTATTAGACCATAATCAACCACTTTACACAAATGCTATACCCATTTCAAATGATCACATGTGATGAAGCAACAAAACAAGCAATTCACTCAAATGTTGCAATTTCATGTTTCACATGTTTCATGACTTTGTTGTTATTTTATACTTGTCACATTACTACCATGTTGCCATGTTTCAAGGTATAAGAAACTCATGTTGCATTCACATGTTGCACTACTACCATTCACAAGAAATCAAGTATGAAACAAACATAATTGCAAATGTTGCATATGCATGTTTCAGGGACAATGGCATGATGAGATAGATGATGCATATGTTTATGAAATGACATGCAATTTCGTGGAAGCCAAACACCTAGGGTGTTACATAACCCAATCCCTATTTATAGAGAGAAGCTCTTTGGCTACCCAAGCACATAAGCAAGCGGTCCTCACCACCATAGGCCTTAGCCAAGGTGTGAGTGAGCTCATTGACCTCCTTCTTGAGGGTCTCATTTTCAACCTTTAGTGAGGCATCATATGTGAAACCATCACTACTAGATGAGGTGGAAGTGAAAATGCTACAAGAAGGGTTAGTGGGAGCAACAATGATAGGCTTATAGAATGATTCATCGATTAAATCACAAGTTAAGCCTGCATTACATGTCTCAACATGCTTCTTCTTATTTTGCTCATCCAGCAAAGAGGAATGAGCTTTTTTAAGCTTCTTGTGAGCCTTGCCAAGCTTCTTATGGGCTTCCTCTAGCCTCTCATGAGATGCATTGAGCTCATCAAGGGCTTGCTTAAGGGTTTTTAGTTCCTTACAGAAGCTTTTGCATTCCCTTCTCTTAATATCGAAGTGTTCTTTAGCATCATCTAGCATTTCAAGTAGTTCATCCTTAGTTGGTTCATCATCATCATCATCACTATCACTTTCATTTTTATTATCATGTTACTCATCACTTCCATCATCACAAGTTTGTACCTTAGTGGCCTTAGCCATAAAGCATGATGGAGTGTCGAAGAGATAAAGCTTCTCATTGATAGCAATGCTTGCAAGTGCCTTCTTTTTGGTGGTCTTGCCATCATCACTATCATCATCATCACTTGTTGCTATTGTATGGGTATTGAGCGACAAGATGATCCTTGCTTCCATAATTGAAGCACCTTCTTGACTCTTCCTTGTTTTTGGATGAAGACTTCTTTCTTCTAGCATGGTAGCCCTTCTTCATCATGAACTTCCCAAATTTCTTGACAAAGAGAGACATCTTCTCATCATCCATCTCATCAAAGCTCAAGTCTTCATCTTCACTTGATGATTCTTATTTTGTCTTGCCCTTGGATGATGTGGCCTTGAACGCCACACTCTTCTTCTTGTCATCCTTCTTGTCATATTTCTTCTCCCTCTTTTCTTCCTTCTCATCATCATCTCTATAAGCATCATCGGTCATGATATCTCCCAAGATTTGGTTTGGTGTCACTGTGTCCAAACTAGTCCTCACTAGCAAGGTGACCAACATGCCAAATCTTGTGGGTAAGCATTTCAAGAACTTATGAGAGAAGTCCTTTCCTCCACCTTCTCACCAAGTGCTTTGAGATCATTGACAAGCACTTCCATCCGATGAAACATGTCCGGCACACTCTCATCTTCCTTTATCTTGAAGCTAGCAAATTTCTCCTTGAGAATGTAGGCCTTTGCACCCTTTATTGCCTTGGTGCCCTCGAATGATTCTTCCAACTTCTTCCAAGCCTCATGAGCCATCTCAATGTTTTTTATTTGCTCAAATGTTCTCTCATCAATTGCATCATGAATGGCACTTAGAGCAATGCCATTGTTTTGGAGAAGCATTTCTTCGGCGGCGGTGGGAGCCTCTTCATCATCAATCTCAATCTTGGTCTCCACCACCTTCCAAACCTTCCTATCGATTGACTTGATATAAGTTGTCATCTTAGCCTTCCAATAGGGATAGTTTGAGCCATCAAATTAGGGTGGCTTCTTGGTGTTGTTGATTTGAGCCATTTTACAATGAAGGTTGTTAAGACTCAAATCACGGTGACCACGGCTCTGATACCACTTGAAAGGTCCTAATGGCTAGAGGGGGGGTGAATAGCCTATTATAAAATTTCTACAACAACACTAAGACAAATAATTAGTCAATAAGATGGCGAAGCGAATTTTGCGCTAGCACTATTTTTGGGGTTGCAAGCCACCTACCCAATTCTATTTTCTATGATCTCTAGTATATCACAACAAAGCTATGTCACTAATATACACCTAGATGATCAACCTAGTGAGAGTAATACAATTAAATGACACACTATCTAGTCTTAACTATCACTAGCTCTATCCAAGTGAATGTATAATGGAATACAAGAGAGTGGTAGAGAGGTATACCACCGTGGCAAGTGACCAATGAGTGAATTCCAATGAATACCAAGGAGACAATCAAGACACAATGATATTTTTTCTGAGGTTCACTTGCTTGCCGGCAAGCTAGTCCCCGTTGTGGCGATTCACTCACTTAGAGGTTCACGTGCTAATTGGCATCACACGCCAAACCCTCAATAGGGTGCCACACAACCAACACAAGATGAGGATCACACAAGCCATGAGTAATTTACTAGAGTACCTTTTGGCTCTCTGTCGGAGATAGGTCAAGAACCCCTCACAATCACCACAATCGAAGCCAGAGACAATCACCAACCTCCGCTTGACGATCCTCGCTGCTCCAAGGCGTCTAGGTGGCGGCAACCACCAAGAGTAACAACTGAATCCCACAGCGAAACACGAATACCAAGTGCCTCTAGATCCAAACACTCAAGTAATGCACTTGGATTCTCTCCCAATCTCACAAAGATGATGAATCAATGATGGAGATGAGTGAGAGGGCTTTGGCTAAGCTCACAAGGTTGCTATGTCAATGTAAATGGCCAAGAGAGTGAACTAGAGCTGGCCGCACGCCTTTAAATAGAGCCCCCAACGAAATAGAGCCGTTGGCTCCTCTGTCCAGCGAAACACGGGATGACCGGACGCGCCGGTCAGGTTGACCAGATGCTGGACCCCTGTGTCCAGTCACCCGATGCTTGCCATGTGTCATTAGCTTCAAAAGTTGAACACTCAATCTCAATGGCTAGTTTGCTAAACACCACATGTTAAGTTGCGATCGGACGCGCTGCTCAAAGTGACCGGATGCTCCATCACTGGAGTCCGATCGTTTCCAGTAAGGTTCTAGAGATGGTTTTTCTTGACTAGACGCGTCCGATCAAAGGTGAGTGGGTGCAGACTAGAGTCTAGTCATTTCTGGCCTGTTCAGATGCTTTCGTCAACGTACGTCATCACCTGACCGGACGCACCCCCAGCGCGTCCGGTCGTATTTCTTCTCAGCGTCCGGTCAAAGGACCGAGGGTGGCCTTCACTGCGCACCATTGACCGAACGCAGGATCAGAGTCTGGTCACTGCCCAAGACAGAGTCCGGTCAATACGAAATAGCTCCTTTTGACCCTAAACTTCACCACCCTTGATCAAATATGCCAACCACCAAGTGTATCACCTTGTGCACGTGTGTTAGCATATTTTCACAAACATTTTCAAGGGTGTTAGCTTTCCACTAGATCCTAAATGCATATGCAATGAGTTAGAGCATCTAGTGGCACTTTGATAACCGTTTTTCGATACGAGTTTCACCCCTCTTAATAGTACGGCTATCGATCCTAAATGTGATCACACTCTCTAAGTGTCTCGATCACTAAACTAAAAAGCTCCTATTAATTTCACCTTTGCCTTGTGCTTTTTGTTTTTCTTTCTTCTTTTCCAAGTCCAAGCATTTGATCATCACCATGCCATCACCATCATCATGTCATGATCTTTATTTGCTTAATCACTTGGAGTAGTGCTACCTATCTCATAATCACTTTGATAAACTAGGTTAGCACTTAGGGTTTCATCAATTCACCAAAACCAAACTAGAGCTTTCACCATTATCTTAAGGAAGTAGCCACTGACTTATTAGTCAAGGTTAGGATTGCTTATGTTGCAACAGATTTCATGATCTTGGACATGGGTAACGACAAGGATACACCTTTAATCCTTGGTCATCCTTTCCTAAATATTGCAAATGCTTGCATATATGTGGCTTCCAGACAAATCCAATTCCACTTTTTTTAGAACGTAGGTTTCCCCTGCTTTATATTTCGAAAGCAATAATGCTTCTTTCTCCAGGCTATATGCTAGCTCTTCCACTTGCCTTCCTAGCTCCTGCTTTAACATCGGCACCCATCTTCTTGTCATCCTGACCACCATCATCAACAAATGTCTCATCCTAGTCCATGACACCCCCTGAAAGCAGATTTCATTCCTTAGTTTCCAAATTGACCAAATCACAGACGAAGAAAACACATTAGTTAGTTCATGTCTTTTATTGGCCAGCCATAGACGAGCTACAGATTCAAAACTTTCCCCTAGGTTCACACCCAGCAGATCTGAAATCGAAGACCAAACCAACTTGGCCACACAACACTCAAAAAAGAAATGAGTAACAGATTCCATCTCATTACACAGTAAACATGTAGGATCACTTACTTCTCGCCTTTTGGCTAGATTATCTCTAGTCAAAACTCTGTTATTAGAAACCAGCCACAAGAAAAATTGTACCCTAGGAGGTATACTCAACTTCGAAACAGAACTAACATAGATTGGAGCTACTCCTCTAAAGGAGATCACCACATACAAGGATTGGACTTCATATCTGCCAGATGAGGTATAGTTCCATAAAATATGATCCTCTTCTTTAGAGAGAGACATCATCCATCAGAGAAAGCAGTTCCCACCAAAGGTTCATGACATTCTCTGAGACAGCTCTTCTAAATGTCAACCTAAGGTTTACACCATCCCAAACATCACTAACTGTTTTACCCTGCTGTTGATTAATTACATAAAGCGGCCAATACAAAATGGCCAGGCTGGTATTTCCTAACCAAATATCTTCCCAAAATCTTATCTTCCTTCCATTGCCCACAATCCACTTGACACCCATATGGCCAGCCTGTGCAGCCCAGAGCACCCCTTTCCAAAAAGGAGAAGCTCCCACATTCGGACTATAGAGAATGTTAGGATTTTTAGTTCTATATTAGAGTCCAAAATCCTAACCCAGATGGCATTAGAATTTAAATGGTATCTGAAAATCCAGGCACATAGCAAAGACAAATTTAAGCTTCTTAAGTCAGGAATCCCCAGGCACCCAAAGTCCTTTTTCTGAGCAACCAATTGCCAATTTGCCAGATGGTATCTATGCCTATCTTCAATATTATTGCACAGAAAGTGTCCCATTTGAGAATTGATCATGTCAATAGCCCATCTAGGGAATTTTATCATGGATAGAAGGTATATAGGAATACTTGCAAGGCATGCTCTTAATAGAATCCGCCTGCCAGCATAAGACAACAATCTTCCCCTCCACCTAGCAATTCTTTTAATTATTTTATCTATCACAGGTTGTAAATCAAGTCTTCTTCATTTGGTAAAATGCAAAGGCACACCAAGATACTTGATTGGGAAATCACTTAGCTTGCAGCAGAAAACTTTTGCATAGTTATTAGCACTAATTGGTCTTAAGCCATAGGTAAGCAAATCACTTTTTATCATAATTGATTTTCATTCCTATATCTTTTCAAAACAGACCAATAACCATTTCAACGTTTGTGCCTTTTCTATATCATCTTCTAAGAACAAAAGTGTCATCTGCATATTGCAGGCTGACCCACCACCCATTACTTGGGGAAGAAGACCAGAAATCAAGTTTTGTCTAGTAGCTTTCATAAGCATCCTAGAAAAAGACATCAGCTACTAGATTGAAAAGTAGAGGAGATAAAGGGTCTCCTTGCCTGAGTCCTTTACCAGGTTTAAAGAACACGCTATTCTCATCATTCATTTAATACAAATTGAACCACCTTGAACCAAACTTCTAATCCAACTAATCCATTTGGGGCTAAAGCCCCTAGACCCAAGCATATCCTCAAAAAAAAAACTCTAGCTAACCCTGTCATATGCCTTTTCATAGTATAATTTAAGGATAACCCCAGCATCTTTCTACTTATGCACCTCATGAATGATTTCATGTGCTGCTACAACGCTTTCAAGAATATATCTGCCTTTAATGAAGGCGGTTTGATTTGAAGCTATCAACCTATCCGCAACCCCAATCAACCTGTTATTGAGCAACTTAGAGAACAACTTGAAACTACAATTAATGAGACTAATTGGTCTGAATTTCTTCAAGTTTTTAGCCTCAGGTTCTTTTGGGATTAAAGTTATCATATCATAATTGATTCTATCCAAATTGAGCTTGCTACTCTAAAAAAGAGTCACTAAATTCATCAAGTTAGATTTAATGATTTCCCACAAAACTTGGTAGAACAAGAAAGGAAGACCATTAGGTCTAGGGGCACCATCAGCATAAGAGCCAAATAATGCCACTTTTACCTCCTCTTCTGTGAAAGGAGCTTCTAACAGCTCATTCTACATAGAAGACACCTTTTCATCCTCCTCCCAAAAGTCTGCATCTAACTTAATGCTGGTGTCAGGTTCTTTACCAAACAAAGACTTGTAAAAGTCCACGGCATGTTCTAGCATTTTATCATTGTCTTCCACCCAACCTTCTGGAGTTTCCAAACCTAAAATCCTATTCTTCCTATTTCTTTGATTGGCAACAGCTTGGAAATAAGCTGTATTCCTATCCCCCTCTTTTATATTTCTATCTCGTGATCTTTGCCTAGTCTTAATCTCTTCAATCCTCCAAATGCCCTCAAGGTCATCAGAGATCTTCTTCATTCTCATTTTCTCCTCTAACTGCAAACCTTCTTTTTCTAATTTCATGTCTAACTTTTCATACTCCTTAAGGAGTTCTTGTTTCATCTTCCTAATTTCACCATTAATATTAAGAGCCCAACCTTTCACTTTTTTCCTAATCAATCTAACCCTGCACTGCCATATATCTAAAGGATCTGTGAAAGCACATGGAGTATTCTAGATTTTAATAACCAGATCTTTAAAATCAGGCTGTTCCAGCCACCACTTTTCAAATCTGAAAATATTTTGTTTTTTCTTTTCCTGACAACCCAGGTTCAAAATCAGTGGTACGTGATCACTAACTGCCCTGGCTTTGACAGAAACAAAAGAGAGAGGATATTTTTGTTCAAAGACAGTGTTGCAAAACATTTATCTAGAGCAACAAAAATAGGTTGGTCGTGATTATTCGTCCAAGTAAAAGATCTAGAAGAATTTTTAAGCTCTATCAACCCAAATTTATTAATCCAATCTTGAAATAGATCGGTCCATCTTTGATTAATAATTCCATTACTTTTTTCTCTAGCATTAGTGATGAGATTAAAATCTCCTCCTAGCACAGTAGGTCCATCCCAGTTACCTAGGATATTCTCAAGTTCTTGAAGGAACTCTAACTTCCCCTCTTCATAAGGTGAACCATACACTACAACTAGTCTCCAAACAAACTTATCAAGAGAATTTTTAATCATCACAGCCACAGAATATTTACCATCTTGCCAGGCTAAAGCCTCAAATTTTCTATCATTTAATATTAAGACCTCTATGAACATAGTTAAGAAAGGAGTCCTACTGCTGGAGGTATCCTGGTAGAAACCCCCAGCAGGTTGGGCTCTTAATATTCATATAGGTTTTTGCTAAGAAAGGATACCCCCAGCAGTACCAACTGCTGGAAGGCAGTGCCAGCAAAAACCTCTATGAACATAGTTAAGAAAGGAGTCCTAAAAGCTCTCCTTAGTTTCTTGAAAACCCACGAAATCTAATTGATTATCCTCAACAAAATCAGTTATGCATTGGAGACGGCCCTCTTTATTAAGGCCTCTAATGTTCCAAAAGGCACCTATCATTTTCCACTATTTTTGATTTTGGAATCTTTGCCTTAGAGGCAACTTGTACCCATGTAGTGTCAGTTTCTTTCATTTTTTCCTTAACCGGAGTGGCGTCATTATTAGACAGATGAGGAAACTCCTCATCAACGAACACAGAGTCTAAGCTATATGGGAGGTTAACCTCTGGGTTTTTCTCTTCAAATATTGTTCTATCCTCTAGTTCTTTTAATTTCAAACTATCAATAGTATCATTCGCAGTAGAGGTATCAATACCCAAGGAAATATTAACACATCTAGCTTTATTAAGTAAAGCAATATTATTCTCAGAAGCAAAGGAATTTTTTGGGTAAGTACCTTTTTCGAGATTTTTAACCTTTTTAGGTCCTGAGCTTTTTCTAGCATGGACCTTCCATCCTCATGTCCTCTCCTAGGCCTAGGAGCCCTTAGGATAGGCCCCCAACCTGTCTTCCTCTTCTGGTTCTTCTTAGTTGCCCCTTTGTCAACACCTATGTCTTCCAATTCCTCTATCTGATTAGGTAGAATACCAGAATCCCCCAGAGAGATCATATCTTCCTCATCCAGTAAGTCTTCATCATCCTCTGATCCTTATAGTTCCAACCTTTTTAACAATATAGAACAATCCTCAGTAGCCAAGTCCTTTTTAGCCAAGTTTCTAAATTCCTCCCATTTTGAGTGATTGGACTCATCTTCAATCAGACTGTAGAACTTGTTCCCAATAACGTGGTAGTCAGAATTCACAATCCTCTCCTGTTCAGGTGTGTTCCACAGGTTAGACCCCCCTGCACGTTCCCTTCACAGTTACTAACATCCACTTTGGAGCAAACAACTTGGTTACAGCTCTCATCCCTGTTAATAATATCCTTAGGAGCCAACTCCTGTAGATAAGAAGTTTCTCCCACGCAGAATTGTTGATTAATCAACTTATCTACTGCAGTTGTCATCAACTGAGTAGGTGCAGTTCCCATTGCCAGCATAAGCTGACTTTCTTGATCCATCATATCAGTAAACTCATTTGCAGTGTTCCCTTGGTTAATCTTCTCTATAACCACATTTGCAGTATTGCCATCAATACCCATAGTCTTATATCCTTGATTTTTGGTATTGGATTTCTAGGGGTTAGGGGTCTTCATCTTAGAGTCTTCGCCTCTGTTCTCTTCCGCAACAGGGCCACCTCCATCATTGTTCTCTTTGTTGCCATCCTCATCCTTGTTCTCCCCATCATCTCCATCATCCCCATCAGCCCCATCCTTACTCTGTCCTTTAGTTTCTTCTAACTCAGGCTCAATATCCACGAGATATATCTTCAAGTCCATCTCATATAATCTCTGAGCAGGTATCTTTCTAACATCTTTGCAAGCAACCTTGATTCTGACAACCTCATAGAAGGATTTGAACAAAGTTGCCCAATCCACCTCAGTCAAAAGACCAAAACTCGAGGCAATCTGTGCGAAAACCTTCCAATGGCACCACTTAGGAGGTACACCTCGTAATTCATCATAGGCCTTAGTGTCTCCTAACCACTCCGAGACTTCCACTTGAACCCCATTCTTCCTGAGATTAAATGATGGATAATTCTTAATATCAGCCACCTTTTTGTTAGGAGGAAACCTCACCAAGAATTTCCCCTCTTCTAGCTCCCTAATCTGCCATGGCCATTCCTTGCAATATATCTCAGACAGTTCTACCTCTAGCTCAGCTAAAGAAATCTAGCCTATCTTCACTTGCATAATGCAACAGTTGGTTAAGTTTAGCCATTGTGTTGACTCAACTGAAGGAATCTCTAAATGGTAGAATCCTAAACCCAGACTAGAACTTCCTATGTAAGCAGCAACTGGATGATCCTCCTTCCACTTGGGGCAAACATTCATGTGATGGTCAGCAATGGCACAGATAAAGCAGATCTTTGGTCTAGCACAATTGCCCACAAAATGCCCAGGTTCGCCACAATTGTAACAAGTTAGTGCGCGATACAATTGTACTCCCTCGTGCTGCACTCTCTGCTGAGGACGAGGCGCCTGGGGAGGTAGATCTCTCTATGGCGGCCTGAATCGACAATGATCACGTCCTCCTTGAGGTGGGGATGGGGGATACCTTGGTGGATTTGGCGGTGGCGCCCGTGGAGGAGGTGGGCGCCTCTCCAGTTGCCAGACCCATCTTTCGCCTTCTTCCATTCCGCGCTTCAGCATAGTAGTGTAGGCTTCCTTCTTCCCACCCTTGCCCCAAATCTCATGAGCGAAACTGATGCGGGTCGGCGGGTGAAAGGTCCTAATGGCTAGAGGGGGGGGGGGTGAATAGCCTAATAAAAATTTCTACAACAACACTTAACCAAATGGTTAGACAATTATGAGGCGAAGCGAGTGTTGCGCTAGCCTACTCAAAAATGCAAGCCACCTACCACAATTCTATTTCGAATAGTGTATGTCCACACAATAGCTATGACACTTAGCTAAATTAGTGTGCTCTCAAAGACTAACTAAAGAGCAACACTAATCAAACAAACAAGCTCTCACAACTAGCTACACTAAAGAGCTTGATAACTAGTTTGCGGTAATGTAAGAGTGAGCAAGAGAGTTATACCGCCGTGTAGTGGTAGGAACCAATCAATCACAATAATAAATACCAATGTAGACCAATCACCTCGGAATCAAATGATGAACACAATGATTTTTACCGAGGTTCACTTGCTTGCCGGCAAGCTAGTCCTCGTTGTGGCGATTCACTCACTTGGAGGTTCACGCGCTGATTGGCATCACTCGCCAAACCCTCAATAGGGTGCCGCACAACCAACACAAGATGAGGATCACACAAGCCACAAGCAATTTACTAGAGTACCTTTTGGCGCTCCGCCGGGGAAAGGTCAAGAACCCCTCACAATCACCACGATCGGAGTCAGAGACAATCACCTCCTCCACTCAACGATCCTTGCTGCTCCAAGCCGTCTAGGTGGCGGCAACCACCAAGAGTAACAAGCGAAATCCGCAGCGAAACACAATCACCAAGTGCCTCTAGATGCAATCACTCAAGCAATGCACTTGGATTCACTCCCAATCTCACTATGAAGATGAATCAATGATCTAGATGAGTGGGAGGGCTTTGGCTAGGCTCACAAGGTTGCTATGTCAATGAAAATGTGCAAGAGAGCTCCCTTGAGCCGGCCATGGGGCTATAAATAGAGCCCCAATCAAATAGAGCCGTTGTACCCCTTCACTGGGCACAACGCGGGGTGACCGGACGCTCCGGTCCGATCGACCGGACGCTGGCCCTCAGCGTCCGGTCACGTGATACACGCCACGTGTCCCCTGCTTCAAATGCTGTTCGTCAGATTTCAACGGTCGCGAAGCTGACCGGACGCTCCGGTAAAACTGACCGGACGCTGAAGCCCCAGCGTCCGGTCGTTTCCAGTAAGCTCCCCGAGGCATGATTTTTCGACCGGACACGTCCGGTCCACCTTGACCGGACGCAGCCAGCGTCCGGTGCTCAACCCCTAGCCACTGTACCGCCGAGTCAGTGCGACCGGACGCAGGCAGTCTGCGTCCGGTCACTGGACCGACGCCAACATCATTTCGATCAACTCCATTTCAACTCTTACTTCTTCACCCTTGCTCAAGTGTGCCAACCACCAAGAATTTTGCATCCGGCGCAATAGAAAATAGACATTTCATTTTCTCGAAAGCGCCGAATCCATCTCAACCCTACAAACACCTTGTGCATATGTGGTAGCATTTTTACACAAATATTATCAAGGGTGTTAGCACTCCACTAGATCCTAAATGCATATGCAATGAGTTAGAGCATCTAGTGGCACTTTGATAACCGCATTCCGATACGAGTTTCACCCCTCTTAATAGTACGGCTATCAAACCTAAATGTGATCACACTCTCTAAGTGTCTTGATCACCAAAATAAAATAGCTCCTACAAGTTATACCTTTGCCTTGAGCTTTTTGTTTTTCTCTTTCTTCTCTTCAAGTTTAAGCCCTTGATCATCTCCATGCTATCACCATTGTCATGTTATGATCTTCATTTGCTTCTCTACTTGAAGTGTGCTACCTATCTCATGATCACTTGATGAACTAGGTTAGCACTTAGGGTTTCATCAATTTACCAAAACCAAACTAGAGCTTTCAGCGGGCCACTAATTGTATCTGACTTGTCCACCAGGAAGCAATCCTCCAGCGAGAAACTCCAATCCTTCACCAAATCCTTGCAAACCTAGAAGAGTTGGCCCACCGCCGCCGCAGGATGCGATGTCGGAGGAACCCTAACCTTGCGTGGAGGCAGGGAGGAGTGGATGACCCATAGCTATCCGAAAAACTCTACCAACTCCTCTTCGTCCTGGATCAGATCCGCTTTTCTCCGCAAATAGCTCAGATTCGGCCCCGCTTCGCCACTGACCGGTGGGGGTATGCATTGTCGCTCAGCCCCATGGCGATGGGGGCCCGTGTTCAGCCAAGGTGGGTGAGGCCATGGAGAGGGGTCGAGCTCGTCGCCCACACGCCCCCGCATGGCAATTGTTAAGGACGATGATGATGTCATATTGATGGATGCTTACTCAAAGGCTGAAATCCAATTCCACTTTGCTAGAAGAAAGGAAATATTTGCTTTTGCCTCTAGACAACCCCTCTTTGAAGAGAAATAAAAAAAGAAGAAGCATCCGAAGAGAATCAAGATGAAACCAAAGCCAATTGAAGAACTAGAGACACCTGTCAAGAAGAAGAAGAATAGAAAAAGATGGAGTAAAAAGAAAGATCCATCCTCAAATTCATCATCCCCTAATCCTGACAAGGCCTTCAAGGTGGAACAAGAGGAAACATCCCCACTCAAGGAAGAATAACCTTGAGCCCGTCAAAAAGGTAAGTTCTCTATCCTTTGCATATTTACCACATTTTAAGTAGTTGCATCTCATATTTCAATTTCCAATAAAATTGCTTTGCATTGCATGATTAATTAGTTGCATTTAGCTACTCTATGTTAATAAATAAAGTCTGTAGTAGCTATGCAAGATATGATAGGATTTGCATTTAAATAAAATAAACCATAAACCATAAAAAAGATATATAATAAATAAATATTTAGTAAGTTATCTAGTAGTAATAGGTTTAGCCATTTATGCATTCTAGTAGTAATTGTTACTCAATAAAGAAAGAATCAAAGAGCCGCCAGAAGACATTCCAACCTATGCAAAAGCCAAGCTTGGGGGAGATATCTCTCCCCACTCAGGTATAAAAAATCTTAAACCCCCTCTTTACATTCATGTTTGTTTTACATGTCAATATCCATGATCATAGAATGTAGAGAGAAGTGCCTTGAAATTTATCCAAAAAGAAACTCTGCTCTAATAAATGATGATAAGTTATTTGAAGATGATGAATAGTTGCTCTGTGATACTTTGCAAAAGCTTGTCATACAACCTGATACTTCTTAAGTTTTGAGAATGATAACTTAGAGTTCGTCTTAAGTTGAATGCTTTTTGTGGGTCGCAAATGCTAGAACCAAGTATAATTTTTTGTGAGATATGTTATAACCAAGATTAGAGTAAATCTTTGAACCTATCTGAGGAATGGTAAAAACAACCTAGAGTTTGTTTTGCAAAATGGTAAAACTTTCTTGATAGAGATTCCTCAATGGTGATAAATTCCTACCAGAGCCAAATACATATTTATACATAATAAAGCCACTATAAAAGTTGCTTGTTTGTTTTAAGCTCTTTCAAGCCTTGTTGATCTGATTTGAGAAACTTGTCGTGCTTTTTGATCAAGATCACGTGCACCCATATACTTATGCTATTCCTACACTGGGAATACGTAACCACATATGCTTTTCATTCATTATTGCTCTATGAGAATCAAAGTTACCTCTCTAGCTATGTTTCATAAAAAAGAGAGGCATGGGCTATAGAAAGAGAGAGAGAGAGAGAGAGAGAGAGAGAGAATAAAGAGCAAAAAACTCTAGTGTTCAAAAAAGAGAGAGAAGAGAGTGAAAAAGAAAAGTAGCCATACCCTCTCAAAAAGAAGCTAGCGAAGGGAAACTTCTCAAAGGAGTACCACTTCCACCAAATATACCACACATATGCACATCTTGATCAATTAGTATGATTTGTTGCTCCTTGTGATCCAAGTGTTTGACTTAGCAATATATTCAATTCAAGTAGGCTATGATTTTATCCCCTACCTTGAGGTCCACATAAGCTTTAAGATAGATGTTAAGGCTAAGATCCATGGCCTTGGTGAGGATTCAAATACCATTGAGTGACTTGAGTGCACCATCTAAGGAACTTAGGCAAGTTTTCTTTTCAAAATTTATTGAAAACCTCCAGGAAGTTTGAGCTAAACCAAAGTAGGGAAAAGTATATGTCTAGCAATACATTCTTGCAATTACTTGTCAAGGTGAAAGCTATAAGTCCCACATTGCTAAAACTGATAATGGATTTCTAAGAGCTAACATGTTCAATTCAAGAGATAGTATTTGTTTGTATATGAGCTTTTGCAGGGCATTACATAGTAGCAACTCCTAATCCAACACCTATTTCATGCTAAACCCGCATCTTTGCTCGGGGATGAGCAAAGGGGTAGCTTGGGGAGCTTGTTGATGGTCACTAACGCCTGTTTTTACCATCAACATTCCATCCAAAAGAAATATAAAGTGAGGTAAAGCATCATCTCAAATGTTGCATTTTGTTTATAATTCACCTAGTTCCACTTGTGCTTGTAGAATTATTTGTATGCAGGAAAATATAGCAAAAAATATGCAAAATGGTGACAAATATGAACATAGGGACCAAGTGGACGTGGTAGTGGGGCCAGGGGCCCACATGCCACATCGCCTAGCCCCACAAGGGTGCCACCCGGTGCGCCATGTGGCCTGGCCACATCACCGATCCTTGGAAGCTACTCTAGAAGCAATGTTGTTGACATTTCTTAGCATCACTCTTTACTAAGTTGTCATCCCTAGCATGATGCCAGAAATGCATTGTTGGTAATTCTTGAGAACCGTTGGTGACCTAATACCGGGGTACCCAATGAGGCAGAACTAATAACCATCGAATGTTGACACTTCCAGTCCGATAAGAACTCTACTGCACTTCTTGCCCGAACGATGGAAGATTGGTTCCGCCTCACCCGACTACCGAGGGCTAGACTCCGCCTCACCCGATGGCTAAGGGCTGGCTCCGCCTCGTTCAACATCTGAGGGTGGGCTCCACCTCACCCGACCCCCCGAGGGCTAGGCTCCGTCTCGCCCGATGGCTAAGGGCGGGCTCCGCCTCGCCCGACGTCTGAGGGCTAGGTTCTGCCTCGCCCGATGGCTAAAGGAGGGCTCCGCCTCGCCCAACGTCCGGGGGTGGGCTCTGCCTCACCTGACGGCTAAGGGTTAGACTCCACCTCGCCCAACCCCCAGGGGTGGGCTTGACCTCACCCACCCCCCGAGGGCTAGGCTCCGTCTCGCCCGATGGCTAAGGGCGGGCTCTGCCTCGCCCGATGTTCGAGGGCTAGTCTCCACCTCGCCCGATGGATAAAGGTGGGCTCCGCCTCACCCGATGCCCGAGGGCAGGCTCGACCTCGCTCGGCGACTGAGGGCTAGCTCCGCCTTGCCTGACGACTGCACCCTGATCCTTCATAAAGATGAGCACAGGGTACGACAGGACATTCGAGGGTCATCCCTGGCATGGTCTGCCATGACAGCGGTACAGGCCCAAGGGAAAGGGAAAGCTCGGCACCTTCAAAGGGAAACCTCCACCTTAGGTTTTTTCCTCTTTCTCCCATCTATAAACCCCCTGCTCCCCCTTGGTCCATAAAAGGGAGGACAGGACACCCCACGAAGGGGGATCAGTTCGACACAGACACAACACATCATGCACACAACCAAGCAACAATAGAGCTCTTGGCGTCCTTTCGACCATTCCATCAGAGACTTGGGACCTTTCCCTCTCTCGATCATTTGTACCTCCTACTACGAACCTTTTTCGATACTGATAACACGAGCAGCAGCAGACTGGACATAGGGTCATTCAGCCCAAACCAGTATAAACCTTGTGTCCTTTAGTGCACCATTTGGGCCTAATGCGCAACCATTATAAATTTACTAGCCGGTGTTTGTTCGAAACACCGACAGTTGGCGCGCCAGGTAGGGGCCTTTGCACATTCCAAATCAGGCCTTGGATGGCTAACCACGCAATTAGCTGGGTCCCGGGCACACACATGCATTTCGATGACCTGGACTTCAATGTCACGGTGGGAGGAGAGTTGGCGTTGGCCCATCTCGCCATCCAGTCTCTCCCCTCCATCGGCTCTGGCTATAGGAGGCTTGAGCGCCAGCCCGGCGTCTCCCTCGGACCCTAGCCATCTAGGGAGGACCCGCGCCGCCTCACCCTCTCTCTAGAACACTCCGCATAGAGTGCCCCAACGACGTTTCTGTTCGGTCTCCGCAACGTCGTGGCGACCGTTAGCCACCTTGTGGCACAACGCACGATCCTGTCCCCTGTGAACAATGAGTTCATGGGGATGATCGAAAGCGTCACAGAATCCCTCCATGGCCTCCTCACAGAAGGTCCGGGGTCAGACTCTGGCTCTAACTCTGGCAGGGCGAGCCATCACCCCTCTCGGGAATGTTTCATGGCAGAAACCTCCGAGGGACACGTCGAAAGCGTCTCCGCGAAGGAGATTACCCTGGCAGGCAACCTCGGCGGCGCAACCGAAAGGGGGACAACAGCCCCACCTCACGTAGGGGTGGAGCAGCTGAGAGCCCGAAAGCGGGAAATAGATGAAGCTAGACAACAGCTTGTTTGGGAGTACATGGAGGTCGATGAGGAGATCAAACGCCTCGGAGATGGTGGGCATGCACGCGCCATGGACCGTGATGTAAACCGAAGGATCATCGCCATTGGAGAAACCCTTCCTCACTTCGTTCGGGCAAGCTAGAACATCGCTGCCGCAATGGCCTTGCTTCATGGCCTTCCAGAGGCCGCAACGCCTAAGGATCGTCGGCTCCACCGCGAAATTCGCATGTTGCTTTAGCGCGTGGCAGCACAGCAGGCGGAGAGCTCGTTGTCTCGGCGACGCGAGCTCGACACCAGCCAACGCACGCCCTTGGTGCATCTCGCCAGGGACGCATCAGTCCACTAGGCACCACAAGGCAGCAGGCAGCGCGCTGTGGCCCAGATACATCAGCGTCTCGGCCGTAACCGCGACGTGCGCAGCACCCTCGACGCCTGCAGACGTACCTACAGCGACCCGAGGGAAGGAGCCCACCGTGGCTATCATCCTTGACGTGGAGGATGCTATGACAGCGGCGAGGACTGGAGCCCAAGCCCTGGCCTACCAGGGCCTCAGGCCTTCAGCCGGCACATCCTCAATGTTGCATTCCCGCCAAGGTATCGACCACCTACCAATATCCCTAAATACTCTGGGGAGACAAACCTCGGACTTTGGCTTGAAGACTATCGGCTTGCTTGTCCAGCCAGTGGTGCGGATGATGACAACTTCATTATCTGCAACCTTCCACTGTTCTTGGCCGATTTGGCCTGGGCATGGTTGGAACACCTGCCGTCCAACGCAATCCAGAGTTGGGCGGATCTAAAGGAGATCTTTGTGGGAAACTTCCAGGGCACGTACAAACGCCCTGGGAACCCATGGGACCTCAAGAACTGCCATCAGAAGGCCGATGAGACCCTCCGTGGGTACATCCGGTGATTCTCCCGTCAGTGAATGATGGACCCGGATTCCACATGAACATACCCGTTATCGAGCTCATTGAGCACGACACTCGAGCCATCGAGGCAAGTGTCGTCAACTCAGCCCCTCCTGTTGTGGAAACTGAGGACGGGGTGATGCACGAAACATGGCCGACCCCTATCAGACCCTAAGGGGCTCAGGAGTTCGATCCGCTCGATCCAAGATCGAGAGACCGAGGTTCGAAGGCTGACCCATGAAGGGTCTAAGGCCACCTCGCATCCAACAAGAGCTAGAAATGCTGCCCAAGAACTTTGTCGACCCTGTCGCAAAGCAGCGGGATTAGATTCCGTTCAAACATCCCTGTTAGCGATCTCATCAGGCATGTCACTCGAGCCGCCGAGCCAAGCGACATCACCTTTACCCCTCCAGTTGTGAAAAACCACAGATGGGGTGACGGTCACAAAATGAGTCGGCCCTTGATCGAATCCCCACCATGCGCGGGGGCTCACGGAAGGCCGGACCAGCGATAAGGCCAAACGCACGGTCACACAGCGATCGCCAAAATCCTAAGTAAGGGGTACGTGCGAATGCAAGAGTAAGTTCGCTACCCTCACTCCGGTCTCCAGTAACATCCGGCCCCAGTGACCGCAAGGGGTCGGATCTCACTCGGGGGCTGATAAAAGTATGAGTACCTCCTTTCTTTTTTCGAAACAGTCTTTACATCAGACCTTTTCCTCACGTCGAGACTAGCGTCAAGGTTCGAGGGAACAGATTGGTAAGACCGCAATAATCCCACGTCCAGACGGCTACGGTAATTTTGCTCACCAGCACAATCAAAATTTCCCCTAAACACCTCGGGCCCTACAGTCTTAACGAGCGAAAGGGTCTCATTGCATAAATCTTTTTTCATTGCAAAAAGGGAAGAAGGTAAGATCAAACAAATGAAACAAAATTGCAAAACAAAGTCACGAATCTGTTTTCGGACATGAAAGTACCGACACTTGTCCACATATTACAAATAAATGTTTATCAAACTTATTCAACTAATTACTTCCTCAAAGGGAGAACCATGTCTTTCAGCCTGTTCGCTAGGTTCTGCGCAATGGGAGTCACCGCCTTCTCAATCTCATCTAGCTCGGAGTCTTCATAGCCAGACACAAAGCCTTGGCTCATTACCTCCAAGTTGATCTCTCGATCATAATGAGAACGGCAACAGTGAAGGCTTGGGTGATCCCGGCATGAAAGGCGTCTTCCTCAAGCTGGCCCACCCGCGCTATGATACCAGCGGCATGAGTCGTAAGGGAGCTGGTCCCCTCCTCTTGCACCACTTGTAGGTCATCATAGACCACCACGACGGCAAAGCACAGAAGATCGTGCTGATCGCTTTCGACCTGAAGAATCCCCCGCACCTCAGCGAGTTCCGTGCCTAGCATGGCAGAAATTTCCTCGACCTCTGGCCTTCGGGCTACCGCCTCTCCAAGATCTGCCCGGAGGGCCCTGGCCTCCTAACGTGCCTCGTCACGCTCTCGGACGGCCCGGTCACGCTCCTCGCGGGCCATGCTGCGCTCCAAGCAAAGTCTTTCTTCGGTCCGACGCAGCTCGTCCCGCTCCCTACGCAGCCAGGCGATCACCTCGGCATCCTGGTTCGCTCTCTGCTACAGCGCCGCGGACCTGTCCTCGGCTTTCAGCTTGAGATCCCGCTCCATCTCTAGCTCCGCTAGGAGCTCGATGGCCCGCTGGCTGGCATTGGCATACTTTTGGAGCAACTTGTCCCGCTCCTTTCAGACCCTGGCGGCCACAACCTCGTCCTGCTTCGCCCTCGCCGATAGGTCCTTGAACATCCCATGGATCTCCTCTGCGTCCCGACACACTTTGGTTTCCTGCTGCTGGGCAGTGGCGAGCTAGGCGCTCAAATCTTCACGCAGCCGGGCCTCCTCGGTGAGGTGGTCCCATTCCACCTTCTGCTCATGGAGGAACCGAGATTTCTCCTGGCTACGAGCAATGAGGGACTGAAAAGAAGACCAGTGTCAAAAATACATGAAGACAAGAAGAGAGCAAGACGAAAGATCAAGCGGATACCCGGCCATTGGGAATGATGACGTCGTGCAGGACGACCCGGGCCTGATCTAGGACACCCATCATCGCCGAGATCCCTTTGTCAAGACTCCCCCGCTCTATGCTCTCGGTAGCATCGTCGAGCGAGAAGAGAGTCGACATCGGGTCTTGGGGATTCATCTAGTGGAGCGGTGACTCACCTCGCGTGGGCGAGTGGCTGCCCCTTAACACCAGGGCCGAGGGTGACCCCCCGGTAGTCCTCTCCACCACCGCCACGACGCTCGGAGACCCTCCGGCCATGTCCTCCTCCGTTTGGCCTGCCTCGGGCGCTGTAGCCTGGGCCGCCGATGGCACGGATTGCGCTGCCCCCTCGGACTCCACCGTGGCTACATCCAGCGGCGTCGGGCTTGCCGCAGTCACGGTCACCTATGCTTGGGCCTCCGGTGGCATGGATCGCACTACTCTCTCAGACGCCACCCTGGCTGTGTCTGGTTGCACCTAGCTCATCAGGGTTGGGGACCCTCCGGCCGTGTCCTCCTTCGTTTGGCCCGCATCGGGCGCCGTCGCTTGGGATGCCGGAAGCACGGATTCCGCCGCCCCCTCATACACCATCGTGGCTATGTCCGGCTGCTCCTAGCTTGGCACGGTCGTGGCCACCTCCACTGGCAATGCTGGACCCTCGGCTTGCGGTGCCACGCCCTCCGTGGAGGACGCCACCAGCATGGGCGGTAGCTCCATTCACTTCGACATAGATGGCGGAGTCACCTCCGCCGCTACTTGCGCGGCAACCACCGAGGGTGCAGGCACCACCACAGGCGGCGCCAGATCGGCCAACGAGGCCGCAACATCTGCGCCGCTCCTACCCAAAACAGGAGCGATGTCGAGCAATGGTGTCCATCCCGCCTGAAGGGCAAAGCTCTTCTTGGGCGCCAACCCCAAAGAGCGGCCCCGTCGCAAGAATCTGCAAGAGGTAAAAGGCATAAGGTCAAAACAGAAAAATAAAGGGGGGGGGAAACAGGGGAATCAGTGACCTACTCTGGTGCCTTTGGGCGGTGGGAACATTTTGGGGATGAACCCCTACTCCAACTCGTCTGGGCGGGACCGTTTTGAGCCTGCCCCCTGCTCCTAGGCAGGGGGCTCGTCTCCCTTATCTCTGAGGGCGCGGCGATGGAGCCACCCCCCTCCATCAGCACCTCGGGGGCGGCGGCAGATTTGCCTCCTCCCATCCACCAATCCTCCGCCAGCACCCCCGGTGTGGTGGCGGATCCACCGGCTCCCACCGGGCCTAAGGACGGGCCCAGCTCCGCCGGCCTCACGGACTCACTTCCCCCCATGTGGAATGGGAAGGGTCCCTGCATGGACAATTGGGTGCCTGTTGTCGCAGAACCGACCAATTTATAAGAATACAAGTATAATGGCAATCCGTAAGCGGTTGCACTGTCATACTTGAACCCATATAAACCCGGTAGTCCGTCGAGTACCACGACGGGTCTCGATAAACGATTTACAACAACCAAGATCGTATAGGATTCAACATACATGCCACCTATTACATAAAGTTCACAGATACTTTTCATCATCAGAGTGCGAATAGAAAGTTATTACAAACCAAGTTTGATAATTAAAGCGGAAGCAAATAAGTTTGAAGATAAGTTTCCAACGTAGTTTGATACAGTGCCAGGCCAGATCACGATCCACAAAAGCAAAGATAGGAATTACTAAGGAAGCCTGCCCAAGGCTTACTCCTCATCCACAGCGGGATAGAAGCAACTCTTGCAATAACCATGATACACAGTGCCATCTGCAACATTGGGAAAATAAACCCTGAGTACGAGAAGGTACTCAGCTAGACTTACCCGTCATGAACCAGAAATAAAATGACTCCAAGGATTATGCAAGGCTGTATAAGTGGACGTAACTTGACAACATTTTGCGAAAAAGGCACTTGATCCGTTGTACAATTATGATTCCTTTATCAAGTTAATTATAACTATCCATTTCTAGATTAGCAACTATCCTGTGCCAAACATGTGGTATCATTTAGAAGCATACAATAGTAACCATAGCAGGGATTGCAATTCCATTTTCATCCGAACCATCATGTTCCATAATACAGTTACTACGATGTTGGAGCTAGCCAAGTTTCTCACTATCCGGGAGAGACGGCGATTCGAATCGATTTTCACCAGCTGGGAATTTATTCCTAACACAAACCCAGATCTACCAGCCACGATAGTCTTAGGTCACCTTTGGTACAACTCCGGTACACATTTCGCGGGTTCGTACTGCGCCGCACAATCTGGAACACCAGATGCCAGGATGCTCAGGCCAAGCCTGCCCTTGGGCTCAGTCTGATCGTTCCCCGGAAGGAGCGCACAACAGAACGGTTCCCGGCCTGAGTTGAATTACTCGGCTTCGCGGTCGGAACGAATTATCCGGCCAGCTAAGTGAGAGGCATGCGTTCAATCTTGTCAGAAGTTCCAACAACGGTACGGTCCTTGATCGACACAGACGGGGATAGATCCACACCCAAGACCTCCATGCCTTGTTGCTTTTCTATCGATATCCCGCCCGGTCTCCATTTACATTAACCATGGTTCTTTTCCACAATGACAATTATGACCAATCGTGCTCCGGTATCCACCTATATCTCGCAGGTGACACGAAATCACCCGACTTCTACCGGTCTAAGCATGGCTAAGCATATATTCGATCCTGGACCTATACCGGTTAAAGGTGTAATTTCTGGACAAGGAATGTACATGCATCAAGTGGTTTCATTCAACTCTTATAACCTAATGCATCAATCATAAGTACGTAATTAAACATTTGTAAATTACTGGGAGACTTATAATGCTCCGGGGCTTGCCTCGCAGAAAGGAAGTAGGACGGTGGTCAGGGCACTCCGGAAGCTCTTCAGGGTTCTGCTCCACGCCTTCGGGAGCTGCGGCTTGCGGATCCTCCTGCGGGTTCCCTTCCTCTGCTTCTTCGAATTCCAGCAACGTGATCTCTTCCTCTGATCCTAGATGCATGAATATGGTATAAGTATTATGAATGCATATATGTTAACAAGTGCATCACGTTGTTTGAGTAGGTGCATATCTCTTCTCGTTTACTACTTAACTACTTCTACAAAGCATCGACTATGCCATAAACAGTATCTACTTGTTTCGCTCATAACTAGAGTTCTACAAATCCAAATCTAGTGATCTAGGACTTTCTGGAAAGCTTATCCAATTCTCTACAACTTTGTTATTAACCATTTTTACAGTACACATCAGTTTCAACATGCAAATCCTCACACTCTAGAATCAGTCCGGAAATGACTTAACATGCAACATAAAGTAAGAATACTTCTCCTTCAGGTAATCATTCAAAATTTGACAACCTAGAACCTACCAATAGTTTAAGCATACCAAATACAGTTAAGATGATATAATGGTAAAGCCCAAACTATTTATTAAATTGCCTTTATTATTTTATTTAGATATCTAGGTTAAATAATAAATATATATCAGATGTGCTTAATAAATTCTCAAAAATTTACAGAGCTTTACTAATGCTATCAAGAGACTACTGTAAAAATTTCATGTCATTTTACCAAGTAGAACATTCTATACAAAATGACAAGGCAGCAAGGCTTGAATTAGCATAAATGGAAAATCCTATTGAAAAGTGTCAAGCAACAGATTTCATATTTTCTTAGCATCCATATGGTACTAGTATCACCTCCAACCAATTTCATGAATTTTGGACTCATAATTAATTTATAAAAATTCATGCAAGGATTAACTATTTATAAAAGAAAAATCTATAACTATAGATCTACACATGCACTGGTCCTAAAATTTTTATCCAAGCTCATGTATAACAAGAATAGCCTACCACAAAAATTTCATAATTTTTGGAGGACAGGAACTCTAGATATAAAATAAACAAATTTGAATGCATTCGAAAGCACATTTGAAATCCCTATTTAAATCTCCTGAAATTTCTACTGTTGAAACCAAGAACATATTTTTCTTAAATACTACACTTCCTAATCAACACTACCAAATTTATTTCACAATTTTTGGAGCTACCAAACTAAATATACAAAAATAACAAAACACTTGAAATTAGGGTTTAAATCTGAAAAGAATGAACTAGCCTCCTAATACTAGTCATCGCAGCATGGGGCCCACGGTCAGCCGGACCCACATGTCATCGACTGAAAACAGGGGAGACGGTGGCGTTCGATGCGGCACGGCCCTAGCTTCGTCGCCGGTGAACCCGCCGGCGGTAGCGACTTACACCTACGTGGTCACCCAATCACCCGCACCGGTGGTGGCCTTTCGCATGGATGGAAGGAGCACCGAAGCACTTCACCGCCGACCATGGCGGACGGCTGTGATGGCACGGCGGGGCGGAACAATGGCAAACGTCGGTGACGACCTCGGTGACTCGATCACAGGCTCGGACAAGCACCGGTGTACTACGGCGGTCCTAGCGCACCAACTATCACGCGGAATGGTGGACTACCACGGCGTGGCCATGACGATGGCCATGGCGGAGCTCTGGCAGAGACACACCCGCGTGGCGCAAAGCGAAGCACGGCTTACCAATGGCGCGGCTGTGGGCGCAGCAAGGTGGGAACTGTGGAGTAGGGTGCGGCGGAGCTGTGAGTGCGACCGATTGGAGGCTGGGGTGGCGGTGAATGCGGGTGAGCTCGACGGGGCGGCTGCGATGGCGATGGCGAGCGCAGTGAGCAAAGGAGCGCGAGGAGGCGAGTGGGAGCGAAAGGCCGGCTCAGTGGCGACTTAAGCGCGTCCCTGGTGGCTTGCTGGCCGTCGATGCCTGACGAGCGGGCCCAGCGGCCGGCGGCGCGGACCTCCAGATGGTCTTGTGCATGGCCATTACCGCCGCCGCCTGACCGACGGCAAATACTTTGTGAACGGTCGGCCATCGAACGCGCGATTCGGTTTTCATCGAGCGTGATGGCCGAGAGCGACGACGAGATTTGCCGCTGATTTTCCCGCTAATCCGTCGCTCCAAAGCATAAGACGTCTAAACGAAATCTATAGCCCTATGTACCAGCTTCAATTGTTGTTCAATCACCTCGTGCTAAATCGCAACATAGACGGAGTAATCTTGTGCCCAACCTTGGCTGTCAGTCGGCCAGTTGATTAAATACTTCGAACAATTTGTTAAGTGTTGAAAACTGGATTTTGCTGGTTTTTGTGGGACCCATTCAAGCATGTTAGAAGCTAAATCAGTCCATGTCATAAAAATAAAAGTTGTTCCTTATGTCAAACACTACAACTTTGCTTTAGTGAACTCCTCCATGCAAGGTCCCTAACACGTAGTTCAACTTTAGTCAAACATGTCACTTTGAAATTATGATACACATTCAAACTATGGCTAAATGACCAATTTAGCCCTAACCTTAAATACCAAAGTTGTTCATGATGATACTCTAAGCATGTTAAAGCAATTTGCAAGGTCATTTAAGCATTTCATGTAGTAGTCACTCATATAGCTATTGAAAGTAATCACATGAAACATCACTTCAGTGCTTGATCATAAAATGTGGCCTTCATGAACAATGTTTCTTTTGTTAACCTAAGTGTAGCTAAAGTGTTATAGTGACCAACATTACACACTAGCATTTATTTGCACATGATCATATGCATATGTTCCAAGAAACACGAAATAACCAGCAATGTTTCATATGTTCCGATCAAATGTTTCAATTGTAAATGATGATTTATGAATGCTTGATGCTCATGCTTATGCTATGCAAGTCAAGTTATGCAAGGCTAACACCCGAGGTGTTACAGCCCCTCCCCCTTATAAAAATCTCGTCCCGAGATTTGCAAGACCTACCATTCTTGGAAAAAGGCGGGATAAACTTCTTGCAGATAATCTTCTCTTTCCCAGGTAGCATCTTGTTCACTATGATTGTTCCACACCACCTTATAGAACTTGATAATCTTACTCCTTGTCACTCTCTCCATCTCTTCTAATACCCGAATTGGTTTTTCTTCATAGGTCAAATCCGACTGAAGCTGCACGTTGGTGGGTGCAATAGCTTCTTCCGGTACTCGAAGACATTTCTTTAGCTGCGAAACATGGAACACATCAAAGATTGCACTCATCTCTGGTGGAAGTTGTAACTTATATGCAACCTTCCCTTTTCGTTCCAAAATTTTGTATGGCCCTACATATCTTGGTGAAAGCTTCTTTTTCATCCCAAATCTTTTCACGCCTTTCATGGGTGATACTCTCAAGTACACATAGTCACCTACTTCAAAAGTTAGTGGTCTTCTTCTTCTATCGGCATAACTTTTCTGTCTTGATTGAGCTGCCTTCATGTGTTGTTGGATGATACGTACTTGTTCTTCGGCTTCATTGACAAAATCAATACCAAAATATCTCCTTTCACCGGGCTCAATCCAATTCAATGGAGTTCTGCACTTTTACGCCATACAAGGCTTCAAATGGAGCCATTTTGATATACTCGCTTGATAACTTGTTGTTATAGGAGAATTCAGCTAAAGGTAACCATTTTCCCATGAACCTTTTGAAGATATAACACAAGCCCTAAGTAAATCTTCTAGGATTTGGTTCACTCGCTCATCATCCTGAAGTTTGCGGATGATAAGTGAACTTCGATTAGCTTGGTTCCCAAAGCCTGGTGTAAGTGCTCCCGAAACGAGCTATGAACTGTGGTCCTCGATCCGAGATTATAGTCAAAGGGTACTCCGTGCAATCTCACGATCGGGAAACATATAACTCGAGTATTTCCCCACGTGATATGTGGTGTGAACTGGTACAAAATGTCTTTGATTTGGTGAGACGATCAATAATAACCCATATTGAATCATGACCTTGTGGCGTCATTGGAAGGCCTGTGATAAAGTCCATGCTGATTTCCTCCCATTTCCATCCTGGAATAGGCAATGGCTGAAGTAATCCAGCAGTTTTCATATGGACGGCTTTCACTCTCTGCAGCTTATCACACCTAGCAACGAGGCTGCGATCTCTTTCTTCATCTTAGTCCACCAAAATGGGTTCTTAAATCTTGATACATTTTACTACTACCCGGATGGATAGACAATTTTGATGAGTGAGCTTCTTCTAAAATTTGATTCCTTAGCTCACGGTCTTTTGGTACCACTAGTCGGTCCTCGAACCATAATACACCTCTTTCGTCCAATCTAAAATGTTTGGTTTCTTGCTCTTGCATTTTTCTCTCTTGATGTGACTTATTCCCACATCATCTGCTTTGTAACTCTATGATTTTGCCCTCAAGTGAACAAGCTGATTGTGATATTGTATAGTACAAATGAGGATGTAACAAGTTGAATCCATCTTCCGGCAATGCTTCCCACGAGTGTTACAATGGGACTTCCGACTAAGTGCATCGGCTACTACATTTGCTTTACCCGGATGGTAATGCACTTCTAAATTGTAGTCCTTAATCAATTCTAACCATCTTCGTTGTCTCATGTTCAGCTCCATTTGGGTAAAGATATACTTGAGACTTTTGTGGTCGATAAAAATATGACATACATTGCCCAACAAGTAATGTCTCCATATCTTTAGTGCATGGACAACGGTACGCAAGTTCCAAATCATGTGTAGGGTAGTTGACTTCATGTTTTCTCAATTGCGGGAGGCATATGCAATTACTCTCCTTCTTGCATAAGCACACATCCCAAACCTATTCCTGATGCATCACAAAATACATCAAAAGGCTTTTCAATGTTTGGTTGTGCTAACACAGTCTCTTGTAGTCAACAAAGTTCGAGGGTGTGAAAAGTTGTTTCACATTCGGTGTCCATTTGTACTTCTCATCTTTACGAAGTAGTCGGTCATAGGCTTAGCTATCTTTGAAAAATCTGGAATAAACCGGCGATAGTATCCTCGCTAACCCTAGAAAACTCCGAACTTCATGAACCGAAGTTGGGGCTTTCCAATCCATGACCTCTTGTACTTTTGATGGGTCTACTGAGATTCCATCTCTTGATAAAATGTGACCTAAGAAAGGTACTTTGCTCATCCAAAATTCACATTTGCTAAACTTGGCATATAGCTTATGCTCCCTCACCTGGATAGGACAATCCTCAAATGCTCCACGATGATCGGTCTCATTTTACGAATAAATCAATATATCATCGATAAAGACGACCACGAACTTATCCAGTTCGGGCATGAATACCGAGTTCATTAGGTACATGAAATAGGCTGGAGCATTCGTTAGTCCAAAAGACATAACCAAATACTCGTATAAGCCGTACCTCGTAGAGAAAGCAGTTTTAGGTATATCCTCCGGTCTAATTTTTATCGATGATAACTGATCTCAAATCAATTTTGGAGAATACCTTTGCCTTCGCTAAGCGATCGAACAAGATGTCGATGCGGGGCAATGGATATTTGTTTTTGATGGTCATGCATTGAGTGGTGCGTAATCTACACACATTCTCGGTGACTTATCCTTCTTTTTCACAAACAAAGTTTGGACATCCCCACGGAGATGAGCTAGGTTGGATAAGACCTTTGTCCAATAGATCTTGTAATTGAACCTTAAGTTACGCGCTAACTCATTGGGTGGCATTCTATATGGCCTTACGGATATGGGTGCGGTACACGGCACTAATTCGATCTTAAATTCCACGTCCCTATCCGGTGGTAGACACGGTAATTCCTCCGGAAATACATCCAGGAAACTCACAAACCACTGGGATATCACATATTGTGGTGGTTTGGATATACAGGCTAAATGTTGGGGTTGAAATCGCGGGAGAGTGGAACTAGAAAAGCATTCCCTCCCGTGGGTTCTCTCAACATAATAGTGCGGGTGCTAGTGTCAATAAGAGCACCATGATACTTCATCCAATTCATGCCTAAGATTACACTTATTGACAACCCCGGCAATATTATCAAATCTGTGGTGTACTCCTCCCTTGTATCACGATGAGTACATTTTGACTATCTTTTTGGTAATAATAAAGTACCCCTATTTGAACTTATGTTAAAACCCCTTTGTTTACTTCAATTATTTCTTGACCATGTCTAGATGCAAATGCTTGACTCATAAATGAATGAGAAGCTCCCGAATCAAATAAAACAACAATGGGATGCTTGTTGACAAGAAACATACCAGCCGTGACAACTTCTCCGTGGGCACTTCCTCCACAATGGTGTAATGCACTTGTCCTTGGCGTGCCACGGCATTCACCACCTTCGATTGTTTCGATTTGGGTTGCCATTCCTCTTGGGGTGGGGCACTCCTTGGACCAATGACCCAGTTGGTTGCAGTTGAAACATGGTTGATTACTTCAATCTGTGGAGCTGTCACGATTACCATTTCCTTTTGGTAAGGCAATAGTGAACGCATTTACGGAGCGGTTTCGTGGCTGTTCTTCGAGCTTTTCGATGGTGGAGGCCTGAACTTGGGTGTGCAGTGGACGGAATTGTGGCCTAGCTGTGATAGGCGCTTTCATTGGAAGATCCGGATGCACCGCCTCATAGGCCCTCTTGCGACCTTTAGCAACTGCGTGCATGCATGTTGTTGTGATTTTCTTGGGTCAAGGCATCACTAATGAATTCATTGTACGTGGCACATCGGGAGTTTGCCATCGTCTTCATTAACTTGGTCCCCAACCCTCGCTTGAAACTCTCAATCTTTTTCTCTTCAGTATCCACAAAACCGGGAGCATATCTTGACAAGTTGTTGAATGCGTGCATATACTCTCTGTGAGTGACTTTGTTCCTGAGTGAGCCTCATAAATTAATTTGCTTTCATGCGCATCGGGCCGGGGAATATGATGTCCCCTAAAAGCCAGCTTGAATTGTTCCCGTGTCACTCGTGCATTAGCGTGCGAGAGACGGCGAAGAAGTGTGTCCACCGGATCCCTCTTTGGTCCTTGCAATTGGTGAGAAGCATACTCTGCTTTCAGATGCTCCGTGACCCTTAGCAAACGAAATTTACGCTCAATGGTATTCAGCCACTCATCGGCTGCGAAAGTGGTTCCTCACCACCTTGAAGATTGGAGGCTTCGTGTCCGAAACTCCTTGAATGTCTTTGTCTTGATTTGGCTCATTACTGAGTTCTTCGTGGGTGGCCACGAGCGGTGTTTTTTGCGATAAGGTATAAAGCTTCTTCCATTGTCCTTTGGCTCCCCAAGAACCGAGCAAAGAACTCCGAAAGCGGGCGGCGGTGGTGGTGGTGGTAAGTCATCACCATTGCCATCGTGGATCGCTACCGACTCCAAAGACGGGTGCGCGTCATCTGCGAAGTTGCAACAATAAGCGATTATTGGTTGATGTCAAGAGATTGCAGATGAATCATAATCATGCGGACTGGAATTCTTGGAGAAATTCTCAAATTCACAATAAAAGCAGAGGCATAACAATTCATTCTCGCAACATGGCATCCCCAATTTGACCACTTATCGCGCTCATAACGTATGCAAAGTTAAATCGTGATTACCAACAAGGAGCGGAATTGCATTGGTGTTCATCCCAACATGCGATTGACATTACATGATAGTCACAGTTACTAATGCCAATTTCAAACTACAGGTCCATTACATAAATAAAGGTGATACATGAGTCCTTCCACTAAGTGCTAAGCGATCTAATCCTCATTATGATCACTATCGAGGTCGACGCAAGATCATCTCCTTCCTCGTGTTCTACTTCTTCTTGAGCTCCACTTCTTCTTCTCCTTCCTCGCACCCTTCTAGATCCATTTCTGCGGCTCCGGGTGGAACATAAGGGTGGAGCTGATTGTTCGGAAGATGAACCTCTTCATGCAGATTATCATTGTATTCTTCCGCATTGGCATTTCTTGTCCTAGCTCAAAACCCATCGAGCTCTTAGGACATTTTCCTTGTCCAAGCTGCATTTTATTTGGTGGGTTAACCGAGTCATCTCTTGATGAGCCTTTCAATCTCGGCGTCGTGCTCCCTCTGAAGGTGACGCCGGTCCTCATGAGCATGACCAAGAGCGCGGAGACACACGTCCGAGGCTACCTTCAACTCCATCCAACACTCTCATCATTGCGAACATAGCGCTCATGGAAGGGTTATCACCATTACGCCTCTCCATTTGCACCAATCTCCAAAGATTTTCCTCTTGTCTCTGCTGCCATGAGTCGGTGGAGGGTTACCTCTTGGAAAGACTCCAACCAAAGCGGCTGCCAGCTCCTGAGGAAAACGCTCCATGATGTCTCTCAGGATCCCAAAGGCTGCCCTGCTAGCTGCTTCTTCAGCAGTCCTACCAGTTGACTCATAACACCAGCTGTCCACTCCAGAATCGTCACCTCGGGGACGAACAACGGCCTCCACAGTAACTAAGAGACCTTCTCCCAACTGCTCATTCGCCCAGAAGTAGCGGGGTTCCATTCCATCAGGATAGCCTACATAACTAAGTACTCTCCACAAGAGTGTAGGCATCCCAAACTCTCCAAGGAACGTGTGACGTTGACGGGTACGTGGAGCAAGCTGACGGCGGGGAGCTCTGCCTCCGGTGGACTTGCGAGCGGTCTGCTTTGTGCGTGCCATCTGCACCATTAACATGCACCCCTTGGTGAGACAATGCCATAATGGATAAGAGTTACATAACCGAGTAAGAATCTTTATAAGGGGAGGAACAATATAATTATGTGAATGGTATTTTAACATGATGCATGCTCGTACCGTACGTCCTCACAAACTTAGGAAAAATTTGTTTCTAACGGTAGACACGGTGGCATACATACGTTCTCTCATAAATAGCGTAACTAATCGAGCTACGTTTCCGTTGTTAGTGTACCTGCATAAAATTTCATTTCAGCCCTAAACCCATAATGAATATGCAGAATGTAATTGTAAATACTTCCATATATGTATACCCATACATATATTTCCATATCAATCTACCCGACAAGAATTTAAACCCACAATTAAATACGTACCATATACACATGCGAGCATGTATACATAGCCGTACCAAAGCTAACTCTTCCCGACCGCACGCTCACATCTTGCGGTCATATACTCATCTTACCTTGGCGTAGAGGCATTTGATCCATACATTACCATTCAAGTGAATGGCATCCATACAATAGCACGCCGTATGGACGACGAAGTAAAAACCCCCATGTTAGTACTTAAATAGCCACCTAATAGTCCTTAATTTGGGCGTAAGGAAAGTGATCATTGGCACACTTTAGATTTCAATTACCTATTATATAACTATTAGTTGCTAGAGAAGGGTTTTGGAAAACAAAAACTTTTGTTTTAAATACACTTGTGACAATTAACGTTGAATCTTGCTCGATGCCGGTGTCATGAAACCGACCAATTTATAAGAATACAAGTATAATGGCAATCCATAGCGGTTGCCTTTGTCATACTTGAACCCATATAAACCGGTAGTCCGTCGAGTACCACGACGCGGGTCTCGATAAACGATTTACAACAACCAAGATCATACGAGATTCAACATACATGCCACCTATTACATAAAGTTCTGAGATACTTTTCATCATCAGTGCGAATAGAAAGTTATTACAAACCAAGTTTGATAATTAAAGCGGAAGCAAATAAGTTTGAAGATAAGTTTCCAACGTAGTTTGATACTGATGCCGAGCCGGATCACGATCCACAAAAGCAAAGATAGGAATTACTAAGGAAGCACGCCCAAGGCTTACTCCTCATCCACAATGGGATAGAAGCAACTCTTGCAATAACCATGATACACGAGTGCCATACGCAACATTGGGAAAATAAACCACGAGTACGAGAAGGTACTCGACTAGACTTACCCGTCATGAACCCAGAAATAAAATGACTCCAAGGATTATGCAAGGTTTGTATAAGTGGGACGTAACTTGACAACATTTTGCGAAAAAGGCACTTGATCCGTTGTACAATTATGATTCCTTTATCAAGTTAATTATAACTATCCATTTCTAGATTAGCAACTATCCCTGTGCCAAACATGTGGTATCATTTAGAAGCATACAATAGTAACCATAGCAGGGATTGCAATTCCATTTTCATCCGAACCATCATGTTCCATAATACGATTACTACGATGTTGGAGCTAGCCAAGTTTCTCACTATCCCGGGAGAGGCGGCGATTGAATCGATTTTCACCGGTGGGAATTTATTCCTAACACAAACCCAGATCTACCACCACGATAGTCTTAGGTCACCTTTGGTACAACTCCGTTACACATTTCGGCGGGTTCAGATCTTTGCGCCGCTGTCTGGAACACGGATGCCGGGATGCTCGAGCCAAGCCCGCCCTTGGGCTCGATCGATCGTTCCGGAAGGAGCGCTAATGAAGCGGTTCCGGCACGAGTTGAATTATTACTCGGCTTCATGGTCGGAACAATTATCCGGCCAGCTAAGTGAGAGGCATGCGTTCAATCTTGTCAGAAGTTCCAACAACGGTACGGTCCTTGATCGACACAGACGGGGATAGATCCACACCCAAGACCTCCATGCCTTGTTGCTTTTCTATCGATATCCCGCCCGGTCTCCATTTACATTAACCATGGTTCTTTTCCACAATGACAATTATGACCAATCGTGCTCCGGTATCCACCTATATCTCGCAGGTGACAGGAAATCACCCGACTTCTACCGGTCTAAGCATGGCTAAGCATATATTCGATCCACGGACCTATACGGTTAAAGGTGTAATTTACGGACAAGGAATGTACATGCATCAAGTGGTTTCATTCAACTCTTATAACCTAATGCATCAATCATAAGTACGTAATTAAACATTTGTAAATTCTTTGGGAGACTTATAATGCTCCGGGGCTTGCCTCGCATGAGAAGGAAATGGGGACGGTGGTCGGGGCACTCCGGAAGCTCTTGGGGTTACGCTCACACGCCGAGGCTGCGGCTTGCGGATCCTCCTGCGGGTTCCCTTCCTCTGCTTCTTCGAATTCCAGCAACGTGATCTCTTCCTCCGATCCTAGATGCATGAATATGGTATAAGTATTATGAATGCATATATGTTAACAAGTGCATCACGTTGTTTGAGTAGGTGCATATCTCTTCTCGTTTACTACTTAACTACTTCTACAAAGCATCGACTATGCCATAAACAGTATCTACTTGTTTCGCTCATAACTGGAGTTCTACAAATCCAAATCTAGTGATCTAGGACTTTCTGGAAAGCTTATCCAATTCTCTACAACTTTGTTATTAACCATTTTTACAGTACACATCAGTTTCAACATGCAAATCCTCACACTCTAGAATCAGTCCGGAAATGACTTAACATGCAACATAAAGTAAGAATACTTCTCCTTCAGGTAATCATTCAAAATTTGACAACCTAGAACCTACCAATAGTTTAAGCATACCAAATACAGTTAAGATGATATAATGGTAAAGCCCAAACTATTTATTAAATTGCCTTTATTATTTTATTTAGATATCTAGGTTAAATAATAAATATATATCAGATGTGCTTAATAAATTCTCAAAAATTTACAGAGCTTTACTAATGCTATCAAGAGACTACTGTAAAAATTTCATGTCATTTTACCAAGTAGAACATTCTATACAAAAATGACAAGGCAGCAAGGCTTGAATTAGCATAAATGGAAAATCCTATTGAAAAGTGTCAAGCAACAGATTTCATATTTTTCTTAGCATCCATATGGTACTAGTATCACCTCCAACCAATTTCATGAATTTTGGACTCATAATTAATTTATAAAAATTCATGCAAGGATTAACTATTTATAAAAGAAAAATCTATAACTATAGATCTACACATGCACTGGTCCTAAAATTTTTATCCAAGCTCATGTATAACAAGAATAGCCTACCACAAAAATTTCATAATTTTTGGAGGACAGGAACTCTAGATATAAAATAAACAAATTTGAATGCATTCGAAAGCACATTTGAAATCCCTATTTAAATCTCCTGAAATTTCTACTGTTGAAACCAAGAACATATTTTTCTTAAATACTACACTTCCTAATCAACACTACAAAATTTATTTCACAATTTTTGGAGCTACCAAACTAAATATACAAAAATAACAAAACACTTGAAATTAGGGTTTAAATCTGAAAAGAATGAACTAGCCTCCTAATACTAGTCACTGGCAACAGGGGCCCACCGGTCAGCCGGACCCACATGTCATCGACTGAAAACAGGGGAGACGGTGGCGTTCGACGCGGCACGGCCCTAGCTCGTCGCCGGTGAACCCGCCGGCGGTAGCGACTACACCTACGTGGTCTACCCAATCACCCGCACCCGGTGGTGGCCTTCGCATGGATGGAAGGAGCACCGAAGCACTTCACCGCCGACCATGGCGGACGGCTGTGATGGCACGGTGGGCGGAACAATGGCAAGCGTCGGTGGCGACCTCGGTGACTCGATCACGAGCTCGGACAAGCACCGGTGTACTACGGCGGTCCTAGCGCACCAACTATCACGCGGAATGGTGGACTACCACGGCGTGGCCATGACGATGGCCATGGCGGAGCTCTGGCAGAGACACACCCGCGTGGCGCAAAGCGAAGCACGGCTTACCAATGGCGCGGCTGTGGGCGCAGCAAGGTGGGAACGGTGGAGTAGGGTGCGGCGGAGCTGTGAGTGCGGCCGATTGGAGGCTGGGGTGGCGGTGAATGCGGGCGAGCTCGACGGGGCGGCTGCGACGGCGATGGCGAGCGCAGTGAGCAAAGGAGCGCGAGGAGGCGAGTGGGAGCGAAAGGCCGGCTCAGTGGCGACTTAAGCGCGTCCCTGGTGGCTTGCTGGCCGTCGATGCACTCGACGAAGCGGGCCGGCGCGGCGGCGTGCGACCTCCAGATGGTGCGTGGCGGCCATTCTGCCGCCGCCGCGCGCGGCGGCGCCTTTGTGAACGGTCGGCCATCGAACGCGCGATTCAGTTTCATCGAACGTGATGGCGAGCCCGACGGCGAGATTTGCCGCTGATTTTCCCGCTAATCCGTCGCTCCAAAGCATAAGACGTCTAAACGAAATCTATAGCCCTATGTACCAGCTTCAATTGTTGTTCAATCACCTCGTGCTAAATCGCAACATAGACGGAGTAATCTTGTGCCCAACCTTGGGCTGTCGATTGGCCGATTGATTAAATACTTGAACAATTTGTTAAGTGTTGAAAGCTGGATTTTGCTGGTTTTGTGGGACCCATTCAAGCATGTTAGAAGCTAAATCAGTCCATGTCATAAAAATAAAAGTTGTTCCTTATGTCAAACACTACAACTTTGCTTTAGTGAACTCCTCCATGCAAGGTCCCTAACACGTAGTTCAACTTTAGTCAAACATGTCACTTTGAAATTATGATACACATTCAAACTATGGCTAAATGACCAATTTAGCCCTAACCTTAAATACCAAAGTTGTTCATGATGATACTCTAAGCATGTTAAAGCAATTTGCAAGGTCATTTAAGCATTTCATGTAGTAGTCACTCATATAGCTATTGAAAGTAATCACATGAAACATCACTTCAGTGCTTGATCATGAAATGTGGCCTTCATGAACAATGTTTCTTTTGTTAACCTAAGTGTAGCTAAAGTGTTATAGTGACCAACATTACACACTAGCATTTATTTGCACATGATCATATGCATATGTTCCAAGAAACACGAAATAACCAGCAATGTTTCATATGTTCCGATCAAATGTTTCAATTGTAAATGATGATTTATGAATGCTTGATGCTCATGCTTATGCTATGCAAGTCAAGTTATGCAAGGCTAACACCCGAGGTGTTACACCTGTCAACGAATCCTCGCCCCCAGGACATCCCAATCCATGTCGGCTGCTGCCTCATCAAACTCATCATTGTCGTCACTGCCTGTCTCCTCTCCTCTCCTCGATCTCGTGCTTGCTGCTTCCATATCATCTCCTTCTTCTTGAGCTCCCTCGTCCTCTTATCCCACTTGGCCGCGGTGCGATTCGCTGCCGCTAGGATCCGGTCCTTCGGCAGCGGAGCTGGGCTATCCCTAAGGACGAGTCTCTTTGGCTGGTCCTACTATCCTGAGGTCAGCATCAAGGGGTCAAAAATTCAAGTAAACAGAAAGCGCGGGAAAGGGCAACTTACGAAATCGACGAAACCCGATTTCGGCCGCATTTGAGGATGTCCCGACACTGGATATACGAAGTCAAGGACAACACCAGTGGTGTCCTTCAAAGGTCCATTGCCTCCTTGATCCGCTGCGCCACTTCGGTGGGGGGGGGAGCACTTCATCAGAGAGCGCCGTCCCTTCAGACGACTCCTCGGGCGCCATCAGGTACAGGGGGAGTGCGTGGCTCATCAGCGGCGCCACCCTCTGCGTGTGGTAGGCTCCGATGATCCCCGATCCCTTCACACCCCTTTCCTTCATAATTTGGAGGGCGGCAAGATGGTCCTTGATCCACTTCTTATCTTTGTCCTGGACACCCCACTTCCATGACCCTGGGACCTCTTCGATAAGGCGCCCGGAGTACACCGGCAAGGGGGCGGCCACGTCGTCCTTGATGTAAAACCACTGTGAATGCCACCCCTTGTTGGAGGTCGATGATGCATCAACGTGTAGTCGTTTGCCCGGTTGTTGCACAGATGAATGCTAGCACATCCCATCGGCATGCTCAGCTCTTGCTTCCCGACCCGCTTCTTGGACAGGTTGACGGCAAAAAAGTGCCACCATAGATCGAAGTGGGGACTAATCCCTAGGAACCCCTCACACAGGGCAATGAACGCCGCAATATGCTGGATCCCATTGGGATTAAGGTGCTGCAACTCCACTTCGTAGTACTCCAACAGCCCTCGAAGAAACTTATGAGCAGGTACGGTGAATCCCCGCTCGTGGAAGAGAGCAAACAACGACATATACCCTTCGGGCGGCGACGGCTTGTCCTCATCACTAGGCAGCCGCCACTCCTGATGGTGGACAATGGGCGGAGGAGGCCACGTGCGGACGAGGCCCTCCAGGCGCTGAGGGGTAATGTTGGATCTGCACCATGGCTCCATTGAAATGGTGGAAAAGAAGGTGGCTGCGAGCTCGATGGTGGCGGCGCTGCGGATGCGAGCTTGACGGCGGCAACAATACGGGTGTGAGAGGCTCAGGTGATTGGCAGCGGAGGCTGTAGATGCAAAGGCGAGGAGGCGAACTATGGAACCCTAGGGGCAAACCACGTGGTTTTATAGGGGTGACGGATGCGAGAAGGGCAACCATCTGCCTCGATCTCCGAGCCTGCCACGACACACTGCCACGACACATCACGGGATACGCGCCTGCGATCCCTATCCCTTCCCACCAAAATCACGCCGGATGGTTCGCCTTCCCAAACGGATCAGACTCTTTTCCCACAGAGGGGATATGGGTTAAAAAGTTTCTTGTCCGGCCCGTCTGGGGCCCAGAAAGTCCAAGGGCTAGCCCGACAGTCTCGACGGCCGTCCCAACGAGGGACGGGCCCACAAGCGACCAGGACTTAGGAACACAAGCATCAGTGGGGCCTCGACCTGTAGTCGAGCCCAGCCAGGCTGACCCTAGACAAAATCCCTGCGAACGGGATACCAGGGTTCCCTTAAAACTATGGAGTTGACAAAAACCAAATCTCACAACCTTACGTGAAGGGTTCAAAATTACCCCCCAGGCGATTCTTCTCGAATCACCCGGGGGGCTACACCCGATGGGTGCGCTCGCGCGCACCCTCTGGTGAATTGAAATACCCCCAGGGCAATTCTGCCCAAATCACCCGGGGGCTACACCCGACGGGTGCGCTCGCGCGCACCCTCTGGAGAATTGAAATACCCCATGGGCGATTCTGCCCGAATCACCCGGGGGCTACACCCGTCGGGTGTGCTCACGCGCACCCTCTGGCAAATTAACTCTGGCAGGTCAAAACACCCCCCAGGCAATTCTGCCCGAATCACTCGGGGTCTCAGGGGCTACTGTTAGGGACCTAATACTGGGGTACCCAATGAGGCGGAACTAATAACCATCGAACGTTGACACTTCTGGTCAGACAAGAACACTACTGCACTTCTTGCCCGAACAATGGAAGATTGGTTCCGCCTCGCCCGACCACTGAGGGCTAGACTCCGCCTCACCCGATGGCTAAGGGCTAGCTCCACCTCGTCCGACGTCCGAGGGCGTGCTCTGCCTCGCCTGACCCCCCGAGGGCTAGGCTCCGTCTCGCCTGATGGCTAAGGGCGAGCTCCGCCTAACCCGATGTTCGAGGTCTAGGCTCCGCCTCGCCTGATGGCTAAAGGCGGGCTCCGCCTCGCCCAACGTCTAGGGGCGGGCTCCGCCTCACCCGGCGGCTAAGGTCTAGACTCCACCTCGCCCGACGCTCGGGGGCGGGCTCAACCTCGACTGACCCTAGAGGGCTAGGCTCCATCTCGCCCGATGGCTAAGGGCGGGCTCCGCCTCACCTAACGTCCGAGGGCTAGGCTCCACCTCGCTCGATGGCTAAAGGCGGGCTCCGCCTCGCCCGATGCCCGAGGGCGAGCTCAACCTCGCCCGACGACTGCACCTTGATCCTTCATAAAGATGAGCATAGGGTACGACAGGACATTCAAGTTAACCGTAGCATCGAGGGCCATGCCCTGCGTGCCTGCAGGAAGGTACCGTCAGGATACGATGGGATGGGAGCTTTAAGCCCTTTCCGACATAACAGTGCCCAAATAATGTTTTAGGCACCGACTTTTGTCCCACAGTGTAGTAGGCGCCGCCTTCAACCCTCAGGCGCGGATACTAACACAGGCATACGACAACCGCTACAATCCAAGGAAGAGCTCACATCATCTACAACAATAGGCGTATAGTCATTAACTCGTCTACCGCCCGCAGAGTCATGGCTCGGCACCCTAACACCCCGTGCTGTCTGTCAGGGAGGATGGGACGTAACCCCTCGCTAAAGCAAGGCCAGGGCATGGCCCTATCTAGGTCAGCGGACGTGCCATCCCTGACATGGTCTGGCATGACAGCGGTACAGGCCCAAGGGAAAGGGAAAGCTCGGCACCTTCGAAGGGCAACCTCCACCTTAGGTTTTTTCCTCTTTCTCCCATCTGTAAACCCCCTGCTCCCCCTTGGTCTATAAAACGGAGGGCAGGACACCCCACAAAGGGGGATCAATTCGACATACACACAACACATCACGCACGTAGCCAAGCAACAACCGAGCTCTTGGTGTCCTTTCGACCATTCCATCAGAGACTTAGGACCTTTCCCTCTCTCGACCATTTGTACCCCCTACTACGAACCTTTTTCGGTACTGAAAACATGAGCAGCAGCAGACTGGATGTAGGGATATTCAGCCCGAACCAGTATAAACCTTGTGTCCTTTAGTGCACCATCCGTGCGTAACGCGCAACAATTATAAATTTACTAGCTGGTGTTTGTTTGAAACACCGACAAGAACATTTGTAAATCTATATATACTAAGTAATCTGCAAGCGCACAGATAATGTACCATTGTAGCATTTCACCCGGGAGTATACCGAGTATCATTATTTATATTTTATCCACAGGGAGGAGCTATGGAGTTGTGTTGGCATAGAGATATTGAAAAATATATATACTTAAAGAGAGGATTTGACTCAGAGAGTAAAGAAAGAACATCGGAGGCTAGTAGGTTTGCTATAGCCTATGAAGATAAACAAGTGGAAATGGATAGAAGTTGGAATGGACTTCATAGTTGGATTACCCCGTACACAGAGAGGATTTTTCTCTATCTGGGTAATTGTAGATCGTCTGACAAAAGTGGCACATTTCATTCCGGTCAAGATAACTTATTCGGGTGCAAAGTTGGCAGAGTTATACATGGAAAGGATTGTATGTTTACATGGAGTACCAAAGAAGATTGTTTTGGATAGGGGTACATAGTTCACATCACATTTTTGGTAGAAATTGCCTAAGTCCATGGATACGAAGTTGAACTTTAGCTTAGCTTACCATCCTTAGATAGATGGATAGACCGAGAGAACAAATCAGATGTTAGAGGATATGCTAAGAGCTTGTGCTTTGCAGTATGTGACAAGTTGGGATAAGAGTTTACCTTATGCCGAATTCTCCTATAATAATAGCTACCAAAAGAGTCTTGAGATGGCACCGTTTGATGCAATGTATGGCAGAAAGTGCAGAACTCCATTGTTTTGGAATCAAACAGGGGAAAGTCAAGTCTTTGGACCAGATGTTTTGCAACTGGCAGAAAAACAAGTACAAACAATAAGGCAAAACTTGAAGGTTGCACAGTCTCGACAGAAAAGCTATGCGGACACGAGAAGAAGAGATTTGGTGTTTGAAATTGGTGACTTTGTATATCTCAAAGTTTCACCTATGAAAGGAGTTAAGAGATTTCATACCAAGGGAAAGTTGTCAACCAGGTATGTGGGACCATTCAAGGTCATCAACAGGATAGGAGAAGTTGCTTACTAGCTAGAATTAATGGAGCAGCTTTCAGGTGTTAATGATGTCTTCCATGTGTCGCAACTTAAGAAATGTTTGAGAGTACCTGAGGAACAACTACCTTTGGAAGAACTGGATATCCAAGGGATCTATCATACAAAGAATATCCAGTGAGAATCTTGGAAATAGCGGAGAGAATCACAAGGAGCAAGATAATAAGAATGTGCAAGGTTCAGTGGAACAGACACTCTGTGGATGAGGCAACTTGGTTAAGAGAGGAAGATCTGAGAACTGACTATCCCAATCTCTTTGAACCATCCGAATCTCGGGGATGAGATTCATCTTAAGGGGGGTAGGTTTGTAACACCCAAAAATTTTTACAACAAATTAGCAATTAATTCTTAGCATTTATTAAATTTTTTGGGTATTTTTAACTTAGGCCAAATAATAAACATGGGTTAATAAAAGTAACTATAAGGTTTAGAAACATGTTTGTTGCATTCATGCCGAAGCATATTGTTTTTGGTTGAGTGTAGGGCTAGATGATTTGAAGTTGAATTCAAATTCTATTTGAATTTGGCTTAGAAAAGAAAAATAGTTTTGGAAAAGGTTTTGTTTTTGAAAAATCTCCCTTTCTTCCATTTTCAGCCCAACCCTAGGAATCAGCCCGGCCTTTCTTTTTCTCTTCCTTCCTGGCTTGGCCCGCCCGGTGGCCTAGCCACGCCTCCCATTCTTTCTCATTTCTCCCGCGCCCGGCCTGCTTCGCTCCAGCCCACTCGGTGGCCCGCCCTGCACGCCAGCACCTGCCCGTGCCGACCGCACTGCACCGCACCGTGTGGCCCAGCTTGGCCTGCTCTGCTAGGCCTTCATCGCCCGCACGCACCCGCTCGCCCTCTCTCTTTTTCACTCACTACGCACTGGCCCCACATGTCAGGGCCTCCCCTTCCCTTTCCTTTCTTCTTCCCCGGTGCCTTCCTTTCTCCACCGCTGCCGTTGGCGCTGCCCGGCATGGAAAGCTACCGCCGCCCCGCATGCAAGGCAGGCAGCCAATCCCGCCCAATCTCCTCGCTCCCCTTCCTTTTTCCATGCACCGCCCGGCCTATAAAGCTGTGCGCCGACCCCTTCGCTCTCCCATCCTTTCCTCTCGCTTTCCTGTTCCGCCGCCGCCGCAATTCTCCCTCACCCGCGCCTCAATCGCCGTCGACGACAGCACTTGAGCTCTACTGAGACCTCCCATAGCCATAGGTAACGCCAATTTTGCCATTTTGTCACCAATGTTTGGTTCTCACCTAACCCGTGCCATCGTCATCTTTCTAGTCACCGCCGCCGTCGACGACCGCCTCTGGAGCCTATCCGGACGCCGAGCTTGTTTCCTATGGACTCGTGGTGAGCTCCCGATCCTTCCGTGCCCTCCCTTCATCATTTTGCGCACTGGAGCACTGTACGATGACCTCTAGATGCCGCTGGCCATGGCACCACCGTAGAACCGGGCCACCGGCGTGTTCCCGCCCACGTTTTGCTTCCCAATGAATGCGCTAGGTTCTGTAGATCATTCCCATGCATTTTGTTTCGATTGGGGAGGTCCTGAGCACCATTCCGGCATTCACCACTTTGTCTGCATCCGCCGGCCATGGCATGCTCGCCAGCGGTGCTGTGCAGCGGCGCAGGTCTCACCCGTGCCTCCTATGCCACCAGATCGGTACTAGACGGCCTAGATCCAACCATACCGGTTGGATCATAACCGGTCCACCATGGACCCGTAGACCTAGCCACAGTGCCGTGTCAGCAGGGTCCATCGAGCCATGTGGTGCACCGATCCAATCCCAGCGTGCACGCATCAACCAGTCAGCACCGGGGCAACATCTAGTCAAGCCATGTACTTTTTGCATTAAAGCCCTTCTGTTTTCGTAGAATCAACCCGCAGTCCATATTAAATTCAAAGTAAATGCATATTAGTCCTATTTTTGTTTGTTTAGGTCCCTGTATTTTCTAGAATTAGTACCTGCAGTCCCATAACCGTGTATATTCATATTTTAATTGTTTTAATTCAAAAATAGGTTCAGTTTATTTACAGAAATGACATTACACCTTATTTCATGCATAACTTTCGCGTTTTAAGTCTGATTTGAGTGATTCTTTTGCTCACGTGTTCGTAGCAATACATAGAATAGATTTATAAGCTTTTCAACATATGTTTTTACTATTTGGTGTACTATTCTAATAGAAGTCTATCTTGTATGCATGTAATGATTGGAATGATGCTTGATTGGTGATTTGGAACACGATTAGAGGGTGAGCCATTTGAGGTGACTGAGGACCCACAGCAGGATCAGCAGTACTTCTAGGACAACTTTGAGGAAGGCAAGTGCACCAAAGGCCCCTTGTTACCTATGAACTATTACCATTCATATTCATGCTTGTGTCTAATTTGAAATACCTTTAAGGACTTTACCTAGATGATTACTTGTACCACATATCCTTGATACCTAGGGTTTTTGGGTAGGCATTTTGGATAGATGCTGCAGTGCTTAACATAAAATAATTGTTTAACATGACTAAAGGCTTTATGCAATGTGATAAAATGGAGCTTTTTAACAACAGATAGGGGGCTAGAGTACGAGGATGAGTACTCTAGTGCCTCTCCATAAGGACTTAATCCTGAAGCAGCAACCCAGGAGGTTTCGTACAACATCGAGTGTCATATGGCTCTGACTTTAACCTGTTAACTAGATTGTACTAGCTTGTCTGTAGCTTCCAGTAAGGGTAAGAGGGTATCTTTCCTTTTTCTGCTAGGATGTGTGTACCGTGCTGCGATGCCCACGTGTGCCACTCCTTAGTAGCTATGACTTGTTAGTGCGACTAGCTAAGGGTTTCATAGTGAAACTCTGTCACACTTCTTGGGAAGAGGTGTAGTGGGCCTTGTAAACCCCGGCATTGGGAATCACGGCTCGGTGGGTAAAGATGTACAATTTCTGCAGAAATATTTGACCTGTTATAACAGCCGTGCTCACTGATACGAGCGGTCTAGATCCTTCAGGATTAGTGGTTATTGTGGATGGTGGATGGCTGGGAATTGAGATAAACATGACTATACTTTAATAACACTTGGGAATTGGGACTGTTCATTAAAGTAGTGATTCAGGATGCTAAAATTTGATCAACTAAAATTGCGAACCGTGGTCAAACAGTGTCAAGCCTTTTGAGCCTCATAGATCCCTTTGATATACTTGCTAAGCATGGTGAGCTTACACTTGCTTTACATCTAATGAAAATCCCGGATGGGTAACAGATAATGGATATGAAGAGTTCTTGGAGGATGTCCAGGACTACTAGGGAGACGTTCACTAGTTGGAGTCCCTGTGGCAGTTTGGGCTAGTTCTTCCGCTGTGATTGTAATAATATTGCTATTGAGCAAACTTTGTATTAACTTTATGATGAGATATGCGATGTAATAAGTACTTTACTTTGATACTATTGCAATTTGTGATATATGTGTGTGTTTGGACATCCTGGGCGCACATATATGAGTACTTGGTTTTGCTATGCAAAACTAGGTGCGACAAATTGGTATCAGAGCTATAACTGACTATAGGACGATCAACCTAGTTAGAAATGGATGTTTCTAGGATCACATTATCTTTATTTTACTACCTTTAATTTGCTATAAAATTTTTGCTTATATTCTGTTCTTTATCTGTTGCCAAAAATTACTTTATTCTAATACTCAACCTTTTCATTCTTATAGATGGCCCGCACCAAGCAGACCCCACGCAAGAGGACCATCATGATGCCCACCAGGAGGACTAGGTTCACATTGGGCAAGTGTGTCCCGGCACATCTGGTGGAAGCTCTGAGGAACCTAGAAGAGGAACCGCCTGTGGAGGTGCCCATGGGGGAACCTCTAGAGGATGTGCTGGAAGATCCAATGGATGAAGAAACAGAAGAGGGGCCCATGTTTGAGGAGCCCATTGAGATAGACGAGTCTGAGGAGGATCCTATGGAGGAGAATGGATAGGGTGGCCAGGAGGGAGCTGGTGACCCTAATGATGGAGATGACTCGGATGATTCTGATTCAGATGGAGGTGATGATGGTGGAGATGGTAATGGTGGTAATGGTGGTGATGGTGGTGATGATGGTGGATACGGTGGAAATGGGGGTGATGATAGTGATGATGATCACAATGCATTGTTGGCTCAGGGGTTGACCGCGGAGATCCACTACAACTTGGAGGGTGATGCCTACTACCACCCCAAGCTTCTCGCACTTGTACATCACTACCATGCCGGAGGCAATATTGAGTACAAGATGGAGCATTGGACCCACCCCGACTACATCGGCTTCTGGGAGACAGAAGTGTACATCCGTGAGGGGACTCGGGTGCGCTACATCCACCGCGCCATCACTACATGGCTCACACGTGTGGCTGTTATCAGGGACGTAGCTCGATAGGCATTGGTGGTCAACCATGACCGCCACTTGATGGCGGGGAAACGGGCGGCTATGACCCGCCTCCGCGTCAGCAGAGACAAATTTGGTTTTTGGTTAAATTTAATTGGGACAAAAGAAAAAGAACGGGTATTGCAAGTCCATACTTCCATAATTCTTATATTTGCATAAAAATTATGTTAATTACATCTCCGTAGAGAACACCCCTGATTAAGAGTTCCAACATGAGTACATGAAAAATAAGTTTACATCATATGGCTTCCTATTACAAACTACAAAAAGAAAAGAAAATCTTCCGTCTTGTAGCCATGGATGGATGAACATGCATGCTGGGCATAGGCTTGAACTTGATGCATGTTATTTTATTTAAACATGACATTTTCATTTGTTGAGGGGCTACGTATACTCCTTATACGATTGGTCGCTAGCTTGTTTAGCTTTCTAGCGACCCATGATATGCATGTAGTTAATCTATGCAAAGCATTTGTGAATATATTATTATTTGTTCATATCATGATATGGCGCTAAATTTGGCTAATTCAAAGCATGGGACATCTTGACCATGCCCCATATGCATATACGACAGGAGGAAATGATTTGTTTGTTTGTTGGACATTTCTTTGGTGCATAGTATCATGTATGTATGCACATAATTTACTTTGAAGACTAAATTTGACATAGTCTTTTGGATCATTTAAGATCATGATTTAGCATGCTTTTTAGATGCCCGTTCATGGATGTACTCATCATATGGTGCAATATTTTATTTAGGCTGAGCCAAAATATTTATTTTGCCATGGCCTAGAAAGATATGTTGCATCATTGACTCGGCCGAGGCACATGCAATTAATTTATTTTATCAAGGTTAGCGTACATACTCATAGTACCGCTTTTGGCCAGGGATTTGCATGCACGGTGCTATATGATCCAATTTAATTTGGTTTGCCCTTTTTTAACAACTTAGCTAGGCATGCACATTCATGGATGCAATCTAGCTAAGATGCAATATTTAATTTACCCATTATGCATGGCACTTGGAAGGCCTATATATGCTGGGCATGGATGACGTGTTTGGAAATTGTGATGAATGAACAAAGCTTATTTGACTTAGCTAAGTCTATATCGATGTTCATGACATTTTGGTTATTCTATCCATGGAGCCACAATGAGTTAATTAGCATAGGCGATCATGGTATAGAATTTGATATGATGAAATCAATTTAGTTTAGTTTATTTATATGGTCTAGCCGTAATTTAAAACGGAATAATTTCATCTAATGCATGATTAGACATATTTGATTCCCGGCATGACCCATGACATGGTGTCTAGGTTTTCTTATCCGCCTCTAATTTTAATTAGGTTAAGACCATGGGAGTGGCTATTTGAGTTTATCCTTTGGATAGCCGTGTTGATTTTGATGCAACACTAATTGGCTTTGTCTATGTGGTATAGGCGGTTTGATCATGCCCGTTCATGCAAGATGGAGCAGCAGCAATGTAATGACCCGACATGTTTTTATGCATGCAAAGTATAATTTCTTTGGTTTTAATTGTATACTTTTTATTTACTTTCGATGGCCGGGAAGCCTGGTGTGTGGGTGAGTACACCGAGACCTACAACGTCATAGTTTATTTATTTGGTGAAATGCACTAATAACCGTAACATGTTCATTCGTGGAGAAGTGCAATATGAGTTTTGTTTATTTATTGATTAAGACGCCATAGACAAAGGTCATGGCTGTGCAACATGCAAAGTATTGTTTGCGTGCATGTAGTTAGACCAGAAGGTAATGTTAATTTGTATGTGATCTTTAATTTCTTTGCGGACATAGGACATGCGAGGATGTCACCGGCTTTGCATGGTAGCCGGTGATTTTGGCGAGGGGACTACTACACATAGACATAATTTAGCTGAGTGCAAGATTTGCTTTTTATCATGATTGCGGTGAAATTCATGCTGGTGTAATGCACGAATATTGGAGGTAGCATGCGATGCGATGCTAGCTAGTTGATTGTGCAGAAGATGCTAACTAGCCGTAAACCAAATATATATGCGTAACGCAACCATTTTTATCGTGACAGCACTTGGTATTGAATTTGGTCTTCTCCCGTGCATCCATAGTAGGTGTTCTTGTTGATTTAATTAAACACGTACATGGTCTTTCTTTATGGCGAGCATATGCGAGTTCTTTATTTTCTTTGATGCGGGGTAAGAAGCAGAAGGTGGCGTTGCCGTAGAGCCAAAAACACATGTAGATTTGTTTAGATATGGAGACAATTCTCGTCCATATCAAATTTACCATGAACCGGTGGAGCCAAAGCGCGTCCACAATTTTGTACCATGAACCTTTAAACGGATTGGAGCCAAGATCGCGTCCAACCGAAAGTTCATCATGAACATAACAGGGGTGGAGCCAAAACGCATCCAAACCCGCGATTTCATCGAGGCATATTTGCTGCCTTTTTACACCTTCACGGGGCATATCGCCCATGCAAAGCGCGTCGTTAACAATGCTATTGGCCGACCTTTACCGAGGCTTGCAGCCCATGCGCATAGGGCAACCATCACCATTTCTTTTACCTTTTACCGGGGTAAGACCTACGTGCACTGCCCATCCGCAATGACATAAGCCAGCCGTATGCCGAGCCACGACAAGTTGCCGGTGAAGATTTGGTTGTCGCCGAGCACTTTGAAGCCGTGAAGATGGAGAGAGAGGAAGCGAATCAGATGAATGCCATGATGCGCGCGCTTCTCACCTTCCCTGAAACTCCAAGCCGGTGCAAGAAGCGGCGTAGTTTCGGGTCTCGCCGGACGGCGGCCGCTGGAGGTGGTGGTTGGGAAGATGAGAGCGGCAGCCTAGCGGCGATCTCGAGCATGCACTGACGGAAGAATCTGATCGGAGAGCCCGGATGTGTGTATGTCAGCGCTCGAAACTGGAACGCTTCGCGATGGCTGGCTACTTATAGAGCAAAGCAACCAGCGGTTGTCGGGGCATTTGGCGCTCTTTTCGTTTGATTTTTGTTCACTAATGAAATGCGCTAGAATTTGAACTTGAGCGCGCCTAGAGTCCGGAGGTCGTGCAAGACGTGGAGATGACCTAGTCGCTGCTGGCGCCAGCGCCGCCGTTCAAAACGCATGCATGCGCCGAGAAATTTCCCCTTTGGCATGTGGAGCTTTCATCCGGTCCTTTTCTTTTTATATGATTAATCAAAATGATCGAGGATAAGAAAGAACCTATTTATCTATTTCTAGCGGACGCCATCATCATACGCAGCAGACGCTTGTATCCACGTCACATAACACGCTGACTCTTGTTTTTCCGCATGAGCCCGTGCACAAAGGTAGGCGGTAGCCATAGATGTATGCATTTCGGGCTTGACATGGCCTCATTTTCTCACGCGTGCTTCCTCTATTTCATCCATCAGTACGTCACTTGCATGATGGATTAGGCCATCAAATCAATTGGTTATTTATTTAACTAACAAACATCACATATTCACGTGAGTATCTATATTCAATTTATACGCAGGAGGACATATGTCGCATATACACGCCTTCACTCGTGCATATTTGGGTATGCCAAAATTGGTGTCAACACCACTTCGACGACATCGCCTGGGAGGACGACCGATATCTTCCCCGCCATCGGAGCGGCTGGTCTACATGCAACATCGCTGCACCACTTGGAGAGGTGAACCTAAGGCTGAGGCCTACCTTGTTGTGCTTGGCTGATACCAACACTGACTTGGATCAGGCCCTGGACGAGCTCGATGTCATGGGGAAGGCATATCTATAGCTTGCCCGTGAGAACGCTACACTGAAGCAACAACAAGGAGGTCCAGATGTGGAAGCGCTAGGTGTACCTGCTCAGTCGCCCCCGAGGAACAGAGGAGAGTTTGGAGACCCCAACACCAGCACCAACGTCGACCCGTACCCATAGGAGGAAGTCTTAAAAATATGTAATAAACACGCGTAGATGCGCGAGAGAGTGTTTAGTTTCTTTCTTTTAATGATTGAACAAGTGTTACTTGCATGGTTGGATGTTTATCATTATGAACAATGCTTGATTTGGATCTTTGATATGATTGTGATGACTTGTGGGCATGTCCACGGTCATTGAGTTAAGGTTAAGGTTTAAGGATATTATGAATAAATAGTTGGGTTTCGTTTTATCATGATGTCCATTCTGTATCATTCTGAGCAGTCCGTCTTTATCAGTTCATATCTCATGTTCTAGCTGTACAATGGTCATGATATTTTTATGGAGATAAGTAGACTTCATCATCTTTCTTTTGGCTCTGGAATCACCTCCATACCTATTATAAATTGTGAGATACATCTGTTGTAAGTTGAGGTTTCTGTGCTGTCAGAGTTCTGGAACAGTACTGCTTGTCGTCTGTATTTGACTAACTAAACGTCAGAATATGAAAAAGTGTTCTAAATGAAAGTTGTAGAGAATTTCATAATCTTTCTAGAAAGGTAAAATACACAATCAGATGATAAACAGATAGCGGAATCTAGGTCCATCATTCATGATGGGGTCAGGATAGTTCTCTTATGACATTCCACTGCTCCTTTACCTGCAATCCGGCAAATGCCTGGGTCATTCTGGAGTCCGACCTAGGTGGCCTAATGGCCTTCCCTTGATGGAGATTCTATGGGCTTGGCAGAGGTTTAGGATCGAATGAGAAGGTTGAGATGACCCTATCTACCAGACTGGGCGAGGGCTGCACGGGGCTCATCTGTGTTTTTCTCCCCTGGCTCTGTCGTTGCTCATGTCGAATGAGGCAACTGCCGCTTCATGACGCAACACGGAGCATTGTGATGCATTTCGCTGCACGTGCGATGCTTAGTTCCCGAGCCCTCGGGCGGTTCAGGCAAATCATCCTAGGGGGCATGGGCGTATGGAATGAATGCGCGCATGGATGTATGAAATGATTTAAATAAAGAAATAGAGGGGTCGGAAGCGTTACCTTGATGACTCGAGTGACGGGGTTTGAAGTTCTCTAGTCGGAAATGTCCGATCGGGACCCGTGCTCGTTGTTCGTGATGGAGTCGGCATGGCCTACATGGGGTGTCCCTTTGCTCCTTACCTGTCCCTCGGTGTGTCTTTCTGAGCCGTTCAATCAACTTAGGAAGCCCGATGGTCTCTCCCGGTGGAGACCCCGTTTTTGGGGTTTTCCATGTCCCGCCTGGGGATGCGGAGAGCCGCCTGTGTGCGGTGACGCTTTTGTTCTTGGGCTCTGTGTGCGGTAGTGGTGGACCATACCTAGGCCACGTCCCGTCTGATCAGGAGCCATTCCATCGGGCAGGGCATGTCTTATCGGTCAGGGCGCGTCTCATCTGCATTAAATGGGAAAGATAGAGGGTTTTTCGCTCCACCGTTTCATCTTTCCTAATCGGCGTGCCCTCCCCTAACTGCTGTACCCTTTTCCTTATGTAGTAGAAGGGAGAAGGTTTTCAGCCCTGTTCTTTCACCTATTCCTCATCTGCCGCCTCCTTTCCTTTTCCTTCTTGCCGTGAGCGTTCTTGAGAGCCACGGTGGTTTCTAGGAAAGAAAAGGGAGAGAGCGAGGGAGAAGAGAAAAACTCACCAATCCTTATGCAATCCTAGAGCGAAATGTCGGACTAGAGGTCATCCACTATGAGGGAGTCGGTGTTGAAGGCCTTCGTCATGAAGGGGTTTCTGCCGCCGAAGGAGGTGGCGCACTAGAGGGCTCCTAGGAGGGAGGAGTTCCCTCAACCTTGGCCTGACGAGGTGATTTCCTTTCTCACCTTCTATGAGCGCGGGTTAGGATACCCCGTGCACTGGTTCCTACGTGGGCTCCTCAATGAGTGGGGTCTGGAGCTGTAGCACCTTAATCCGACGGGGGTGCTGCACATCGCCGACTTCGTCACCGTCTGCGAGGCTTTCCTTAGGATGGAGCCGCATGTGGACTTCTTCCGGTGGCTGTTCTCTGGGAGAGCTTTGACGGTGGGGAGTCCGGCAAAGGTCATGCCGGTGGGGCATTTCGCCCTATAGAGGAAACCGAGCATGGGAGGCTTGTATCCCGCGTACATCCCCTACGACTCTAACCGAGGGTGGCACGGGGAGTGGTTTTATATCAGGAATCTGGTGGAGGCGCCGTTCTCGGCGTTCACCGGCGGGAGGCCAGAGAAGCAAGATAGTTGGTCGTGGGGTTGTGCCCGTAAGGAGAAGAAGAAGGTGGAGATCATTGAGGAGGAGCTCCGAAGATCGTGCGGCGCAGCCTTGACGGGGTGCGGGTGTTCCACATCCTTTATCGCCGTTGGCGGAGAGGACGCAGCCGATGTGGAAGTACAGCGGCCCATTGCATCCGGACCGTGCGTCGCTAGAGGAGCTGCCGGACGACGAGGTCTGGAGTCGCCTTGGCCGGGTGCTGTAGCTGAAGCCCAAAGAGAGGGTCAATGGGAAGCCCACACCTTTCAACTCCGCGATCGTGTCTAGACTAGTATGCTCCCTTCTATTTAGTCCATGCTTCTTCCTCTGCTTTCCAATTTTTGATTTCAAGCCACCCGTTCTATAGGGGCTTGGAGTTTACAAGTCCCGGCCGCACCTTCCCAAGGGACCGGACGGTGTGGCCTAGTAGGCCACCCAAAAGGAGGCGGCGGATGCGAGGAAGAAGAAGAGAACCAAGGAGGTTCGGTAGAAGCAGGAGAAGGAGTAGGAGATCGCCCGGCGCGTGAAGGCCGGGGAACGTAGGAGCGACATTGAGTCAGAGCTCACGTCAAAGGATCCCACTGATGTGTATGACATGGTTTTCTCCGAGGAGGAGGAAAGTCAGGAAGTCATTGTGACCACGGCGGAGCATGGCGACCCTGTGGTGATGTCCGCTGGTGATGAGCAGGAGGCGGAGAGGCACGCGGTGGTTCCCACACCGAGGAAGCGTGCGGTGAGCGCGGACACCATCATCGAATGGGAGGCAAAGCGGACGATGTCACCGCGCCCCTTGGTGGCATCAACAGTCCCGTCCCCGCCTGCCACGGACGTGGCCGAGCAAGCTGGGCGGTCCGAGGAGCGAACTGGCACCTGTGCATCGATGGGACCGGTCCTAGAACACGACTCGCAACCGGAGGATGTGCCGCCTACCACAGATGGTTGAGCAAGCTAGGCGGTTCGAGGAGCGGACTGGCACCCGTGCGTCGCGACTCGCAACCGGAAGATGCCCCACCCTGCTGCTCCGATCGGGGAGTCCTGAGCCAAGGGTCGTGGTAACCCACAAGCTGGGCAAGAGCCGGTTGGGACGACTCCGCCCCCGGCTGAAGTGAGGGGGCGCGGGTTGCAACCTAGGAGCGATCCTTGCCCTGCAGGCCCGTCGACATCAAGTCTTGCCATCAGAGTCATGTCGCTCACCTCCCGGTACATTTTTCTTTGTATCGTTTTGATCTTTTGCTGTTGAGTCTTTTTGGAGTGTGACTTACCTACGCTTTTTGTCAGTGGCCGAGTGATGACGGTGCTGAGCATCACCCCAACTCCTGTGCAGGAGACTTGGAAGCCCACCCTGCAGTATGTCACAACAAGCGGTGAGGGGAACAGGGTGGCAGCGGCAAACACTTTCCTTCCAGGGGTGGTGCCTCCCAGGTTGGTTGCTAGTACGGTGGTGGTGGCGGCATTGGCGGCGATCCCAGTGCCGACGGTGGAGGTCACGTGGAGGTAACTCTCGTGGCCCCTCCTCCATCAGCTATGACAGAAGAGGAGAGGGAGACTGAGCTCCTTGCCTTACCGGGTGGAGGGCTGCATGGCTCACCCTCATGGTCAGAGCTAAAGACCACTGGGGAGACGTGACTGGGACAAAGTCGAACACCCGGCAGTGGCCCACGCAACCGAGTGGTGGATATCTCGTCCGACGACGAGGCTGATGACATGGTGGAGCTGCCGGTGTCTTCGTGGGAGCTGGTGGTGGTTCAGTCGGAGGCTGGGCCCTCTAGTGGGCTGCCGGAGGGTGACCTAGAGTGGTCCTGCCCTAAGGACCCTAGAGAAGGTGTGGTTTGTCCTTTAGGATTCCTAGGAATGTCAGCTCTAGGATATCCTTGGGAGAAAGGACTCGCCACGGTGTCCGAACTTGCCAACTTGTCTGCGAAGCTCGGGGATGCCCAGGAGTGGGTTAAGTCCACCTAGCAGTTAGTCCAGGTCAACCTGCAGCTTGCCACGGTGGTGAGTTTCCATATTTGTCCTTGACCTCTGAATCACTTGTTGGTTGCCTCAGCATGCTTGTTTTCCATAGGGTCTGAAGGAGATGTCATCCCGCAAGTCCCACTTCCTTTGAATGGAGCATGCCCGGGTGGTTGAGCTTGAGCATCAGCTAGAGTTCGCCCACCGCGAGTCCTAGGACTAGGCAGCTGAGACAACTGTGGCATGGGTGGAGGGGCAGCGTGCAGCGGAGCAGGCGACCGCCATCAAGCGGGGGCTTAAGGCGACGAAGGCCCACCAGGTGGAGACCGAGGCGGGGTTGTGGACATCCCTGGTGGACATCGAGACGGTGCTCCAAGAATCCTTGGTGGCCCTTGAGTCGGAGAGGAGCGCCTTAGTGTTGGAGCAGAGTGCCCTAGAGTTGGCACAAAAGGCCGGGAAGTGCTCGCGCTTCGGGGCCGGGAGATGGGGATGGAGGAAGCAAGCGCCCAGCTGCATGAGCAGGTGGCTCGGCATGTGAAGGAATTCTCCACCCTTGAGAACTTCCGCGTTGGTAAATACATTTTCTGTTTTTTGTCGTGGCGGTTTCTTGCTTCAGCCTGTTTCTGAGCTTGTCGCCCTTCTTTCAGAGTTAGGTGGAAAGGTGAAGTCATTGGAGCGGAACCTAGAGATGGTCAAGGCGACTTTTAGCTAGAATGTAGAGGAGCTGGCCAAGTCCCGTGAAGAGCAACATGCTCTCGAGGGGGAAGTTGACTAGATTCGCAACGTTGCCTAGCTTGTCGTCTTGGTGGTCTTCGGGTCGGCACCAAGGACTAGCGCGCCCGCCGTCCAGCTAGCGGAGGTCCCGGATGCGGTCTGAGATCTTTATCACAAGTGGGATGTTCTACGGAGCATCGGGGGTGTTGACCTCGGTGGTGACATACCACCTGAACCTAGACTTTGCCACTATCTGTAGTGGGTACACTGACGGCTTGAGCACGAAGGACATCCAAACGCTCAGGGAGAGCTTGCTGCCACACGCGAGGTTGGTGGCAGAGCAAGTCTCTGCGCAGTGGGTGATGGACGTCCACCATGAAGACATGGCTAGAAGTGTGCGTCGGGAGGACGTTGCCCAGCTTGTGGATGGTATGGGGCTTGGATCGGGGGTGGACATCGCCCCGGTTTTGACCGAGCCAAATGTCATCCCACCGGGAGTGAGCAGCCCGAGCCTTCGCCGGTCGCACTGACAGCAGATGCCACCGAGCCACCCCAATAGCTTGTAAAGTACAAGTAGTTTAGTAGATGTAAAAAGTTTAAGTTTGTGGGGAGCCCCCGTGTAAATGTTCTAGTGTACTTAATGACTACAATCAGTTTTTTTTGTGATGGGGTTACTCCGTTAGGGGAAGCTTGTCCCTTTCGTTCCTTAGTTTTTCCTTAGCATAATTTTGTTTTTTATTCTTTCTTTCTTATACTTGCCCATTTCTCCCATAGGCCACAACCTTGGGAGCCCGGGGCATGGCCCGCGAGGCTCAGCTGCTCGTAACCGTAGGTGAAGGCGGGGTGCGATAGCTTGGAATGTTTTAAAGCAAAGCTACGTAAGGCAAATTAAATGAACGAACTACCCTTTTGATCGGGTAGGAAGGAATTTCACCATATGATAGTAAACAAAACAGAGAGGTAGTAGTGCATCCTCGTGGAGCCCCTTGAGCGACCTGGGCCAAAAAGTGTTTGGGTTAGGGTGCTCTTATCGGAGCAAACGCTAAGTAAATAATGGTAAGACTGAATTTTAGGGGAAGAAAAATGACATAGCTGTTCCAAGCATTCGGTGAGAATGTTGTCATTGCTGTCCTTTGATCAGTAGGCGTCTAGCCAGATCAATTCAACCTTCAGTCGTCCGAATCCTTGCCCGCTACGCCCCCTTTCTCGGTCGCTGTTTCTTCACCTTTTTCCTCCTTTGGCCCGCCGGCCTGCTACAGAAGGCGGTTGAGGAGCTGGCAGTCCTTGTAGAGGTGTTTGATGGGGTAGTCATGGTTGGTGCATGGGCTCTCCATGAGCTCGTGGAAGTGGCCCAGAGGGTCCTGCTAGGGCTGCGTGCCCTCGTGATCAGCCGTGGCGACCAATGCAGAGTTGGCCGATCGGCGGCGATCTTTTCTGTTCTGTTTCCCCCTCTGCGTGGAGGGGCCCTCATCCTGATCCTAGCGCTTGGCCTTGCCTTTGCCCCGGCCTCCATTGGAGCACGGCAGGAGCGGTGCTTGATGGAGGTGTTGGACAAAGGTTTGTGGTCCCGGGCCATCAGGGCTGGGACTCCGGTCGCTGCTGCGTGTGTCTCGGTTCAGCCCGAGCCACGCGTATACAGGCGGTCAGTGTGGAGTGGTCGTCAAGTCAAGACGAGGTGCCAATGCAGCCTCCTGTGCCGTGCTTGGCGGTTGTAGCGGTGATCGGGTGGAGTGACCCATCTGCTGCGTCCCCATTCCCCTGGTGGGGAGTGAGGCCATGAGTTGGCATCGCGATACGGAGCTCTTCGCTTGTTGAATGGCGGCGGTCTCCACTAGTTCCTAGAGGTTCCGGTGGATCGCCTATTCATGAGGGTCGTTTGGCTCGGACAGGCCGCATAGAAGCATTGCCACAGCGGTGATGTTCTGATTGGCCTGAGCGAACTATGGGGGATCGTTCCCCCTGTCCATGGTGTTGTGCTAGACCCGATGGGCGTGACCCCAGGCGCCGCTCGCTGGTTTATGCGCATGGGGCGCAGTGTGGTGTGCCGAGCGCGCTGGCATAGTCGGTGGCTGGTGCAACCACTGTTGTCGTAGTGCCTCGCCGTGCTCCCGTGTGAGCTCGGGGGTCTCTGCATGAGGATCCAAAGGGCCGTGTGCCGGCAAGGACTCCGTTTCCACCAGTGGCTGTCTCGGAGCGTTCGCCATAGCGCACTCCTAGGACGGTCGGTGGCTAGGCGCCACATCGCCGATGCTGGAGCCATCACTCTCAACATCGTCATCCATGAGGTCGAGGAAACAGGTGGGAGCATAGCTTGCCATCCCCATGAATTCGGTCGTGGGAGGGGGCGGTGCCGGCATCCTTCGGAGCCCCCGGGCGTATGCGTCTGCAGGAGACGTGAGGCCATAGGGGAACCAGTCATACGACCGTCGCGATGGAGACAACGGGATCCCTCTAAAAAATTGGCGGAAGATAGAGAATAGTAAGTAAATAACAACATGTACATTACTCACAGCGGGGTTTGAGCAGAGAGTTTGCATGGGATGAAGCGCAGATGTCGTGTCATTGAAGTTGTCATGCGTCCCAGAGCCGATGGAGGGCGCCCCTCCGATGGGTGCCAGAACGAGTGCCTCCTCGCGGAGGTGTAGTACGCCGAGCCGGTTGGCGACAAAGTCCAGGCTTCCGAGGAGGAAGGCCTAGGATGGCTCAAAGATGGGTGGAGCCCACATCCCAACAGGTGAGAGTGCGGGAAACTCCAGTGAGCCAAAGCAAATCGTATCACCTGACCCCGCCATGGCGAAGGTGGCAGAAAACTAGGCCATCCAATGACCAAAAAGTGTTGAACATACAACGTCTTCCCCACAGACGGTGCCAACTATCAGTGCAGAAAGTGACCAACAAGTAAATATGTGTAGTTTTGCCATACGTTGTGATCGGAGGTGGCCTAGCACTCAATGACATAGGGTTTATACTGGTTTAGGCAACGTGCCCTATGTCTAGTTTGAGTCGGTCGGTGACTTTATTCCTGAGCCCAAGCGCTTGAAGTTTGCAGTGGGGTTACAAATGAGAAGGAGAAAGATAGGGGGTACAAGAGGTCCGGTCGGCTCTGGTCGAAAGGGCCGAGAGCGACAGGGGCTCCGCTATGAGCTAAGTGTTCAAGTGTGTGCTTGAGGTTTCAAACCTAGCGGTTCTGTGGTTGTGAACTAGTGAACTTGGTCGATCTAGGTTAACTTGAGTCTTTTGGGAGAGAGCGCATCCCCTTTTATAGATGAAGGGGATGGCCTTACAAGTGAGAGGGAGAGAGTATGACTGCTTCTAAGTCTTGTTGCCCACGCCGGTGGATACAGGATGATGGCAGGCGCCCACAACACTATTGGATGTCGGATGCACGTGGGAGGCTACGTCGTTTTGTTCGGGTATGGCAGATGTCGGTACTTGCTATACTGTTGATGCCCTGAGGCATGTGAGGAGTTTCACCATGCTCACTCTATGTGGTAAATGCCGGTGCCCACAACACTATCGATGCCCAGAGGCATGTGGGGGCCTTACCGTATGGGAGTTTTAATGGCGCCCACAATACTATAGGGAAAATGTCGGTGCCTACAACACTGTTTGTGTCAGGGCGGTTGCAGAGTACTGTTCCTGTAGGTGTACAGGGTACGGTCCCTAGTATCGTGGTTTGACTTGTTTGTCTTGCCTTGCTTTCTCCATCCGTTCCCTGGTTTTTCCGAGTGGGCGTCCCCGATCGGTTGGTCCTAGGCGGCTCTGGTTGCACCAGACGGAGAAGAGCCGTGAGCAGGGTCTTTGCATACCCCCGGTTGGAGACGTGGGGTTAGAGTCGGAGGTAGTGTTTTGCCAGGCCTTCCGGTCGGAGATACTGTCCGGTGGTGTGCTAGAGACCAAAGCGAACGCTCTGGTTGGAGAGGTGGGCCAGAGTCAGAAGGCGGGTGCCGTTCCTCCTTGGCCAGACCTTTCGGTTGGTGATTAGATTGCCCTTCTGGCCCACCGTTTAGATACTTGGGCCGGCCCATGAGTTGCATGTTTGTTTGCTTGGGCCGAGCCTTTGTTGGGAAGCCGGTCCACGAGGGACCCCGGGTTTATGAACCCGACTGTTTCCTTGGAGGAGGTGGCTGACGAACTGATTTCATCTTCATAAAGATACTCCTCTAGATTGAAAGAGTAGCTTAGGGCTGGAAGATCAAGTGCCTACATTTAAGAGAATCTTGATTAAGAGGATTGGATCAGTTTATGACAAAATGAATGGCGAGATGAATGCAATACCTTTTCCGTGATAGCCTCTATCTGAGGAGAAGGGATAGCTGATGATGCACCGGTGATGTCTGGTTGAATCGGCACTGGACTCTCAACATTAACATCTACAAACATCAGGAAATATTTTTAGCTCATGTTTTTGCAGAGAAAATAAATTGAACATATAACTTCCTTACCATCATTTATATGCTGAACTAGGGGATCGACAATCTGAGTGTCGATAGAAATAGGATCAACCTCAGCGCCGGTAGGATCATTAAGTAGGCTGTTAGGGTCCTGCTCTTGGATGGATGTTTCCTCAGGAAGTATCTGGCATTGTAAGAAGTCAGATGAAGGATGAAAAACTGAGTAAATCAAGAAGTTGAAGAAAGATACTCCGAAAAGCGTCAAGGATAAAACTCACATTCTCTTCTATTGTGTAGGCATCGGTTATTTCAACCGAAATTGGCTCCTTTTGAGGATCAGCCGATAGGGGTTCAACTGGTGCTGAATCAAACACTTGGGATAGTAGTACCGCACCAAGAGTAGATTGGGACGCAATACTCAATAACTATGAAGGAATGAGATTAGGAGTTGAATATCGATTCGAGAAGAAAATGAATTGTTTACCTAAGTAGCTGACGGTCTCGTTCTACGGAGCCTCTTCTAGTAGTGGTTTTCTGGGTTGTCCCTTGAGCCGCCTTGCGCTTTGAAGAATGATATGTTACATTAGTGGAGGCAGCATGAGTTTTCATCAATTTCTTCAGTGAAGGCGCAGTCGATCCCATTCTTGAAACTGGGCATGGTGGCTGGTAATCTATAGGACGCTCATTCCTATCCAAGCTCAGAGGATCAAATTCAGCTTCTTGAAAAGGTCGATTACAATAGTTGGTAGAGGAATTCATCGAGCAGCTTTCTTCAAAAGAAATGGCAAGTTACTGCTCTGTCAGAAGCAAATTCCCCATCTAGAGCTATACACAAAGGGTGAACCAACCCATAGAAAAGATGAGAGTGCCATTCTAGCCACCAGGAGTCAAAGAGAGTGGAAGAGAAGCTGACTCTGATCCAGTCATGCAAGCAAAGGGAAGGAAGATCTGACCCCAATTGGAAAACTCTAGAGACTTCTAGTACTTCACTAATATCCTCTCTTGGACTCAGTATATCCTTGAAGAAAAGTTGAGGAGGCAATTGACCAAAACCAAATTGACGAGCCACAAAAGAGGGGTTATAGAATTCATAGGTTGAAGGTTGCCTGGGAGAAAGGAACATATGGCCATTTTGCCACGACCATGACGAAATTCGGCTGAAAGGACGCAGGGCTTGATAAAGGAATTGAAGATTGTAGGCGCCGTCTCATCCGAGCAGCCTTATTCAAATCAAAATTTGAATGGGAAGATCAACTCATTGTTTTCATCCTCATCGTATGGAAGCCAAGTTAGGATGTCTGCATCAAACCCTCTATAAAACTTTTTGAAGAGATGGCCAATGTCAATATCGATTGTTATGGCCGATGCAGCCTCCCCATAGCTCATGCATTGATGGGTTCTTCCTTCCTCACCTCTATATTCCTCATCAGAGTTGGAAGAGGGTAAACTTAGACTTATGAGATCAGGCCTTACAATCTTGTGCATGTACAAGTTGAGCCACAGTTGTATCAACTACCAAGGGCCACTGATAGTATGCACTGGTTCGTTCTTCAGTAATTGGGCAGCTACCTAGTGCATCAGATGATAAGCAACCCCTAGCAGATACTTTCCAAGAGGGATATCCATGCCTACTGCCAAATGCTCTACCATAAGCTTATGATTATAAGTTAGACCACAGGATGACCCACAGAAGATGAATCTCTCCAACCACATATTCAGAATGGCCGCATATTCCCTCTCACTGACAGTTGATTCGTCTCCAATATGGTTCAGAATATAACTTGCCCATCCTGTGCAATATGATATTTTGGCTAATTTCTTGGAACCAGAACTCAAGTATTCATAAGGCTGCATTGGTCTAGATATTCTAAGGCCGGTCAACATATAAACATCGGCCAAGGTAATGGTCATCGGGCCATGACCAAAAACGAAAGCGTTCAGGGCATTGGACCAGAAATAAGATGCGAAAATCAAAAGTGAATCATTCCTCTCCATCCCAGACAACGACATTGTCAAACATTGATTCAAATCATACACCTCCCAATCTCTAGCTTTTTTCTTGGATACCCTACGAAACCAATCTCTCCTCCCCTTGGGCATTTTAGGCCAGTTTCTGAAGGAAGTTTTGATATTCAACAAGGACAAATCCACTACAGACTTTTTGAAGGGGATTTGGTTGGTTTTCTTGATGGATGAAATCAGATGGATCAGGATCACCCATAGGCCCAAGAAAATAAACATTGGAAGTAACAGTTGATGGAATCAAGATTTCGTTCCTCATTTCCTAGAAATCGGATAAAATAAATTTGAGGACAAAGGAAATACAGGGTAGCGACCGACATTTTGAGAATGGGAACTTGAAAGCATACCCTAGGGACATGGTCGCTGGTCGCCATTACTGCCAAGACAGATGTGAATCTAAGTAAGACCGCTTGAATAAGAGCTGGACGGGGCGCAAGATTTGCTAGGGTTGAAGCTTTGGCGATGGCGGCGTCGGCTATTGAGATTTGCTCAAGAAAGAAGGGGAAAGCAAACAGGCTGAGTAAGTCCGAAAAGATACTATTGGGACATTATATAAGACTTGGCCCGAGAAGTCAGGAGTTGCGCATATATCTCGGAGCAAAATGGTTGTGGCGTGGTAAACAGATAAATAGGAATTTTGAATAAAATCACTTTTATCCCAAAATTGGGGGGCATGTGTTTACACCAAAATTTGGGGAGAAAAATGTGGGAACTCGAAGCTTCCAAAATTGTGTCGATCAAGGACTCAGTTGCATGAAGATTGATATTAGCTGATTCAGAGGAAACACTAAAATTGTCTCTCTTTGAATGACGTCAGCAAGTAACGATAATGGGCTATGGTCGGCGTCGGGAGATGCAGATCGGACTCTACAAAAAGGGAAAGATTAGGGTCCAAGTTATCTTAAGATTAGGAATGTTCTTTTTTATACCAAAGATTGTAATGAGTCGTACTCAAATAGGATTCATGTTTAGGCTCCGAGTATAAATATTGGACCCCGGCTATTGTAAAAGACACAATCAATCAAATACAAGTTACTTACTTTTTTTTGGCTCCGGCCACCCCTTAGGACTAGGAGTAGAGTAGATCTCGACGAGTTCTTCAGCAAGCAGGGTTGCATCGGTCTGACCGACCTCTGTCTTTTTCTGTAAGTACCGTCATGGCTTATACTTCTGTTTGTACGGCTGCATCGATCCGGTCGACCTCCACTGCAACTCTAGTATAAGTTAGTTATCGACTCTTGTTTAGTTCAAGTAAGGCTGCATCGATTCGGTCGACCTCCACTGCTCAAACTAGATTAAGGTCAAGTTATCGGCTCTATCTAAGGGTGGCATCCTTCGGATAGATTCATTAAGTTACCGATATTGCTTATTGCTTTCATTGTTTATTTAATTACAGCAATATCACTTCGCCCGATTGGGATTGATCTAGATCAGCCTTATATCCTGTTTAACCCATCGTTTATTAATCTAAACTGATCTAATCTGCATCTTAAATGATGAGTTATGTTTTATCGGCTGTTTTATGTCAATCTTGATCATGCATAGTGTGCGGTTAAGTCATGTCTAGTCTTGAATAGATCTATTGGCTAATGAAAACCATTCCATGGTCCGTTATCATGGCCTATGTGATTCTACCTCACACCCCATTGTTAGCACCATGGAGTGGGGATCGTTATTTGGTAGATATGTTCCTGATAGGGCATGATCTTAATTGTGCGTTATGCCTGAATCGGCTGTTTTAGCCGATATCGAGTGTTTTCACATATGTAGTTCACGTCACGAGACCATTGAAGTAAAGATAGGTTGAAAGATGTGTTAGCCCCATGATCTTATTATTATATTATGGCCTGCATGATTCTGCCTCATGCCTCACTAATATTAGTAATAAGTTAGGGTCCTCGAATTTATTGCTGTTTCTACGGCCTGCATGATTCTGCCTCATGTCCCACTAGTCATAGCGATAGATGAGATCTAATATGTTCATAGATTTATCTCTATTAAATGGTTAAATGATGATGGGCTGAATTTTCATATAAAAAGGGATTCGGTTACTTGCAGTCATTGGCTTAGGATAAACTGATTAGTGTTGACATCCTATTGCCATTGACTAATATTTGTCTAAATAACGATATTCATCCTAAATGATAATCGATTTATCTTCCATAACTTTGTGAGCTTTAACTGATTTATTTTATGAGTATGCTGGAATCGGCTATTTAGTCGATCTCCTTTGACATCGGCTATTAGAGCCGCACATTCGGGACTATCTGGCAACACCGGTATGTTCCACCTTAAATTACTGATTAGCTTTCTCTCTTTGTCAATTGTAGGGTCAAATTGACTGGCATGTCTCGGGAGGTGTGTGCAGGATCGATAATCCCTACGTTGAAGCTAGGCGGATCTCTAGCTCCATCAAGCGGAGCCTTCCGGCTTACTCGTGTGCCTTGGCATGGGACAAAATTTTGTGTCGATAGATAATAATGGTATTCCAGAGATAGAAATAGAGACTCATAAAATATAGTACGGCTAAACAAGAGATTTGTTAAGAGCAAAAGTTTCCTAAGTCATTCCTTATATACTAAGTCTTTTGTACACCCAAGTATATACACTCTCATCTATAGTATAACTAACTTTGGATCTATGCATAAGGAACATTACTAAGGAAGATAAAGAACAGAGCTTGTCTCCCTTCGCAACCGTGTTCTACTTGCTCTATAAATGGGGAGTGGACTACAAAGGACTCAACAAGAGTGTCACATCCACGATCTACCACATGACCTAGAGTGCAGAATGCATTCATAGGCAAACAATATTTAAGCATCATGCTTACATAATGTTGACCACTTAACTCACTCGAGTATTGAGCTAAGAGCTTTGCGAACATATGCATAAATTCATCATCAATCATAACTATATCAAACATATAACTAGAGAAAACTAGGAACATAATAAATAGCAACATAATATTCAAGTAGCACAAAGTCATAAGTATAGAGATACAATGGCTATACCAGTCTCCAGACGGTAGATCCAGAATCCAGAGCAATAACCTACACTCTACTTGAACCTTGCTAGATAGCCTATACTAGAAACTTGAAGAATTGGAGCTCTACTCTCTTCTCTCTGGAAACACTAATTTCTGGTCTAATCTTGACTTATGGCAGCGTGTTCGGGAGGGGGGGGTAGGGGCTGATTATATAAGCCAAAGCATCCAACATGAGCCCTTGGATCAAACCGACTTGAATAAACGGCGTAGATGCATCCTAGAAGGCGGTGGAGAACCGACGTAGCAACGTGGCTGACAGGTGGGACCCCTAGAGGTCGGGCTGCCTCTAGGTGGGGTAGGGTGGCCCCACCTGTCACCCTCTCGCCCTTCGCTTCGGTGACGTGGCTTCTGGTGTCCTCTAGAACCTTTTGGAGTAGTTTTCGCCACAGATAAGCGTGACCTAATTTGACGTTTTGATCCCCCTTGATGGTTTTCTGAAATAACCCTGATGAAAACATAGATTCACCAAAACTTGTGAAAGCTATTAGTTTAAACCCCCTAAGTCTATGTTGGTGATCATTTTCATGCATTATTTCAAGTTATATTGAAGTTTATAATGTACGATAACTACCGTCAACAAATGCCAAGCGTTGATATATGTCGGTTTGCACTGATTGACGAGATGGAGTTGACGCGGATCCATCGGCCCACCGTCATATAGTTGAGAGGCTCCAACAGTTCTACAAATCACCTTACCAACGGAATTTCGACATGTGCCAGTCCTACAACCGTCTTTGGGAGACAAACAGCACCGGAGGATCAAGAGGCGGTGGATCCAAGGGCCGACCGACCTCCTGGCTGCCTACAAGTACCCCCTCACTCTACACTATAAATATGGAGTGTGGTGCTCGGTGGAGACATGCCCCCATTCAATTCCAAGCTCTCCAAGCTTTCTAGCTTAGCTTAGCTTTAGAGTTGTAGAGTAGTAGTCTAGTAGTGGAAGTAGAGCAAGAGCAGAGCTTCTCTCGGAGTCCGGAAGAGTCTTCTAGGTCTAGTATAGCTCTTTTGTAATTCTTGCATTTAGCATTTACTTTATTCAGTACTTTATTCTAGTATTATTGCTTTGCTTTGCTTTGCTTAAATAATTGTTCATTATTATTCATCATTAGTGAGCTTAGGTGATTATTGCTTGGCATTAGTAGCATAGGTTATCTTATTAGTAGTAGTCTTTTGTTAGTACCGGTTCCAGCATCTAGTTAGGGTACTTTGATCTCATTTCATCAAAGATTGGATCAAAGTAGTAAGCCTATAGATTAAGCGAGGTGCTTAGGCTATAGATTACCTATGGATATGGCTAGGCCTCTAGATAGATTGTGGTAGTTGGCAAGTGGTCACAGCCTTGTCCATCCTCTGTATTCCACCATGTTAGGTCTAGTTATTAAATCATAGGGCTCGTGGTAGACCTTGTCTATTTAACTCTCCTAGTTGGTAGGCGGGTTGTGCCCCGAAGTACTAGCGCATTTCTCCTAGTCATTTGTTTACCCTTTTGTTACTAAAAGATATATCGCTCGCTCTCCCACCTAGCTATCTCTAGTGTAGCTTGTTTAGTAGTTTAGTAGGTAGTTCACACTCAACCACCATTATCGTTTACCTACCTAGGATACACTTAGGCTTTCCTTTAGCAAAGCTAACCTAAATATAAGTTCTAGCCTTCCGCCTTCCTGTGGGAAAAAATATAAATTCGACACTCGGTACTCATCGAGCAAAGTGCTACGTGATAGTTCTTTGTGCTTGCAGAATTCCTCCACTAGTCGTAAGAAGTATCAACAGCTGGCATGTTGAACATGCGTAGATGTAGTCTTTACCACCATGCACATGTGAGGGGTGTGGAAGTCATAGCACAGGCGTTGCTGGGTGCATTGAACGCCTTTGTGGTTGTCATCGTGTATGGCTGTAACAACCTAGATTTTCCAAGAACCTAAAAATCGGAACTTAAATTTTTTCTAATTGAACCCATGTATGGTGAGTGTGCATACTAGGAAACCACCTTCATAGCTGCACAAGTAGAACCCAAGGTAGAGTTATTGAGCATATGCATTTAATTAACAACATGAGTTGCTTCTTTTTGGATTTATGCATGTTAGTAAAATTGTGACCAACTTCCTTTAATTCAACTTAATGTGTGTGTGTGCTTCCAAGGCTCTAGACCAAATGTGGACCTAGTGGACCCACCCATACTTGTATACAAGTATTGGCTACACTTATAAAAGTATAGAAACCCTAGAATGGAGTTGGAAATAGAATTAGAAATAGAAAAAGGAAAGGGAAAGGAAATAGGTGGAAAGAGGGAAAAGAGCAAAGCAACCTAACAGCCATAATGGCCCACGTCATGGCCTAGCATCGTAAGTGTGCCCTCGCCCATGTGAAGCAGCAGCGACCAGATTCACCGGCCCAGCACCAGCACCAGCACCTACGTCCGCGCCACACTCACGCCAAGCAGGCCATAGCCTAGTCTACCCCGCTCTTCCTCCCTGCTGCAGCTGACTAGTGGGACCATGCTATCATCCCCAACCCAGTGTCCCTCCTCTGCTTTCACAAAAGTAGAGCAAACTAGCACCATGGGAATCTCGTGGTCCCCATACTCTCCCAGCCATTTGAGCTCTAGCCATTGGGCACCGATGCATGGATGGACGCCACATCCACAATCCGTGGTGTCCGTGCCTTCCCTAGCCAGTGCCACGATGTGCATGACATCATGCATGGCCCTGCACCCCTGATACCGCCCATCCTTCCATTGACCACCGGTGTGTTCGAAATTGGGAGCGCCAGTCCACTCACAATCCACACCGAGCACAAAACCCTAGCCTAGGTGCCGCAATCAGCCTACATGTGGCCTGCCCCCATCTCCCCACCATCCACCATGCTCACCATGGCCGTTCTTAGCTATATAAGCCAAGACCTAATGCCTAGACCTCCTAACCACCCCACCGCCACTCTGTGGCCTCACCCATCCCACGCCAAGCTAGAGAGAGGGAGAAGAAGGAGAAGGAGGGAAGGGAGCATCACCAGAGTCATCAGAGCAGAGGACGCCGCTCCGAACACCAACACTGGCGCTATAGCTCTCCCTGCACTGCCTCAACTCACCATGGCCCCGACTCATCACTGCACCGCCATCCTTTTGGCCTCAACATGACAGTGAGCCCCCCATGCTACCACCTCCCTGCTCACCGCCATGGACACACCATGGACGCGCCATGTTCTTCCCCTTGGGAGGACCAAAGGCCGAGCTTTTCACTGTTGTGATGCACTACACACACGCACATATGCACATGGGCCAAGGACTGGCCTTGCTGAGCCACTGGTGCTCGGGAACGCCGGTGCCTACACATCGCACCCACCATGGTCGCCATGGCTAGAACCCACCGTGGTGCCACCTCATTCCAACCACCTCGAGCCCATATAGGTTCCACAATCCCCACGGTTGCTTTTGACTTGTTGTGTGACACATCAAGCCACCGCCTTTTAGCCATAAGAAGTCATAGAGTTGTTGTTGTCGCTCACCTCACTGGTGTGGCCGCTTGCTAGAGTGCCACCGTATCGTGGTTGTTCTCATTGATACTGGCTGCCTTGATGCATAGGGATGGGCTGATGGTGTCCGCCGCCACCCTGCAAGTCTAGCCACATAGATGGTTGAACTTAGGACCTACCCTAGCCCTAGTTCCCTAGAGCTGAGATCTCACTGGAGCTTAGTCGTGTGTTTTGCCACCGAGCGGACTCCGCCTGTAAAGAATAGCCACTAGCGCCACCTTTGATTACTTCTCGATGACCTCAATCGAAAAGAAAAGGGGCCACCTTGGGCCCTAGGTGATCGCCTCGCCAGAGCCGCTGTGGCCTCCATGCCCACTGCCATCTCGCCTAGCATCGAGGAGCCACATGCTACAACCCTTGCTTTGAACTGCCTCGCCAGAGTGGTAGGAGCACTCGAGAGAGGCAAAGCCGCCTTGCCAAGCGCATGCCCACACATCTTGCACATCGTTGTCGAGCCGCCGAGGCCGCCAAGCACCACTACTAGTCTCGCTAGTGGCCAAGAAGCCACTTTCAAGCCCCCACCGTGGCCGCCAGACTATAGGAAGCCCCTAAGAGGCCATAGGAACCCCGCCGAGGTGTTGTCGAGCGTTGCCGGTTGGCCTTGCCGTCGGTGAATGGCGCGGTGTACGCGCCCCACCGAGAAGCCACCCGGTGCACCTGGTTCATTATGAACCAAAGGAGGAGAAAGAAAGGTGGACACGGTCCACCATGGAACCAGCTAGCGGTCCATAGACCCACAACACATAGACCATCATGAGCCGCGCGTGTGAACCGAGCCTAGCATTTGGATCTTTTGAATTTCTGTTGCTTCTTTTTGATCTTCTATTGGAGTCACTTATCACAGCTATTTGTCTCATTTTATAGCCCCAGAGGAGCAAAATCCTAAGGAGGATGACTACGACTACATAGAGGAGTTGGGAGATGACTTGCCTGTAGGTGTCACATCCCACCCAATCTCGTAGAATCCTACTAGACATGTAATAATGTAGCTACTAGTGCTCTATTTTTATGCAATTGAATAGTGATAGGTTGCATGGTAGAATTGCTTGAAGCCTTTATCTTGATGCAACCATTACCCTTACACACCCGCTGTTAGGCTAGATGCTCGCTTACTGCTTACTACTTGCTTCTACTACGCATTATATCTATGATGTGATGCTTGGTGGAGGATTGTTTGTGAGTGGCTAAGGCACTTGGTGCCGATAATGTGGAAATAATGTGATAACAACTTGGGGAGATCTTGGCGTGTGTCTTGGGTGTGTGGTGGTGGTTGTGTCGACCGAGCAGGATTCCATAATGAGCTATTGAGCTAGTCTTGCCGAAGTGTGACCTGTGTGCTCCATGAGAGTTGTACCTATGGTAGGTACCGGTTTGAGGTATAGACTCCGGGGAGGAGTGTTCTACATGGGATGAATCCCCGGAGTAGAGGTGTTGTTGAAGCATGGGGTGTTAGAACCCCCTTTGTGAAGATGTCTTGTTCGGTCACCCTAAGGATTTATATGTTCTAGGAACCGGTTCATAGGAATCCTTGCACCCCATCCGCTCCTCTCTTGGGAGGAGACAATTGTGGACTAATCGGGCGATGCCATTACTGCTAGGTTGTAAGTTGACAGTGTGGGGGTGAGGATGTTGGATTCCCAAACAATTCTAGGTGCATATTACCACTTGTGGGTCCCAGTATTTACGTTTCACAATCTCAGTGTGATGGAGAAATCCGGGGTTCCTCAGGACTAAGTGGCAGGATGGTATCATTTTAGACTAGAAAGCAGTTGGAATCAACCAAGATGACAACGATCATCGATGATGGAGGATCTAATGGTAGTGTAAACCTCTGCAGAGTGTATGGTTGATCGATCGATAAATATGCCATCTTTTCGGCTATGGACCTTTCCTATGTTACCGTTTCACTTAACTAGGAGTGGAGTCCCTTCTTCTCTTCCCCTTGGGTTTGTTGTTGGTTTCTAGCTTTGGCTATTGAGGCAAGGCACGAGAGGGAGTTGTCCTTGCCGACTAGAGAGTGTGAGTGTGGTGAGATGTGTGTGGATGAGATGGGTTAAAACATGATGAATTATTATAAAACTTTGATTATACTCGCATAGGAAACCATACCATAATTAGGTCTTTTGCTCTACCCTTGCATCCACTACCACAAAGCAAATGCAAAGCATAGGGTGGGAGCTAGTGGCCAATACAAATCATACTAATAATTGTTTGGCAGGTCCCGAATCTGAGTACGACTACCAGGGAGATGGTTGGGAGGATTAGAGGTCTTGTCCTTCGCTCACATTGGTTTGGGAGATGAAGTCCATGCCCGCTGGCATTCTACCTAATGTTGTTCCAAATGTTATGTGCTCTGAGTGATTCTACCAAGTGGCGATGTAATAATGAGTAAACCTTACTATTTGTACTCTGTAAGACAGGCATTCGAGGTATGACTTGTGATATCGATTGTTATTCGATAATGTGATGGAATGATCATCTGGGACAATGACATTATGGTTTGAATCTATGGATTTCCCTTCATGGAAATCAAAATCGTTTCAATTGGTATTAGAGCCATACTTGACCCTAGGATGAGACCCTTAGGACTGGACGATAGAATTAGGGGTGAGACTTGTCTTTTTGCTTATATGTATTGACCTTGCATCTATTTATGCATGGATTGCCCCCTTTCCTAACCTGTTGACCCCTTTTCTTGGACTGTAAATGCAGATGATGACCTTTGAATGGCTTCCTATCGATGACAAGCTCCATGATGGGTACGCCCAAGTACTCCATGAAGTGCTTGAGGAACTCGGCGTCCCCAGGGAGAAATGCCAGTACTGCCACTGCAGAGTTGGACCCAATGGGCCCGAGGACTACTTCCTAGTCACTATCCAAATCCTCGCTTGCCAGGAAGTGCCTGAGCTGCAAGCCTTCACCAATTGTGAGGTGGAAAGCACCATTACGTCTATAGTTCAGTATGTGTCATGGTATGCCCTTCAGTTCATGATGCGTGATGCATATGAGCGTCTCAGGAGTGGACCTTACCGCCTGCTACCATGATCACTCAACACCTAGGATAACACCAAGGAACAGTGGGAAGAAGCTGAGGGAGCCCTCATTGCTAAGGGAGGAGTCTGCCTCAAGGTCATAGGGAGGTAGACATATCTTAGAGCTGGAGCACGACAATCATTGCCTTAGACAGAAGATCCATGAGCTAGGAGAGGAGCTGCGGGCTAAAGACAAGGAGTTATCTGAAGCAAAGAAGGAAGAATGTGTCAAACAAGGTCCACCTCGTCGAGTACATGAAGACTGCCATGTACCTACTAGATAGGATAAAGAGAGTCTAGAAGGCCTAGAGGAAGTTAGATGCCCAGCGCCACAAAGAGTATCAGGAAGTGTAGACTAAGCTCCCACGAGTAGCCCGTAAGACACCTCAAAAAGAAGAGTTTCTGCTAGATCCTTGCAAGCTCAACATGGCAGCCTGCTCTATGAACTTGCTTCCTATTGGTGGTCCTTAGCGACAACATTTTACCGCAAACTAAGATCGAAAAGAGGAGGAAACTAAGCATGACTTACACATATATGCTATCACTTTGACCTATCTCCACTTGTATTGGAAGATTATTATTTTATAGGACATATACATGAATACGGTGGAAAAGGTGACAAAAATATGATTTCCAACAAAGTGTAGAAGAGAAACAAGGAGAGAAGCCCACCTACTTTGCGAATCTGGCCAAGCACCGACGTAGACACGACCCTGGCCCAAGAACAAAATGCCATGTGGGAAGGCCACACCTAGGCACGGCCACACCCAGGGTGCACCGGTACCCCAGGGGCACCAACTATCTCCTCCTTCCACGTGGCATCTCCTGGTGGTCCCTCTATGACAGTTGCATGTGGGATCTAGTGGAATATTCTCTTGAACCGATGTTTCCATAGCTATAAATAGATGGGGCTCTCATTTCAACACACACCACACAAGAGCCTCTCTCCCTCCACTTGTACTCTTTTGCTATTTTTAGTAGTGTAGTTGGAGCTTAGAGAAGCTACTTTGAAGAGCTAGGACATCTAGAAGGAATCTTGGTATGATCAATATGAAGAGTTCTTCTATGTTCTTGTTCTTATCATATCATTATAGCTATGTTATGAAATTAGAGCAAAGTTCTTATGTTATTCATTTAGCATATGAAACTTTATGCTTAATCTTTCATGCAACATACATGTTTAGACCAAGACCTAAATTGAGGTAGTGAGTTCTACTTTAAGATTAGTTTTGGTCATTATGTTCTTGTGGGTTCATCATTTGTCCCCATGGCGGATGCTCTAGTAGAGGACTCCTGATAAAGACGGATGTTCCTGGTGTTTAGACCAAAATTTGGGAAGAAGAATGTGAGAACTCGAAGCTTCCAAGATTGTCATCAAGGAATTGATTGCATAAGGATCGATATCAGCTAATTCAGATGTGGTACTGGGATCGGCTCTCTTCGGATGACATCAACAGATAACGTCAATGAGCTACATTTGGCGTCGGGAAAATATGTCGGACTCTATAAAAAGGAAAGATTAGGGTCCAAGTTATCTTAAGTTAGGAATGTTTTCTTTTATTCCAAAGATTGTAATGAGTCGTATTTGAGTGGGATTCATGCTTAGGTTCGGGTATAAATATTAGACCCCGGCTATTGTAAAAGAGGACATCCAATCAATCAATACCAATTACTTTTTTTTGGCTTAACGCCAACCCTTAGGAGTAGGAGTACTATAGATCTCGGTGAGGTCTTCAACAAGCAGGGCTGCATCCATCCGGTCGACCTCTAGCTTGTCTGTAAGTACCATCATGTCTTATACCTTTGTTTGTAAGGCTGCATCAGTCCGGCTGATCTCTTACAAGCTCTAGTATAAGTTAGTTATTGATCCTTATCTAGTTCAAGTACAGCTGCATCGATTAAGTTCGACCTCCACTACTCGAATTAGATTAAGGTCAAGTTATCGGCTCTACCTAAGGGTGGCATCTTTTGGGTAGATTCATTAAGTTACCGATCTTACTAATGTTCTTGTTGTCATTAGTTTCAGCAATATCAACCTGCCCGATCGAGATCGTTCTAGATCGGCCTCACATTCTTTTAGCCCATCGTTTATTTTGCCACATCGTGATGGTTCTTACTATAAACGACGGGTTATGTTTTATTGGCCATTCTACTTCGATCTTGATTGTGCATAGTATGCGGCTAAGGCATGTCTGATCTTGAGAAGGTTTACTAGCTGGTTGAATCTGGTCTATAGCTCACTATTATGGCTATAACGATCTAGTCGATCCCCACTGTTAGCACTTTAGATCAAAGTATGTTAGTTGGTAGATTTGCTTTCAACCAGGCATGATCTTGGCTGTTTGTTATGCCTGCATCAGCTAACTAGCCGATTGCCCATACATTAACGCTTATAGTGTGTCTTTATGATTCCGCTAAATGTGAATAGATCTGTTTATTTTAAAGGTTTGATCTGTTATCTTTATCATGGCTGCCATCGATCCGGTCGAACCCCACTGTTAAGAATAACAGGTTAGATCTAATGAGTTCATAGATCTATCCATATTGAATAGTCGATTGTTCACATGTTGTAATCCCTTTTCTACCTGAATCGGCTATTTTAGCCGATTCGCCTATGCCTTCACAGATATGGCATGCTTTTCATGAACCTGTGGAAGTACGGTCAGTTCTATGGATTTTCTGGTTCTAGACTATCACCATCATCATAGTTGCATCGATCCGGTCGAACCTCACTATTGGTGGTAATAGATTAGATCTGTCTATATCAAATAGTCGATTGTTTTGCGGAATATCCCTTTTCACCGGATTCATTGGCTCTACACCATGTATTGATCAAATCTAATTTAGCCAATGATGTATCTTTGTTGCATACACACTAATAGCTCAAGGAAAAGGATCATTAAAACTGGGTGCATTATATTCGTTACTATAAAATCGGTCATGTCCCGCAAGCTTTACAGTCCTTAATAGTCGATTTCTTCTTGTATCAGCTGTTTTAGTCGATTATCCCGTCTAGCTGCTCTCTGAAGCAGCACACTTGGAACTATTTGGGCAAAACCAGCATGTTCCACCCTAAATTACTGATAAACTTTCTCTCTTTCAATTTTAGGTGAAATTGATTGGCAGCACCCTTAGGAATTCGCAGGATCGACCGCTCCTACGTTGACAGGACAACATGAAGGGTGATATCCTAGACATAGGCCGGGACATCATGAAGGTGGGCATTGATGAGGGGGCCCGGGCATTGATGGCCGCCGTAGCCACGTTCGCCGCTAGTCGGAGGGTCTCCAACTGCATTGTTAGGGCTGATGATCACAAAAACAAAGGAGCTATCAAGATAAAGATAGTGGAAATTAGAAGAAGAGTTTTCTTTGAATTCATCTTACCTGCCACCATTGTGTAACACCCTAGGTGTTAGCCTTGCATAACTTGATTTGCATAACATGAGCATGAGCATCAAGCATTCATAAACAAGCATTTATAATTGAAACATTGGATTGAAACATCTGCAACATTTGCTTGTTATCGCATGTTTCTTTGAACATATGCAACTTTTCTCATTATTTCATGACTCCATGTGTCTATGCATATGATCATGAGTGGATACATGTAGATGGTTGATTTGAGTCACAAAAATATATTGGCAATACATAGGTTAGCAAATGGAACATGGTTCATGAATGTCACTTCCCATGATCAAGCCCTTAAGTCATGTTTCATGTGATTACATTAAATACCTCTATGAGTGACTAATACATGAAATGATTGTATGACCTTGCAATTAGCCTAAACATGTTTAGAGTATTATTATGAACAACTTTGATATTCATGGTTAGGGGTAATTAGGTCATTAAGCCATGATTTGAAGTGTATCATCATTTAAATGTGACATGTTTGACCAAATTTGAACTAGGTGTTAGAGACCTTGCATGGAGGAGATCACTAAATCAAAGTTGTAGTATTTGCTATAAGGAACAACTTTAATTTTTGGGTCATTGACTAATTTAGCTTCTAACATGCTTAAATTGGTCTCACAAGAATCAGCAAAATCAACATTTCAGCACTTATACAAATTTTTCTAAGTCGTGTTCACTGACCGACTGACAGGCTGACTTTGGGGGTGATTTTACTCAGTCTCGGTTGTGATTTAGCATGAGTTCACTGAAAGAGAATTGTAGCTGGCACGTTAGACTTCAACCTTGATGTACGAAATTTTTGCTGAAAGTCCACGGTCATGAAGTTTTCTTCACGGCAAAACTCGCTGTCAAGCTGATCGTCGCGTTCACTGATGAACTGAATCGATCGGTACAGTGGCCAACCGTCGCCAGGACAGAGCCGCCGCGTGGAGGTCGCGTTGATCGCGTGTCGCCGTTGCCCGGACCGTGCAGGCCACGACGCGCCTGAGCCCGGCATTACCACCCCAGCACCCGCCCGCTCCTGTCCGCGCCCTCAGTTTCGCATTCCCAGCTCCTCCTTCGCCGTCCACTCGCCCGCAGCAGCTGCAGCCTCGGCACCGCAACACCGCCGTCGTCGTTGATGGCACAAGTCGTGCCTAGCCGCTTCTCCATGAGCACAACAGCATCACCGCCTTCCCAGCGACTCCCTGCGCCAGCCAGTGCCCGCTGTTCAAGCCCGATAAGCTCCAGCGCCATGCAAATCCTCGCCGGAGCATCACCGCTAGCCCCGTCACCGTGGCCGGAGCGCCACCGTCCGCCTCTCCAGGCGTTAGCTAGCGCGTTGAGTTCGTTTTGGGTAGTATATGCTCGTCCGAGCTTGAGCTTGCTTCGCTGTGGCCTCCTCCGACGTGCCGCCGTCGTTTCGCCCCGCTGTGCCACCATAGCCGCCGCCGTAGCTGCTAGCTCCGACGAGAAGGCCACCCACATAGCTCAATCGATGCGCCAGGTCACGTAGATCGTCGTTTGATGATGTCACCGCCGGCAAGTTCGCCGTCGGCGAGCTTTGGCCGCGCCACCGTAGAGCAGCATAGCGACTCTGTTCTTGTCTCGATGACATGTGGGGTCCTCTAACCAACGGGTCCCACCGGTCAGCGACTCTGTATTGGAAAGCTAGGTCATTTGATTCCAGATTTTGAATTGTTTTGTGATTTTTATATCTCTAGTTTGGTAGCTTCAAAAATTGTGCAATAAATTGTGTAGTGTTCCTTAGGAAGTGTAGTATTTAGGAAAAATATATTCTTGACATTTACAGTAGAAATTTTTGGAGATTTAAATAAAGATTTGAAATGTGTTTTTGAATGCGTGCAAATTTGTTTATTTTATATCTAGGGTTCCTGTGCTCCAAAAATTATGAAATTTTTGTGGTAAACTATTCTTGACATGTATGAGCTCTGGTAAAAATTTGAGGACCAGTGCATGCATAGATTTGGAGTTATAGATTTTCCTTTTATAATTAGGAGATCCTTGTATGAATTTTTATAAATTATTTTTGAATCCAACAGTCATGAAATTTGTTGGAGGATATCCTAGTACCATATGGATGCTAGGGGAAATAGGAAATCTGTTGCTTGACACTTTTCAATAGGGTTTTCTATTTATGCTATTTCAAGCCTTGCTGCCTTGTCATTTTTTATAGGATGTTTTACTTGGTAAAAGGGCATGAGACTTTTACAGTAGTCTATTGATAGCACTAGTAAGCCACTGTAATTTTCTGAGAATTTATGATGCACATTTGGTATATGTTTATTATTTAACCTATGTATCTAAATAAAATAATAAAGGCATATAAAGAAATAGTTTGGGCTTCACCATTATATTTTCTTGGATGTATTTGGTATGCTTAAAATGTTGGTAGACTTTGTATTGTCAAACTTTGAATGATTACATGAAGTAGAAGTATTGTTACTTTGTAATGCGAATTGGATGGATTCCAGACAGATTCTGGAGTTTGATGAGTTGCATGATAAAAATGATGTTTGCTGTAAAAATAGTTAATAACAAAGTTGTAGATAACTTCATCATATGTCTTGTGTTAAAATTTCAGAGCCATAGGTCAAACGGTTTAGGATTTATAGCTGTTCAAAGTTAGCATTTCTAAATTGCTTGCTCTCTGGAATTTCTGGACAGCGCTGGATTGATTGTCTGTTTTGGTTAAGATAAAGTGTGAATTAGCTTTTGGTGATTAAATAAGAGTTGTAGACAATTTTATAAGCTTTCCAGAAAGTCTAATATCACTGCATTTCGATTAGTAGAACTCCAGTTATAAGTGAAACAAGTAGCTGCTGTTTTTGTAATATAGTTGATGCATTGTGGAAGTAGTTAATTAGATAATCGAGAAGAGATATGCACCTACTCAATAAACATGATGCACTTGTTAACATATATGCATTCACGATATCTTATGCTATATTTATGCATCTAGGATCGGAGGAAGAAATAACGTTACTGGAATTCGACAAAGTAGAGGAAGGGGACCAGCAGGAGAATCCTCAAGTCGCAGCTCCCGAAGGCGAGGAGCAGAATCCTGAAGAGCTTCCGGAGTGCCCTGATCACCGCCCTACTTCTTTTCTGAAAGGCAAGCCCCGGAGCATTCTAAGTCTCCCAGTATTTTACAAATGATTACTTAAGTACTTATGATTGATGCATTAGGTTATAAGAGTTGAATGGAACCACTTGATGCATATAAATTCCTTGTCCAGCTATTACACCTTTAACCGGTATAGGTCTAGGATCGAATATATGCTTAGCCATACTTAGACCGGTAGAAGTCGGGTGATTTCCTGTCACCTACGAGATATAGGTGGATACCAGAGCACGGTTGGCTATATTTGCTATCGTGGAAAAGAACCATGGGTAATGTAAATGGAGACCGGGCGGGATGTCAATAGAGAAGCAACAAGACATGGATGTCTTGGGTGTGGATCTATCCCCATCTGTGTCGATTAAGGACCGTACCGTTGTTGGTGCTTCTAACAAGATTGAACGCATGCCTATCACTTAGCTAGCCGGATAACTCATTCCGACCAAAGGTGACCTAAGGCTGCCTTCGCGCGGTATGCCTGGGTTTGTGTTAGGAATAAATTCCCAGCTGGTTGAAATCGATTCGAATCGCCGTCTCTCCCGGATAGTGAGAAACTTGGCTAGTCCCAACATCGTAGTAACTGTGTTATGGAACATGATGGTTCGGATGAATATGGAATTGCAATACCTGCTATGGTTACTATTGTATGCTTTTAAATGGATATACCACATGTTTGGCACAGGATAGTTGCTAATCTGGAGATGGATAGTTATAATTAACCTGATATTGGAACCATAATTGTCTAACTAAGTTATTCGCTTTTATGCAAAATGTTGTCAAGCTATCCCCACTTATACAGCCTTGCATAATCCTTGGAGTCATTTTATTTCTGGTTTTTGATGGGTAAGTCTAGCTGAGTACCTTCTTGTACTCAGGGTTTTATTTCCCGTGTTGCAGATGGCACTGTGTATCATGGTTATTGCAAGAGTTGCTTCTATCCCGCTGTGGATGAGGAGTAAGCCTTGGGCAAGCTTCTTATTTATCCTTCTACATGCTTTTGTGGGACCGTGATCGTATCTTGGCACTGTACTAAACTATGTTGGAAACTTTACTTTCAAATTTAATTTGCTTCTGCTTTTATCTATCAAACTCGGTTTGTAATAACTTCTATTCGTACTCTGATGATGAAAATGTATCTGTGAACTTTATGTAATATGTGGCATGTATGTTGAATCATGTACGATCTTAGTTGTTGTAAATCGTTTATCAAGACCCATCGTGGTACTCGACGGACTACCGGGTTTATATGGGTTCAAGTATGACAATGCGACCGCTTGCGGGACGCCATTGTACTTGTACTCTTATAAATTGGTCGGTTCTGCGACAGCTGGCATTAGAGCAAGATTCAACGTTAATTGTCACATGTGTATTTAAAACAAAAGTTTTTGTTTCCAAAAACCCTTCACTAGCAACTAATAGTTATGTAATAGGTATTTGAAATCTAAAGTGTGCCAATGATCACTTTCCTTATGCCCAAATTAAGGACTATTAGGTGGCTATTTAAGTACTAACATGGGGGTTTTTACTTCGTCGTCCATACGGCGTGCTATTGTATGGATGCTATTCACTTGAATGGTAATGTATGGATCAAATGCCTCTACGCCAAGGTAAGATGATGAGTGACATGACCGCAAGATGTGAGCATGCGGTCGGGGAGAGTTAGTTTTGGTACGGCTATGTATGCATGCTTGCATGTGTATATGGTGCGTATTTAATTGTGGGTTTAAATTGTTATCGGGTAGTTTGATACGGAAGTATATGTATGGGTATACATATATGGAAGTATTTAAATTTACATTATGCATATTTCTTTATGGGTTTGGGCTGAAATGAAATTCTTATGCAGGTACACTAACAACGAAACGTGTAGCTCGACTAGTTACGCTGTATATGAGAGAACGTATGTATGCCACCATGTCTACCGCTAGAAACAAATTTTTCCTAAGTTTGTGAGGACGTACGGAATGAGCATGCATCATGATAAGTATCATTCAAATAATTACATTGTTCCTCCCCTTATAAATTTCTTACTCGGTTATGTAACTCTTATCCATTATGGTCTTGTCTCACAAAAGTGTACATGTTGATGGTACCGATGGCAGCACTAGTTGGAGTGAGAATTTCCTGATGGTTTTCGGAACACCTACCCTGTTGTGAGAGTTTTGCACTTTGCGGGGTACCATGAACCGCCCCTCTATCAGTGGAATGAAGTATACCTAGAAAGAAGTGGAGCCAGAGAATGAGGATAATCCTATCTCTGACCTCGACAGCGATCTTAATGAAGATTAGAGTCACCTAGTGACTAGTATGTTAACACGGTGCGAGTCCGATAAGTGATAAAATTGGTGGTGTCATGTTGCGAGAATGAATTATTATGCCTCTGTTTTTATTGTGAATTTGAGAATTTTCTCCAGTAATTTTAGTTTGGCATGATTATAAATTCATCTGCAATCTTGTGGCATCAACCAATAATCGCTTATTATTGCAACTTCGCAGATGACGCGCACCCGAGCAAGAGCTGGTAGCAGTCATGATGGCAATGGTGATGACCTACCACCACCACCGCCGCCGTCTGCTCAGGAGTTCTTTGCTCAGTTCTTGGGGAGCCAAAGGACAATGGAAGAAGCTCTGTGCCTCATTGCGCAGAACACCGCTCGTGGCCACCCACAGCAACTAGGAGCCGAGCCAAATCAGCACAGTACATTCAAGGATTTTCTAGATACAAAGCCGACTATCTTCAAGGTGGCTGAGGAACCACTATAGGCTGACGAGTGGCTCAATACCATTGAGTAGAAGTTTTGCCTGCTAAGAGTCACCGAGCATCTGAAAGCTGAGTATGCTTCTCATCAGCTGCAAGGACCAGCAGGGATCTGGTGGGCACATTTCTTGTCATCACTACCTGCTAATGTGCGAGTGACATGGGAACAGTTCAAGCTGGCTTTTAGGGGACATCATATTCCCCGGGCCTAATGTGCATGAAAGCGGCTGAATTTATGAGGCTCACTCAGGGAACGAAGACTCTCACAGAATACATGCATGCATTCAACAACCTGTCTAGATATGCTCCAGGTTTTGTGGATACTGAGGAGAAGAAGATAGAGAGTTTCAAGCGGGGCCTAGGTACCAAACTGATGAAGACCATGGCCAATTCTAGGTGTGCCACATACAACGAGTTTATTAGTGATGCTCTGACCCAGGAAAACCACAATAATATGCATGCAACTGCTAAAAGTCGCAAGAGGGCATTCGAGGCAGGTGCCTCCGGATCTTCACATGCAAGAGCGCCTATCACAGCTAGGCCACAATTCCGTCCACCTGCATCCAAGTTTAGGCCACCACCACCTAAAGCTCAGAATGGCAGGCCATAGAAACCATTCCGTAAGGCATTCACTATTGCCTTACCAAAAGGGACTGGCAGTCAGGGGAGCTCCACAGGACCTAGGAATAATCAGCCATGTTTCAACTGCAATCAAATAGGTCATTGGGCCAAGGAATGCCCCCACCCCAAGAAGAATGGCAACCCGAATCAGAACAATCAGAGGCAGGCAAACACAAGGGCACGTCCGGGATACGTGCATTATACCGCGGTTGAGGAAGTGCCCGCTGGAGAAGTTGTCACGGCTGGTATGTTTCTCGTCAACAAGCATCCCGCTGTTGTTTTATTTGATTCGGGAGCTTCTCATTCCTTTATGAGTCAAGCATTCGCATCTAGGCATGATCAGGAAATAATTGAAGTAAGCAAAGGGGGTTATAATATAAGTTCAGCAGGGGGTACTATTTCTACCAAAAAGATAGTCAAAAACGTGCTCATCTCTATACAAGGGAGGGAGTATACAACAGATTTGATAATATTGTTGGGGTTATCGATAAGTGTAATCTTAGGCATGAATTGGATGAAGGATCATGGTGTTCTCATTGACACCAGCACCCGTACTATTATGTTGAGAGAACCCATGGGAGGGAATGCTTTTCTAGTACCACTCTCCCACAATTTTGAACTCCAACATTTAGCCTGTGCTATCCAAACCACCACACTTTGTGATATCCCAATGGTTTATACGTTTCCGGATGTATTTCTAGAGGAATTACCAGGCTTACCACCTGATAGGGAGGTGGAATTTAAGATTGAGTTAGTGCCAGGTACAGCACCCATATCAAGAAGGCCCTATAGAATGCCACCCAATGAGTTAGCAGAACTTAAGGTTCAATTACAAGATCTATTGGACAAGGGTCTTATCCAACCTAGCTCATCTCCATGGGGATGTCCAGCATTGTTTGTGAAAAAGAAGGACAAGTCACTGAGAATGTGTGTAGATTACAGACCACTCAATGCTGTGACCATCAAGAACAAATACCCGTTGCCTCGCATCGACATCTTGTTCGATCAGCTAGCGAAGGCAAAGGTATTCTCCAAAATTGACTTGAGGTCAAGCTACCATCAAATAAATATCAGGCCAGAGGACATACCCAAAACTGCTTTTTCCACTAGGTACGGCTTATATGAGTATTTGGTTGTCTTTCGGACTAATGAATGCTCCTGCCTACTTCATGTACCTAATGAATTCGGTATTCATGCCCAAGCTTGACAAGTTTGTGGTCGTGTTTATCGATGATATATTGATTTATTCGGAAAATGAGTCAGATCATGAAGAGCATCTGAGGATTGTTTTATCCAGATTGAGGGAGCATAAGCTATATGCAAAATTTAGCAAGTGTGAATTTTGGATGAGCAAAGTACCTTTCTTAGGTCACATCTTATCAAGGGATGGAATCTCTGTAGACCCATCAAAAGTACAAGAGGTCATGGATTGGAAAGCACCAACTTCGGTTCATGAAGTTCGGAGTTTTCTAGGGTTAGCAGGATATTATTGTCGTTTCATTCTAGATTTCTCGAAGATAGCTAAGCCAAAGACCAGACTACTTCAGAAAGATGAGAAGTACAAATGGACACCAGAATGTGAAGCAGCTTTTCACACCCTCAGAACTCTGTTGACTACAGCACCTGTGATAGCACAACCAGATATTGAAAAGCCTTTTGATGTATTTTGTGATGCATCGGGAATAGGTTTGGGGTGTGTGCTTATGCAAGAAGGAAGAGTTATTGCATATGCTTCTCGGCAATTGAGAAGGCATGAAGTCAACTACCCCACTCATGATTTAGAACTTGCAGCAGTGGTTCACGCATTAAAGATATGGAGACATTACTTGTTGGGCAATGTATGTCATATATATACTGACCACAAAAGTCTCAAGTATATCTTTACCCAACCAGAGCTGAACATGAGACAACGAAGATGGTTAGAGATGATTAAGGATTACAATTTGGAAGTGCACTACCATCCAGGAAAAGCTAATGTAGTAGCAGATGCACTTAGTCGAAAGTCTCATTGCAACACTATGGAAGCATTATTGGAAGATGGATTCAACTTGTTACACCCTGCTGTACTACACAATATCACGATCAGTTGTTCACTTGAGAGCAAAATCATAGAGTTGCAGCAGACAGATGTAGGAATAAGTTACATCAAGAGAAAAATGCAAGAGCAAGAGACCAGGCATTTCAGATTGGATGAAAGAGGTGGGTTATGGTTTGAGGACCGACTTGTGGTACCAAAAGACCGTGAGCTGAGGAACCAAATTTTAGATGAAGCTCACTCGTCCAAATTGTCTATCCATCCGGGTAGTAGTAAGATGTACCAAGATTTGAAAACCCGTTTTTGATGGACTAAGATGAAGAAAGAGATCGCAGCCTATGTTGCTAGGTGTGATAACTGCAGTAGAGTAAAAGCTGTTCATATGAAATCTGTCGGATTACTTTAGCCATTGCCTATCCCAGGTTGGAAATGGGAAGAAATCAGTATGGACTTTATCACAGGCCTTCCAATGACACCACAAGGTCACAATTCAATATGGGTTATTGTCGATCGTCTCACCAAGTCAACACATTTTATACCCGTGAACACAAGGTATATAGTTGGGAAGTACGCTGAGATATATGTTTCCCAGATCGTGAGACTACATGGAGGACCCCGGACTATAATCTCAGATTGAGGACCAAGTTCATAGCTCGTTTCTAGGAGCACTTACACCAGGCTTTGGGAACCAAGCTAATCAGAAGTTCTGCATATCATCCACAAACTTCAGGACAGACAGAGCGCGTAAACCAAATCTTAGAAGATTTGCTTAGAGCTTGTGTTATATCTTTAAAAGGTTCATGGGAGAAATGGTTACCTTTAGCTGAGTTCTCCTATAACAACAGTTATCAAGCAAGTATCAAGATGGCTCCATTTGAAGCCTTGTATGGCCGAAAATGTAGAACTCCGTTGAATTGTATTGAGCCTGGTGAAAGGAGATACTTTGGTATTGACTTTGTCAATGAAGCTGAAGAGCAAGTACGTGTCATCCAACAGCATATGAAGGCAGCTCAATCGAGGCAGAAGAGTTATGCTGATAGAAGAAGGAGACCACTGACTTTTGAAGTGGGTGACTATGTATACTTGAAAGTATCGCCCATGAAAGGTGTGAAGAGATTTGGGATGAAAAAGAAGCTTTCACCAAGATATGTGGGGCCATACAAGATTGTGGAACAAAAAGGAAATGTCGCTTATAAGTTACAACTTCCACCAGAAATGAGTACAATCTTTGATGTCTTCCATGTTTCTTAGTTGAAGAAATGTCTTCGAGTACATGAAGAATCTATTGCACCCGCCAACGTGCAGCTTCAATCAGATTTGACCTATGAGGAAAAGCCAATTCGAGTATTAGAGGAGTTGGAAAGAGTAACACGGAGTAAGATTATTAAGTTCTATAAGGTGGTGTGGAACAATCATAGTGAACAAGATGCTACGTGGGAAAGAGAAGATTATCTACGAGAAGTTTATCCCGCCTTTTTCCAAGAATGGTAGGTCTTGCAAATCTCGGGACGAGATTTTTATAAGGGGAGGGGCTATAACACCCTAGGTGTTAGCCTTGCATAACTTGATTTGCATAACATGAGCATGAGCATCAAGCATTCATAAACAAGCATTTACAATTGAAACATTGGATTGAAACATCTGCAACATTTGCTTGTTATCGCATGTTTCTTTGAACATATGCAACTTTTCTCATTATTTCATGACTCCATGTGTCTATGCATATGATCATGAGTGGATACATGTAGATGGTTGATTTGAGTCACAAAAATATATTGGCAATACATAGGTTAGCAAATGGAACATGGTTCATGAATGTCACTTCCCATGATCAAGCCCTTAAGTCATGTTTCATGTGATTACATTAAATAGCTCTATGAGTGACTAATACATGAAATGATTGTATGACCTTGCAATTAGCCTAAACATGTTTAGAGTATCATTATGAACAACTTTGATATTTATGGTTAGGGGTAATTAGGTCATTAAGCCATGATTTGAAGTGTATCATCATTTAAATGTGACATATTTGACCAAATTTGAACTAGGTGTTAGAGACCTTGCATGGAGGAGATCACTAAAGCAAAGTTGTAGTATTTGCTATAAGGAACAACTTTTATTTTTGGGTCATTGACTGATTTAGCTTCTAACATGCTTGAATTGGTCTCACAAGAATCAGCAAAATCAACATTTCAACACTTATACAAATTTTTCTAAGTCGTGTTCACTGACCGAGTGACAGGCTGACTTTGGGGGTGATTTTACTCAGTCTCGGTTGCAATTTAGCACGAGTTCACTAAAAGAGAATTGTAGCTGGCACGTTAGACTTCAACCTTGATGTACGAAATTTTTTATGATAGTCCACGGTCACGAAGTTTTCTTCACGGCAAAACTCGCTGTTAGGCTGATTGTCGCGTTCACTGACGAACTGAATCGATCGGCACAGTGGCCGACCGTCGCTAGGACAGAGCCGCCGCGTGGAGGTCGCGTTGGCCATGCATTGCCGTTGCCCTGACAACGCAGGCCACGACGCGCCTGAGCCCGGCATTACCACCCCAGCACCCGCCCGCTCCTGTTCGCACCCTCAGTTTCGCATTCCCAACTCCTCCTTCGCCGTCCACTCGCCCGCAGCAGCTGCAGCCTCGACACCGCGCCGCCATCGTCGTTGACGGCACAAGCCGCTTCTCCATCACCGCAACAGCATCACCGCCTTCCCAGCGACTCCCTGTGCCAGCCAGTGCCCGCTGTTCAAGCCCGGTAAGCTCCAGCGTCGTGCAAATCCTTGCCGAAGCATCACCGCTAGCCCCGTCACCGTGGCCGGAGCGCCACCGTCCGCCTCTCCAGACGTTAGCTAGCGCGTTGAGTTCGTTTTGTGTAGTATATGCTCGTCCGAGCTTGAGCTTGCTTCACCGTGGCCTCCTCCGATGTGCCGCCGTCGTTCCACCCCGCCGTGCCACCATAGCCACCGCCGTAGCCGCTAGCTCCGACGAGAAGGCCACCCACGTAGCTCAATCGATGCGCCAGGTCACGTAGATCGTCGTGTGATGATGTTACCGCTGGCAAGTTCGCCGTCGGCGAGCTTTGGCCGCGCCACCGTAGAGCAGCGTAGCGACTCTGTTCTTGTCTCGATGACATGTGGGGTCCTCTGACCAACGGGTCCCACCGGTCAGCGACTCTGTATTTGAAAGCTAGGTCATTTGATTCCAGATTTTGAATTGTTTTGTGATTTTTATATCTCTAGTTTGGTAGCTTCAAAAATTGTGCAATAAATTGTGTAGTGTTCCTTAGGAAGTGTAGTATTTAGGAAAAATATATTCTTGACATTTACAGTATAAATTTTTGGAGATTTAAATAGAGATTTGAAATGTGTTTTTGAATGCATGCAAATTTGTTTATTTTATATCTAGAGTTCCTGTGCTCCAAAAATTATGAAATATTTGTGGTAAACTATTCTTGACATGTATGAGCTCTGGTAAAAATTTGAGGATCAGTGCATGCATAGATTTGTAGTTATAGATTTTCCTTTTATAATTAGGAGATCCTTATATGAATTTTTATAAATTATTTATGAATCCAATAGTCATGAAATTTGTTGGAGGATATCCTAGTACCATATGGATGCTAAGAAAAATAGGAAATTTGTTGCTTGACACTTTTCAATAGGGTTTTCTATTTATGCTATTTCAAGCCTTGCTGCCTTGTCATTTTTTTATAGGATGTTTTACTTGGTAAAATGGCATGAGACTTTTACAGTAGTCTATTGATAGCACTAGTAAGCCACTGTAATTTTCTGAAAATTTATGATGCACATTTGGTATATGTTTATTATTTAACCTATGTATCTAAATAAAATAATAAAGGCATATAAAGAAATAGTTTGGGCTTCACCATTATATTTTCTTGGATGTATTTGGTATGCTTAAACTGTTGGTAGACTTTGAGTTGTCAAACTTTGAATGATTACATGAAGTAGAAGTATTGTTACTTTGTAATGCGAATTGGATGGATTCCAGACAGATTCTGGAGTTTGATGAGTTGCATGATAAAAATGATGTTTGCTGTAAAAATAGTTAATAACAAAGTTGTAGATAACTTCATCATATGTCTTGTGTTAAAATTTCAGAGCCATAGGTCAAACGGTTTAGGATTTATAGCAGTTTAAAGTTAGCATTTCCGAATTGCTTGCTCTCTGGAATTTCTGGACAGCGCTGGATTGATTGTCTGTTTTGGTTAAGATAAAGTGTGAATTAGCTTTTGGTGATTAAATAAGAGTTGTAGACAATTTTATAAGCTTTCCATAAAGTCTAATATCACTGCATTTCGATTAGTGGAACTCCAGTTATGAGTGAAACAAGTAGCTGCTGTTTTTGTAATATAGTAGATGCATTGTGGAAGTAGTTAATTAGATAATCGAGAAGAGATATGCACCTACTCAATAAACATGATGCACTTGTTAACATATATGCATTCACGATATCTTATGCCATATTTATGCATCTAGGATCGGAGGAAGAAATAACGTTGCTGGAATTCGACAAAGTAGAGGAAGGGGACCAGCAGGAGAATCCTCAAGTCGCAGCTCCCGAAGGCGAGGAGCAGAATCCTGAAGAGCTTCCGGAGTGCCCTGATCACCGCCCTACTTCTTTTCTGAAAGGCAAGCCCCGGAGCATTCTAAGTCTCCCAGTATTTTACAAATGATTACTTAAGTACTTATGATTGATGCATTAGGTTATAAGAGTTGAATGGAACCACTTGATGCATATAAATTCCTTGTCCAGCTATTACACCTTTAACCGGTATAGGTCCAGGATCGAATATATGCTTAGCCATGCTTAGACCGGTAGAAGTCGGGTGATTTCCTGTCACCTGCGATATATAGGTGGATACCGGAGCACGGTTGGCTATATTTGCTATCGTGGAAAAGAACCATGGGTAATGTAAATGGAGACCGGGTGGGATGTCGATAGAGAAGCAACAAGACATGGAGGTCTTGGGTGTGGATCTATCCTCGTCTATGTCGATTAAGGACCATACCATTGTTGGTGCTTCTAACAAGATTGAACGCATGCCTATCACTTAGCTGGCCAGATAACTCGTTCCGACCGCGAAGCCGAGTAGCTCAACTCAGGCCGGGACCCGTTATGTTGTGCGCTCCTTGCGGGGGGCGATCAGACTGAACCCAAGGGCAGGCTAGGCCTGAACGTCCTGGCATCTGGTGTCCCAGATTGTGCGGCGCGGTATGAACCCACGAAATGTGTACCTGAGTTGTACCAAAGGTGACCTAAGGCTGCCTTCACGCGGTATGCCTGGGTTTGTGTTAGGAATAAATTCCCAGCTGGTTGAAATCGATTCGTATCGCCGTCTCTCCCGGATAGTGAGAAACTTGGCTAGTCCCAACATCATAGTAACTGTGTTATGGAACATGATGGTTCGGATGAATATGGAATTGCAATACCTGCTATGGTTACTATTGTATGCTTTTAAATGGATATACCACATGTTTGGCACATGATAGTTGCTAATCTAGAGATGGATAGTTACAATTAACCTGATATTGGAACCATAATTGTCTAACTAAGTTATTCGCTTTTATGCAAAATGTTGTCAAGCTATCCCCACTTATACAGCCTTGCATAATCCTTGGAGTCATTTTATTTCTGGTTTTTGACGGGTAAGTCTAGCTGAGTACCTTGTCGTACTCAGGGTTTTATTTCCCATGTTGCAGATGGTACTGTGTATCATGGTTATTGCAAGAGTTGCTTCTATCCCGCTGTGGATGAGGAGTAAGCCTTGGGCAGGCTTCTTATTAATCCTTCTACATGCTTTTGTGGACCATGATCGTATCTTGGCACTGTACTAAACTATGTTGGAAACTTTACTTTCAAATTTAATTTGCTTCCTCTTTTATCTATCAAACTCGGTTTGTAATAACTTTTATTCGTACTATGATGATGAAAATGTATCTGTGAACTTTATGTAATATGTGGCATGTATGTTGAATCATGTATGATCTTGGTTGTTGTAAATCATTTATCGAGACCCGTCGTGATACTCGACGGACTACCGGGTTTATATGGGTTCAAGTATGACAGTGCGACCGCTTGCGGGACGCCATTGTACTTGTACTCTTATAAATTGGTCGGTTTTGCGATACATTGTGTCAGATTCGGCCAGTCACGCTCGAGCAGCGCTGGCCTCTTCCTTGGCGGCGAGGAGGGCAGCTTGAGAAGCCCCAAGATGGATCTCAAGCTGACCATTCTCCCGAGTTGCCTCGGAATAACGGTCCTGGGCTGCCCTCCACTCCCATAGGAAACACCGGGCGTCATTGCCATTATAGGAGTTAGAGGAGTTCGACGATGAATCTGATGCAGAGGCAGCATCAGATGCAGCATTGGACAGCTCGCCGGCCCTCTGTGGAAGTGAACGAAGGCTATCATTTAGGACAAACCTATAAACAAGTTAGAGAGATCAATTGCCATGAGCAGAGGATGTCGGTCTCACCTCATATGATTGAGACATTGGCTCTCTAGCAGGTTCTCCTCCGGGACTCCTTCCGTCGTGCGCTTGTGCCGATTGTCCTCGCCATCCATGGGGTTTGGTTGGATCCATGGAAAGGAGGAAGAAAACCTCTATAGGGTTTGTGAAGGTGGAGAAGTGCAGAGAACAGAAGCAGTTGCAAGTATAGATGTGTTCGAGGCCAGAGCCCTTGGCTGGTATTTATAGCCACGAACCGAGGTAGTAGATATCTCGGGACGTGCAAAAGGCAACCGCAATTAATAGAAGGCGAAGCGCCGCCCCACTAATGTCGCAGAGAATACGGCGTTGATAACTGAGGATGGAAGATTGAGAAGTTTTCTTAACATAGGCCATATTTTTAGACTAAATTGGATTAAGGTCAGGGGTCCAGAATGGACTACTTTTAGATTGGCTCTTTAGCCGAGACAAGAGATACATTAGATCAACAGAAAATATGGTTATCATTGGTTCCACACAAAATATATGTTGGTATGCAGATTACAAGTTTAGAACATCCTGAATTGCTTTCAATACTTTTAGCCAGATAACATTGATTTCTGTGATTTGTTGCTTGTGTTCTTTGGCTGATCTAGGAATGTTCTCAAGGCTGCTGCGGATGGCCTTGCGTTCTTTGGTGTTGGTTAGCATTTCATGTTTCTGCTGCTTAATGGCATTGGGTATTTGAGCTAGATTGGACTTATGGCGATCGAGGGTAGCCTTCACGTTCTCTAGTTCCTTCTCAAGTTCTGCACACTTAGTTTCTAGTTGGTTCAGCTCTGGCTCGATCCTGAGGGAGGAGTTCTTCAAATTATTGTTCAGTTGTGCCAACTCTTTGGCCTCTTGTCTATTGGAGTTCTTCTTGGCCAATAAAGCTTCACGGTTAGACAGATTCCTCTGAGCCTTTTCACCTTTGGGGCTTGATCTTCAATGATGGATAAAGGTGATAGGACTTTGGTGAGATCTAGGGATAAATTATCCTTAATGGCTAAGAAGACTCTTTGCATTGAATCTGCATCTTGGACCAAATCGGCTATACCCTTCTCAAGCATTGGCAGTCTGTCCCTTAGCCGATTTCCTATCTCTTCTGATAAAGCTTCTTTAGGAGAGATGGCTGATGAGATGATTTCATCTTCATCTATATACTCTTCAAGGTTGAAAGAATAGCTCATGGCTGGTGAGTTAAGTACCTGCAATTGGGAAAGAAAAGTTTTGTTAAGAAATAACAAGTTGTTTGAAAATAAGAAGAATGAGGAGATACAGTACCTTTTCTGGGGTAGTTTCTATCTAAGGAGAAGGAACAGCTGATGATGCATCAATGGTATCTGGTTGAATCGGTTCTAAACTTTCGACATTGGTATATGCAAACATCAAGGAAGATTTTTTAGTTCATGCTTGTTGCAGAAGGATAAAATAGACATATGACTTTCTTACCATCAATTGTTTGCTGGACTAGAGGCTTGATAGTCTAGGTGTCAACATCAGCAGAATCACTTTCAATGGGTAGACTGTCAGACTTCTGCTCTTGCGTGAATATTTCCTCAGGGAGTGCCTGGCATGGTAAATGATCAGAGAAGGGTGAAAATTGAATGAAAAATCAAGAATTTTGAGGAGATACCTTGGCAACATTAGGAAGTAAAGTGGGAGGATTCTCATCTTCTGCCATCCCAGAAGCATCGATTGTTTCAGCCGAAATTGGCTCCTTTTGAGGATCGGCCGATGAAGGATGGGTTGGTGCTGATTTAAACACCCAGGACAAAAGTTCAGCGCCTAGAGCAGGTTGGGATGCAATGGTTGATAACTACAAGGAAAGAATCAGACTTAGAAATTGAATATCATTTCGGGAAGAGGATGAATTGTTTTACCTAAGCAGTTGATGGTCTCATTCTGTGAAGCTTTTTCCCAGTAATGGTTTTCTGGGTTGTCCCTTGGGCTGCCTTACATTTTGAAGATTGATATGTTACAGTTGTAGAGGCATCTTGGGTTTTCATCAGCTTCTTCAGTGTAGGTGCAGTTGATCCCAGTCTTGAGATTGGACATGGCGGATAATACTCTATGGCATGCCCTTTTCTATCTGCAATTGGGGGATTGAATCCAGCATCCTATAAGGGAGTCCTGTTAGATAAGTTGACAGAGGGACTTTAGTAGACAATCTTTATGGAAGAAAAGGAGTTGACTGATTACCTCACTATTGGAAGCAAAATCTTCATCCAGAGCTATACAGTTAGGATGAACTGGTCTGCAGAAGAGGTGGGAGTGCCACTCTTGCTACCAAGAATCATATAAATGAAAAGTGAAGGAGGCTTTGGTCCATTCATGCAGATAGAGGGAAGGAAGATTTGATCCTAACTAGAAAATTCTAGAAGCATCCATTGCCTTACTAATGCCTTCTCTCAGTTTTAGTATATATTTAAAAAATAGCCGAGAGGCAGTTGATCAAGACCAAACTGATGAGCTATGAAAGAAGGGTTGTAAAACTCATAGGTTGGAAGGTTGCCTAGAAGGAAGGAACCTATAGATATTTTGCCACGGCCATGATGAAATTCGGCTGGAAGAACGCAAGGTTTGATGAAGGAATTGAATATTGTAGCTGCCGTTTTGTCTGAGCAGTCTAATTCAAATCAAAATTTGAATGGGAAGACCAACTCATTGTTCTCATCCTCATCATAGGGTAGCCAAGTCAGAATATCTGCATCAAACCCTCTATAAAACTTCTTGAAGAGATGGCCAACATCGACAACAACTGTTATGGCCAATGTAGCTTCACCATAGTTCATGCACTAACGGGTTCTTCCTTCTTCGCCTCTGTATTCCTCATCAAGGTTGGAGGAGGGAAAGCTCAAATTCTGAAGATTTGGCTTTACACTCTTATGCAAATACAAATTTAACCACATTTGTATTAACCACCAAGGGCCACTGATGGTGTGCACTGCTTCATTGTTCAACAGCTGAGCGGCCACCTGATGCATCAAATGGTAAGCTAATCCCAACATATACTTTCCAAGAGGAATCTCAACGCCTAATGCTAGATGCTCTGTCATGAGTTTATGATTGTAAGTCGGATCACAAGATGACCCACAGAAGATGAATCTTTCTAACCACATGTTCAGAAAAAGCCACATGTTTTCTTTTGCTAATAGTCAATTTATTCCCGATGTGGTTCTGGATGTAGCTTGCCCATCCTGTGTAGTCCGATATTTTGGCCAGTTTCTTCGACCCAGCACCTAAGAATTCATATGGCTGCATTGGTCTTGTTATTCTAAAGCCAGTCAACATATAAACATCGGCCAAGGTAATAGTCATTGGGCCATGACCAAAGACGAAAGCATTAAAGGTGTTGGACCAGAAGTAAGAAGCAGCAATTAGGAGTAAATCATTTCTCTCCATTCCAGACAGTGAAAGGGTCAGGCATTGGCTTAAATCATAAACTTCTCAGTCTCCGCCCTTTTTGTCTGACACTCTATGGAACCAATCTCTCCATCCCTTAGGTATTTTGGGCCAATTCCTAAAGGGATTTTTATTGTTCCAAGAAGATAGATCTACCAAGGACTACATAAAGGGAATTTGATTAGTTTCTTGGTTGATAAAATACGAAGGGTTAGCTTCTCCCATGGGTCCAAGGTAATAAGCATTTGGAACAATAGACAAAGGGATCATAATTTCATTTTCCATCCCCTAGAAAGCCAGATGAGATAAACTTAAGAAAGAGAAAAATATAGAGCAACGGTTGATAGTTTAAGGGCAGAAGTTTGGAGACATACCTCAGGGATGTAGTCGTTGGTCGCCATTTTAGTTGGAATAGATCTGAATCCAAAAAATGGTTGCAAAGGAATGATTTAATGAACAGCTTGAGCAGAGGAAGAACTGCTAGGGTTGGAGCTCTAGTGGTGGCGGCTTTGGTTGTTGAGGCTCGCCAAAGAAGAAGGGGAAAGTGAATGAGCCGAGTGAATCAGAAATGATACTGTTGGGGTATTATATAAAATTTGGACCGAGAATATCTAGAGTCATGCGTATATTTTGGAATAAATGGTTGTGACATGGTGGATAGGTAAATAGAAATTTTGGAATAAAATCATTTTCATCCCAAAATTGAGGGGCATGTGTTTACACCAAAATTTAGGAAGAAGAACGTGGGAACTTGAAGCTTCCAAGATTATGTCATCAAGGAATCGATTGCATAAGGATCAATATCAGCTGATTCAGATGTGGTACTAGGATCGGCTCTTTTCGGATGACATCAGCAGATAACGTCAATGAGCTATGGTTGGCATCGGGAAAATATGTCAAACTCTACAAAAATGAAAGGTTAGGGTCCAAGTTATCTTAAGTTAGGAATGTTTTCTTTTATTCCAAAGATTGTAATGAGTCGTATTTGAGTGGGATTCATGCTTAGGTTCTAGGTATAAATATTAGACCCCGGCTATTGTAAAAGAGGACATCCAATCAATCAATACCAATTACTTTTTTCAGCTTAATGCCAACCCTTAGGAGTAGGAGTACTGTAGATCTCAGCGAGTTCTTCAACAAACAGGGCTGCATCGATCCGGTCGACCTTCGGCTTGTCTGTAAGTACCGTCATGGCTTATACCTTTGTTTGTAAGGCTGCATCGGTCCGGCCGACCTTTTACGAGCTCTAGTATAGGTTAGTTATCGATCCTTATCTAGTTTAAGTACGACTGCATTGGTTAAGTTCGACCTCCACTACTCAAATTAGATTAAGGTCAAGTTATTGGCTCTACCTAAGGGTGGCATCCTTTGGGTAGATTCATTAAGTTACCAATCTTGCTAATGTTCTTGTTGTCATTAGTTTTAGCAATATCAACCTGCCCGATCGAGATTGATCTAGATCGGCCTCACATCCTTTTAGACCATCGTTTATTTTGTCACATCGTGATGGTTCTTACTATAAATGACGGGTTATGTTTTATTGGCCATTCTACTTCGATCTTGATTATGCATAGTACGTGGCTAAGGCATGTCTAATCTTGAGAAGGTTTACTAGCTGGTTGAATCTGGTCTATAGCTCGCTATTATGGCTGTTACGATCCGATCGATCCCCACTGTTAGCACTTTAGGTCGAAGTATGCTAGTTGGTAGATTTGCTTTCGACCAGGCGTGACCTTGGCTATTTGTTATGCCTGCATCAGCTAAATAGCCGATTGCTCATACTTTAACGCTTATAGTGTGTCTTCATGTTCCGTTAAATGTGAATAGATCTATTTATTTTAAATGTTTGATCTATTATCTTTGTCATGGCTGCCATCGATCCGGTCAAACCCCACTGTTAAGGATAACAGGTTAGATCTGATGAGTTCATAGATCTATCCATATTGAATAGTCGATGGTTCACATGTTGTAATCCCTTTTCTACCTAAATCGGCTATTTTAGCCGATTCGCCTGTGCCTTCACATATATGGCACGCTTTCATGAACCTGTTGAAGTACGATCGGTTCTATGGATTTTCTGGTTCTAGACTATCACCATCATCATAGCTGCGTCGATTCGATCAAACCTCACTGTTGGTCGTAATAGATTAGATCTAGAAAGTTCATAGATCTGTCTATATCAAACAATCGATTGTTTGCGTGGTATATCGCTTTTCAGCGGATTCATTGGATCTACACCATGTTTTGATGAAATCTAATTTAGCCAGTGATGTATCTTTGACTCATACATACTAATAGCTCAAGGGAAAGGATCATTAAAATTGGGTGCATTGTATTCGTTACTATAAAATCAATCATGTCCCATGAGCTTTACAGTCCTTAACAGTCGATTCTTCTCGTATCGGCTATTTTAGTCTATTTTTTTGTCTGGCTGCTTCCGAAGCAACACACTTGGAACTATCTGGGCAAAATTGGTATGTTCCACCCTAAATTACTGATAAACTTTCTCTCCTTGTCAATTTTAGGTCAAATTGACTAGCACGCCCTTGGGAATTCATAGGATCGACCGCTCCTGCATTGAAGCTAGGCAGATCTCCAGATCGTTCTGGCTTACTGCGTGTCCACCCGGTGCGGCTACCACGTTTTTGCGCCGATACCTAGCCAACGCTAGAGTAGTAACCGATAGCGTAGGCGCGGTGTCTATGCTAGAGGTTACCTTCGTTTGCCTCGTATCCTCTGGTTGAGGGGTAGGTGGTAGGTGGTGCAGCCCTATCCATCCTTTGTAATCCCCCATGTTCGGATACGGCGTAGAGCTAATGGTCGGTATTTCCTGGCAGACCAGGTGAGCTCTGGTGCCCAAAGTAAGTTTACAGTGACCAAGGCAATCTTAACTTAGGATCTCTACCCCTAGAAATTCATGTACTTGTATGACTATCTGCTCATCTTAGCATAGCTATGCAAGATAAGCCTGCTCCACTTTAGGTATATTCTTTTATTCTTTATTTTTTCTTTTATCTTTATCCTTGAGATTGGCTTGAGTGTGTGTGTCACACTATCCAATATTTATCTTGGCTTACCCCTGTTATGAACTTTGGTCTGTTATATAGTCATGTTTTCTTGTCCGTGTCCCTACTAGAGACTTTTACACCATGCCTTCTTTTAGAAAAATATAAATGAACGATACCCGAATACTTCCGGGTGAAATGCTACAATGATATATCTGTGCGCTTGCGGAATATTTATGCATGTGTTCAGAAATATCATCATGGCATTTCTAGTGCCATTGCTAGAAAACACAAATCCTAGTGGTGATGCTAAGAAATGTTAACACTTCCTGAGGCAAGAGCAACCTCGGAGTATGAGGAGGCTCATGAGTTCATGAAGCGTATGCACAACACTAATGCCGAGCTATAGGAGATGGACAGTAGCACCACCTCACCACCTCATCAGGGTTAGATTCCCGGACAAGATCCAATGATGTAGTGGCTGTAGTGATGATGATGAGCCTTGCGTGGCAATGAGACATGACTCACTTTCTGAAGTAGAGTAGAATGTCCCTCTTTTGGAAGCCTACCTACGCGTAGTGCGTGCTTCGTGAGTCTTCTAGTGTAGCTGCTGGAGACATCGCTATGTAATAACCAATGTAATGAATGCTTGGATCTTAATGCTTCTTATGGTTGTCCTTGCTTCTATACTTGAGTGTATGGCTAGAATTAAAATTGTTGTAAATCACTTAATAACTCATGACCACAACCCTAATGACGTTTGTAGCAAGATGTCATGCCACCAATCTGAGCGCATGCTCCACCATTCCCCTTCCCTTGCACCAGCTGTCCGAGGCCGAGGCCTTGGCCATGGTCGTGGAAGAGATGTCAACCCCATCCCCTTCAACCTTGAGGAGGAGGTACCACCCATGGAGGAGCAACCACTTGGAGACCCGCATATCCAGGAGGCGCTAGGTGATGCTCAGCCTAGTGAGGGGAATGCTCCGCCACCACCCCCACTTCTATTGGAGGTGATGGATCGCTAGACACGTCTCATGGAGACACTGGCTAAGGGGCTACTACATTGCAATGGAGGTCTACCCAATGACTTCTAGAGGAAGCTAGAGGGTTTCCTCAAGCTGAAGCCCCCTACCTTTGAAAGCTCTGAAAATGACCCCATCTCCATCGAGGACTGGCTATGTGAGATGGCGAAGAAGCTAGACCTAACCGCTTGCTCCGATGAGGAGTGTGCTGGTGTCGCTGCCCACCAACTCATCGACGCCGCACGTGCATGGTGGGACAGCTACAGTGACGCCCACACCGACCCCGAACACATCTCATGGGAGGAGTTCACAAAAGCCTTTCATGAGCATCACATACCTAAGAGCATGATGGATGCCAAGGTGGAGGAGTTCCACAACATTACTTAGGGGTCCCAAAAGATCCAGGATTACACCAATCGTTTCACCAGAATGATGCGGTACATGCCCAGTGAGACAGATTCCAAGAACAAGAAAATGTACTTCTTCAAGAAGGGTCTGAACACCCGCATCATGGTGGCCATCTCGGGTCACACCTGCTACACCCTAAGGGAGATTATCAACAAGGCCTTGGAGATGGAGAGGGACCGTTTGGAGGCCAAAGCCCTCTGCAAGGAGAAGAAGCGCCAGTTTGAGTGCACATCTTGTGCCTAGCACTTCAAAGGCCAAGTACACATGTGCCTTCGCTTCCTCGCCCTCATCCTGACCAAGGAGCCGCACCCGCTTAGAGCCATGGAGGTGGTACCTACACCACCAACTACCACCACCCCACTGAGAGCCACCCTGCTCAGAACCCTAGCATGAGAAAGACCACTGCTCCCACCTCTATAGGCAGAGTGCTCTGCACTTGCTACGGTTGTGGCCAGCTAGGCCAGAAGATCGCTGACTACCCCATGAAGAATGTCATGCCGCCTACTTAGACTCCCACAAGATAGGCTCCTATTTAGGGTACGCCATACAAGAACGTTGTTGGAGCCACCTGCGGCCACCTTAACCACCTAACCACGAAGGATGCACATAACACCCATGACGTGGTGTATGATATGTTTCTAGTGCTTGGAGCCAAGGCTTCGGTGTTGAGTGATTCTGGTGCCACTTGTGCATGCATATCCACCAAATCACATGAGAACATAGTCTACCAGCAACTCCACAGAAGGTATGTTAGACCTTAAATCTCTGGATGGGATTCCTGTGAGGGGGGAGGACTGTAACGATCCAGGTTTTCCAAGAACCTAAAAACCAGAACTTAAAAAATTTTCTAACTGAACCCATGTTTGGTGAGTGTGCATACTAGGAAACCACCTTCATAGTTGCACAAGTAGAACCAAAGGTAGAGTGATTGAGCATATGCATTTAATTAACAACATGAGTTGCTTCTTTTTGGATTTATGCTTGTTAGTAAAATTATGACCAACTTCCAATTCAACTTGATGTGTGTGTGCTTCCAAGGCTCTAGCCGAAATGTGGACCTTAGTGGACCTTGTGGACCCACCCATACTTGTATACAAGTATTCGATACACTTATACAATTGTAGAAACCCTAGAATGGAGTTGGAAATAGAATTAGAAATAGAAAAGGAAAGGGAAAGGAAATAGGTTGAAAGAGGGAAAGAGCAAAGTGGCCCGGTAGCCATAGCGGCCCACGCCATGGCCTAGCATTGCGCGTGCCCATGTTCACGTGAAGCAGTAGTGGCCAAACTTCTCCAGCACAGCACTCGCACTAGCACCTACGTCCACACTCGTGCTCACACCAAGCAGGCCGCAGCCCAATTAGCCCAGCAGCGCCACGCCCTACCCTTCCTCCCACTATCGCTGATCGGTGGGACCACGCTTTCATCCCCAACCTAGCACCCCTCCTCTACTTTTGCAAAAGCAGATCAAACCGATGCCTGGGGAATCTCGCGGTCCCTGTACGCTCCTAGCCATTTGCGCTCAAGCCATTGGACACCGGCGCACGGATGGATGCCACATCCACAATCTACGACATCCATGCCTTTCCCAACTAGCGCCGCGATGCACATGACATCATGCATGGCCCCATGCCCCTAACACTGCCATCCTTCCTTTGACCACCGACACTTTCGAAATTAGGAGCACCAAGCCACTCGCAATCTTGCATCGAGCACAAAACCCTAGCCTAGGTGCCACAATTACCCTACACATGGCCTACCATGTCTTCCTGCCATCCACCATGCTCGCCATGGTCGTTCCTAGCTATATAAGCCAAGATCTGGTGCCCTAGCCCTCCTAACCACCCCGCCGCCACTCTGTGGCCTCACCCGTCCCATGACAAGTTAGAGAGAGGGAGAAGAAGGAGAAGGAGGGTAGGAAGAAGAGGATGAGCCCGCTGGAGCATCGTCGGAGTCATCGAAGTGGAGGATGATGCCCTAAACACTAACACTAGCGCTGCAGCTCTACATGCTCTTCCTCAACTCACCATGGCCTGTACTTATCATTGCACCACCATCCTTTTGCCCTCAACACCACGGTGAGCCCCCATGCTACCCCCTCCTTGCTCGCCACCGTGGACACGCCACGGACGCGCCGCCGCATTCTCCCCCTTGGGAGGACCAAAGGACGAGCTTTTCACAGTTGTGATGCACTACACACACACATGCACACTGGCCAAGGACTGGCCTTGCCGAGCCACTGGTGCTTAGGAACGCCGGTGCCTACACATCGCACCCACGGCGGTCGCCATGGCCGAAACCCGCCATGGCGTCACCCCGCTCCAACCACCTTGAGCCGATAGAGGTTCCATAATCCCCACGATTGCTTTTGTCTTGTTGTGTGATGCGTCAAGCCAACGTCTTTTAGCTGTAAGAAGTCACGGAGCTACCGTTGTCGCTCACCTTGCCGGTGCCGCCGCTTGCCAGAGCGCCACCATGTCGTGGTTGTTCCTATTGATTCTGGCCGCCTTGATGGATAGGGATGGGACGATGGTGTCCGCAGCCACCCTACGAGTCTAGCCACGTAGATGGTTGAACCTAGGACCTACCCTAGCCCTAGTTGCCCAGAGCCAAGATCTCGCCAGAGCTCCACCGTGCGTTCTGCCGCCGAGCGAACTCCGCTGTAAAGAATAGCCACCTGTTGACACCAAAGTTTGGCAAGTTTACCCTGACATGAAGGAGTCAGCTGATGGTGTCAAAGGCAGGAAGATCTCCTAATTAAAATATATTTATGAACCGAGGCCTAAAAATATTATTTAATAGATTTGGAGATGTATTTGGGAAAGCTTGACGTCCAGGTGGTCTTCACCGGCCAAGAAACATTGTTTAATATATCTGGGAGAAGCAGATGTCCAAAAGCTCATCACGTGAAGGCAAAGGAAAGATAGGAAAGCCAAAAGATTGTTTAAGCTGAATCATCTCCGTTGCCGAGTAAGAAAAGATCTAATAATCTAGAGTTGAAGCAAGGCAAATTCTCCCTCAGCGGTTGGATGTTGGCGCATAGTATGGAAATCAAAGTTCAAGTTCAACATGCCTCACGTAGGTGCCATATTCTAGAGTCATCAATTTAATATAGTATGGAATCAAATAATCAATGCAAGTTTAGGCCTAGTGCATGGACTTATCGGCTTATATACATGGACACGCAGCCAGCTGACCACCTGGTGTATGTCATACAAGGTTGGCTTTTGGAGCAAATGTGTTTCAGGACGTGTTAAGCCGAGTTAGATTGGATTTGATTCGGCTATCTATGGAAGGAAGCTGATAAATATTATTGGAAGATGGCGGACTCTAGGATATATATCAAGGAAGAATACATGAGCCAAGAAGCTTTATTAGCAAGGATTCTAAAAAGGGGAAATTAGAGTCCATATACTTTATTATTTCTTTTCAATTGTCAGGCAAGTTATGTACATGGCTTGTTAGGAGTTATTAGCCCAGGGTATAAATATAAACCCCGGCTATTGTATCAAGGATATACACATATCAATCAAAATCAGTCTTTACTTTTTTGGCTTCACGCCAATCCTTAGGAGTAGGAGTAATGTAGCTTTTCGGTGAGTTCTTCGGCAAACGGGGCTGCATTGACTGATCGACATCCAACTTGCTTGTGAGTACTGTCATGACTTGTATTGTGCTTGTAAAGCTGCATCAACTGATTGATCTTTTATGAGCCATAATATAAGTTAGTTATCGATCTGTATTATAGTTTATAAGGCTGTATCAGCTGATTGATCTCTTACGAATCATAATACAGATCAAAGTTATCGATCTTGTGTTAAATAACTTGTTATTTAATACAATATCACCAGTTATCGAATCTGCTAAGATTAGTAAGATTTTCCTTATTGGTTTTAGTTGATTCACCGGTTATTAATCATGTTATAATTAATATTTTATTAATTATAAAAAAATCACCCAATTGAGATAGAGATAGATTAGCATCATATCATCTTAATTGGTCGTCCTTTGATCTGGTCACGCTTTAAATCTTATAATTGATGGCTTAATTCCGCTAGATCGACTGTTTTATCTCTATTCCAATCAAACATAGTATGCATCCAGAGACATGTTTCAATCTTGAATAAACTCACTAGTTAATGAGATCTAATCTAATGACACTACCATAGCTACATCGATCGGTCGAACCTCACTGGTAAGACTTCAGATTAGAAATTATCGATTAGTTGTCTTATTCATGAAAGATATGTACTCTATTTGTTTACTATAGTTGCATCGACTATTTTAGCCGATTTGCCTATACTCTCACGAATATAGTATGTTTTCATGAATCTGTCAACATAAAGATAGTTTTATAGATTCTTTTTGCTTTAGTTTGTTGTCATTATTATAGCTGCATCGATCCGATCGAACCTCACTGTTAATGATAATAGATTAGATTCAAATTGTTTGTAGATTCATTAATATTAGACAGTCGATTTATTCGCATGTTATATTCTTTTCATCAAACTTATCGGCTCGACGTTTTCTATCTGCTATGATCCATGAGCATCGGTTATTTTGATTCATATCACTATCATTTAATATTAGCCGATAATCCTTGATTTAAAGATCTTCATTTCATGGACAAGCCAGATATCGACTATTTAGTCGATAACCTTATTGAATTGGCTATATAGCCATAAATTTAGAACTATCTGGTACAACACCGACATGTTCCAGCTTAAATTACTGATAAGATTTTCTCTCCTTGTCAATTGCAGGCCAAATTGACTGGCACGTCGTTGGGTTTTTAGAATCGGCTGGTTCTGTGTTGAAGCCAAGCAAATCTCTGGTCTTGTTCCACTCAGATCATCCGACTTGCTGTGTGTTGATCACATCATGACATTTTTGTGTCAACAGCACCAGCACTGCCTTTGATTACTTCTCGATGACCTCAATCGAGAAGAAAAGGGGCCACCTTGGGCCCTAGGTGATCACCTCACTGGAGCTGCTTTGGCCTCCATGCCCGCCGCCGTCTCGGCTGCGTCGAGGAGCCACAGGCTGCAACCCTTGCTTTTAATCGCCTCATGTGGAGTGGTAGGAGCACTCGAGAGAGCCACAACTGCCTTGCTGAGCACACACCCACGCGTGCTGCACATCACCTTCGAGCCGCCAAGGCCGCCGCGCCACGGAGCACCGCTGCCGGCCTCGCCGATGGCCAAGAAGCCACTTTCAAGCACCCACCGTGCTCACCGGACTACAGGAAGCCCCTAGGAGGCCGTAGGAGCCCCGCTGAGCCGTTGCCAAGCATTGCCAGCCGGCCTTGCCACCGATGAATAGTGTGGTGTACGCGCCCGGCTGAGAAGCTGCCCGGTGCACCAAGTTCATTGTGAACCGAAGGAGGAGAAAGAAAGGTGGACGCAGTCCACCATGGAACCAGCCAGCGGTCCATGGACCCGCAATGCGTAGACCACCTTGAGCCGCGCACGTGAACTGAGCCCAACAGGAGGCCAAATGCGCCATGTGGCTAGCTTCATGAGGAACACGTGTCCGTGCTGGCCCGGCCCAGACCGGCCCAACCCGGCCCGTTAGGCCTAGTTCGAGCCTGGTCAAACGTTGACCGTTGACCCAAACCGTTGACCAGGTCCCACCTGTCAACCACTGCCGAGCCGCAAGCTAATCAACAAGCACCACGTGTCATCACCTAATTAATTCTACTCTTTTTCTTTTTCATAAATGGAATAAACTTAGGAAATTCGTAGTAAATTCATCCGACCTCAGAAAAATATAACACTCGTGTCCAAATTTTTCTAAAAATGAGTTCTATGCCATAGGCTTGTGTTTGAGTGCATTTGGATCTTTTGAATTTCTGTTGCTTCTTTGTGATCTTCTATAAGAGTCGCTTATCGCGGCTATATGTCTTGTTTTATAGCCCCGGAGGAGCAGAATCCTGAGGAGGATGACTACGACTACATAGAGGAGTTGGGAGACGACTTTCTTGCAGGTGCCACGTCCTACCCAACCTCGTAGAATCCTACTATACATGTAATAATGTAGCTCCTAGTGCTCTATTTTTATGCAATTGAACTGTGATAGGTTGCACGGTAGAATTGCTTGAAGCCTTTAGCTTGACGCAACCATTACCCTTGCACACCTACTGTTAGGCTAGATGCTCGCTTACTACTTACTACTTGCTTCTACTACGCATTATATCTGTGATGTGATGCTTGGTGGAGGATTGTTTGTGAGTAGCTAAGACACTTGTTGCCGATAATGTGGAAATAATGTGATAACAACTTGGAAAGATCTTGGCGTGCGTCTTGGGTGGGTGGTGAGGGTTGTGTCTACCGATCAGGATTCCACGATGAGCTATTGAGCAAGTCTTGCCGAAGTGTGACCTATGCGCTCCTTGAGAGTTGTACCTGTGGAAGGTACCGGTTTGAGGTATAGACTGTGGGGAGGAGTGTTCTTCGTGGGACGAATCCCCGGAGTAGAGGTGCTATTGAAGCACGGGGTGTCGGAACCCCCTTTGTGAAGATGTCTTGTTCGGTCACCCTAAGGATTTATATGTTCTGGGAACCGGTTCATAGGAATCCTTGCACCCCATCCGCTCCTCTCTAGGGAGGAGACGGTTGTGGACTAATCTAGGCGATGCCATTACTGCTAGGTTGTAAGTTGATAGTGTGGGGGTGAGGATGTTGGATTCCCAAACAATTCTAGGTGTGTATTACCACTTGTGGGGCCCGGTATTTACGTTTCACAATATCAGTGTGCCGGAGAAATCCGGGGTTCCTCAGGACTGAGTGGCAGGATGGTATCGTTTCAGACTAGAAAGCAGTCGGAATCAGCCTAGACGACGGTCATCAACGATGGAGGATCTGATGGTAGTGTAAACGTCTGCAGAGTGTTGGGTTGATCGATCGATAAATATGTCGTCTTTTCGGCTATGGACCTTTCCTATGTTACTGTTTCACTTAACTAGAGAGTGAAGTCTCTTCTTCTCTTCCCCTTAGGTTTGTTGTTGGTTTCCGACTTTGGCCGTTGAGGCAAGGCACGAGAGGGAGTTGTCCTTGCCGACTAGAGAGTGTGAGTGTGGTGAGATGTGTGTGGATGAGATGGGTTAAAACTTGATAAATTATTATAAAACTTTGATTATACTCGCATAGGAAACCATAGCCATAATTAGGTCTTTTGCTCTACCCTTGCATCCACTACCACAAAGCAAATGCAAAGCATAGTGTGGGAGCTAGTGGCCAGTACAAATCATACTAAAAATTGTTTGGCAGGTCCCGAATCTGAGTACGACTACCAGGGAGATGGTTGGGAGGATTAGAGGTCTTGTCCTTCGCTCAAGTTTGGTTCGGGAGATGAAATCTACGCTCGCTGCCATTCTACCTGATGTTGTTCCAGATGCTATGTGCTCTGAGTAATTCCGCCAAGTGGCGATGTAATAATGAGTAAACCTTGCTATTTGTACTCTGTAAGACAGGCATTCGAGGTATGACTTGTGATATCGACTGTTATTCGATAATGTGATGGAATGATCATCTGGGACTATCACGTTATGGTTCGAATATGTGGATTTCCCTTTGTGGAAATCGAGATCGTTTCAATGGCGGCGAGGATCTTATGGAGCAGGGGTGATGCCAGTGGGATGTAGAGGCAGCCGTCGAACGCCACTAGGCCGTTGATGAGGGAGCAAAGAGCTGTGGTTGGCCCGCCACCAGCTGGGTTGGAGTCGCGTGCACTCTGGAGACGGGCGATGAAGTCGAAGCGTGGACCTGAGATGGCTAGCACGGCGCCCTCCTCCATGTTGTGTCGAGACAGAGCATATAGCACGGTGTTGGTGGAACCTACCTTGTATTCGACGGAGAAGTCGAACCCAAACAGCTACCACCCAGTGGTGCTGGGGAGTCGTCATGAGACGCCGGTCCAATAATAAACTTAAGCCGTAATGATCGGTTCTTACCAAGAAGCGGCGTCCCAAGAGGTAATGCCGCCAGTGCCAGATGGTGTGTACGAGGCTTATGAGCTCACGCTCATACGCCACCAAGGAGCGATGTCATGGCGCCACCGTCCGACTGAAGAACACGAGTGGGTGTTGGTGCAGCAGCAGCACATCAAAGTCGTTGGAAGAAGTGTCGCACTCGACGACGAAGGGTTGCGTGAAGTTGGGGAGAACAAGCACCGGCGCTGAGGCGATGGCGGTCTTGAGCGTCTGGAATGCCTCCGACGCGTGGCCTCTGTCCATAGGAAGCCATCTTTGTGCCGCAGGGCCATGAGAGGCGCGGCGATGGTGCCGTAATCCTTGAGAAACTTCCTGTAGTAGTCCGCCAGGCCGAAGAAGCCCCGAACTGTCCGTGCTGAGCACGGCAAGGGCCACTCAGAGACGGCCTGAACCTTCGCAGGGTCCATGGCCACGCCGTCCGCGGATATGATATGGCCCAAGTACGCGATGGAGGGGACCTAAACGCGCACTTGCAGCGTTTGACGAAGAGCCGATGCTGTTGGAGGACAGTGAGGACGGCTCGCACGTGTCAGAGGTGATCCACCCATGTAGCACTGAAAATCAAGGTGTCGTCGAAGAAGACGAAGATGAAGCAGCAGATGAACGGCCAGAGGATGTCATTCATGAGTGCCGGGAAGGTAGCCACGAACCGGTAGATATATATTATATTATTACTACTTGTTTAAATGCAACCCTTATTGTTAGACCGGCAGTGATTGCCATATAAATAGTGGGTGGTTTTCCTTAAGGTGATGGTAAATTAATTTATTTTGGAATGGAGCTAGTAAATCCCGAGGACACGCGCACCGAATCTAGATATGTTTGGCTTGCAGCAGAAATTACCACAAGTACGTCCGTCGTTTCCCAACAACTCGTCCATGATGTGGAAACGTTTCCTGCGTGGCGTGCTTACCTGTGCACTGTATACCACCGAGCCATCGGGCATGCAACACGGTCATATATACATATATTTTCTTGCACTGGAACCAACGTGTGCACCAAGATCACGTCGGCAATTATTATTGTAAAACATATACACATATTCTTTCATGTATATATTCGTTGTCTGCATCTATTGGTGATCCATCATCAACCAACCAACCACCCCACACTAAGAGCCTCTGTAGGGGCGGCTTTAGAGCCTCTGTAGGGGCGGCTACGCCAGCCGTCCTTCCCAAGATGTTCCTACATAGGGTGCCTCCGTAGGGGCGGTTTCCTGACCGCCCCTGCAGTGCCCTCTATAGGGGCGGCTGGTGTTTTCAGCCGCCCCTACAGTGCCCTCTGTAGGGGTGGCTGGTAATATCAGCCGCCCCTATAGTGGACTTCTGTAAGGACGGTTATATCACCAGCCGCCCCTGCTGTGTGTATTTGTAAGGGCGGTTCAATCAAGAACCGCCCCTACCGTGGATTTTCCAGCAAAAAAAAAATTCAAATTCAAATCTGACCATATATATATATATAATTCAAATTTGAATCTGACCGCCACAAATATACATATATACATCCACAAACACAAGACCATGATTTAGAACATCATCAAAAGTCATGTCCTCTGTGAGTGAATAGATAATACTGTCAATGTTTTTGGAAATCATTCTTTTCTAAGTGAACATACTAAATCTTGGAAATTATTGGGTCAATGACACAAAATAGCAAGTTCAGCTCTTAAATTCAATTATTTTCCATGCACGCATAATTTCATTATACTTTCTATATGTGAGCGTTATATGCAGCTAGAGTAGACTACAAACCTACAATGTGTACTGCTTTCCTAGTGATAAGGTGAACAAAACAACTGCTACTATGAAAAAAGAAACTACAGAAACGGAGCCCTTCTAAGTTCATTACAGTTTCAGCACTCTCTGGTCATCCAAAAAACGTAAGAAAACATTTTACAGCAGAAAAACCACCATACCTTCTCTATAATGAGCCTGCCGGCCAGCACCACCACCTCCCTGGCTTGACATCGGCGTGCACTCCTGCTCTGCCTGGATCACCAGATCATGGAGGAAAATCACTGACCCAAACCAGAAACATGATCTGAAAGTGTCCTAGCTCTGAAGATAGCAGCACATATAAAACACAAAGCTACTGTTGCAACTTGCCAGGAGAACCATAAGACTTGACGTGCCAGTCCAAGTAAAACTTGCATACATCGCATAGGAACCATGCATACTTCCCTTTTGATTTTCTCAGCTCAAGGAGATCCGTATCTGCAAGTATTAGCAGGTTCAGTACATCATATGACTCATGGTGACTGAAATGAAAGGTCTGACCATATTCATATTGCTTTAAGATTCAGGGAAGAACAAGGACCTGTGAAGCTAACTTGTGTTATGATGTTGAGGCCAACCACGTAGATGACCCCATAAGTGAAAACTATATTGGCTGCCTCCGGTGGTCATTGTGGATCTGCAAAGGGTAAATGAATGCATTAGTCCCAACAAATCGTTCAGACTTCTGGTAGCACACCAACATGCATGATTGGCATTACATTGGCTTCTGTACAAGGGGTGGCATTTCCAGGCTTCTAGCTGCAAAAAATGCTCCACCCAACAAACAATTTTCTTAACATTTTTCACAAAGGAGGGATCCTTCTTGATGGCCTGAGAAATTGCGACACCTTATCAACCAACTAAGCAGCTTTGTCCTCAACTTTCTTGATAGTGGGATCAGGAAGCTCTATGTTCCCGTGGCCATCAGATCAATGAAGCTACACGAATTTTTCTCTGGTGCAAATTAGGTAGCATGACCAATACCTTGAGAGGTTCATGGCTGCCCTTTGCTATTGGCTCAGGACTATGCCTAACAACAGAAGGATTCATAGCAGATGTGTTGTGAGCACTGATTATCATTAAAGGCCATGCAAAATCATATAATCTAGACTGTGAAAGACAGTCACGTGCAGTGCCTTCCCCTTCTACAGTTAGTGTATACCTACAAAACTCACCTAGTAAGCTCCAACTAATGCTTAGCATCTCAAAAGAAAGTAGATGGCCTTGTAACAAAAACCAAAGTAGATACATAATGTGCATATATAGTTGAAAATCTATTATCTAGCTGCTGCACAGGATAAAAAGTGGACACAGAATAAAAGATCAATGTACCCAATGAGATAACTAAATACCAAGATAGGTCAAAATGGAATTCAGTTTTTTTTATGACAAAAAAGATGGTAGTTCTAAGAATGATGCTGGTGTTGCACCTATTGGTGAATGCAGATGGCAAATAAATATTACATAAAGGAACTATTCATCGTCCATAATTGGTGAATATTGTGTGTTCCTTTGTAAGACACACATTGGTATATTCATATTTTCATCATTCAGGTTTCAGACAGCACGTTGAAGTGATTATTGAATAAACATTTTTCTCCTTCATGAAAGGGTAAATAAATTACCTAAAAAATCTAAAAACATTCAGATCTCGTAGGCTCGTGGTGAGATGTGGATCTACCCGGCCTTGAGTTTCTCATCCATGGCTGGGGTACATACCTCCTACAGCGCCAACATGCCTTGGACTTGAGCAGGGAGGATTAGGGCCTCGCGCGATGCTGCCACGCCATTGATCTGCGCGGGGAGGAGGGGCTCGTGCAGCGCCGCGCCGCCGCCACGCTGTGGATCTCCACGGGGAGGAGTTCACCTCGTTGGATCTTGGGGATGCGACGGCGATGGCAACCCTAAGTGGGAAGAAAAGGGAGAAGCCGTGAGACAGAGAGAGAGGAAGGGAAGGCAGAAGCCATGAGAGGACGTCATCTCACCGGATCACAGGACGTGCGGCGGCGGCAGCGGCGTCCTCGCCTGCGCCGCGCCGTGCTCGCCGCCATCTCCTGAGAGAGAGAGAGGAGAGAGAGAGAAAAGAAATTTGGGGATGGGGAGAAGTCGGGTAGGTGAGGTGATAGGATAAGGTCGCAAAATTTTTACCTCGCTCGCCCGTCGTCTTGCGTTCGCGCCGTTCTTTTTGCCACACCTCACTTACGCGTGGGCCATACAGTCGAACAGCAGGGGCGGTTGGTGGCAGCCGCCCCTACAAATGGGCATTGCAGGGGAGGCTGGTGATTGAGCCGCCCCTACAGATCAGCCCCAACTATAGGGCGGCTCAGGTTACCAGCCGTCCCTACAGTGCCCTCTGTAGGGGCGGCTGGGCTGCTGGGGCCCGAGGACGCCCACTGTAGGGACGCCCCCAACCCCAGCCGCCCCTACAGTAAAAATGTTCCCGTTCCTGATGTGAGAATCTAGCGCAGTGCCAAATGCGCTCCTCCGTTGTCGTCCGATCCTCTTCTTCTCCCATGTCTTTGTCTCCGGATCCGGTGGCCACGCTGCGAGACGCTTGGCGCCGTGCTCGCCAATCGTTCTCCTTCACCTCGGTCCGCGGGGGGAGGAGACGAGCACGCACCACCTCCACATCTACGGCTACTCCACCGTGAGCACGTTGTACAAGCACGGCAAGGGCGTCGAGTCCTAGCCGTTCTGAGCCGGCGGCCACCGGTGGAGGCTCACGTACTACCCCAACGGCTACCTGGGCTCAAAGACCGGCAGCCCCGGCGTGGACCTGAGACTGATGGACAACCGCTTCTTCGGCAGAGCAGCGAATGCCATGGCTGGGTACACCATGAGCGTCCTCGACCGCGATGGCAACCTGCTGTGCGGTCGATGCGTGCAGCCACAGCAGTATAGTCTCGACAAGTATAGTCTCCACGATAGGTCATGGTGCCCCACTGGCATCTGGATCGACGTCCCGGAGACGAAGGCCGCGGCAGAGGAGACCAAGGAGGCGCTGAGTCGCCTTAAGGATGACAGCTTGGTCATCCGGTGTGACCTCACCGTAAAGATTTCCAAACGGGCCGCACGGGCACTACACGGCACGAGCACGGCTGGGCACGGCACGGCCAGGCACGACACGGTCAGGCACGGTAGCCTTGCCGTGCCGTGCCGTGTAGTGCCGCCGTGCTCAGCCTCTGGCCTAGGCACGGCACTAAGCACTCTAGACCGTGCCGTGCCATGCCACTGGGCACGGCAGTCCAGCGTGTTAGTGCCGTGCCTTGGCACTAACCCATAAAACCACATCAAAATTTTAGAAAACAGAGAATAGCTCAAATATGAAGAAATCAAAATCAAGAAGAGAACACCAGGCAACAAAATATCAAAAGGAAGGGCTGTGCAATGGCTGCCTCATCAGCAACTTGAGTGTCGCCCTGGACGGCGTTGGGGCCATCAGAGTCGTCGACGGGAAGTGGGTGAGTAGCAGTACCGCCGTTGAGCTCCTCGGCAGCACGACGACCGAAGAGCTCCTCAGCATCCCCAACAATATCGTCCTCGTCGTCTCCGGTCATCCCGCAGAGGCGCAACTCGTCGTTGATCGTCATGGAGAGACTGATGTCCTCCTGCTCATCCGACATCTCGTCGTCGCCGGCCTCCGGTCCCTCAACGCTAGTGGCTTCAAAAAAAGAAATAGATCTAGGGTTAAATCAAGAAGAAGAAAAAGAAGTAAAAAACAACAAAGCAAGCTCAACAAGAAGAAGTGAAGAAGAACAGCGAATCAAGAAGAAGAAGAAGAACAAGAAACAGATCTAACTCACCTCGCTTGACGGAGCACCAGAGGCAACGGCGACGACGACATCGCTCAGATCCGGTGTCCTGGTACCTCAACGCATCATAGCGGAGCCTCAATGACGCCGGAGTCCGGCGAGATCGACGAGCGCGACGAGAGAGAGACGAAGACGATTCGTTGGAGATCTCAACGACTAAGCTACATCGCCGGTCAGAGAGAAGAGAAGGGGTGTACAAGGCCGTGCCGTGTGCCCGTGCAAGCCACCGCCGCTATCACCAGCCACCGGACGGCGAAAAGAAGAGAGTGAGCGGCTAGGGTTTCGAACGAGAGAGCAGAGCCGAAGAGCGAGGTGCGCGCGGCGCGGAGGGGGAAGAAATGAGCACAGTAGCTTCCCCCGGGCGGCTCCTGGCTTATATAGGCGCCCCACCGCAGCCCTTCATCCAACGGCCAGCGCTCGCCGGGGGCTTCATCCAACGGCTCTTAGCCGTGCCGACCCCGTGCCGGCCTTTGGAGCGGGCCGTGCCCGTGCTGTGCCAACGGGCTAGCATAGCGGCCCAGGCATGGGCACGAGGCCGTGCTGTGCTTGGCACGAGCACGGGAGAGGCCGGGCCGGGCCGTTTTTGGACCGGGCCAAATCAGCACCGTGCCCGTGCTGGCCCGATGGGCCAGGCCCGTTTGGAAAACTTTACCTCACCGTGCAGAGGTCGGAGAAAGAGTCCAGGTTCAGGTGGTTTGCTTCGAAGGTTTTTAGACTAGATTAGAGTCCGGCATCGATCTGGTGGTTCCTGCGAAGATATCTAGATTGGATTTAATAAGTTTTACTAATATATGAACTAGACGGGCCTTTGTACATTGCAAGATGAAAAAAACCAGTAACAGGAACTTCATGCACAGATGCAGACATATCTTGATTACCAATTAAGTTCTCGTTTGTTACCGTCACCGACCCAGCTCCTGTCCCCGATGAAGCCCCGGAGAGGCCTGAAGAGCCGGCGCTGGACACCGACGAAACTGAAGAAGGTGAAAGGAAGGAAGGAAGGCCGCAATGGGCAAAGAAGAGCAATCCGCTGGTTCATTGGCCGAACTGGGTGAACTAAGACTGGCCTTGCGTGGCCCAAATCGAGGTCCAGCCTGTAACGTCTGCCTCTTGTATCGCTGGAGAGGACAAGTGCGAGTTGAACTCGGTCATATCTCTAAACCGTGCGCTGCGGGCGGCGGCGACGGCAAGCGCGGCGGTGCCGGCGTCTCGAAACCGTGATCCACCAACTTATCAATATTCGTAATAGATAGTAGTCTGGTTCCATCTGGTATCAGTTCCATCCTACCCCTCTTCCTATGTTGCTTCGATCCGGCGCTATAATCCCCGATGGCTGGTTGATTGCCAGTCATTGCTTCGGTGGTGATCGTTGAAATCCCATAGGTCCTTGCAAAGGTCAGCATGATCAGCAGCGGAGGCACCACCCACCATCCTGGCACCTCACCACCATCTCACCCGCCAACAGCTCGTGATGACTCAGGAGGAGCAATTCGGGCTGATTCTGGCCCTGTTGAGTCAGAACTCGAAGGGGATTTATGAGCTTCTAAGTCACCATGTCGGAGATGAAGGCGGCGAAAGCCGATCTCGATGTCCGGAAGCCAGAGGTTGACAACTGTGTAGCCAATCTGGAGCACGCCGTCAACAATCTCGGCGACCACGTCGAGCGCCTCACCAACAGCAACGAATCCGCGAAGAAGGACAAGTCGTTGGAGCCTTCCGCGTCCACCCATCGGACGAGCGAGAAGGTGCAGCTGCCAGATCCTGCTCATCTGGGATCGACCCCAATAGGGGCGGCTTCTGGGCCAAGTGGCCATGGCGACGAAAACCCCCACCGGAGCGCTGGATTCGGGGTGGTATATACCACCCTAACTCCGCCTCCGGTCACAGGTGCGCAGAACAAACCCACTCTCACACCAATTCCGTCTAACTTGAGTGGTTCTACAATCTGTGATCCTCACATGTGTTCAATTATCCATGCTCCTGCCTTACCATACCAGGATTTCCCAAAATTTGATGGAACTAATCCTCACTTGTGGGTTAAGAATGTGAAACTTACTTTGATGTCTATCATGTTGATCCTCATCTCTGGGTTAAGCTAGCCACAATGAATCTAGCCGGATCTGCTGAATTGTGGTTCCAAACTCTGCAAACACCAATAGAGAAATTGAATTGGAGCACTTTTATCCTTGCTGCTTGTACTAGGTTTGACAGAGATGAACACACAACCTTTTGCTTAGGCAATTTTTTCATATTCACCAACAAACATCCACTGTTTCTGGGTATGTAGAGCATTTTAGTGATCCTACCATAGCACCCTCTGTTAGCACAAATCATTTTGTTGATGGTCTTAGAAGAGATATTAGAGCTATTGTTATGGTACACAGGCCTCAAGATCTTGATACTGCTAGCTCTTTGGCTTTCTTGCAGGAGGAGGCAACACAAGATCTGTCTAACAAGTCAGAAATGGGCCATTATTCTAAGAAACACAGTGCTGATTCTGCTAAGACTTCTACGTCGTCCTTGCCAAGCCCACCAAGGACAGCCGATGAGAAGAAATCTCTGGATCCTCCTAAGACAAGGCCCAATGATGATAAGTTGTCTGCACTAAAGTCTTATAGAAGATCAAGGGGCTTTGTTTCAAGTATGGAGAAAAATGGAATCCACAACATAAGTGTCCTACAACAGTACCATTACATGCTATGAAAGAACTTTGGAAGTGCTTTTCTCATTGTTTACACCAAAATTTGGAAGGAGTCTTGTAGAGACTTAAAAAGCTCCTAAAATCATGTCATTAAGGGAGCAGTTGCGTGCAGATCAGAATTAGGTGATTCGAATGCAGCCCCAGATTGGCTTTCTTCAGGCAGCGCTGACAGATAATGACAAAGGCTACGATCGGCGCCAGGACAAAACATGGTGGACTCTAAAAAAGGGAAATATTAGAGTCCAAGTTATCTTAAATTAGGAATGTTTTTTTATGCCGAAAAATTGTAACAAACCATGTTCGAGTAGGATTCATGTTTAGACTCCGGGTATAAATACCAAACCCCGGCTATTATAAAAGAACAACAATCAATCCAATATACAAGTTATTTACTTTTTCGGCTCCGGCCACCCCTTAGGAGTAGGAGTAGAGTAGATTTCGGCGAGTTCTTCAGCAAGTACGGCTGCATCGATCTGGTCGACCTTCACTGCTTGTTGTAAGTACCGTCATGGCTTATACCTCTGTTCGTATGGCTGCATCGATCCGGTCGACCTCCACTGCGACTCTGGTATAAGTTAGTTATCAATTATTGCCTAGTTCAAGTATGGCTGCATCGATCCGGTCAACCCCCACTGCATAAACTAGATTAAGGTCAAGTTATCGACTCTACCATAGAATGACAGTCTTTGGTAGATTCGTTAAGTTACCGATATTACTTATTGCTTTCATTATTTATCTGAATTACAGCAATATCACTCTGTCTGATTGTGATTGATCTAGATCGGCCTTATATCTTGCTTAGCCCATCGTTTGTTAATTTGAAACTGATCTAATCCATATCTTAAACAATGAGTTACGTTTTATCGGCTGTTTTATGTCAATCTTGATCGTGCATAGCGTGCGGTTAAAGCATGTTGCGTCTTGAGTAGATTTATTGGCTAGCGACAACCGTTCCACGGCCCGTTAACACGGCCTATGTGATTCTGCCTCACACTCCACTGTTAGCACCATGAAGTGGGGATCGTTATTTGATAGATCTATTCCTGATAAGGCATGACTTTAACTGTGTGTTATGCCTGAATCGGCTGTTTTAGCCGATATCGAGTGCTTTCACGAACAGTTGGCATCACGAGACTGTTGAAGTAAAGATAGGTTGAAAGATATGTTAGTCCCATAATCTTATTATTGTATTATGGCCTACATGATTCTGCCTTATACCCCACTGATATTAGTAATGAGTTAGGGTCGTCAAGTCTATTGTTATTTCTACGGTCTGCATGATTCTGTCTCATGCCCCACTGGTCATAGCGATAGATGAGATCTAACATGTTCATTAGATTTATCTTTATTAAACGGTTAAGTGATGTTGAATTGTTTCTTTATATAAAAAGAGTTTGGTTGCTTGTAATCATTAGCTCAGCATAAACCAATCATTGTCGACATCTTATTGCCATTGATTAATATCTGCTCAAATAACGACATTTATCTTGAATGATAACCGATTCTTCCTATACAATCTAATGAGCTTTAACCGATTTATTCTCATGAATATGCTAGAATCGGCTGTTTAGTCGATCTCCTCTCATATCGGCTCTCAGAGCCGCATATTCGGGACTGTCTAGCAACACCGGCAAGTTCCGCTCTTAATTACTGATGAACTTTCTCTCCTTGTCAATTATAGGGTCAAATTGACTGGCACGTCTCGGGAGGAGTGCGCAGGATCGACCACCCCTACGCTGAAGCTAGGTGGATCTACAGCTCCATCGAGTAGATCCTTCGGCTTGCTGTGTGTGTCCTCAACACGGGACAAAAATTCTGTGTCGATACACATTTCTGACACGTCCGGTGGGACACCACAATCATCATGGAGGTTCACAACAACGACGACATCCTTATGCTGCATTATGAAGATCTACCTGATGGGGATAAGTGTATCATCAGCAAAGCTATAGAAGAGTTTTAGAACAAGTGTTTGTTGTCCTACACCAAAACACGTGACAACACAATTGTTCAAAAATTTCCACTACCAAGAGTTCTCTTATATGGGCAGATAGACACAACTAAAGCTGAAGACAAGCATTTCTTTAAGGAAGTTGTAGACAAATCTGTTCGTGATGACATATCAAGCCATAACGAAGCTTTCGTGGACATATTCCACAATGCCATGAGAGAGACGATTCATGGATTTCCAGTTTGTCAAGACGGACCGACTTATTACAGCATTTCAGATCCATCGACCTAAGGGACTAATCAAGTCGGTACCAGCCATCAAGAAGCAGCACTAGCTAGTAGTGGTGATGTCTAGACGGTTCAGGGTTCATCTAAACAAACTCAAGGAACTATTACAAATCAGACACAGTACAATCCTAGATCGTCAGTATAGCATATGCAACAGCCGACGGGGCAAAGTTAGAACCAGGTGATCAATTTTGGCACATCAGGCCACATACTGTCGTCGGCTCAAAAAATAGCACCATCAATTCAAATGATCCATGGAGATATAGATCCTTGTGTCTATAATCAGAGACTTCAAGTAGCAAGCCAGCAAAGAGCCCAGCAGATTGAGATTCCACAAGGGTATCACTATGGCACAGATTATAATACCTTCCATATGATGCCAAATCCATGATATCAAGGCATATGAGACTTCAATCCACAAATGGGTCAGCAGGTATAGAGAAATCCAAATGCGCAAGCTGATGAGTTATTGCTGAGGGTGACCGAGATGATGAAGAATCAGTTTGGTCTGAAGCCAAAAGGGTTGACCTTTTCGTATAAACACCCATATCCAGAATGGTATGATTTGGTCGCTCTTCCACAAATTATAGACTCCTAGAATTCGCTAAGTTCACTGGCTAAGATAGTGCAAGCACGATAGAACATATCAGTTGGTATCTTACAGAATTGGGCGAAGCGTCAATTGAGGATGTCCATCAAGTTCGTTTCTTCTCTCTGTCCTTATTAGGGCTAGCCTTTACTTGGTTTTCATCATTGCTAGTCGATTCTATTGCCAATTGGGCTGACCTAGAGAAGAAGTTTCATACATATTTTTACACTAGGACTAGAGAAAAGAAGATTACCGATCTAACAACTATAAGACAGAAGACTAATGAATCGGGCACTGAATTTCTTCAGAGGTTCCGAGAAACCAGGAACTTATGTTTTTCCTTAAACTTGACCGATGATCAACTAGCTGCTTTAGCTGTTCAAGGAATGTTGCTGATGTGGAAAGAAAAGCTGCTGGGACAAGAATTTGACAACTTGGGTCAATTGGCTCAACGAGTAGCAGCGCTCAATAGCCAATTCCAGAGTATGCGCAGAGATACCTGGTTCTAGAAGAGTACCATAGTAGCCAAAGCTTATGATCCATACTCAATCGATGACGGCTATGAAGATGAAGAAGAAGAGATTACTGTAGCTGAATGGAATTTGGGCAAGAAGACAGTAATGATGCCAAATCCTTAGGGAAGAGGAGTTGAGGAGATCTATGACTTTGATGTCACCAAATCAGATAAGCTCTTTGATTTCTTGCTTGAGAAAGGGCAGATCAAGTTGCCCGATGGTCATGTCATGTTGCCCCCTAATCAGTTGAAGAATAAGAAGTTCTACAAGTTCTATAATGCTACTTCTTATTCCACTAATGAATGCAGAATCTTCAGGCAGCATATACAAAGAGCTATTCAGCAGGGGAGGTTCAAATTTGATACGCCTCGGAAAATAAAAGTTGATGATAATCCTTTCCGGAGATCAAAACATGGTTGATGCTGGGCTATTCAAAGGAAAAACGAAGGTCTTAACATCAACCAAATCCAAAGAAGCTAGAACAGTCGATCCCAAGATGCAAATATCGGCTGACGAGTACAGAGAGATTAGAAGATGTCATGCCAAGCAAAAGAGCCGATATGAGCAGGGGAAGACGTTAAAAGCAGAGATGACAAAGCCGTGGGTCACATCTCAGATTCTGTTGAATAAATGGCAGCAGAAAGAAAAAGATTATTAGCGTTGGTTAAAAGATCAAGCGTACCAGCATAAACTGAAACAAGAGAAGTATGAAAGGGAACAAGCTGAATTACATTAGAATTGTCCTTTTTTAGACACTGCTGGAATGATGGTTTGAAGTTGCCTACCAGACTTGAATGTCCAGAATATAGCAATCAATATCGGGAGTATAGGCAGTCTCTAACCAGCTACCAGTCTATCCATGCTCAAGATGAATATCATCGTAATAACATGGATCGGCGCTTAAAAAATAAAAGTGTTCATGATCGTCTTGGAAAATGAGTCGTTGATCAGGACTAGGCTGATCATGGAGAGGAAGGCACTGAAAGAAGATATGTGTGGCAGGAAGGCCAGTGGTGCCCAGGAGGTTTAACAAGAAGCCAGAAGAGAAGGGTGCAACACCTAAGGAATAAAGAGATGGAACAGGCTTAGGCATCCGGTAAAACTCAAGTGTGGCGTACCAAGCAAATAGCCGATAGGAAGCAACCATCAGCTAATATCCAAATGGCTTTTCTATTGCCATCGGAATTTAGAGCTCCAGCAGATCAAGAAGTTTATTCGGATTTCGATGAATTAGAGTATGAGGAGATAGTTGTCAAGTTGACGGTTGTACAACAAACAATATTTGACAAACCAGTCAAACATCAGCACTTAAAAGCTTTATATATGAAAGGTCTTGTTGATGGGAAGCCGATGAACAAGATGTTGGTGGACGGAGGTGCTTCTGTCAATCTTATGCCTTACACTACTTTTCGTAAACTTGGCAAAGGACCAGAAGATCTGATGGAGACTGACATGATGCTTAAGGACTTCAAGGTAATATGTCTAAGACCCGGGGGGCAATAAACGTCGAACTAACGATCGGAAGCAAGACTCTGCTCACCACATTCTTCATCATCGATGGAAAAAGGATCGTACAGTTTGCTCCTCGGTCGCGATTGGATTCATGCGAATTGCTATATACCATCGACCATGCATTAGTGTTTGATTCAATGGCATGGAGATGACGTTGAACTGGTTCACGCTGATGAGTCCGTGAGCATCGCAACAGCCGATCTAGTCTTTTGGGAACTAGGAGACTTCGAATGTTTTTCTGGCAAGTCATGGGAAGGGGGCTTCATTAAAAATTAGCAATGAAAGCCAACAGCCGATGCAAGCGATCAGCCCTGAGAGTTTATTTTAGTGAAAAATCACGGCTTCACATCGGCCATTGGATTAAAGGAAAAATAAGCGTTGAGTCTTGGAGATGGGTTTAGGCCGACGTATGTGAATGCTGAGTCAAAGTGTGAGTGCGATTCAGAGTTAATGGATTTCTTAAAGAAGTTCTGTTTTGCTTAATAGTACGCTTGACCTAGGTTGATTGATCATTTGACCTTTGATATGAAAAAGTTCTGCGGGGTGTTATCCTAACATTTGATCAACCCTTGATAGCCGATTCGTTCTTGGCTCTAATAGCCGGTATCAGAAAGGTATCGCCTCTAGTTCAAAAAACGAAAATCTTCAAAGACAATAAAAGCCAATACGATATGTATCGCCTATAGAGCAAAAATAATCATACACAAGAGCATTACATTGAGGCACATTCATGAAAGAATAGGAGTCTTTGTTCATCAGATTACCCTAAATACAAACTAATCAAAGACCTTGTTCACCACATCCTGAGCGGATGTGATGTCTACTATGGCCTCCGCTGCCATGGTGAATTCTTCAAGTAGGTCCTCATGCTCCTCAGGGCCATAGCCCATTGGGAAACCAGTCTCCATGGCATGGAGCTCGTACCCAGTTTGGACTTGTGCCGCGGTCAGCGCCACCGCCGCACCATGATGAACGCCGTGGAGGGCGATCTCCCAAACGCGGACCGGGATGTCTTGGAGATGAGCATTGATAGGGGAACCCCGCACATTGACGGCATCCACGGCCGCATTCACCGCCAGTTGGAGATTGGAATGAGGCGTTCCTGGAATTTATCTTACCTGCCACCATGGCATCAGACTCGGCTAGCCACGCTCGGACGACGCTGGCCTCCTCCTCTGCCACGTGAAGGGTGGCCTGAGAGACCTTGAGGCAAATCTCTAGTTGCCCATTCTCCTAAGTCGCCTCGATATAGCGATCCTAAGCCATCCTCCACTCATGAAGGTAGCGCCAGGCGTCGTCGCCATTGTAGGAGTTGGAAGAATCCGATGATGAGGCCGGCACAGAAGATGTGGCATCAGAAGGCCCACCGGCCCTGGGAAGAGGATAGAGACTATCATTCACAATAAACCTGTGGGCGAGTCAGAACTGTTCATCATCATAAATAAGAAATGTCAATCTCACCTCATGCGTCGGAGACACTGGTTCATCGGCACATTCTCTTATGGGATTTCCTCCGCCGCGCACTTGCCTCGGTTGCCTTCTCCGGCCATGAAGGATGATTGGATCTACAAAAGGGAGAAGAAAAAACCGCTACAGGATTTCAGCAGGCAGAAAAGAGCAAAGGAATAGTTGCGAGTGGAGATATGTTCGAGGCCGAAACCACCGGCTGGTATTTGAAGACCTAAAGCGAAGAGGCAGACGCCTTGGGGTGCGTAAAAGGCAACCGCAATTAATGGAAGGCGAAGCGCCACTTCACTAATGCCGATGGGAGTACGGCATTGAGCAACTGAAGGCAAGAAATCGAAGGATTCTCTTAATGAAAGCCGTGTTTTTAGACTTGATTGGATTAGAAGTCTGGGATCGGCTGTATCAAATCAGCTCTTTAGCCGAAAAAAGAAGCGTAATTAAATAACAGAGGGTATGATCAATTCTACACAAGATACGTGTTGACATGCACATCTCAAGTCTGGAACATCATGGGTCGCTCTCAATATTTCTAGCCGAATAGCATCAGCTCCCGCGATCTGTTTGACTTCTTCGGCTAATCTAGGGATGCTCTCGAAGACGTACTTATGACGGCCAAAAGCGAGATAGCCGGTATGGTCACTTAATCAGGGGAAACCTTATTGTATCAAGCGTTGTGCGCTTAGTGCATTTTGGAAACACTGAGAGGAGAGGAAGGATTCGACAGAGCAATCGAATGGGGAATATTTAAAGGAATATTACCCTAACATTTGGATTAATACTTGATAACCAATTTGCTCGGTTGATAGCTCTAATAGCCGATACCAGAAAGGTATCGCTTCTGGTGCAAAAATAAACCCACAAGGGTATAAGCCGGTACAATGTGTATCGCCCGCAGGAGCGAAGCAAACATGGACAGAGTGATGCATATAGTATGAAGTACGAAACAAAAGGAAAAATCACTCAAGACAAAGGAAGTGTTTGCTAATATCACTTATTACAAACTACAGGCCATAAAACACTTTGGCTATTATATCATCGGCCTGGGAGATAAAGGTTACAGAGTTGGCGGCGTCGGAGAAATCCTCGACCAGGTGCTCATAATCTCTAGGATATCTGGTGGCTGAAGCTCCATGGGGAAGAAGCCAAAAATTATGGCCGGAGTGGACTTGCGCAGCAGCCAGTGCCATGGCAGCACCATGATGAACGCCATGAAGAGCAACTTCTCTAACATGGTTTAGGATGTCATACAAGCGAACCACCAGAACGGTGCCCTTGGCATTGACAAATCTCACCGCATGGTCCGCAGCTAAACGGAGGCTTTCCAGTTGAGCCGATAGATCTAAAGGATTTAAGAAAGAGGTGATCAGGATCTTGGAGGCAAAAGTTAAGAAGACATAGAAAATTATGGTAAATGTCTCACCAGCAATTCTAGCTTCAGCCTTGGCCAGCCTCTCCCGCACCGGGTTGGCCTCAGGAGGTGATCGGCCCTGAACTATGGCCAGAGCCGACTCTGCAATAGCGAGGCAGTCGGCAAGTTTCTCGCCGGTCTGGTCAATGGAGGCGATCAAGTCATCATCTCTCGGCCTCCTCAGATAGCGGGGAAGCTGGCGACAAATTGGTGCTGAGGATGACCCCAAAGGCTGAGCAGAGTCAGCCCTTTGCTTTGAAATGATAGGAACATCACAAGGTGCACCCTCTTGACGATGGGTGTGCTGGCACGATGAAGCAAATCCATCGAGAGCCTCCTCAGCAGATCTATTGTTGTTCTTCATGATCTCAAACCTATGGAAGAGCAGGAACTACACAAAGGACGTGGAAGGTTTGAGATGAAATGAGTTGTTTTTTGATCCCTAGCCGTGGCCCATGTATATAGCCCGGGAAGGCAAGGAGATAGATTTTGCCAGGGGTGTGAAATTGAAATCAGATACGGAAACGGATCGACGCTCTAGGAATTCAGGGAAAGGATAACGAAGAGATAACAGATTCGGACTCATTGCTTCCCCAAGTTGCAAAATATTGTGGATAGATACAAAAGGTTTACATTCATTAGCAATCAGCCTACCAAGGTTTCTTTGGATTAAAGGGAGTTCGAATACCAACAAGGCCAAAAATCACCATAAACCAAGTCACATCGGCCCGCTAATAAAATTATAACAGAGAAGTGAAAAAACCACCTACCTAACAGATGCCCAGCTGATTTCTCGGTGACTGGGAAACCGCTGGAAAGAAGCTTGTGGCTTTCCCAATGGGCACTTGAATGAGCAAACAAGGGAAATGTGTCCACACATTTTGGCCCTTGCAAACACTAGAACAGCTCTGCGAGCATGGAGAGAAGACCCAGGCGATGTCACAAGGATTCTTCTAACCGCAGTAGCTGGTTCTCTTGCTCGACAAGGTGGTAAGATGGGAGACACAATCACCCTATGCACAAGAATTCTTCTAACCGCTCAAGATCTTCATGGCAAAAAGATAGTCCATGGAGGGTCCAGCGGGGTCAGAAGCACTCAAGGGGCCATATAGAAGAAAAACATGGTTGAATTGTTGAAGTGCTCTCGCCAGGGTCGGATAGACATCTTATAGCCGGCCCGAAAAAATGAATCCAAGTGCCCGTGAAGCAGTGATGCTCTTGTAAAAGTTTTGAGGCATAGGCTCATGAGCTGCAGGCGGTGACAAACAGTAGACCCCAGATCAAGATTCTCTACCCGTGACTGCGGATGAATTAGGGATACAGACATGATAATTTTGGAATAAAATTACTTTTATCCCAAAATTGGGGGGCATGTGTTTACACCAAAATTTGGAAGGAGTCTTGCAGAGACTTAAAAAGCTCCTAAAATCATGTCATCAAGGGAGTAGTTGCGTGCAGATCGGAATTAGCTGATTCGAATGTAGCCCCGGGATCGGCTTTCTTCAGGCAGCGCTGATAGATAATGACAAAGGCTACGATCGGCGCCAGGACGAAACATGATGGACTCTACAAAAAGGGAAAGATTAGAGTCCAAGTTATCTTAAATTAGGAATGTTTTCTTTTATGCCAAAAAATTGTAATGAATCGTGTTCGAGTAGGATTCTTGTTTAGACTCTGGGTACAAATACCAAACCCCGGCTATTGTAAAAGAACAACAATCAATCCAATATACAAGTTATTTACTTTTTCGGCTCCAGCCACCCCTTAGGAGTAGGAGTAGAGTAGATCTCGGCGAGTTCTTCAGCAAGTATGGCTGCATCGATCTGGTCGACCTCCACTGCTTGTTGTAAGTACTGTCATGGCTTATACCTCTGTTCATATGGCTGCATCGATCCAATCGACCACCACTGCGACTCTGGTATAAGTTAGTTATCGATTCTTGCCTAGTTCAAGTATGGCTGCATCGATCTGGTCGACCCCCACTGCATGAACTAGATCAAGGCAAGTTATCGGCTCTACCATAGAAGGGCAGTCTTTGGTAGATTCATTAAGTTACTGATATTACTTATTGCTTTCATTATTTATCTGAATTACAACAATATCACTCTGCCCAATTGGGATTGATCTAGATCGGTCTTATATCTTGCTTAGCCCATCATCTGTTAATCTGAAACTGATCTAATCTATACCTTAAACGATGAGTTACGTTTTATCGGCTATTTTATGTCAATCTTGATCGTGCATAGCGTGCGGTTAAAGCATGTTGTGTCTTGAGTAGATTTATTGGCTAGCGAGAACCGTTCCATGGCCTGTGTGATTCTTCCTCACACCCCACTGTTTGCACCGTGAAGTGGGGATCGTTATTTGATAGATCTATTCCTAATAAGGCATGACTTTAACTGTGTGTTATGCCTGAATCGACTGTTTTAGCCGATATCGAGTGCTTTCACGAACAGTTCGCATCACGAGACTGTTGAAGTAAAGATAGGTTGAAAGATATGTTAGCCCCATGATCTTATTATTATATTACGGCCTGCATGATTCTGCCTCATGCGCCACTGATGTTAGTAATGAGTTAGGGTCATCGAGTCTATTGTTATTTCTACGGCCTACATGATTCTGCCTCATGCCCCACTGGTCATAGCGATAGTTGAGATCTAACATGTTCATTAGATTTATCTTTATTAAACGGTTAAGTGATGTTGAATTGTTTCTTTATATAAAAGGAGTTCGGTTGCTTGTAATCATTGGCTCAGCATAAACCAATCATTGTCGACATCTTATTGCCATTGATTAATATCTGCTCAAATAACGACTTTTATCTTGAATGATAACCGATTCTTCTTATACAACCCAATGAGTTTTAACCGATTTATTCTCATGAATATGCTAGAATCGGCTGTTTAGTCAATCTCTCATATCAGCTCTCAGAGCCACACATTCGGGACTGTCTAGCAACACCGGTAAGTTCCACCCTTAATTACTGATGAGCTTTCTATCCTTGTCAATTATAGGGTCAAATTGACTGGCACGTCTCCGGAGGAGTGCACAGGATCGACCAGCCCTACGCTGAAGCTAGGTGGATCTATACCTCCATCTTGCAGATCCTTCCGGCTTGCTGCCTGTGTCCTCGGCACGGGACAAAAATTATGTGTTGACACACTCATTCTGATGATGCTCTTAATTAGATTGTAGAAGAAGATAGTGACTCTAGTGATGATCTTATGGCAATCACTGTGCAAGCATTGAATTGAACTAAAGGCTTTAAAACCATCAGGTTGAGAGGCCACCTAGAGGGCAAGGAAGTATTCATGCTAGTTGATTCAGGAAGCTCACATAGCTTCATCAATGATTAGTTAGCCTTGCAGTTAAAATCTTGGAAGAAATTGGCAAATTCTATTCATGTCCATGTAGCTAATGGGGAGAAAATAGCATGCACTCATGAATTAGTTGATCAGACTTGGGGAATTCAAGGGCACTCTTTCTGTTCCATGTTCAAGATATTACCTCTCAGTGGATATGATATCATATTAGGCATGGATAGGTTGAGCCTTCACAGTCCCATGCATATCCATTGGGCTCAGAGGTGGATGAAGTTTAGTTACAACCAAGTTGAGATCAAGCTACAGGGTATTACTTCTGCAACTCATTTTGGACCACCACTACCGTCTTATCAACTCCAAGCTTTGGACACATCTGACTCAATACTGTACTTGGTTCAGTTGCAACCTGTTCAGTCTAGTGAACCTAAAACTTCAGAAATTCGTTCAGATTTGTAGCCTACGCTTGAGAAGTTTTAGGGTGTCTTTTCCCCTCCTTCAGAGTTACCTCTTTCTAGGAGTGGTGATCATAGGATTCCTTTACTTGAAGGAACCCAACCATTCTATCTCAGGCCCTATCGGTATAATCCTACACAGAAGGACGAAATAGAAAGTGAGATCAAAGATTTGTTGGCAAAAGGGTGGATACAACCAAGCACCAGTCTGTTTTCTTCTCCAGCCTTACTTGTAAAGAAGAAAACAAGCAACTGGCGCCTATGTGTGGATTTCAGGAGGTGTTGAATGCTCAAAGCATCAAGAACAAATACCCTACCAATCATAGAAGAGCTTTAGGATGAACTGCAAGGTGCTTCTTGGTTTACATCCCTTGATTTCTATTCAGGCTTCCATCAAATTAGGATGGCTCAAGGGGAAGAATTTAAGACTGTATTTTAGACCCATAGTGGCCATTTTGAATATAAGGTCATGCCTTATGGGGTCACCGGAGGGCCTGCTACCTTTCAAACAATCATGAATGTGATTCTGGTGCCATTACTTCAAATTTGTGCAGTAGTATTCCTGATTTATAGTAAGATCGACCTGGGAAGAGCACCTGCAACATGTTTCAGCTATTTTAGAAACATTATAGAAGCATCACTTCCATGTTAAGCTTTCTAAAAGCTCTTTTGCCTAGCAACAAATCAGCTATCTAGGTCATGTCATTAGCCCCAAAGGAGTATCTACTGACTCATCCAAGATTGAGATTATCAGAGATTGGCCCCAACCTCAGAATGTTAAAGAACATAGAAGCTTCTTGGGAATGGTGGGGTATTATAGGAGGTTTGTCTCACATTTTGGTCTTATCAGCAAGCCCCTAACCAATTTGCTCAGGAAGGATACATTATATGTTTAGACCTCTGAGACTAAGTCCTCATTTCAAGCTCTGAAACAAGCTCTCATATCTACCCCTATGTTGGCCATGCCTAATTTTTCTCTATAGTTTGTGATAGAAACTGATGCTTCCTTAAAGGGAATTGGTGCTCTTCTTCAACAACAGGGACACCCTATTGCTTATGCTAGTAAGGCCTTGGGTACTAAAGCTTAGTGTTTGTCCACCTATGAAAAAGAGTGCATGGCTATACTCACGGTAGTTGAACAGTGGCGACACTACTTACCATCAATACCTTTTCTAATTTGTACTGACCAGAAAAGTCTCACTCATTTGGATGATCAGAGATTATCTACACCCTGGCAGCACAAGGCCCTCACAAAGCTTATGGGATTAATTTACAAAATTGTCTATAAAAGGGAGTGATAATAGAGTAGCTAATGCCTTGTCAAGAAAGCCACAAGCTGCCACCTATGATATTGCAGTGTTAGTTATCAAACCACTCTGGTTTTAGGAAATTCAGCAGGCATATATTGAAGATCCAATTACTAAGCAACTACTGTATGAATTATCCATGAATTCTACTCAAGGGCCTTATACTCTTCAAGATGGCCTCATTAAGTACAAAGGAAGATTGTGGCTAGGTACTACACCTTCTCTCCATTCTAAGGTCTTGAATTCCCTGCATCTAGTGCCATAGGAGGTCATTCAGGTTATGAGGTCACTTACAAAAGAGTCAAAAATCTTTTTGCTTGGCCCAAACTCAAGGATACAGTTAAAGAGTTTGTAGCCCATTGCACCATATACCAACAAGCTAAAAATGATAGAGTAAGCTTACCCTAGTTTACTTGCTCCATTACCCATACCTAATGGGGCATGGCAAATGGTCACTCTTGGTTTCATTGAGGGTCTTCCTAAATATTCCTCCTACAATTGTATCCTAGTGGTGGTAGACAAATTCTCTAAGTATGCCCATTTCCTTCCTCTATCCCACCCTTATACAACCGTCCAAGTTGCTATTCTGTATATGAACAATGTGTTTAATCTTCATGGCCTCCCAAATGCTATGGTTTCTGACCATGATAAAATCTTTACCAGTCATGTCTGGCAAGAACTATTCAAGTTATTAAACACTAATCTTCGAATTAGTAGTGCCTATCACCATCAAACCGATGGCCAAATAGAAAGAGTGAACTAATGACTTCAAACATACCTCAGATGCTTTGTCAATGTCTGTCCCAACCGTTGGTCTCAATGGTTGTCCCAACCGTTGGTCTCAATGGTTGTCTCTTGCGGAGTACTGGTATAATACTTCTTTCCATTCCTCCTTGGGCAAGAGTCCATTTGTGGTTCTATATGGTCATGAGCCTAGACACTTCGGTGTGGACATTACTCAATCCTACTAGGCCAGCGATCTTACTTCTAGGTTGCAAGAACATGACTTGATGCAATAGCTTGTTCGGCAACACCTTATTAGAGCCCATCACAAAATAAAACTCCAAGAGGATAAGGATCGCTCAGACTGAGTCTTTCAAGTTGGGGATATGGTGTATCTCAAGACTCAGCCTTATGTTCAGACATTGTTGGCTCCAAGATCCTCGAACAAGCTTCCCTTTAAGTTCTTAGGACCATTCTGTATTGTGGAATGTATTGGTCAGTCAGTGTATCATCTTTAGCTGCCAGATGACTGTCTAATTCACCCTATTTTCCATGTTTCCCACCTCAGGATGGTAGTGGCACCTGACACAACAGTAAGCTCTACTTTTCCTGACCTTACTCATGAGTTTTAGGTTCCTATGGCTATCGTGGATCATCATTTATGATAGAACAAGGAGACCATGTACCTTAGGTTTTGGTGCGCTGGTCTCATATTCTAGTCGAGCTTGCCACCTAGGAAGACGAAGCCCATCTACGTTAGTAGTTTCCACACGCACCAGCTTGGGGACAAGCTAGTTCTCAATGAAGGGGGATGTTACCGTCACCAACCTAGCTCCTATCCCTGATGAAGCCCTGGAGATGCCTGAAGAGCCGGTGCTAGACATTAACGAAACTAAAGAAGTGAAAGCCCTAGTTTGGTTTTGGATAATTGATGAAACCTAAGTGTACTAACCTTTGTCATTAAGTGATGAATATGAGCTAGGTTGGTACACACCAAGTGATGGAGCTAGATGATGGTCAAGGTGGCGGTGATGGCCAAATGAGATGATTACATGCTCTAACATGGAAAAGAAGAAAGAGAAAAACAAAATAGGCTCAAGGCAAAGGTATAAACTTAAGGCCATTTTGTTTTGCTAGTCAAGACGCAATAGAGTGCATGATCGGGTTTAGGATAATAACCGTACTATAAAGAGGGGAAATCTTTAATTACAATGGTTATCTACTGCCACTAGGTATGAGTCTCATTTACATATACATTGCGCTTAGTGACGTGGTGAGATGTGTGAGTCATATTTGCATATAAATTTTCTTTGTGAAAAGCTATCTCAAGTGCTAAATTTGGTTTGGTGCTTTTTGGGAAGAGATAGCACTTGTTTTGGGCATGTTGTGAAGTCTAACTAGAAATTCTTGCTCATAGTGCCAATTATTCCAGGCAGGGGTGCTCTGTTGTTTGGTCATAATTAGCTAGAAATTTAGTTGCCCCAAACTGGAATTTCTAGTGCGGGACTCCTCCTACGCCAACGGTCAAATGCATGTTCGCCTGGAAATTTTTTTCTGCCAGAGCTGGAATTTCTAGTTGAGCTTAGATCTACTTCCCCTAATGGTCTTGTGCATGGGCTGAGGGGATTTAGGGTTGGAAAAGCCCCCTTTCTTCCTCCAACTTGCTCTTTCTTCTTCCCCATTGTTCATTTGAGTTCCCCAAAGGAAGAACAAGCTCTCTCCTCTCTCAACTCTGTCACTCCCAAGGATTTGTGCTCCATTCAAGTGAGAGATCGAGTTCTAGTGTTGATCTTGAGAGCTTCTAGAGCATCTCCTCCCTCTCCTCTCCTTTTCAATGCTTGGTGCTCATTCATTGAGATTGGGGAAACCCTAGTGTGTGCATTTGAGATCTCATTTGGTGGCACTAGGTGGTGATTATGGATTTCTTATCGCTCTTGGTGATTGCCGTCACCTAGATAGTTGGTGATTTGTTGATTGGTGTGGGGATTTGGTGATTGTGTCTGCCCCCAATAAAGGATTGTATTTGTGAGGGGTTCTTGACCTTTTCCCCATGGGAGATCACAAAAGGTACTCTAGTGGATTGCTCGTGTCATTGAACTACCTCACTTGTGGGTAGGTTCTTGCAGTGTCCATTTGTTGGATGAGGTTCGTGCAACACCTCTTAGCTATCGAATCACCAAGTGTTGGTTGACACAATGGGGACTAGCATGCCGGCAAGCACGTGAACCTCAAGAGAAAAATCTTGTGTCTCTTATGTCATCATATTGTGATTGGTTCATTCCTCGACACGGTGGTATAATCACCCTACTCACTCCATTACTTTCTTATAAACTAGTTGTAGCAAGCTCTTTAGTGTAGCTAGATTTGAGAGCTTGCTTGGTAGCTTAGTTTCATCTAGTGGAGCTATTTAGTGTAGCCTTGTTGAGAGCTCTTAGTGAGTAGTGACTTAGCCTCTTGTGTGCCTAGAGATCATAGCAACTAAAATTGTTGGGTAGGTGGTGTAACACCCTAGTGTTAAGCATTACATTTGGCACTTGCATTTCATGAGCACAAGAATCATCCAAGCATTCATGAGCATGAGCATATGGAATTTCATCTTATTCTTACATATTATCACATGTGATGTTGATTATATACATGCATATGCTTGTGACAATGTGTGACCAATGCAACTGATGGTTGTGAGGTCACAAAAACACCTTAGACACATCTAGGATGGTAAATGGAACAATGTTTGTATTTATGACATGGGCCAATTTTGGTTCTAAGTCTTAGTTTACTCAAAATGTCATTTTTAATGATGCTAGTTTGACCAAAGTTGAACAGTAGCTTAGATTATTTGCATGGCAGTGCACCCTTAATAAAAGTTATAGTTCTTGACATGGGTAACAAACTTTATTTAAGGGTCATGATCTAATTCAGTGCCTAGCATGGTCAAATAGAGCCCACAAGTAGCAATGAAATGTTGTTTTCAAACTTAGAAATTTTGCTAAGTCTAAAGCTGGTTTTTAGTTTCAAAGTAGACTACTTTGGACCATTGTAGTTTGAAACCCATGATGAATTAGACAAAACTAATTTAAGCAATCTTGTAGTACTCATATAGCTCTACACCTTGTATTACTGAAGTTTTCACAAATTCACCACATATTAGGAGATAGAGGAGAGGGATGATGGCAGTTTCAGCCGATTGAATCGGCTTCACCGATTCAAATTGGTCGGGCTCGGTGGCCGACCGTGTGCAGGCCACGACCACCAACTGGTGGTCGTATGCAAGCACTGGGCCCGCTGATCAGGCCGAACGGGAGTGAAGAGGGAGGCGACTCCACTGCTCCCTCCCATTCTCACTCTCTCGCCTTCGCTCTGCCTCTCTAGCGCTCGCCGAAGCGAACTAGAGCACCGCACCGTCACCACCGCACCACCGCCATGCTCCCTCGCCATCCACGTAGCACCGCTACCCAATCCACCTCACCCACACCTTCACCACCACCTCCTCCACCCCCCCCCCCGAGCCGCTAACGCCATCGTTTGAGCATGGGTAAGGCCGCATTGCGCCATCGCCGTCGCCGCCATGGCCGCAGAGCGACGTCGAGCTCCGAGCTCACCGATGGGTAGCCACCACCATAGCATCTCTAACCTTTATCTCCCTCGTCTGGTCATCGCCATAGGGATTAGCTGCTAAGACCACAGCCGGCTTAACTGCTACCACTGCCATCACGTAGGAACGCGCTGTCGCACCGAGTGCGCCCGCCATGGCCACGAGCTCAAGCTTGCCACGGCCGGCCCTTGCTAGATCCTGTCTTCCCCTTCCCTTTGTTTGTTTCTACACCACCGTGACCCATAGCACCTTCTCCTATGATGGAGACCCATCAGCAACCACCGTCTCATCGGAACGACAAGCACCACCACATGCGTTGTGTGCCGCCGTGCCGCCATGCACGTGGCCGGAGCTCATTGTCGCTCCACCGTGGCTTGATCCACACCATAGAGCTCCATTGGGGTCTGTAGAAGCTGTAGCCGCACTTCGCCTGGTCATGCCATCACCAGAGATGGTGAGTCCACCACCACGCGCCGGCGAGGTTGCTCCGGTGATGCGCCGAGCCAACTAAGGGTACCCTCGTTGAGGCTTGATGAGGCGAGTGTAGTGGTGATGACCTCACCGCCGGTGAGATATAGCCGGTCAAACACCACGCTCTGCTCCTGTGTCACTGACGTGTGGGACCCGTTGATCATGGGGCCCAGCTATCGGCACCTCTGGGTGCACTAGACCGGGTGCACCTAGTTGCTGGGCCCGATTTGAAATTTGATTTTCTTTATTTATTTGCACAGATTTGAATACAATCTTCAAAAATTTATATCTTGAGTTAGGAGTGTCCAATTTGGGTGAACCAAATTTTGTTGGATTCATCATGAAGTTTACTATTTGATAAAAATATTAAACCTACTGTTTTGGAATATTTTTCTGGTATAATTAAATTGAGCTAGATAAGTGCTTTGAAATTTGTTTCTATCTTGTAAAATGCATAACTAGAGCTAGAGAAGTGCAACAAATGTGATTCCAATTTTAATGGTCTTGTGTTGGCATGCTCTAGCTAGGAAAAATACTAAACCTATAGTAAGCATGCTTGGAATATGATCTTGATATTTAAATTGAATTAAATGCTAGTTTCTGGTGAAATTAATTGGGGTAAATATATGTAACCTCTGAGCATGAAATTATTTACACAGTGTTCTTGTGCTATGGTGAAAGTAAGAAAAATATGAAATATGTTGTTTGACACTTTTCACTAGGCTAAACTATTTATGCTAAAATAAGTCTATGCAACTTATCATTTTTGTAGAGGTTGGTCTACTTATCCAAAAGACATGAAATTTATAAAGTAGACTATTGGGGTTATATGTAAGCTACTTTAATTTTCTCAGAAATTATTGAGCACTAGAAATATTTATCCTCTAAATCACCCTATCATATAAGGAAAATTAATAAATGAATATAAATAAATTATTTGGGCTTAACCATGATGTTTTCTAGGGTTCTTGTGATGCATATGATCTGTTGATGTTAGTAGTGGGGCTCAGAAATAATTGGTTATAGGCATCTAGTTAATTATGGCTCTATAATTCAATTGGATGACTGCATGTATAGTTTCTGTTGTCATGGTGTTTTCATAATGAAGATGAAGTTTGTTGTGAATTTTGTTAATAACAAAGTTGTAGATAACTTACTTATATTGCTTGTCCTAAAATTTTATGGTCATAGGCCGAATGGTTTAAGAGTTATAGCTGTTAGAAGTCTGCTATCAGATTTGCTTATCCTCTAGACAGATCTAAAAGATTGAATTGTTTGACCTAGATAGCTACTGAATCACCTTAAGATGATTAAAATAAGGTTTTAGGCAATTTCATAAGCCTTCCATAAAGTCCATAATCATATTGTTTGGATGTGTATAACTCTAGTTATGGTCAAAATAAGTAGCTATCGTCTTGCAGCCCCAAAAATGCTAAATAGGTGTTTGTTTAATTACTAGAGAAGAGATATGCACCTACTCAGTAAAAGAAAGTTAATCTTGTTATCTCCCTAATACCATGTTGTTAAGGACATTTATGTTTATGCATCATATCATATCATCCATATCATTACCATGCATTCTTGTATCTTATTTTGCGCTCATGCATATAGGATCGCTAGAAGGAATCACACTCTTGGAGTTTGAGGCAGAGGAGGAGGAGAATCAGGAGGCACCACAACAAGTAGCCCCCAAAAGCAAGGAGCAGGCTCCTAAGGAATTACCTCTTTTTTGAAAGGCAAGCCCCGGAGTAGTCTAAGCCTGCTATGTTTTTACAAATATCACTTGAGTCCTTTATGTTTGATGCATTAGGTTATAAGAGTTGGCTGGAAACACTTGATACATAGAACTATCTTATCTAGAAATATACCTTAAACCCTGTGTAGGTCCAGGATCGAATATATGCTTAGACATCCTTAGACTGGTAGAAGTTGGGTGATTTCTTGTCACCTGTAAGATATAGGTGGATATCGAGAGCACGGTTGGCTATATTGGCTATCGTGGAAAATAACTATGGGATGTTATCTAAGTGGAGACCAGGTGGGATCTTATATGCATATGGTCTGGGTTAGCTATGTTGATCTCGTCTGTGTCGATTAAGGACCGTACCGTTATTGGTGCTTCTATTGAGATTTAACGCATGCCTCTCACTTAGTTGGCCGGATAACTCGTTCCGACCGTGAAGTCGAGTAGCTCAACTTAGGCCGGGCCTTGTTATGTTAGAGTTCACACTCTGGATGTTAGTAAGGATGTGCGGGGAGCCAGACGTGAGCCCAAGGGTAGGTCGGGCCTAAACGTCCTATCAGCTGGTTGTCCCTGGTCGTGCGACACTGATCGAACCCGCGAAATGTGTACCTAGGTTGTACCAAAGGTGACCCGATGCGACCCCGATGGGGAAAGTGTGGGTTTGTGTTAGGAATAACTGCCCAGCTGGTTGCAACCGATTCAAATCACTGTCTCTCCCGGATAGTGAGAAACTCGACTAGTCCCAGCATCATAGTAATTGGTCTATGGAATTTGATGGTTATATTGGACATGGGAATGCTACACCGGCTATGGTTATTATTGTGATGCTACATAATGATATATCACATGTTTGACATAGGTTAGTTGTTAATCTAGAGGTGAATAACTATAATTCACTTGATAACCGAATTATAAAATGTATAGTTGAACTAGTGGCTTTTTATGCAAAATATTGTCAAGCTAACTCCACTTATAAAGCCTTGCATGATCCTTGGAGTCACATTATTTTTGATTTATGATGGATAAGTCTAGCTGAGTACCTTCTTGTACTCAGGGTTTATTTCCCACTTGTTGCAGATAATACAGTCTATCATAGATATTGAAATAACTGCTTCTGCCCCGCTGTGGACGAGGAGTAGGCCATGGGTAAGGCGCTTCTATATATCTAATCTATGATGCTTTTATGGGATGTGATCATAAACTAGCAAGTATTTGAACAATGGTGTGAGATGTTAGTTTCAAAACTACCTTTGCTTCTGCTACTACTTCATTTGAACTTGGTTTGTAATAACTTTAATTGTATTCCGATGTATGGTGAGGTATTTGTGAACTTTATGTAGTATGCGGCATGTATGTTGAATCATATATGATCTTGGTTGTATGTTGACGATGAATCGAGACCCTTCGTGGTACTCAACGGACTACCGGGTTAATATGGGCTCAAGTATGACAGTGCGATCGTTTCAGTGGTTGCCATTGTACTTGTGCTCTTATAAATTGGTCGGTTCTATCACAGGTGGCTTGCAACCCTTATAGAGCTATAGCAAAAGTGCATTTCGCCATTTAGGTTACTAACCTTGTGCTCTAGTGTTATTGTAGAGATTTTTTATAGGCTATTCACCCCCCCTCTAGCCATTTAGGACCTTTCAAGAAGGTGAAAGGAAGGAAGAAAGGTCGCCAATGGGCCAAGAAGAGCAATCCACTGGTTCATGGGCTGAACTAGGTGAACCAAGACTGGCCCTACATGGCCCAAATCGAGGTCCAACATGTAACGGCTCCCTCTTGTATCGCTGGAGAGGACAAGTGTGACTTGAACTCGGTCATATCTCCGAACCGTACCCTGCGGGCGGCGTTGACGGCGAGAGTGGCAGTGCCGGCGTCTTGAGACCATGATCCACCAACTTATCAATATTCGTAATAGATAGTAGTCTGTTTACATCGTTTTAATGTTTCACTAGCTAGCAAACGTGTCTCTGCGTTGCATGAAAGTCAGTACATTTTGAAATCAGATTTCATACGAATAATGGATGCGAGTTGTTCTAACTCATATAAGTACGAACCATTGATCAGGGTCATATATGGGATGCGAGATACGGATGGCACAAGGGCAGGTGCGACACTCAAGACTATGAGAAAATCATTTTTCTATCCCTATCCTAGTTCTTATTCTATTCACTGCAAATGTGCATGGGTTTAGATTCATCATTGAGCTTATATGTGAAATTTGAGTGCGTTCTGCTTGTTGAAGAGTTCGTGAGGAACTGGCTAGGTAATGAGATGGACAGGTTTTTTGGACATGACGAAGGAGGCCAGGCCATTCCCCTGCCACTCACCATCATGTACTACGTGGAAATGAGAGCTAACAAACAAAGGTCGCCGAGAAAGATCAGGCAGTGTTATTCTTGTTCTGTGCCGACGCCGACATCAACACCTTGCATTGTTGTGGACATAGATGAATAGTTGCTGGTCTGCTAGATGGAACGCATGGCTATTCAGTTGGAACGTGATGTTGGTGAGCATGAGCCTTCCATATGACTCGACCACGACCAAGTCATCGAGGTCGAGCCCTGCGTCGATGAAGTTGTTAGTATATAAACTGACCTCGTGGTGGGGCAACTTTGATAGATAGGATGGGTTGTGGGGTGGAGTTGGCAAGCATGTTTCATGCTCCCGATATGTTGTTCGGAATTGAGAAGGGCGGTGTCACCAGAATAGGGGTGGGCAGATGTCCGAATCCAACAGTCGCACGATTCAATATCAGTATATACTTAAAATATGGTGGGATGTGATATTTTAAACGATCTCAAATGAAATAGTTATTAACTTCAAAGTGTTGATCTCATCAAGTACTACAACTTTTATATTGACTTCTTACCCATTCGACATTGGCAACCATCAAAAGTATGATCTCGAAAATCATTTTTAATATTTGGATGTATCAACCATGTCAAGTTAAAATGTTATCAAGAACAAAGTTTTAAATCACTTTAAAGCATATAATTTTAATATAAGGTTTGTCTTGATCTGACTTTATATAAAAAAAATGTAAATATTTTAGTGCAAAACAATATAAATGGCAGTGACGGGTAATTCGTGGTTACACTGGTTGTGTTACCAAATGGTCTATTATTGTTTGTTGTAGCCAAAAACCGGTAGTGAAAACATAACTATCACTGCCAGTTGTAGCACGAACCAGAGATATACAGCAGTGTTTGGAACAGGGAGCTAGTAAATCCCAATGACAGACGTAACAAACCTGAAATATGTTTGGCATGCAGCACAAATTACAACAACTACGTTCTTTCCCAACAACTCGTCCATGATATGGAAACGTTTCCTGCATTGCACACCTACCTGTGGAACTCATAGAGGCCATCATGCGTGCGGAAGGCCGTCTTGGCGATGTCAGGCAGGGTTCATATGGACCTGATGGTAACCCGAGCAGAGGTCGAGCTTAGTGAAGTATTTGGTGTTGTGGAGTTCGTCGAGGAGCTTGTCGAACACGGGAATAGGGAAGACATTGATAAGGATTGACTCGTGGAAGGGTAAGCGGTGGTGGATTGGATAAAAACTAGAATCACTCGGAGATCACTCAATATGATCAACTAGCACCGGAGATTACTCTACGGGTTTCTCAAAGAAGAGCTATGCTCAATTCTCGAATCATATCAATATCAGCAATATCAGCCAACCCTCTCAACTGATGGATTATATGGTTTATTCATACTAGAAACATCCCTCCTAAGAGTCCTCGGTTTCTCTCGCAGCCACAAAACAGCCTGTGCAGCTTCCACTAAAATGGTCATAACACCTAGCTCGGAAGTTTGAAAGATGCACTTTTTGTTGCGTTGGAAACTAGACTCATATATCTTTTCAATGATATAGCATATGAATGCAAGCTATAAATATTAATACCATCAAGCCACGAAATATAAGAGTAATTCTGCATGCTTCCGGTGGCCGTATCCGGCGTCCTTCTCTGGTCTCTGGTGATGCCCCTCTCTGGTAATGGTGGCCCCACATGACCGTCTCATTCTGTAACATGTGATTCTTTCCAGTTTGGTTTGGACACAATTAGAAACTAACCCAGATGGAATGATCGTGATATGGAACTTCCGGTGGGGTAGGTATATACTTAGAAAAGACATGCATTGGATGATTGGGATGTGGGTTCAACTTTGAAAACCCACTAAACCCGTTGGACCTTAGGGCAGTCCCAACGGGGCATTTCCATGGCACTAATGATGCTCTATTTAAGCTAAAAGTCTAACATGACATCCAAAATTAATGAGGAAAGAGTAAATTGAGAATAAATTGAGAAACAAAGTCAGCTCTTGAACCAAGGTCGAAGAAACCAGTAGTTTCAGCGATGTGGGGTCGTGTAGTTTCCTTCCATGTGGGTCCCGATCTGAAGGTCATCGTTCGCTCATATGCCTCACCGAGTCACCACCTGCCGCATCCTCGCGGCGCGCTGAGGCCACCATGTGCTAGCCGCATCCTCACGGTGTGCTGTGGTCGCCGTGCGCAAGCCGCTCTGACCTTTGTGATGCATCTGTGCGCGAGCAGAGAGCCTCCATCCTCCACCGGTGCCTCCCGCATCACAACATCCTCCCTGGCCTCCACGCGCCCCATAGATCTTGCCGTGATGCTAGAGTTGAGTCTCTTGTGCAGATCTTGAATACCAAGAAAGCCTTCCTTCCCCTACAGATACACGGAGAGAGAAAAGAAACTGATATAGCTTGACTTAAACCCTGTTTGGATCCATTGGCTGCTACTTTCTCTATTCTCTATTATAAAGGACACATGCACATCAAGATCATTACCTGACGCAAGGTTTTTCCTGATGGCCAAAAAAGAAAGGCCCAAAAACCGTCAGAAATCATATTTCTGATGGGCAGCCGTCAGGAACAAGCCAACAAGAACAGCTCGACAGGAAATGCTACTGTTTCCTGATGTTTAGCCGACTGGAAATCCTGACAGCCTATGTTTGACCAGTGATTTTACTAATAATTTTTAGTTATTATAACACAAACTTGATATAGTTAGATTTGTAGTTAAATCTAGTATCCAATTATCATAAGTTTATAGGTATAAATAATATAAAATAAGATAAATAGATAGTCAAAGTATAATTTCGGAGACAGTGTCATGTTAAGCTATGGCTTATAAAAAAGAATAGAGGGAGTAATAGTTAGCTAGCTAATAGGCCACAACTATATTAACTACTATTAGCTAGCTTTGTTCAACAAGCGAAATAGTGGTTAGTTTGGTTTTTAGCTAATAATTAGCTAAACTATTAACTACCTGTTTGGATCTAAGGAGCTTATTTTTAGCAGCTAACTATTATCACCTTAGATCTAAATAGGGCCGTAGAAGTGTTTGCTTGTAGCACAATAGAGATGATCAATTGATGGTGTGTGCCTCAGTCGGTTTCATGTCTCAAACCTGACTTTTAGTCTGGGTTCGTGTCGGGACTAAAGCCTCCTCCACTGAAACGACTTGGTAACCGTTCCAACCGGGACTAAATGGTGGAATTAGTCCCGATTTGTATTACAAACCGAGCTAGACTAAAGGTCTCAGGCCTTCCTTTAGTCCAGGATGCAATTTTAAACTGGGACTAAATATTTTTTTGGCCATTGACGAAAGGTTGTTTCTCTACTAGTGATTGTTCTTTCTCTATTGGGAAAAATTCATATCGCTTATGTTATTTAGCATTAGGGTAACCACATAGTCTGGATGAAGTCTATTTTATCAAGGAGCTTAGGTTAGCAAGGCCGAGATCTAGCAGGAAAGGTCAAATTCCCTATAATACAGTAAAATCACTTCTCTTTCTAGCCTTCGTGGAAGGAGCGGTGGTGATAAGGATGTACTCTTGATCCCATCATGGCGCAGTGCCTCAAATTTGCACACGCCAACCATTAGGCTTCCCCATTATTATTCGAACAAGAGTCAACTACCTAGCAGTCCATGATGTTGTCGCGTGTGCTATTTAGCTGCATGAACTATGAAATTGCATTTCTGGTTCATTAATGTCGTTAAGTATTTAAGTCATTCATTGTAGATCCATACCTCTCAACGTGTGGGCTGCCCTTAGTCCCTGTTTGGTTGAGCTATGACTTTTGAAAAAACTGTTGTGAGCTGTAGCTTTTGGAAAAGGTTCTAGGGGATAGCGGATGTGGGAAAAGCAGAAGGTCGTTTGGTTTTGCACAACTGTGGCTTTTAGAAAAGGTTCTCTGACTTACGAGCAGACCCCACGTATCATAGACGGCAACATGCATCTTCTTCCTCTCACCAGCAGGGATGCAACACTCACCTGCTGGGGCAGGCCGGCTCGCCCACCGGGGCTGGCTGTGCCACGCTCGCCGGCCGAGCCTGTCCACACCGCGTCGGCCGGGGAGGCGTGGGGGTGGAGCTGAGGCGGGTCGTGCGGGCGGCGGTGGGGTTCACCGGAGGTGGAGGGGCAACGGGGCCGCGGAGCTAAGGTGGGGGCTTACGGGCGGCAGAGGGGTTCGATGGAGAGGAAGGGGCAGCGGAGCAGGCACTACGTCAGAATAGCACTTCACTGCCGGTTCAAAACACCCCATCATTGTAGGATGTTGAACCGGCACAACCATACCGGCAGTGATGATGGTAAGATATCACTGTCGGTTCCTACAAACCGGCAGTGTTCTTCAACTTCACTGCCGGTTCTTTACACAACCGGTAGAGTTCAGTTCCACTAACACTGCCGGTTCATAAGACCATCCGACAGAGTTCGGTTCCACAAACACTATCGGTTTGTGTTTCAACTGGCAGTGTTCTCGTAAGAATCATAGCCGGTTTGTGACAAAAACCGGCAGTTCAACACTGTCGGTTTGTGTTTCAACCGGCAGTGTTCTCGTAAGAATCACTGTCGGTTTGTGATAAGAACCGGTAGTGATGTATAAGCCAACGCTGCCGGTTTGTGGCTCCAGCCGGTAGTGCCATCTTGGCCATCAGTGCTGGTTTGTTTCTAACAGACAGTGATGTTTACGACAACACTGCTGGTTTGCTGCTAACCGGTAGTGATGGCACATTCATATTTTATTGTTTTATAATTTATTTTAATTTATATTTTTTTGTGGAATCAAGTTTCGCTTTATATACACTATGTAGACGATAGGTCCATCAATATTAAACATTACAAATATTACTGTTACAGTTCAAATGTTCTTATCAAGATCTCGATCCCTCAAAATAAAAAAGAAATGTTCTCGGACTTCATAGATTGTGCAATGCTTTTCGGACTTCTTACAATAATCTGGCGAGCCGCTCTGGGCCATACTGGTCCTTGAACTTCACGGATTGTGCAATAGAAAATACTCCATCTTTTTCTAGTACCTCGGCTAAGATGAATTTTGCCAGCTCTGATTACAGTGCGACGATCTCCATGTCTAGCAGCCTTACGTGATTATATTTCTTGCGTTGTTGTTCAAAAAAGATGATATCCAATGAGAAATCAGTAAATTATTTTGTTGAATTATTAAGAGACATAAATGAAATGGGGATTATACACACGAACTTATCGGATTCTTCTGATTTCCTGCCGATGTAGCGAAGCATTGTCCACATTACATAAAACCTGCATTCATTGTTTCCCGCCGACTGTTTTAGGTACTTCCCCTCTATTTCAACAACCTTGAATGGGACCTGCGTCCCATCGATATGTCTTCTTTGAACACTGAGCAACATTAAAAGGAGAAACGATAGAAAGCGGTATGTGTGATTAGAAAACAATATGTTATTAGGATCGCTTACTAATTGAGCACTGGCACTAGTGCATTCAAATGATGAAATGATTTTTTCTTCGAGTCCCACACCTCGATCATATTTTTGGCAAAATTAATACAAATGAAGACAAAATGGTTGCTGCAATCACAGAATCCTAATTATCGAATAATCTTAACGAAAAAAGAAGCATAAAATTAAAAGCCGAGAACACATACTCATAGTTGTAGGCTAGAAGTATGTGAATTTTGTTCTTCATCTTGAATTCGTCGAAAACAACAATCAATCTCTGTTTCAGGTCTTCCATGTCACATGCATGGAGGTCTAGATATGTCTTCTCATTGACTCACATGGGGTCCAAGAAGCCTATGTTATCCCATTTGCTTTTTAGAATGCAAAATTTTGTTATACACCTAATTATGGGAAGTGGTCAAAAGTTAACAATTTATATCTCAAGAGAGTAGTTAATTGTAATATCGTGCATGTAGGGTACTTACATAGTCCACAACGTCAACATTTGTGTATCGAGAGAGCGTTTCTAGTATAGGTGGAACAAGCACTCTCACTCAACATCGAACTTCTCTTCTTTAGGATAATGAAAAACATGTGGCGAACGGATAATAACCTCAAAACCAAAGTCCTCCGTCTCTGTTGCTTGAGCCATGTAATATTCATGCAACTGGCGCATATATGTTGTCAAATTTTTATACTCGTCATCGGGAACCAAAAGATTGCCCCTTTCATACTTCATTGCTGGTGTTCCTATCCCTTGTACATCATAATAGATGTTCGCGGCCTCTTCCATGGTTAATTCAGGGTTGTCTTCGATGTACTTCTATATCTTCCTTAAATCTTCATTGTGTATTTCATCAGCTCTTATTGTAGCGTACTGATTCTGTGTTTGCCTTTTGAATTCGGACTTCAACAAACACGGAGGCAGTGAGGCACAAAGATTGAAGAAACTAACACAATCTTCCTTCGAGATGTGTGCTATAAATTTTCCTTCCATCAAGTTTGTAACGTTGCCATTGAATGACCTTTTTCTTTTTTGTTGGTCCACTTTGGGAGCATTAGCGACCGAATCCAAGGACCTTTTCTGCGACTGCGAGGATGCCCTTGATCTTATTTTGGGCTGAGGTGGAGAAGGAGGAGGATGACGACGAGAATTCTATTTTCCCGGGTGATGAAAATGGAGGAGGAGGAGTCTTCTCTTTTCTCAGGGCTGATGAAGATTGAGTCGGACGAGGAGGAATAGAAGAGACCTCTATCTTCTTGGGGTGATGGTAGGGGATGAGGAGGGAGTGATCTCTGTTGGGAGATGGTGAGTGATCATCGCTGGTGGGCGAAGACTTGTAGTCGTCCTCATCATTAGAGGACAATTGGTGGTCAAGCTTAATGAAGCGCTTGCGCCAGGCCACTTGAGAGCCCTTGTTATGACCAAGTTTTGGCTTGTCTTCTACTATGGGGTACTCAATGTGTATCTTGTTATACTTCTTATCAAGTACTCTGTCAATGATGACGCGAGCGTACCCCTGTTGAATTGGGCGGCCATTAATGGTCCCGTCTCCCATAGGCCAGGCCTGACCGAGTGCCACCTTGTCCTTTGTCCATTCATGACGGATGTACAACTTGACATTGACGAGTTTAGTGATGCCGTCCACCGGATGAGGCACATTCGCATCTTCTTCGTCGAGCGGGGTCAATCCGCAGCTGCTATGACCCTAAACTGTGGGCTAAAGGCAGTAGGAGTAGGGTTTTGTGGTACTCCTGACCCCTTGGACAGCAAAATTTGCTAGACTCATGCTTCAATAGTTGCATCAATCCGTGCGTCCATTCTATCTTCCATCTCTTTTAGTCGCCTTAAATACTCTGCCTCCTTATTTGCTCTACCCCTCAAGCGGCTCCGGTAAGTGTTAGATTCTTGGGGGAATGCTAGTTTCTAAGGAACAACACCGATTCCTCTAGTACGACTAGGGTGCTCCTTGGTTCCGAGTGCTTGGGTGAGCACGTCTTTCTCCCTATTAGAAGTGCGAGCCCCTTGCCTCACCTCCTCAGTTACCTAGGAGATCCTCTAGATGAGTTCACTCATGGGTTGATTTGTGGAGCTAAAGCTCCCATCCTCGGCATGACATACATTCCTCCCCATATAGTATATTACCGATCTGGGCTCCCAATCGGCGGTCTCAACCTGAACGCCTTCCTTAGCAAGGCGATCCATCTTTTTAAGTTCTGCTTCAAATTCTGGCATCTTTTTGGCGTAGCCACGAGAGCCGAGATGATGAGGATTCATCACTTTCTGCGAGTTCTCCTTATTCTTCCTACTTAGTTCTAAGTACTCCTCGGATAACCTATATTCCTTGAAATCTCTGCCAGAAGTCCTTCTATTTGCTAAACTGTCCACCATCGAAATCTGGCTCTTTATTTTGGAGGACAAAATTCTTGTACAATGTCCCCTTGAAATTCTTGAAGCATGTCCCCATGATTTCTTTTGCTTTTTTCTTGACTAACTCCTTGTCATACTCTGTTGGAAAAGTGAAATACTCTAGGATCTTGATATCCCATATGTAATCCTTCTCACTTTCGGGAACCCTCCACGGGTCATCATCTTTCCCAATTCACTTCCTGTACCTAATCGGGATGAAGACCCTTACAAGTAACCCGAGGATAGTCTTGTATTTGGTCAAAGCTATAGGCGGTGAGAGTGGATCCCCGAATTCATCAAATTCAGTTATGTGCCAGTGTGCATTCCTACCAACAGGAAGCTTTGACACGCCTCGCTTGGATCTGGCCTTCCTGCTACCCGAACCCTCTGCCTCCTCGGGCGGCGGAGGCTCATGCTAGAGACACCAAGTAAGCTATGACCCTCTCAATTGATTAGTGTGTGTGGCTACATAGTCACATGATACCAAAGTTACCTGGCCATCTTGGTCATTTTGACCCAGATCGAGTAGGCCAGACGGGGTCCATGACTGCTCGTTCTCACCGTCCTGATTGACACTGTCAGTGCAGAAAGTGACCAACTAGTGAATATTTGTAGTTTTGCAGTACGTTGTGATTGGAGGTGGCCTAGCACTCAATGACGCAGGATATAAACTGGTTCAGGCAATGTGCCCTACGTCCAGTCTGGGTCGGTCAATGACTTTATTCCTGAGCCCAGGTGCTCGAAGTCTATAGTGGGGTTACAAATGAGAAGGAGAAAAGAGGGGTGTACGAGAGGCCCGGTCAGGTCCGACCGGAAGGACCGAGGGTGACCGGAACTCCGCTATGAGCTAGGTGTTCCAGCGTGTGCTTGAGGGGTTGTCGGTTATCGATCTAGTGAATCTAAACTTGAAGAAGAATCATCCTCCTTCGTTTGGAGGGAGCACATCCCCTTTTATAGATAAAGGGGATGGCTTTACAGGTGAGAGGGAGAGAGTATGGATGTTTCTAAGCCTTGTTGCCCACGCCGACGAGGGTAGTGATGATGGTACGCGCCCACAATACTATTGACGTCACTGTAGAATGTCAGGTGCACGTGGGAGGTTGCGGTGGCTTCTTCAGGAAGGGTGGACAATGGTACCTGCAAAATACTGTTGGTGTGTGAGGAGCCCCACCACGTGTACCAGGTATGGTGGATCCTAGCACCCCCTATCGATGCCTAGAGGCATGGGGGGACCTTTTGCTGTATGGGAGCCCAACGACGCCCACAATACTGTAGACACAAATGTCAGCGCCTACAATACTGCTTATGTCAGGGCGGTCGTGGAGCACTGTTTCCACAGGCATATAGGGTATGGTCCCAGTATCGTGGTTTGACTTAGTGCCCTGTCTTCTCTGTTCACCCCTGGTCCCTTCCGAGTGGGTGTCCCCGGTCGGATGGCTCCAGTCGGCCCTGGCCGTGCCAGTCGGAGACGAGCGGTACATAGGCTTCCTACGAGTCTCTGGTCGGAGTCGCAGGGTCAGAGTAGGAAGCAGCGTTTTGGGCCAGGCCTTCCGATTGGAGGGACCGCCTGGAGGCGGCCGGTGCCTGGAGCGAGCGCTCCAGTCGGAGAGGTGGGCCGAAGAAGTCGAATGAGAGGGCGTTTGTCCTTTTGGGTAGGCCTCCCGGTTGGCGACTGAACTGTCCTCCCGGCCCGTTGTTTTCTAGACTTTCGGGTCGGCCCATGGAATGCATGCTATTTTCCCAGGCTGAGCCCTGGTGTGGAAGCCGGTCCCCGAGGGACCCTAGGTTTATGAACCCGACAGACACCATCACCGTTTATCGGATCATGCGGCTCTCACCGTCCTAGCGATATCAGCCGCTTCTTGTTGCCGATATGTTCTTCGACGATGGGGTAACAGGCGATGACGAGTCATGGATGTGACACGATCGTGATTAGTTTTGGCTGCGGACAACTACTAATAGTTTTGGCTGTGGACAACTACTAATAGCATATGCTATATATATAATATGTTTAATGCAAAGTCTAATAATAAGTCCACATACAACAAAGTCAAATAATAGCATATGTTTACCTAGAACAAATTCATTGTTTGATTGACCACATACAACAAAGTCCACCTACTGTTCTACGAATCTAAGCCTACATCAACTTCCAAATAAGAAAAGCAATGACCATAGCCATAAATAAAAGCATGACATCTAGAATGGAGAAAGAACTAGAATGAGAATCAAGCAATGTAGCCATCAAAAGAAAGCTAATTAAGCAACAAAATCAAAGGAGTGGATGTTTGTTATTATCCTTAAAGCAAAAAGATCAAGCCATTCTTCAAAATCCAAGCACTAGCTTCATGGTAAAGAGCAGCCGCAACAATGGAGGGAAGGGCCCAAACGTGCGCCTCTGTTCTCGAGATGGAAGAGAGGAGGAAGAAGAGGATGGCTGCAGGATTTTTGTGCTGTAGGCTTATCACCGTCGGTTCTTGGCTAGAACCGACAGTGATAGAGCCAAATCACTGCCGGTTTGTGGCTTGAACCGGCAGTGATAAGTGGCCGCCAAAACACTGCCGGTTCAAGCCACAAACCGGCAGTGATGTGGTGATTCACTGCCGGTTTTAGCCTAGCCCCAATTATTTTCTCATTTTCAAGCTCATAACCGGCAGTGAAGGTACATCACTGCCAGTTCTCACAAATTCGGCAGTGATGAGGCCGGCAGTGATGTCCAAATCTAGCATAGTGAGGGCCACACGCCCATGTCGGATCTGCACTTGATTGGTTCGCACTTGCCGCTGGGGCTGGGGCCTGTGCCCTGAGCGATTCATTGCACTAGCTAGCCGAGGCTACCCGTGCTTGCCGGCAGCAAAAGAGGAAATGTAGGGAGCAAGGGAGGGAACACCGGTCACCTGCCGTGCCATTGGAGTCACATCTGTGACCGAAGGAGGTGCCGCCACCGGGATAGGACGTGCCGCCGCCATGATAGGACCATGCCGCCGTCGGGGATGGGGCAGAGAGGCCCGCGGCTAGCAGGGGAGGATCCAGATCGTAGGGAGCAGCGACGCGGAGGTGAGGTCGCTGGGCGGCGTGGATGGGAGGAAGTCACGATAGAAGGGGAAAAGAACAAATGGTTATCTACATAATCAGTGGCAGTGGATTATTTTTTTGCCCCAAAAGCTAGTGAAAGCAGGGGTGAAGGTGCTTTTGGATTTATACTGCACTGAAAGCTGCTTTTGGGTAAAAGCACATATGACTTTTAGGCCCTTTTGTTGAGCATTTTGGCTTTTGGGGGCAAAAGCCACAACCAAAAGCCCAACCAAACAACCCCTTATTCTTTCTCCGGACTTAGCATATCATGTTGCAAGGCTTGGAGGAGCATGAACTAGATATTTTTCCTTCCAAAACAACGTGTTCACAAAATTGAGTGATTTCACGTTCAGGTTTTACAAAATAGGCCAACTTTGTCAAATTGCAAAATAAATTTCACCATTGTTTTTCCCTCGCTGAGAAAGTCAAAATGCAAATGTAGAACACCCACAAAATAAAAATTTAGAACAACAATTTAGACATCAGATAAGGAAATTACACCATTAGAAATATCCACACTCATGTCGGTTTACATAACCAGCCAAACTGGTTTTACCTATGTAACCTGAGTTAGGAGTTGTTTGCACGTTTCTTGAAAGAGTTTCGACTCCTATAGAGATAAGTCCTCCCGATCCTATATATAAAAGGTCATGACCGACTGAGGGTCATCCAATCATACCAAACAAATCAATTTACTTTCTTTTTCCCTTATTCTCTCTCAAAACCCTAATTTGCTATTCTTTCTTTGTCTTGACAGCAACTAAAGGTGTTCTAGCTAGCCTGCAGATGCAGGAGCACTTGCCCTGATGGGGTTCCCTCCTGAGTGAGCTTTCGTTGGTCTGCCATAGAATCTGATCAAAATCGTACTAGCCAAAATCTTAAACATAGTCAATGTGCACAGAGGTGTTGCATCGAGATCCCCTGCATGTTGTACGTTAGGCCTGACCTTCTGATGAACATAAGGCTCTTGAGGAGTACATGCAGAAGATTGATGAAGATGAGAAGCAACAAGCAGAACACGTAAGCTGGTGGCAACAAAACAATTCATATTTCATTTCTCAATGGATATAGGCAGGACAATGTCATGACAGTCAAGTATGTCACCTTTTCTCCTCTTCAGCATGAAGAAAAAACCAAAGCAACTTGTTCCCTATTTCTAACTGGTAGAGATATATTACTTAGGACTGTTACTGATATGGTAGACACTTGTGTGCAAAATAATATGAATACCGTGCAAGATCATTAGCTTCGACTGGAAAAATATAGGGCATTACTACTTGATCGACAGGAAAAGGAGTAGTTATTGATGAAGGTTGGACTCAAACTTTTGGCCAATACTATTTTTACTCGGCCGATCTATAATAATGTAACTAGTGCACCTTCGTTGCAAATGCTTTATTCCTGTTTGGCCAAAGTAAAGATGGTTCTAATATTCTCATAATGCACTCCATAGTGAACCACCCATACAACCAACAAGGTTGAATTTGTTGCTTGAATCAACCCAAAATTCTCATCTTATGCACACACATACCTCAGAACCAATTGCATCAATAGTTCGGAACACCATGACCAAAAAAAATCTTTTGAGTAGTTTGTGAGACAAATTCGTACAAATAGAAAAAGAGATGGGAATAGAGCATAAAATTGGGGTTGACTCATATAACAGATCCTAAATATTTTTTGATACTACACCGTATCCCCATAATTTTAAAGTACTTGAATTCATTTAATTCTTTGGAGGGGACAACAAGACAACATGGGAGCATATTAGCTAGTTTATTGCACAATTGGCATCAATAGTGGCATTAATTCTGTCACGACCCAAAGTCTTTCCAAATAAAACTTTTTCTAGAACCTCCTTGATAACCTTGCATAGTCCCTCTTAGACAAAGAATCATCACCTCTTCCTCTCCAAGGAATTCCTAGTACTCTCTACTAGGTCAAGGACTCCAAATTCACTAATCAACCTCATCGATTCTCCCTAATCCACCCAAGGCATTTAGGGTCAACCCTAGTCAATCTACAGTTGACTTTGAGAAGATAATCAGAGATAGTTGCCAAGTAGCCTTCCCAACCTCTCTAAAGATGTTTATCAACCACTGGAGAGAGACCAAGGACCCCAATGCCAAACCAATTTCTCTAAAATCAAATTCTCCAATTTCGTGATCTATCGGATCGTTCGACATCTCGTCCGATTGTCCGCTAGATCACTTATTCAACATAATTATGTTCCGGTGAGCTTTTCCTCTCCCCTCCCCTTGACCCGATATGTCAGCACGAAGTGGAGATATTTGCTAGCGGAGTGAAGCCCTCTACTCACCCTCTCACACACCAATCATTTTCATTCTGCCCCCTCTCTCCTCATATGAAGAACAAGGAAAAACTAGACAGAGAAAAGAAAGGAGAAGAAGAGAAGGAAGAGAAAGAAAAGAAAAAGAAGAAAATCAAGAGGATGCTCAGCACCACCATCTCAAGGTAAAGGTGGACATCTTCATCTCCATCTTCATTTGGTGAGTTCAAGAAGATCTCTCTCATTTTCTTGAAATCATCTTTCAACCCTAACTCTTGAATCTCTCTATGCATGGATGCAAGAGGAAGCTTGGTAGTTGCTCCATCATCTCAAGTGTAATGTCATCTCTCACTCAATCTTCTCACCAACTCTTGAATTCATCTCTAATAGCATTTCTATGGTTTTTGCAAGAAAAATCATGAAAAGACCAAATCTATCTCTTTTGCTTGGAAGCAAGGATGAACAAGGTTCAATGCGCTTGATCTTGGTGGCCTAGAGGTCACCCAATCTCAAAGAGTTAGGGTTACTATAATTTTTTCATTACAAATGTTATGTATAATCTTTTTACTTGTAGCAATGCACAGGCTAGTCATGATATATATATATATGTGATTGAACATACAAGATATATTTGGCATAGCATAGTATATCAAAACAATATTGTGCAATGTAAACATTATGTGTTACAAAAAGACAAAGGAAAATTAGATTAGATTATAAACAAGCATTGGAAGTAAAATTAAGGATGTAGTGATCTTCACGGTGATGAAATTTCTTTGTTGCATTCATGAGAAATTGGAAGCATTCATGTGATCATAAACAAGGTGGAAGTAAAACAATATTATTGTGCAATGTTGTGGCACTCAAGAGATGGCTAAAATGATGTTGAAACTTGTGTCATTCACAAAGAAATTGCAGCTTAACTAGTGTCATTCACAAACAAATGAACAGATCCTTCAAAATAAAGCACATTTTCTCAACAGAGCGCAAGAGAGCAAGCGAGCACCAAAGATTAATTTATACTAGACTACATTGTAAATCATTAGAAAATGTCTTCTCATGTCTCATCATGATAATATTATTTTTGAACCATGCAAGAAAGCCATGTTCCAGTTTCCCCTATACTGGTCATACGATGACCAAATAGGAGTTCCTGATCAATATTATTACACACAGGCGACGACATATAAAGTCCAAATAAATAAAGTACTACATGCGATATGCAATGCTTATTCAGTCTCTCACTGCACCATTTAGTCACCGGCTCTCTACTTGCTGCCAGAAGGACCAGCACAGTTGGAAGAGGGAACAATGGCAGTGTTGGACTTGGAAGGACCGGCATCATTGTTTGATATACCAGCACCGTCGGAGGAAGGAATTGCAGCGTTGGAAGGACCGGCAACATTGTTTGATGTACCAGCACCGTCGGAGGAAGGAATGGCGGCGTTGGAAGGACCGGCAGCGTCGTTTGATGTACCAGCACCATCCGAAGAAGGAATGGCAGTGTTGGAAGGACTGGCAGCATCGTTCGATGTACCAGCTTCATTAGAAGGACCAGCCCTGTTTGAAGGCTCTGCACGGTTGGAAGGACCAGCATCGTTGTTGCCGCCCCTCTCATTCTCCTGGATCGCTTTGTTGATCATGTCATAAAGGGCTGCCTTCTCGCGCTTGTACGTTTGCATCTTCTGCTTAATTGCAAACAGCCCCCTCGGGTCAACTCTAGCTGCAGTTTGCTGGAGTTTCGTCATCTTTCTATTGATACAATTGACCTGGGGCATCATCAACAACCAAATGACATACGGATGAACGAACTACAGATCCAGTACATACATTTATAAATAAATTGAAATCCACACATCAGATATGGAGTAACGTACATACCCTGCGCGAATATAGCCGATATGTAGCGTCTCTTTGGCAAAGACGTCTGAACGATGCTAAAGATCCAAGCTTCGGTTCATTAGCGGAATCTTCACCACTCATTTCCAGGTACGTCGATGTATCCAGAGCCGGCATTTTGGAAAGCCTCTTGCTTTCCTTCCTCTCGAGTTCGGTCTTGCGTAGTTGCTCCATCAGGCTTGGGTACAACAACACATTGGTACCGGACTCTGGATCATATGGTGGAACAAGAGAAGACTCAAGTATTTCTGGTTGGAATCCTTCCCAGTTAAAAGGAGCAAATACGGCTCCAGCATCCTTGTTTTCTTCCTTCTGTGACACTGCAGGCTGAACATCTTGAGGGCCTGCTGCTTCAGCTCCCTCTGCAGGAGCATCGGTGTTTTCTTGTTCCTGAGGCGCCGTTACCCCAGGCTGAGCAGCTGCAGGGACTGCTGTTTCCCCTACCCCTGGAGCATCGGTGGTTTGTTGTTCCTGTGGCGCCGTGACCGCAGGCTCAGCAGCTTCAGGGACTGCTGCTTTCGCAACCCCTTGAGCATGGGTGTTTTCTCCTTGTTCCTGTGGCGTGACTGCAGGATCAGCAGCTTCAGGGGCTGCTGTTTCCGCTACCCCTGGTGCATCGGTGGTTTGTTGTTCCTGCGGCGTGACCGCTGGCTGAGCAGCTACACATGCATGAGATAACAACGCTATTACGACTAGGATACCAGAGTTTTCAATTTACAGAAGCATGAATATGAATGTCCTATATAGTTTATATACAGTATTTTTGAAAGAAAAATTTTCTATACGCTTCAGAATTTCGATCCTCTCACCAGCTGTTGAAGCAGGGGCTGAAAGTATATTATTCAACATAGCCTCGAGCTGCTCCAAGCGCGCATGGTTGCTCGGCGGTGGCGCCGTGGCGACGTTGGTGCAGACTGCAGCGTAGTTGCTAGACCATGTGTCTTGCAGCTGCCCGCGGTTTCTTTTCATCATCTCCACGCTGCGTTCTATAAAGTTGTGAACCCACTCGTGGTTGCGCCCGCGGAGACTGAAACAAAGGTAAAAGGATATATATATAACCAGAGAGAGATTCTTCTTTATATGTACTAGCTAGTAGCATTGTGGTTGAGCCACTTACTCATGGTGCAGCAGGACATCCGTATGGAGCTGACCATCTGCACGAATGGACATACGATCGACGATCGCATGCTGGAAAATCATCCCCGGCTCCGAGGCATGCACCATGAAATGCATCTTCCGCCTCTCTGCAGAGTGCATAGATGCAGTATATATATATATAGCGACGTGAGCAATACCGATAAAGGGCAAGGTGTGTACGTAAGAAATCTGTGAATGAACTATGTATTTTGTATACAGCTGAATGAATTGGAGAAGAACGTCCTTGCTTTATTACCATCTAGACACACGACTTCCCGGACTGAGCGGCACCGGGAGCAGTCGAGCTGGCCGCGGATGATTGGCCGGAAGAAGACGTCCTCCTTGACAGGGTGCACGTCATTAAGCGCAGCACCGGCAGCTGCAGCACCAGCGTTGTCCCCACGCTCAATGTCCCAGAGGATAGCAGCAAGCTCTGCCTCCCCATCGTTGACGAGCTGTTCGTACACTGAAGGGCTTGGATCGGGTACAACGCCATTAGCGAGCATATGCACGTTAGTGTTAGCCTGGAATAAAGAGGCTTCGTTGACGCCGTCACAAAGCATCGGCGTAGGATCCGGAAAGCCGCCATACGCTTGATGATGCATCTCGGGGGCCAGCATTTGCGTCGGCTGGGTGTTGTCCACGGCCATCGGCTGGTAGTACTGATCTACGTCCATGGCCGATGCCTGATACTGCTCAGCGTTGATGATCGGCGCCTGATACTGGTCGGCGGCGTCGATGGCCGGCACAGGGAGGCCGAAATCGGGCGCCGGCGGGTGTCCCTGAAATTCAGTGGTCGGCACCGCCTGGACGCCAAAATCCGGCGCCACTCCCAGCGTCTGTGGCGCCGGGTGAGCCTGGAATCCAGTGATCAGTGCCTGATGGAGGCCGAAATCCGCTGCGGCGTTCAGCGTCTGTGGTGCCGGCGGGAGTCCCTGGAACTCAGTCGTGGTCGGAACCTGGTGGCCAAATAAATCCGGCGCCGCGTTCAGTGTCTGCGGCGCCTGGTGGCCCTGGACTTCATCAGCGGTCGCGGGCGCATTCTGGCAGAGCCCCACGAGAGTGCCCTCCGGTTCAGAAAAGGGGAACAAGTGAGCCTCCGGGCTAGGGCAATGCAGGAAGCGGCTGACATCGCCGTCGGCGTCGTACGGCTCGTCGTCGGACATGGACATGGCTGCAGTGGTATGTGCGTGGGCGGAGGTGGGCGGCGCATGCAGAGGCCAAGAGGGATGCGCGTGGAGCGGCAAGATGTCGGATTTGTGCAGTAGTGGAGCGCCTGGCCATGGACGGCAGCGGCGATAGGGTATTTGTACGCCGCCAAGGGGCGGTGGTTGGTGGAGTTTTACGCGCGCGCGCGCGACGGGACGCGACGGTTGAAGCGGCGGCGGCGGTTTGCGCGCGCGCGCGAGACACAGGGTCACGTGCCGGCAGTTTGAGTTTGGGCGCGGTTTGTTCGTAGCCATCAGATCCTCATCGAACCGCGCCGGGTGGAGGCAACCGCATGCATGCCACGGACACGCGTTGGCACGTGTTAATTAATTGAATGACGGCTGGAATGAATGAGCAACTGGATGACACTGTGGTAGAATCCCTGATCACGTTCGGGAGATACGTGCGTAGGTGAGAATGCGTCTCTATGGCAATGGTATTTACCCGTCTATGATGAACTCAACTCAAAGACAAACGATTTTGTAACCCGTCTATTGATAACAATAATCATAGACGGGCAATATACCTGTCCGTTAACTTAGTTAAGGAATCGTCAGGGATGATGTTTTATCACATATGGCTGATGATAACCCATCTGTGTGATGTGATCGAGTATGGCTAATAACCCGTCTGTGATGTGAATATGTGATCGAGTGTTCATCACAGACTTCAACTCTCAAACGGTTGTTTGATTCGCCTATAATACTTTTAAGATATATCTCTGATGTAACGATATAATATCACATACATTTATTTGTAGCGGCCTATCTTTGATTTATTTTAGTTTTCTCATGTAACGCTATGAGGTCTGTCTATGTTCAGTATCTAATCTCAGATATATATAGTCTTTTTAAATCACCGTAGATGATGACCGGCGCTCATAGACTAAGCTGCTTGGTCAGAGATGCAGATCTTTATTCACATCTATGATCAATGAGCATCAGAAGTTACAGTCAATTCACATGCTAGGTTGCCTAGATACAGATACAGATATCAAATACGCGGATGCAATTCTCATCTCAAATCAAAGAGTGACACAGGATATGCCTATGTTATTTTATAAAAAATGTTATTACACATGATTTAATATGATTTTTTTCTTAAAAACAGAGAAGAACTACGCTTCATTATATTAAGATGAAAAAGGGGGAAGGGAATCCGTACAACACACACCACACCACTACAAAAAACTTTTCGCAATGCACCCGCGGAAGCAAAGAAAGACGACCAAAGTTTGAGAATTTTTTTTTGAACCGTTGACAGGGGAGTCCCCTACCTATTTTTGCTGTATATATATAAAAAATGATATGTACAAGTTACAAAGCTTGCAAACCTCAAAAAGAAAAAGAGAAAGGTAAAGCTAAGCAAAAATTGTCGGGCCATAAATCAAGTTCTACTTTCCTAACACACTTGGCTTTAATTTGATAGAAACCAAAGCAAGCTCCTCCTTGAAGTCATGTTTCCATTTGCCGAGGTTGCAGCTTTCACCATAAGAATGATCTCATTCCTTGTCTTTCATAAGAACCAGCATGCAGTTATAACCAATTCTCTGAAAATTAGATTGCCAAAGGTGTTTCTAGCTGTGATCACCAATTCAAGGGGTTGCAAATTTGTGTCCCAGTGAATTGAAAGTAGATTCGAACAGTCAAAGCTGAAAGGGCATTGGACAAAGAGATGGAAGCTTGTCTCCTCACATTGTGCATTATAGAGCACACAATTGTAGCTTTCCAAATACATATTTTCCTTCGAAGCAGGTTTCTTGTATTCAGCCTGTCAATAGAAACCAAAAAAACAATTTGTGTCTGCCTAGGTTACAGGAGGACCATAGCCATGAAGAGAGGTGACGCTTCTCTCTGTCCTTGCAGAAGTTTATAAGCCTTTTAGTGGAGTAGGAGTGAGAGTTCCAGATATAATCCCAATTGTCACCAAGGTTCACCTCCCATTGTCTATCCTCCAAGAGGGTTTGGATCTCCACCAATTGGTCTGAGGCCTGAATTGATAAGAGCAAGCTAAACAGCCTGGACATTTGGCTCTCTATAAAAAATTTCACCGAGCACTTGGGCTTTCTGGCAAAAGAAAAGAGTTGTGGGAGTGACCTCTGCAGTGGAGGGTTTATCCAGTTGTCCTGCCAAAACAAAATTGAATTGCCTTTGTGGGGGTTGCAAGCAGTGAAACTCCTAAAGTCCTAAACCTTTTTGTTAGCTTCAGCACATCCATCCACCAAAAGGAGCCCATAGGGCTTCTAGCATGTCGTGGGGTGTGGCTGTTCTTATAAAGTTTAGACCAGGTAAGTTCTACCCATGGGATGTTTGTATGATTATAAAATTTGTACAAAAATTTAAAGAGAAGAGTTGAGTTCTGGTTTCTCATGTTGATGATGCCAAGTCCACCCTCCTCTTTAGGTAAGCAGGCTGAATTTACTAGAGTGGGGGTAGGGGTCATCAAGAAGGGTAGCCCCCGAGCCCCTGCCAAAGCACACAACCGACAATCCTCCAAAGCAGAGCTCAAAGCACCAGCCAAGCTATCTGTCACTCCATAAAAAACACAACTATTGCGATGATTCCACAAGATACAAGCTCCTATGATCACAAGTGAGTTGATCCTTTCTTTGCTAGCCCAGCGGAAGCACTGCTTGATCTTTTCCACCATAAATCAAGGATGAGTCTATATGCTGTGGGGATAACTAGTGGATACCGACATGCTAGAACAAAGAGAACCAGAACTGTCGAGCGAAGACACAAGATACTAGGAGATGGTTGATGGTTTTCTCCTCTTAATCACAAAGAAGGCACCGCGTCAGGTGTGGTAGTCCTCGCCCTGCCAACTGATCCGTCGTCCAACATCTGGCATGTGCAACCAGCCACATGAAGAAACAACACTTGGGTGGAGCCCAAAATTTCCAAATTCTCTCATACGGGCCAAATTGGGTAGCTCCCATGAAAAAACCTTCTTAGGCTAACTTGGCTGAATACTGTCCACTAGAAGAAAGGCGCCAAATGCGACAATCCTCAATATCTAGCTGCAACTAAAAGTCATATATGAGGTCCCATAAATAGAGAAATTCCATAATTGTTCTGTTGACAAGTCACCATGAATATCTGATATCCAAGCCCGGTTAGAAAGGGCTTCTTCAACTGTGCATCATTTTGTTGTTCTCTTTATAATTATAGCATGTAGATGAGGGATGAGGTCCGCAATAGATTGGCCATTCAGCCACTTGTCTATCCAGAAGAGGGTGCATGCCTCGCTGCCAACTTCAGAGATGATGGCTAATTTGAAGAAAGCTTGGACCTACTCGGGTACCTGGATTGGTAAGTTCGCCTAGGGCCTGTGAGGTTTAGTTTTCTTAAGCCAAACCCAGCCTAGATTTTTCAGATCTGAAATCCCCAAGCCTCCCAGCTCAGGTGGACGACATGCCTTGCCCTATGCCACAAGACAAGGCCTCCCTTTTCCTCCTTTCTTCCTCTCCAAAGAAAGGCCCGCCTAAACCTATCCATGGCTTTGATGGCCCAAGGTGGGAAGTCTATGGCCATTACAAGATACACTAGCATAGCAGTGAGCACAAATTATACCTGCACTCTCCTTCCTGTCCATGTCATGAGTCTGCTTTCCACATCCTGACACTTGACTTGCAATGCAATCAACAATAGGTTGGATTTCCACCATAGTGAGCTTCTTAAGGGAGAGGGAAATCCTAAATATTTGCATGGGAATCTAGATAAAGCATAAGGTAGCAGGTTCTTGATGGTAAGAACACTACTGCAGGAATTTTAACCATGGCGGGCAAAAAGCCTTAACTGAGACGAGCAAGCCAACCCCTCGGTCAAAAGGTCATGGTTTATCGTGGCCTTAACCGAGGCAGTTGGCCAACCCCCTTAGTTAATCGATTAACCGAGGCGGTCATCATAATCCAACTGCCTCGGTTAATACGTATTAACTGAGGTGGTTGCCTTAACCAGCCCCCTCGGTTAAGATTTTAACCGAGGCGGTTGGCTAAATCCGTCTGCCTCGGTTAAACCATTAATGGAGGCGGCTGTTATTAAATGCCCACCTCCATTAATGATTTCTAGATTTAAAAAAATGCTTTTTCAAATTTGAATTTGGATTTGAATTTGATTTTCGCTAATGAAAACACAGATAAAGAAAAATAGAGGATAAACATATATTACATTCATTCTCATTCGACGAACCAAAATTAAGTTATTACGTTACATATGTCTTCATCATTGTTTCACAAACACACATCACACATTCATACATAAGCAACTAAGGTCACCTAATCAAAGATGTCCGACAACTTGTAATCCGTTAGGCCCATGGTTCTCTAGTCTCTTAACTTCTCATACTTCTCTTCCTTCACCAACTCGCTCTCTGTGTTGAAAAACATTTCCCCAACCTGCACGTAGGAGTCCATGATAAACTTACATGTGTTCGCTATTGTTTGAGTGATGCTCTTGTGGTCGATCTTTTCCTTCTCCCACCACCTCTATGCTTTCTTGAGCTGGCACCAGCTGTGGTTGAATCTACTGCACACTCAGAGGTACTCGCAAGCGTAGTATCCACAGATTAGTGTGTCGGGAGGTTGTTTGGTGCACTGCACGATATATAATACACAAGCATTAGAACATATGGAGAGCATGCACGATAAAGTAGCACATATGACTTTTGATACGTACCGGGAATGTTCGCCTCAGTTTTAGTTTTGTGCCATTCGCGCTTCTTCTTCTTCTTCTCAGATCTTCGATCATAGCACTCGGGGTCTTTCATGTACTTCTTGTAAGCGCTGTACGAAAACCACTAGTGTCAACAACAAATGTATGTAACACGTACGTTAAGTGTATAAAAGAATAAGCGTCATCACTTACTATCACAAAACGCTTTTGAAATGCTTGTACCCTTGTTTGTTCGATCCTTCCTCCAAAGAGTCGAATATACAGGCCCTTCCATACCGAGGATAGACTATGAATACAATCCAGTGGCCCATGATGCCCCGGCTGCACCATTATTTAAACAATATGGATTTAAGATCTTCAAATATGAAAAATTCTGATCCCAGTAGCGTAAGTATCCTTTTGACTTACCTAAACTCGTGGCAAGGATACAACCATTTCCCTTGACCTTCTTCATGGCTCTGTGGATATACATTCCCGTGTTATACTTCAATTCATCGTGCAATTCTATCTGGGCTTGTGGTCTATCTTTCAGGTCCAAGTTCACCAACCTATCATGCGTGCCCAGTACATGGTAACCTGCGATGACCCTCTCGGTAAGATGCATCGAAGAGAGGTAAATAATGTCTTTGCCCATTTCCTTACATACATAGGACTGCATCTTGCAAGGACAAGTTGTCATGGCATTATTAGTTTCATCCTAGCTAATTAAAGTACCTACAGCGATGCAAGGATGTACAAGTCATAATTAACTTACAGGGCAAATAGCGTCACCATACCGACGTCGAGGTCCTTGCGCCATAGCACCCTATGCATGTCGTGGAAATCTACGATGACTTGAGCATTGTAGGGCAAGTGGAAGTACTCCCCGGGACCTTGACAATGAAAGTTTTCATGCCGAGTTTCGCCGCCTCCATGTACTAGAGATGGAACCTCTGTACCTCCCATGGCTCCTCCTGTATGAGCTGGACCAAGGGCACCATGAACTTGCCATGCACATAGTTGTCGGGGTAGTCCGGAGAAAGGGGCCAGATCGACACCGGTGTTCACGGCCTATACTTGAGACCAGGAGGAGTGAAAAAGGCTGCTAGCATCTCCGCATACACTATATGTTCACTATTCTTGCCAGTAGCATACCTTTCAAAGTAAGTTGAGCATTCATACTCTCTGGCTATGTTATAGGCCACCCAACTCGTCTTGGTTTGGTTCCAGGGTATGGCCTCCTATTCATCTATAAGCTTCCTCAGCAGGAGAGGACATGTTGTCACACCCCAAAATTTCTATTTTGGGTTGTGAATAGAAAACACTAAATAAAATAAATAATTTTATGAATTTATTAAAAATTCCCAAGATTTAGTTAGGCTTTTAATAATTGAAATGTGCAAAATGTGAAATTTTTATAATTTTATAATTTAATTTTATTTGTTTGTTGCATTCATGCCTTTGCATTTATTTTATTGGGTGAAAATAATTTACTAAAATTCAATTTAGATATGAATCGGTTTTGCTCTATTTATAAAATAATTATTTAATTTTTATTTGAAAACAAGTTTGGTTCAAAAAGTATTTGATTTTGAGTTTCAAAAGGATTTACAAAACAAAAGGACTATCTCGCCCTCCCTCTCTCTGGGGCATTTCCAGCCCATCTCCCCTCTCCCGCGCGACCTCTCCCTTCCTCGCCTAGATCGAGGGCCATTTCCGCACCAGCAACAGGCCACCCCGCAGCTCCCCCCTCTGGCTCACTTCCAGGCCAGCCCCACACTTCTCTCACCAATGAGCGGGCCCCATGTGTCAGGCGCTTCCCCTCTCCTCTAGTCGCCTCCGATCTGCCATGACAGAGAGACCGAGCCAAGTGGGTGACTCAGCCCCACTGCTCGCCAGGCCCTCTCCTCCCGCATCCTGTGTCCGTGCAATCGAGCAATCCACACGACCAAGCCCCTCCTCTCCTCCATTCCTTCCTTGATCCGCCCGTGCGCTCAAAGCGCGGCCACCATTGACGACATAAAGCCGAGCTCATGACCAACCTATCCGATCACTCTCTACCCTTTCAAAGAGGGGACTTGGAATCACACAAGGACGAAGCCACCACCTCTCACTTCCCTATCCTCCCCGCTACCTTTCCTGCACTACAACACTACCGCAAGTCTTGGCCAAGCCATTTGCCGCCGCCGTCGACCTCCACAGAATTCGTGAGCTTTTGGGCAGGTTCCCGTTCTCGCTGGAGTTCCTCTCCCACCTCCCCGCAGTGCTGGCCTCCTCTGCGTCACTCTATCGGCAAGATCTCCATCACCGAGTTTGCGGTGAGCTCTTGTTTCCAATGCTTTTCATCATCAGTCATGCACCGCAACTCGAGTTTGAGTTCACACCGGCGAACTTTCGCCGTGCTGGCCATGGCGACACCGTGTTCTGGTGCCCCCTTGACCTCCGGTCCTAGGCATGACCAAGACCAACCACGATCACCTGCACCAGCCTCGTCCCTATGCCACTCCCACCGCGCACACACAGGCACACCACGTGCATACGCTCAATGTTGGGGGGAGATTCCCCCAGCACCACTCCTCCTCTAGCCCTAGGCCCTTAGCTGGTTAAACTGACCCGCCCCACTATAGATATTAACCCCCACAGCAAGGGTTTCCTTTTTTATTGTGTTTCTCCCTCATGTCCAGGTGATGCGCCCAAAGGTCAGGGGTGTTAGGAGCACGCGAAGGTTTGACATCTACAGAGAGGGGACCATCCCAACGAAGGTGACGGCCCTGTCAAGGCGATCGGGCCCGGGAGTGGTTGGCAGGAGGAAGATGATTACCACCATACCCTTGGTTATTGAATAGCACTCATCTCCGAGGTCTTGCCCTAATGTAATTCCATCATGTCTCCGGGTATGGTCTATAAATACTCGGAGTGCTCGTGTATGTGGGGGATCTTTTTTCTAGAAAAATTAATGGGCATTTAATCTGCATTTTCCCATCACCCCATGTCCCCCTACCCTCACTCGTCCCTATGTGGCTGCTCGGTCATTCACTCATGGGAAACCCTCGGCCTCTCACCCCATGCTCCTCGGTGAGGGTGAGAAGCTAGGAGTTGTAACAGAACCATCCAATTTATAAGAGCATAAATACAATAGCAATCACCGAAGCAATCAAACCGTAATACTTGAGCCCATATAAACCTGGTAGTCCGATGAAATCACGAAGGATCTCAAACAAACCAACATACAAATCAAGATCGTACATGATTCAACACAACCAGTCACATGTTACATCACAGTTCACAAATAGTTCACAAGTATCTCTCATACATTGGAGTTCACAAAGTTATTACAAACCAAGTTCAAATAGCGGAATCAAAGTAGTTTTACATCAACATCACTCTTAGTTCAAATACATGCAAGTACCATGGTCATTTCCAGCAAAAGCAGAACATAGGTGATAACTCAGGAGTACCATGCCCCATGGTTTAGTCCTCATCCACGGTAGGATGAAGGCAGTTCTTACAATACCCATGATACATCATGTCATCTGCAACAAGAGGGAATAAACCCTAAGTACAAGAATGTACTCAGCTAGATTTACCCATCATAAACCAGAAATAATATGACACCAAGGAGTATCCAAGGCATTATCGGTGGAGTTAGCATGACAACATTTTGCATAAAAGCTTAAGTAACATAACTTAGGGATTTAGTACTTCTAGCATCAATTTGAATACCTATTCAATTAAGCAGCTCTAGATTAGCACCTATACTAGAGTAATCACTTGATTAAGCTACAAGCATTAGTAACCATATCCGGTTATATGAATAATTTGAGCATCATCATAACCATCCATTATCCACTAAGTTACTCTATGTTGCCGCAGCTCAGTCAAGTTCTCATTATCCGAGAGACACGGTGATTCAAATCGATTCCTAACCAGCTGGGGAATTATTCCTAACACAAACCCATACTTCCCCCGTCAGGGTCGCATCTGGTATCCTTTGGTATAACTCAAGAACCAACTTCGTGGGTCCGATCAGCGCCATACCCTCAGAGATTCTACCAATCTGCTAGGAAGATCGGGACTTGAACCCACCCATGGACTTACGCCATTGGCTCTCCACACATCCTTACTACTTCCAGTGTGCGCACTTTCACTTACCGGGTCCTGGCTTGAATTGAGCTACTCGGCTTCATGATCGGAACGACTTATCCAGCCAACTAAGTGCTAGGCATGTGTTCAACATGACATGAGGACGTACAGCGAATCGGTCCTTAACCGACACAGACGGGAATAAATGGGCACCAAGACCTCCATGCCTTGTGCTTCTCTATGACAATCCCGCCTGGTCTCCTTTTTATTCATCAACACATGGTTATTTCCACGATAGCAATTATAGCCAACCATGATCAGTTATCTACCTATATGTTTCAGGTGACTGGAAATCACCTGAGTTCTACCGGACTAAGCAAGGCTAAGCATATATTCGATCTTGGACCTACCAAGGATTCAAAGATATTTTTATCTAGACAAGGATAATATATGCAGCGAGTGGTTCCAATCAACTCTTATAACCTAATGCATCAAACATAAAGGACGCAAGTGATATTTGTAAAAACATCGGAGGCTTATAATGCTCCGGGGCTTGCCTTTCAAGAACGAGGAAGGTTGGTGGCCAGGACACTCAGGGAGATCTTCTATGTTGACTCCTCCTTCCGCCTGCACTTCCTGCTCCTGATCTTGCTGCTGCTCCTCTGAAAGTTCTTATTCGAATTCCAGAAGAGTGACTCCATCCGGAACACCTATTTCATGCATATGCATAGCATAAGAGTCATGAATGCATAAGAGATGGAAGGTGATGATGAAAGGTACAACCATGTATAGATGGACACATGAATAACATGATGATACAAGATTAATATTTACTTTACTGAGTAGGTGCATATCTTTTCTTGAAAACAAGAACTACACACTCACCAAGCTCTAACAACCTAAGGTAAAGTTGTTCATTTTCAGTAAGAGGTCTAGAACCTACAACTAACAACTTATCTAAATCAGTCTAAGCATCTAAATCATCACATCAACTCATATAAAGCAATCAAGTCATTCACTGCATTCAACAGATTCAGGGCTGCAGACAGCAGCTGTAGTTGAATACATAACTAGAGTTGTGCTGACCCAAAATACATGAAACAAGACAATCTGGAAATCTTATGAAGTTAGCTACAATTCATTTTTAATCATCTCCACATAATTCCCAAGTAGATAAGGTCAAACAATCACATTTCTCAAATCTGGTCCAGAAATTCCAGAGAACAACTAGTTCTGAAGACCAACTTTGAACAGTCATAACTCACAAATGATTTGGCCAAATACCATGAAAATTTAACACGAGCTAGATAAGTGAGTTATCTACAACTTTGTTATAGTCAAGATTCATAGCAAACATCATCTTCACCATGTAATTTGCTTAACTCTAAAATCTGTCCAGAAAAGTCACTATAAGTGAATTTTAGGGAAAATAATATTTTACTACATACGCGAATGGTACTTTGAGCACTACCAATGTTACCAACAGTTAACATACATCTAATGAGTACTAGAAAATATAGTGGATATTCCTAAATAAATTCTTTTTATGCCCTTATTAATTTATTTAGATAATTAGGAAAAATAATAAACATATAACAAAGTTGTACAGTAAATTCCACAAAAATTATAGTACCTTATACATGTTCTCAATAATCTACTGTATAAATTTCATAGCATTTGAACAAGTAGAACATCCTATGCAAAAATGACAAGCTAGCAGGGCTTAAAGTAGGATAAATAGGAAATCCTATTGAAAAGTGTCAAACAATAGAATTCATATTTTTCTTAGCTTCATCATAGCACAACAACATTGTGCAATAAATTTCATGCTCATTGGATACATGTTTTTGCCATGAAAAATAGGACAAGAATCTAGCATTTATTCAAGATAAATAGCAAACTCCTATTTCTAGCAAGATCACTGTGCAACCAATAGTTTTCCCAGGTAGTACATGACAAGACAAGACCAACAAAATTGGAATCACATTTTATCACTTTCCTAGCTCAAGTTATGTATTTTACAAGATTGAAAACATTCAAAAAACATTTATCTAGCTCCATTTTATTCTCCTAGAAAAATACCAGAAATAGTGCATTTCATATTTTTATCAAATACAACACTTCATTAGGAATCCAACAAAATTTGGTTCACTCAATTTGGACACCTATAGCTCCAGATACGATTTTCCAAAGTTAGCACAAAATTCTAGAAAAGAATAAAACAAAACCCTAAAACTACAGCCGCTGACGCGTGGGACCCAGAGGTCAACGGACCCTACTTATCAGTCAAACAGAGGCAGGGCATGGTGGTTGACCGGCCACTGCTCGTCGACGGGGAAGCCATCGGCGGCGAGGTCACCACCGCTGCACTCCCCGTGACCTCCCGCGCCCAGGGGTACCCTCGGTTTGGTCGGAGGTTCACCGGAGCATGCTCACCGGCGGCAATGGCGGATGGCGGAGGATGCGCGGCGGTATGCCGGTAGTCTCCGGCCACCATTTGCGCTGGTGAAGAGCCCTATGGCTCTGCGGTGCGTCAATGGAGCTAGTTAGGGTGGTTAGGGATCCAGCGATGCGACGGTGAGCTCTGCCCACGTGCGTGGCCACAAGGCGGCGCACAGAGCACGACAATGCTCTCGATGTTCTGGCTAGCAGGCGGTGAGAGAGAGGTATCCATCATGCCACCTACTAGATCTATGATTACTCATCCTAAGGCGCACCAGTGAGTAGGAAGGTGATAGGCTAGCTCGACAGCGGCGAGCTTGCCTATCATGGCGGCAATGGCGGTCGTGGCGGGAGCGGTGGCGCATTCTGGCGCAACCCGGTGGTAGCAACTAAAAAGACCATGAGTGTAGATACTAGGACCAACTATGAAGACTAGACTAGGGAGAAAAGGAGCAGAGGTGCATGCGTTGCGGCTAGCCATGGCGAGCTCGCGCTCGGCGGCGACACTCCGGTGAGGTCTCACGGCGGCGAAAAATGAAATGCGGCCTTACCCAGGTGCAATATGGTGAAGCAAGGGGTCATGGAGGTGGTAGTGGAGATGGAGCAGATGTTCTGAGACAAATTGACCAGTGAAGCTATGTCGATGGCGAGCAGCTATGGAGGAGCAGTGCGGTGGCGTCACGGCGAGCTCAAAGCTGCGCCTCGGCGATGCAAAGCGAAAAACAGAGAGCGAGTGAGGGCGTGGGTGTGAAACAGCGGACGCGGGTGCCTTTGTGCCCATCGTGGCCTAAACGGTCAGGCCATCACTGGTGTATGGCTGCCACATGGTGGCTTTGGCCTGACATGGTCGGCCACTGATAGCGCGGCGCCCGCGGCCATCAGATCCCGATGGGTGTGCCGATAGAGTGACTTGAGGGCAAATTTGCGCTTAATCCACGACGAATTAGTGCAAGATGTTTAAACAAACTTTGTAGAGCTATGTAAGGGCTACAAGATTGCTTTAGAAATCATCTTGTAATTCACAATGGTTTGGAAGTTACATCATCTCAAAGTCGGATACATCGAAACTGTGAACCGTTTTTTGACTTAGAGAAAATTCTAAGTTTGAAAATAGTAATTTATTGATTCTTGTGAGACCTATTTGACCATGTTAGGCACTGAATGAGCTCTTGACCCAAAAATAAAAATTGTTACTCTAGTCAAATACTACAACTTTGCTTAAGGGTGCACTATCATGCAAACAATCTATGCTATAGTTCAACTTAGGTCAAACATACATCATGAAATTGGTAACTTACACTATAACCATGACTTAGAGGCCAAATGGGTCCAAGTCATGAATACCAAAGTTGTTCCATATGACATTCTAAACATGTTTAAGGTACTCCTAAGGTCCCACAAACATTTTATACCTTGGTCACATGTAAATCCTAGGTCAAACTAAGCATGTCATCACTTAGGAGCTTAATTAGGTAAGGTGATCCACATGAACATTGTTCCATTAGGCATCCTAAATGTAGCTAAGGTGTTTTAGTGACCAAACATCACCACTTGAATTAGCCATGCATGATTATAAAGCATACATACAATGAAACATAGAAGAACAATAGTATGTTTCATAGCAATGTTTCATATGAAAATGCTTATGCATGAATGAATGATGCTTATGCTCATGCAATGCAAGTGCAAGTATGCAAGCCTAACACCTAGGGTGTTACAGCCCCTCCACCTTATAGAAATCTCACCCCAAGATTCAAAAGACCTACCATTTTTTTGTAAAAGGAGGGATAAACCTCATGTTAATAATCTTCCCTTTCCCACGTAGCATCTTGCTCACTATGATTATTCCACATCACTTTGTGAAACTTGATCACACGGTTCCAAGTTACTCTATCCTTGTTATCTATAATTTGCACCATCTTCTCTTCATAGGCTAGATCCGATTCTAACTTGATATCACTGACCTCCACTCTTTCTTATGGAACACATAAACATTTCTTTAATTGGGATACATGAAAAATGATAGCCCTCATTTCTAGAGGTAATTGGATCTTGTAGACTACTCTTCCACTTTTCTCAATGATTGGATATTGACCTACCTATCTGGGTGTAAGCTTTTTTTTTGCCCCAAACCGTTGTACCCTTTTCATTGGTAACACTTTTAGGTATGCGTAATCACCTACTTCAAACTCAATGGATCTTCTTCTCTTGTTCGCATAACTCTTCTGCCTTGATTGAGCGGCTTATATATGTTGTTGAATGATATGTACCTGCTCTTCAGCCTCTTTGACAAAATCAATACCATAATATCTCCTTTCTCCGGGTTCAACCCAATTCAAAGGAGTTCTACATTTATGGCCATACAAAGCTTCAAAAGAAGCCATCTTAATACTCTCTTGATAACTATTGTTGTAGGAAAACTTAGGTAAAGGTAACCATTTTTCCCATGAACCTTTGAAGAGATGACACAAGCTCTTAATATGTCTTCCAATATTTGATTTACATGTTCAGTTTGCCCTGAGGTCTGAGGGTGATAGGCAGAACTTCTGACTAAGTTGGTGCCTAACATCTTGTGCAAATGTTCCCAAAAACGAGCAGTGAACTGAGGCCCTCTGTCAGACATAATGGTTCTTGGCACGCCATGTAGACGTACTATGTGGGATATATACAACTCAGCATACTCATGCGGTCGATAGTTGGTTCTGACTGGAATAAAATATGCAGACTTGGTTAGGCGATCTATAATCACCCATATGGAATCATAATTCTTATGAGTAGGTGGAAGTCCAACAATAAAATCCATGCTAACTTCCTCCCACTTCCAACCTAGAATGGATAGTGGTTGAAGTAGTCCAGCAGGTTTCAAATGAACCGCCTTAACTCGGCAACAATTATCACATTTAGCAACATAAGCTGCAATCTCCTTCTTCATTTTGGTCCACCAAAAACAGTTCTTCAAGTCTTGATATATTTTGCTACTATCTGAATGAATGGATAGTTTAGAAGAGTGAGACTCTCCTAAGATCTGGTTTCTAAGTTCCTTATCCTTCGGCACTACTAGTCTATCTTTAAACCATAGAATAACATTCTCATCTATCCTGAAATGCTTAGTCTCTTGCTCTTTCATCTTTCTTTTGATGTGGAACACACCTTGATCAGTCTTCTGAAGCTTGATGATCTTGCTCTCAAGAGAGCAACTAATTATAATATTGTGCAGCATAGCAGGATGTAACAAATTGAAGCCATCTTCTAACAGGGAATTGTAATGAGATTTTTTGCTCAAAGCATCTGCAACAACATTCGCTTTGCGAGGACGATAATGTACTTCTCAATTATAATCTTTGATCAGTTCTAGCCATCTTCTCTGTCTCATATTCAGTTCGGTTTGAGTGAAGATATACTTAAGACTCTTATGATCTGTGTAGATATGACACACATTGCCAAGCAAATAGTGTCTCCAATTTTTAATGCATGGACAACGCTGCTAATTCCAAGTCTTGAGTTGGTAATTGACTTCATGCTTCTTTAGCTGATGTGAGGCATAAGCAATGGCTCAGCCTTCCTGCATAAGAACACATCCCAAACTGGTATTTGATGCATCACAAAACACATTAAAAGGTTTCTCGATACTAGGTTGTGCCAAAACAGTAGCTGAAGTCAACAAAGTCCGTGAAGTGTGAAAAGCAGCTTCACACTCCGAAGTCCATACAAACTTCTCATCTTTCTAAAGCAATCTTGTTATTGGCTTGGCAATTTTCGAGAAGTCTGGAATGAACCGACGGTAGTAACCTGCTAAACCATGAAAACTCTGAACTTCGTGAACTGAAGTCGGGGCCTTCCAATCCATGACTTCTTGTACCTTAGAGGGGTCTACGAAAATCCCATTTTCTAACTAGCATGTGTCCTAGAAAAGGTACCTTTCGAAGCCAAAACTCACACTTGCTAAACTTTGCATACAACTTATGTTCTCTTAGTCTGGTTAGTACAATTCTTAGGTGTTCTGCGTGATCCTCCTCATTTTCTAAATAGATCAGAATGTCATTGATGAACATAACCACGAACTTATCTAGTTCGGGCATGAACATCGAATTCATCAGATACATAAAGTAAGCAGGAGCATTTGTTAGCCCAAAGGACATGACCAAATACTCATACAGGCCATACCTAGTGGAAAAAGCAGTTTTAGGTATGTCTTCCGGTCTAATTTTAATCTGTTGGTAACCAGATCTCAAATCGATCTTGGAGAACACTTTAGCCCTTGACAATTGATTGAACAAGATATCAATTCGAGGCAAAGGATACTTGTTCTTGACCATTACGGTATTAAGTGGTCGGTAGTCCACACACATCTGCAAGGATTTGTCTTTCTTCTTCACAAATAAGGTGGGACAACCCCATGGAGATGAGCTAGGTCGAATGAGTCCTTTCTCTAAAAGCCCTTGCAATTGAACCTTAAGCTCAGCTAGCTCATTTGGTGGCATTCTATACGGCCTCCGAGAGATGGGTGCTATACCCGGCAATAACTCAATCTTAAACTCTACATCCCTGTCGGGTGGCAACCTAGGCAATTCATCTAGAAACACATCCGAAAACTCACATACCACTAGAATATCAAAGAGGGTTGTGGTCTGAATAGCACCGACAAAGTTTTGGAGATCAAGATCTCTAGGAGGTGGTACTAAGAAAGCATCGTTACTCTGGGGTTCTCTCAACATTATGGTTCTAGTCAAAGTGTCAATGAGAACTCCATGGCCACTCATCCATTTCATACCCAAGATTACATCTATCCCCAACCCTGGCAATACTATAAGATCTAAGGTATACTCTCAGTTGCTTATTGCGATGCGCACATCTCTAACTATCTGGTTCATAGAGATATTATTTCTGGCTGCACTTATGCAATAACCACCTTTATCTATAGTAATTACCCTTTGATCATGCTTGGATGCAAATATTTGACTCATAAATGAATGTGAAGCTCTAGAATCAAATAAAATAACTACGGGGTGTTGGTTCACAAGAAACGTACCCGCAGTAACAACTTCACCTGAAGGGATCTATTCTAGGGTGGTATAGTGCACGTGTCCCTGACATCCATTTGGATTACCCTGCTTATGGTTGTTGTTATTCTTGGGATAGGGGCAATTCCTTGACCAATGGCCAGTCTTGTTGAAGTTCCAGCATGGCATACTGCTAGGTGGAACATTGGAGCTTCCTTGTCCTGTGCTACCCTTTGGTAGGGCAACAGAAAAGGCCTTACAATACACATTCTAGGCCTGACTAGTCTATACCTTCTTCTGAGGTGGTCTATACTTTGGAGCTGGTGGGCAAAACTGAGGTCTCGCAGCAATAGGAGCTTTTGGCTGAGATGCACCTACTTCATAAGCTCTCTTACGACTCTTAGATGCTAAATAGATGTTGTTCTAATTCTCTTGAGTTAAAGCATCACTAACAAACTCATTGAAAGTAGCACATTTGCTGCTAGCTAGTGTCTTCATGAGCTTTAGACTAAGCCCTCTCTTGAAACTAGCGATCTTCTTTGCATCAGTATCCACAAACTTTGTGCCATACCTTGACAAATTGTTAAAGGCATGCAAATACTCAGTTAGACTCTTGGTACCCTACGCCAGCCTCATAAATTCTGTATGTTTCATACTCATAAGACCTGGGGGAATATAATGTCCCCTAAATGCAGCCTTAAATTGGTTCTAGGTAATTTGAGCATCCTCAGGCAAAGTGGATCGATGATGACTCCACCAAATGCTTGTAGGCCCTACAGCTGGTGCGACGCGTATTCTATCTTTAGGTGCTTGGTGAGCCTTAAGAGACGGAACTTCTGCTCAATTGTATTTAGCCATTCATCTTCCTACAATGGTTCCTCTACTTCCTTAAAAATAGGAGGCTTGGTATCAAAAAAGTCCTTAAAAGTGCTGAACTAATTAGGTTCAGGTCCTTGGTGTTGGTCCCTTCCTCATCCATGGCCAGCATTCTACGAGAGACCGCACAACACTTCCCCCATGGAATGTTGGGTCTCCATGACTTGGCCATCATCTCCGCTGGCGTGGGATGCGATGGTGGTGGGAGGTCCTCAATGCCATTGCCACGGGCACCACTACCACCCGCATCATCTCCACCAACTCCCCTACAAGTGCACGTCATCTGCAGATTTGCAACCACAAGTAATTATTGATGATGCCAGAAAAATTGTAGAGGAATTATATAATTATGCCAAACTGAATTTACTGGAGAGAATATAAATTCATACAATAAAATAGAGGCACAATAATTCATTTCCACAACCATACATCACCAATTATATTACTTAATGCCATTCACAATGCATTCCGTATATGCCAAACTGCTTGCCAACACAACGGGCATTCATTAAAAGTGCAACCACAACATGGATTACATGCAAGTTTTCAAGAGTACATCAAAGGATACACCATGATATCGAACTAAATTATGAGTTCATTACATAAATGATCGAAGATAGAGAGCTAACGCATCTAGTTAGATACTAAAGCTAAGCTACTCCTTGGGGTGGTCGCTATCGATGTTGGACACACCATCACCGTGGTCGTCCTCAAAAGGCTTGATCTCCTCATCTTCAGGCTCATCCTCAACGTCCACCTCCATGCCATCGTCCTCTGCAATCAACACATTGGCATCTTCTTCCACCGCTGGAGCTGGAGGAAGAATTAGGTTCACCATGTTGTTGAGACGATGAACATCCAGCTGTAGCTCCTCAATCTGGCGTATGAGTTCCTGCTCTCTATGATCAAACTCCATTGCCTACCTAGCAGCCTGAAACATAGTCTAGATTCTAGCTGCCTCCCTAATTTCAGCAAGACGAATGACTTCGTCCCTCTCAGCATGGACGTCCTATAACTCAGCCCTAGCTGCATTTGTTTCTACAACAACATTCACCAACTGAACCCGGCAAGCTTCTAAAGCTGTAATAGCATTATCGGTTTTCCGCTGAGCCTCTTTAGCTGCCCTTTGATGCCTATGCACATGCCCTCACAGGTGGTGTTGTGCAACCTGTGCTCGTTGGAGCTCTAGCATGCAACTGATGTATCTGTCTTGGTGGGAGTAGAACATCTTCAAGACGATGAACATAGCGCTCATAGCAGCACTAGAGCTCTCTGCTCACTTGTCATGATCTCTTACTAGTGCATTGCCGCTCAGCTGCATCCAAGCGGTCACCGATGGATCCACCCGGGGAAAGGTTCCGGCTAGACCATTGACAAGTTCATCACCAAACTCCTGATAGATCTCACTTAGTGCCTCTAAAGCTACCACTTGGGCACCTTCCTAAGGAGACTACCCATCTGACTCAATACTCCAACCCTGTCACTATGGATTGTCTGCACGGGCCGGAATGGTAATCCACACATCATACCACGGCTACCCCTCAGCTGCCACTTCCCTCCAAAAGTAGCGGGGTGGCTTAGCGTACCCAACCGAGTTTAGCACCCTTCATAGTAAGGTCAGAGTGCCAAACACAGCCAAAAATGCGTCACTACGAGACGGGGCTCCTGGTGCTGCCATCTGTAGCAAGGTGTACAATTCTTGTGAGAGGATATCACACATGAGAAGAAATTCAATGAATGGGGTAAGCAATTATAATTAAGGGAGGGATGTAATAATATAAATGCATGAGTGAACATGATGCATGCACGTTCCGTACGTCCTCATGAATCTTAGGAAAAATTTAAAATTCTAGCAACATACACGATGGCATACATATGTTCTCTCAATATACGTAACTAATCGGGCTACACGTTTCGTTGTTAGTGTACCTGCACAAGAATTTCATTTCAGCCCAACCCAACACTTATATATGCAAAATGTAAATCTAGGCTCTAGGTTGCAACAAAATACTTCCATATATGTATACCCATACATATATTTCCGTATCAAAGCTACCCGATGACAATTTATTACCCACAATTAAATACGCACCATACACACATGCAAGCATGCATATATAGCTATATCAGAGCTAGCTGTCCCTGACCGCACGCTCACATCTTGCGGTCATGCCACTTATCAACTTACCTTCTTACCTTGGTGTAGAGGCAATTGATCCATACATTACCACTCAAGTGAATGGCATCCATACAATAGCACGCCGTACGGACGACGAAAGTAAAAACCCCCATGTTAGTACTTAATTAGCTACCTGATAGTCCTTAACTAGGCATAAAGGATATGACAACTGGCACACTCTAAATTTAAAGTTTAGGTTTTTAACACACCTATATATAGCTATAAGTTGTCAAACTGATTTTATAAAACAAAACCTTTGTTTTAAATACCCATATGACAAGTTTAGTGTTGAATCTTGCTCCAATGCCAGCTGTAATAGAACCATCCAATTTATAAGAGCACAAGTACAAAAGCAATCACCGAAGCAATCAAACCATCATACTTGAGACCATATAAACCCAGTAGTCTAATGAAATCACGAAGGATCTCAAACAAACCAACATACAAACTAAGATCATACATGATTCAACACAACCAGTCACATGTTACATCATCACAAATAGTTCACAAGTATCTCTCATACATCGAAGTTCACAAAGTTATTACAAACCAAGTTCAAATAGCGGAAGCAAAGTAGTTTGACATCAACATCACTCTTAGTTCAAATACATGCAAGTACCATGGTCATTTCTAGCAAAAGCAGAATAGAGGTGATAACTTAGGAGTACCATGCCCCATGGTTTAGTCCTCATCCACAGCAGGATGAAGGCAGTTCTTACAATACCCATGATACATCATGTCATCTGCAACAAGAGGGAATAAACCCTGAGTACGATAATATACTCAGCTAGGCTTACCCATCATAAACCAGAAATAATATGACACCAAGGAGTATCCAAGGCTTTATCGGTGGAGTTAGCATGACAACATTTTGCATAAAAAGCTTAAGTAACATAACTTAGGGATTTAGTACTTCTAGCATCAATTTCAATACCTATTCAATTAAGCATCTCTAGATTAGCACCTATACTAGAGCAATCACTTGATTAAGCTACAAGCATTAGTAACCATATCCGGTTATATGAATAATTTGAGCATCATCATAACCATCCATTATCCACTAAGTTACTCTATGTTGCCGCTGCTTAGTCAAGTTCTCATTATCCGGGAGACATGGTGATTCGAATCGATTCCTAACCAGCTGGGGAATTATTCCTAACACAAACCCAAACTTTCCCTGTCAGGGTCGCATCTGGTCAGCTTTGGTACAACTCAGGAACAAACTTCGCGGGTCCGATCAGCGCCGTACCCTCAGAGATTCTACCAATCTGCCAGGAAGATCGGGACTTGAACCCACCCTTGGACTTACGCCATTGGCTCTCCGCACATCCTTACTGCCTCCAGTGTGTGCACTTTCACTTACCGAGTCCTGGCCTGAATTGAGCTACTCGGCTTCACGGTCGGAACGACTTATCCGGACAACTAAGTGCTACGCATGCGTTCAACATGACATGAGGACGTACAACGAATCGGTCCTTAACCAACACAAACGGGGATAAATGGGCACCAAGACCTCCATGACTTGTGCTTCTCTATGACAATCCTGCCCGGTCTCCTTTCTATTCATCAACACATGGTTATTTCCTCGATAGCAATTTTAGCCAACTGTGATCAGTTATCTACCTATATATTTCAGGTGACTGGAAATCACCTGAGTTCTACCAGACTAAGAAAGGCTAAGCATATATTCGATCTTGGACCTACCAAGGATTCAAGATATTTTTATCTAGACAAGGATAATATATGCAGCAAGTGGTTCCAATCGAATCTTATAACCTAATTCATCAATCATAAAGGACGCAAGTGACATTTGTAAAAACATTGGAGGCTTATAATGCTCCGGGGCTTGCCATTCAAGAATGAGGAAGGTTGGTGGTCAGGACACTCAGGGAGATCTTCTATGTTGACTCCTCCTTCCGCCAGCACTTCCTGCTCCTGAACTTGCTACTGCTCCTCCAGAAGTTCTTTTTCGAATTCTAGAAGAGTGACTCCCTCCTGGAACACCTATTGCATGCATATGCACAGCATAAGAGTCATGAATGCATAAGAGATGGAAGGTGATAATGAAAGGTACAACCATGTATAGATGGACACATGAATGACATGATGATACAAGATTAATATTTAATTTACTGAGTAGGTGCATATCTTTTCTTGTAAACAAGAACTACACACTCACCAAGCTCTAACAACCTAAGGTAAAGTTGTTCATCTTCAGTAAAAGGTCTAGCACCTGCAACTAACAACTTATCTAAATCAGCCTAAGCATCTAAATCAACACATCAACTCATATAAAGCAATCAAGTCATTCACTGCATTCAACAGATTCAGGGCTGCAGACAACAGCTGCTAGTTTAATTCATAACTGGAGTTGTACTAACACAAAATATATGAAACAAGAAAATCTGGAAATCTTGTGAAGTTAGCTACAATTCATATTTAATCATGTCCACATGATTCCCAAGTTAATAAGGTCAAACAGTCACATTTCTCAAATCTGGTCCAGAAATTCCAAAGAACAACTAGTTCTAAAGACCAACTTTGAACAGTCATAACTCACAAATCGTTTGGCCAAATGCCATGAAAATTTAACACGAGCTAGATAAGTGAGTTATCTACAACTTTATTATAGACAAGATTCATGGGAAACATCATCTTCACCATGTAATTTGCTTAACTTTAGAATATGTCTAGAAAAGTCACTATAAGTAAATTTTAGGGAAAATAATATTTCACGACATACACGAATGGTACTTTGAGCACTACCAATGTTACCAACAGTTATAATACATCTAATGAGTACTAGAAAATATAGTGGCCATTCCTAAATAAATTCTTTTCATGCCTTTATTAATTTATTTAGATAATTAGGTAAAATAATAAACATATAACAAATATGTACAGTAAATTCCACAAAAATTACAGTACCTTATACACGTCCCCAATAGGCTACTATATAAATTTCATAGCATTTGAACAAGTAGAACATCCTATGCAAAAATGACAAGCCAACAGGGCTTAAAGTAGCATAAATAGGAAATCCTATTAAAAAGTGTCAAACAATAGAATTCATATTTTTCTTAGCTTCATCATAGCACAAGAACACTGAAATAAATTTTAATGCACATTGGATACATGTTTTTACCATGAAAAATAGCACAAGAATCTAGCATTTATTCAAGATACATAGCAAACTCCTATTTGCAGCAAGATCACTATGCAACCAATATTTTTCCCAGGTAGTACATAACAATACAAGACCAACAAAATTGGTATCACATTTTTATCACTTTTCTAGCTCAAGTTATGTATTTTGACAATATTGAAAACATTCAAAAAGCATTTATTTAGATCCATTTTATTCTCCTAGAAAAATACTAGAAACAGTGCATTTCATATTTTTATCAAATACTAAACTTCATTAGAAATCCAACAAAATTTGGTTCATTCAATTAGGACACCTATAGCTCCCGATATGATTTTCCAAATTTAGCATAAAATTCTAGAAAAGAATAAAACAAAACCCTAAAACTACAGCCGCTGATGCGTGGGACCCAGAGGTCAATGGACCCCACTTGTCAGTCAAATAGAGGTAGGGCACGGTGGTTGACCGCCCACTGGTCATCGATGGGGAAGCCACCGGTGGCGAGGTCACCACCGCTGCACTCCCTGTGACCTCCCGCGCCTAGGGGTACCCTCGGTTTGGTTAGAGGTTCACCAGGAGCATGCTCACCGTGCGGCAATGGCAGATGGCGGAGGGTGCATGGTGTTACGCCGGTGGTCTCCGACCACCATTTGCACTGGTGATGAGCCCTATGGCTCTATAGTGCTTCAACAGAGCTAGTTAGAGTGGTTAGGGATCCAGTGATGCGATGGTGAGCTCTGCCCATGTGTGTGGCCGCGCGCGCGGTGCATAGAGCACGACAGTGCTCTCGGTGTTTTGGCTGGTCGGCGATGAGAGAGAGGTCTCTGTCATGCCACCTACTAGATCTATGGTTACTCATCCTAAGGTGCACCAGAGAGGATGAAGGCAATAGGCTAGCTCAGCAGCGGCGAGCTTGCCTATCATGGCGACGTGGTAGGAGCAGCGGCGCATTCCGGCGCAACCCAGTGGTAGCATCTAAAAAGACCATGGGTGTAGATACTAGGACCTACTATGAAGACCAAACTAGGGAGAAAAGGAGTGGAGGTGCATGTGTTGCAGCTGGCCATGGCGAGCTCACGCTCGGCAGCGCTCCGGTGAGGTCTCACGGTGGTGGAAAACAAAATGCGGCCTTACCCAGGCACAATACGGTGAAGCAAGGGGTCGGGGATGTGGTAGTGGAGATGGAGCAGATGTGGCCAAGACAGATTGACTAGTGAAGATACGTCGATGGTGAGCGGCTACGGCGGAGCAGTGCAGTGGCGTGGTGAGCTCAGAGCTGTTCCTCGGCGATGCAGAGTGGAAAACTAAGAGCGAGTGAGGGCGTGGGGGTGAAACAGCGGGCACGGGGTGCCATTGTGCCCATCATGGCTGGGATTTCACCGATGTATGGCCACCACATGACGGCTTCGGCCTGACATGGTCGGCCACCGATTGCGTGGCACCAGCGGCCATCCGAGCCCGATGGGATGCCTGACAGTGTGAGTTAAGGGCAAATTTGAGCTTAATCCACGGTGAATTGGTGCATGATGTTTAAACAAACTTTGTAGAGGTATCTAAGGGCTACAAGATTTCTTTAGAAATCATCTTGTAATTCACAATGGTTTGGAAGTTACATCATCTCAAAGTCGGATACATCGAAACTGTGAACCGGTTTTTGACTTAGAGAAAATTCAAAGTTTGAAAATAGTAATTTGTTGATTCTTGTGAGACCTATTTGACCATGTTAGGCATTGAATTAGCTCTTGACCCAAAAATAAAAGTTGTTACTCTAGTCAAGTACTACAACTTTGCTTAAGGGTGCACTACCATGCAAACAATCTATGCTATAGTTCAACTTAGGTCAAACATACATCATGAAAATGGTAACTTACACTATAACCATGACTTAGAGGCCAAATGGGTCCAAGTCATGAATACCAAAGTTGTTCCATATGACATTCTAAACATGTTTAAGGTACCCCTAAGGTCCCACAAACATTTGATATCTTGGTCACATGTAAATCCTAGGTCAAACTAAGCATGTCATCACTTAGGAGCTTAATTAGGTAAGGTGATCCACATGAACATTGTTCCATTAGACATCCTAAGTGTAGCTAAGGTGTTTTAGTGACCAAACATCACCACTTGCATTATCCACACATGATCATAAAGCATACATACAATGAAACATAGAAGAACAATAGTATGTTTCACATGTTTCATAGCAATGTTTCATATGGAAATGCTTATGCATGAATAAATGATGCTTATGCTTATGCAATGCAAGTGCAAGTATGCAAGCCTAACACCTAGGGTGTTACAGGAGTGACCCCATAGTTGGCGCCGACCGTGGGGACCCCATTGTACCCCACATATCCCACCTAATGGTCACCAGCACTAGGAGAATCACCAACAACAAAGAGATCCCCCACCCTTGCATGGGGGTGGGGGGGGAAGCAGTTATAGGAACCTCCATAGAAGGTGGAAGAGGAGCTACCCTGCCTCGGCCCACCATGCGACCAACAGAGGTCATGGCTGATCTGGAGAGACCCCTTCTTGCCGGGACCAAAGCCAATCCCAACCTAGCCCACCTAGAGTTGATAAGGCCGTCATGGTGCACCAAGATGATGATGAAGACACCGAAGAGAGGGTCCTCGAAACTCTAAACCAAATACATGAGGAAATCCAAGAGAAGAGATGCAAAGTTGAAGCACAACAAAAGCAGGCGTGCCTGCGCATCATGAGGCAGAAGGCAGACGAAGCCAAGGAGGAGCTTAGGAGATTGGATGAGTACTTAGCAGCCCTCAAAGAGAATCTAGACCATGAGCTTGAGCTAGACAACTATCCACCCCCGCTCCATCTGAATCCACCCTGCTCCATCCAAATCTACCCCCCTGCTTTCACCAGATCTACCTAGAACACATCCCTCCATCCATACAACAACCCTAGAGAAACCAACCCCCGCCAATGTCATTCAACCCAAAATCTCCTCTAACCTAGATATTACAAACCAAAAGTTGGCCACTTGAATACAATCCGCAAAACCTACCAAGGTATGATGGAAGCGTGGACCCCCACCAATTTGTAATGAGTTACGAGGCTACAGTGGTAGCAGCAGGAGGGAATGAGTATACCACGGCAAAGTCCTTCGTGATCATAGCGCGAGACATCGCTCAAAGCTGGTACAGCAACCTGGCGCCAGGCTCGATAGACTCCTGGGGAAGCCTCTGTCAAAAACTGTGCAACAACTTCAAAGGTGTCAATCCCTTAGCAAACAACCCCATGGAACTATTCACTTGCACACAATCCGAAAGAGAACCCCTCCGTGACTTACAACGAAGGTTTGTTCAGCTCAGAACCAGGACACCAGACATAACAGATGATGCAGTAATCCTAGAAGTAGTTAATGAAGTAAGGCTAGCACCACACTCTTTGAGGCTCATAAGAAAGCCACCAAAAACAATTGTAGAGTTGCACGAAGTCATGGAAAAGTACAGAAGAGCCGACACCATTTTTTGTACAAAAACCAAAGCTCAGAGATCCCAAATACGCCCAACTCCAAGGCCATGTTGACGGTAGTTATCATACATTATAAACTTCAATATATCTTGAAATAATACATGAAAATGATCACAAACATAGACTTAGGGGGTTTAAAGTGATAATTTCCATGAGGTTTGGTGAATCTATGTTTCTAGTAGGGTTATTTCAAAAAACCGTCAAGGGGGATCAAAATGTCAAATTAAATCACGCTTATCCATGGTGAAAACTACTCCAGAAGGTTCTAGAGGACTCCTAAAGCCACGTCACCAAAGCGGAGGGTGAGAGGGTGACAGGTGGCCCCAACTAGAGGCCGCCCAGCCTCTAGGGGTCCCACCTATCAGCCCTATTGTTACGTCGGTCCTCCACCGCCTCCTAGGATGCATCTACACCATTTATTCAAGTCGGTTTTATTCGAGGGCTCACGTTGGACGCTCCAGCCTATATAATCAGCCCCTGCCCCCCTCCAGAACATGCTGCCATAAGTCAAGATTAGACCAGAGATTAGGGTTTCAGAGAGAAGAGAGTAGAGATCCAGTTCTTCAAGTTTCTAGTATAGCTAGCTAGCAAGGTTCAAGTAGTGTGTGGGCTATTGCTCAGGATTTCGGACCTACCGTCTGTAGACTGGTATAGCTATTGTATCTCTTATTTTATGACTTTGTGCTACTTCAATATTATGTTGCTATTTATTATGTTCCTAGTTTGCTCTAGTTATATGCTTGATATAGTTATGATTGATGAAGAATTTATGCATATGTTCGCAAAGCTCTTAGCTCAGTACTCGAGTGAGTTAAGTGGTCAACATTATGTAAGCGTGGTGCTTAAATATTGTTTGTCTGCGAATGCATTCTGGACTCTAGGTCATGTGGTAGATCGTAGATGTGACATTCCCATTGAGTCCTTTGTAGTCCACTCCTCGTTTGTAGAGCAAGTAGAACGCGATTGTGAAGGGAAACAAGCTCTGTTCTTAATCTTCCTTAGTAATGTTCCTTATATATAGATCCAAGGTTAGTTATACTATAGATGAGAGTGTATATACTCGGGTGTACAATAGACTTAGTAAATAAGGACTGACTGAGGACTCATTTGCTCTTAACGAATCTCATGTTTAGCCATACTATATTTTATGAGTCTCTATTTCTATCTCTGGAATACCATTATTACCTTACATGTATTATTTATTTATCCCTTGACTTACCCCTGCCATAGCATGAGAGTGATTTTATCATAAGTATATATATTTGCCAATATCACCATGCCAACACAACTCCATAGCTCCTCCCTGTGGATAAAATATAAATAACGATACTCAGTATACTCCCGGGTGAAATGCTACAATGGTACATTATCTGTGCACTTGTGGATTACTTAGTTTATATATAAATTTACAAGTGTTCTCAATAATTACCAACAATGCATTTCTGGCATCATGCTAGGGATGGCAGCTTAGTAAAGAGTGACGCTAAGAAATATCAATAGGTCGCAACAGCACAACTAGTACCCTTGCAATGAACCAGCCAACATGGACGCCATAGAGGCCACACCTCCTTAACGCCAAAGACAACAACCAAATCAACGACCTTAGCAAACCCCCACCAATAGCCAAAACGACAATAGAGATCATACCCAAAATAGACCCAACCCAAGAGATCCAGCGAAGCTTTACTGCCATTTCTACGGCCCAGGAAAGGGGCACATGACAAAACAGTGCGTGTATTTCGCGAAGGGGAAAGAATACCAAGAGGCACAGCAAGCCGCCACCTCAGGACCACCAAAACCTATCAAGTTACACAAGGAGACAACCCTCCTTCGTAACTACCCCATACCATTACATGCCAATAAACTACGACATCCCCTCGCAACACTAGCCTCAATAATACCAAACCTTCGCCAGCTACAATCCCTCCTATCATCATTACAACACCAACGACAATCCTCAATCATCATTCAGCTACAACAATCATTCCAACAACCAACCATACATGGTCACTCACCCACCCACACCACCACAAATGCAAAACTAGCATCCGGCCTTACCACCACCTCCACCATCACCGCCCCCAACCACAACAACAACAAGTAAAACCAAAGCCCACGAGCCAACCCAATCAAAAACCAATCAACAACCCAACCTCAACCTTTGGTGTCATACTTGCAATCACCGGACGATCCAACAAGGATCACTACAATAAGAGGCAGCGCAAGGAGCACATGAGACGGGTGCATCATCCCGCTACCAAAGGGCCCCACAAAAATTCATAGTGGTCTCATATCCCAATAACCTTCGACTAGTACAGATCTCAAACTAAGAGACTACCCACACAGTGATGCAATGGTCATCGAGACAAACCTGGTCGGCTAGGCAGTAACAAGGATCCTGGTCGACACCGGCAACTCCGCCAATATCTTATTCGCATCAACCTTTGACAACATAAGACTCAACAAAACCTTCTCTAACTAGCAGGACACCCATTATATGGATTTGGTGGCAAGCAAGTGAAAGCAATAGGAAAAATCATGCTCCCGATAACCTTTGGGGATCAAAACAATAGCAGGATAGAGCACATAACCTTCGATGTAGTTGATATGCTATACAACTACAACACAATCTTCGGCCAAGGGGTCACAAACATCTTCAACGTTGTTCTCCACCCGGGTTATCTCTGCATGAAACTACCCTCTGCCAAGGGAGTCATCGCCATATACGGTGATCAAGACCTTGCACAAATAGTAGAGGAAACAACCACCCCGGGACAGAAAAATGTACACAACCTCAATAAAGAAAAGCCAAAAGTCAAGCAACCTTCACACGAAGAACCAGAACAACACACCTGAGAGAAGCCAGTAGAAGAAACTAAGAAAGTGCCTCTATTCGAAGGTAGCATTAGCAAGCAAGTCATCATCTCCTCTATGTTGAATGAGAAAACTGAGAGCGAGCTCATCCACTTCCTATGTAACAACAATGACATCTTCGCCTGGTCCGCCAAAGACCTTCGAGGGGTAGACAGATCCATTATTGAGCACATCCTCGAAGTAAACCAAAATCTTCCCCCAATTAAGAAAAAGTTTGCAAAATGTCTAAAGAAAGAAAGCAAGTGGCCAAGGTGGAGGTCCAATGCCTGCTAGATATGGGGGTCATCCATCCAGTCTAATATCCAATCTAGCTATCAAATGTCATGCTCATCAAAAAGAAAAATGGCAAGTGGAGAATGTGTGTCGACTTCACGAGCCTTAACAAGGCCTGCCCCAAAGACGATTTCCCATTGCCAAGAATAAGCACCCTCGTCGACTCAGTAGCAAGATGTGAACTCTTGTCACTCCTTGACTGTTTCTCAGGCTACCATCAGATCTGGATGAACAAGGAAGACAAAGAAAAGACAAATTTCATCACCCCCTTTGGCACATATTACTTTAGAAGAATGGCAGAGGGATTTTGAAACACAGGATCAACCTTCGCTCGCATGACAATGAAGGTATTCAAAGAGGACAAGGCAATTTCACAGTACAAAGCAAGTTCAGACAAGATCATATCAAAGACCTCCGTAGGGCTTTTAGCAACCTTCATAGCTCACGACTCAAACTAAACCTCAAGAAATGCATATTTGGCGTGAGCAAGGGAAAGTTGCTCAGCTGCCTCATCTCAGTGAGAGGAATCGAGGCCAACCTAGAAAAAATCGATGCAATCCTCAACATGGAACCTTCGACCTCAAGAAAGCTAGCACAGAGGCTCGCAGGAAGGCTCACAGCTCTAAACAGATTCATTTCAAGGTCCGCAGAATGAGGTCTCCCTTTCTTTGAAGTATTAAGAAACATAGACCCATTTAGCTGGGGACCCACATAACAAAAGGCCTTCGATGACCTGAAGGTCTACTTGCACAACCTCACAACCCTCGCCAGCTCTCAACCGGTGAACGACTCCTCCTTTAGGTGGACGCCTCACCCCACGTCGTCAGCACGGTGCTAGTAAGAGAAAAACAAGAAGAGCACCAGAAGAAGCAACTACCAGTATACTATGTATCTGAGACCCTTGACTATAACACCTCGGGTGTTAGCCTTGCATAACTTGACTTGCATAACATGATCATGAGCATCAAGCATTCATAAATCATCATTTATAATTGAAACATTTGATCGAAACATATGAAACATTGCTTGTTATTCCGTGTTTCTTGGAACATATGCATATGATCATGTGCAAATGAATGCAAGTGGGTAGTGCTAGTCACTAAAACACCTTAGCTACACTTAGGTTAACAAAAGGAACCTTGTTCATGAAGGCCACATTTCATGATCAAGCACTTAAGTGATATTTCATGTGTTGACCTGAATAGCTATATGAGTGACTACTACATGAAATGCTTAAATGACCTTGCAAATTGTTTAAACATGCTTAGGATATCATTAGGAACAACTTTGGTATTTAGTGCTAAGGCTAGTTTGGTCATTTAGCCATGGTTTGTGTATGTATCATGTTTTCAAAGTGACATGTTTGACTAAAGTTGAACTAGGTGTTAAAGACCTTGCATGGAGGAGTTCACTAAAGCAAAGTTGTAGTGTTTGACATAAGGAACAAATTTTATTTTTATGTCATGGACTGATTTAGCTTCTAACATGTTTGAATTGGACTCACAAAAATCAACTTTTCACTGTTTTCAGCACTTCAAAAATTTTCTAAGTCTTGGTTCGACTGACAGCCTGACAGGCCCATCTTGGGGATGACATTACTTGTTTTTGGTTGTGAATTTGAACATACTCCCTTAACCAAAGTTGAAGCTAGTACATAGGGCTATAAATTTTGTTTAGACGTCTTATGCTTTGGAGCGACGGATTAGCGGGAAAATCAGCGACAAAACTCGTCGTCAGGCACTGCACCGGTTCACTGATGAACTGAACGACGCGTTCAGTGGCCGACCAACGGCAGAACCGCGCGCCCGCGTGTCCTCGGCGAACGTTGCCGCGCCGCCTTCGCCACAGCCCAGCCAGCCACGACGCGCTGGCTGGCGCGCCTTCATCACGCCGTTCGCCCGAGTCGCCCCACGCCCATTTTCGCGCCGCCTCGGCCTTCCTTTCGCCGCAAAGAAGGCAGCTGAAGCGCCCTCGCTCCGCCATCGCCATAGCCAGCTCCGCAACTAGCCGGCGAGCCACCTGGGCCGCCACCGAATCGCATCACCGCTGTCCCCGCAACTCCTGCGTCCCCTAGTGCCGTGGTTCAAGCATTGGTAAGCCACCGCGCCTGTGCACAAAGATCGCCGGAGTTCGCCGCTTAGCTCCGTCTCGTGGGCTACGCCGCCACCGTCCACCCTGAGCCGCGATAGAGCGTTAGCTAGGTCCGCCGTAGTTTCGGTGATGCTCGGCGTAGCATTCTATCGGGTTGCCGTAGCCTCCACCGGCGTTTTGCCGTGGTCCAGCCCGCCGCTCTCGCCATTGCCGCCGCCGTCGCCGCCCCACCGCCGACGATAGGGCCGCCAAGTGGCTCAATAGATGCGCTTAGGTCGCTAAGAGCGTCGTGATGATGACTCACCGCCGGCAACCTCGCCGTCGGGCGAGCTCCGCTGTTCCCACGTCATTCCGCGCCGTTGCTGCTGTTCCGTCTCGCCTGACATGTGGGCCCAACTGGCTGGAGGGTCCCACTGTCGATGTTTCGGTTAAATAGAAAGCTAGCTCATTTTACTGATTTGAACCCCGATTTCATGTATCTTGTTATTTTTGTATCTTTAGTTTGATAGCTCCAAAATTGTGACATAAATTTGTGAGTGTTCCTTAGGAAATGTAGTATTTAGGAAAAATATGTTCTTAGCTTCAACAGTAGAAATTAATGGAGATTTAAATCAGGATTTGAAATGTGCTTCTGAATGTATTTAAATTTGTTTATTTTATATCTAGAGTTCCTGTGCTCGAAAAATTATGAAATTTTTGTGGTAGGCTATTCTTGTTATATATGAGCTTGGATAAAAATTTGAAGACCAGTGCATGTGTAGATCTATAGTTATAGATTTTTCTTTTATAAATAGTTGATCCTTGCATGAATTTTTATAAATTAATTATGAGTCCAAAATTCATGAAATTTGTTGGAGGTGATACTAGTACCATATGGATGTTAGGAAAAATAAGAAATCTGTTGCTTGATACTTTTCAATAGGATTTTCCATTTATGCTATTTCAAGCCTTGCTTCCTTATCATTTTTGTATAGGATGTTCTACTTAGTAAAATGACATGAAATTTTTATAGTAGTCCTTTGATATCATTAGTAAGGCTCTGTAAATTTTTGAGAATTTCTTCAGCACATTTAATATATATTTATTATTTAACCTAGATAGCTAAATAAAATAATAAAGGCAATTTAATAAATAGTTTGGGCTTTGCCATTATATTATCTTAACTATATTTGGTATGCTTAAACTGTTGGTAGGTTCTAGGTTGTCAAATTGTGAATGATTACATGAAGTAGAGGTGTTATTACTTTATATTGCATGTTAAGTCATTTCTGGACTGATTCTAGAGTGTGAGGATTTGCATGTTGAAACTGATGTGTACTATAAAAATGGTTAATAACAAAGTTGTAGAAAATTTGATAAGCTTTCCAGAAAGTCCAGGATCACTGGATTTGGATTTGTAGAACTCCAGTTATGAGCGAAACAAGTAGCTACTGTTTGTGGCATAGTCGATCCATTGTAGAAGTAGTTAAGTAATAATCGAGAAGAGATATGCACCTACTCAAACAATGTGATGCACTTGTTAACATATATGCATTCGTAATACTTATACCATACTCATGCATCTAGGATCGGAGGAAGAGATCACGTTGCTGGAATTCAAGAAGCAGAGGAGGGAACCCGCAGGAGGATCCGCAAGCAAGCAGCCCTCAAGGCGTGGAGCGAGAACCCTCAAGAGCTCCCGGAGTGTCCCGACCATCGCGCCTACTTCCTTTCTCATGAGGCAAGCCTTTGAGCATTATAAGTCTCGATAGAATTTATCAATGTTTACTTAAGTACTTATGATTGCTGCATTAGGTTATAAGAGTTGAATGAAACCACTTGATGCATGTACATTCCTTGTCCAGATATTACCCTTTAACCCAGATAGGTCCAGGATCGAATATATGCTTAGCCATGCTTAGACCGGTAGAAGTCGGGTGATTTCGTCACTGCGAGATATAGGTGGATACCGAGCACGGTTGGTTATCATTGCTATCGTGGAAAGAACCATGGTTAATGTAAATGGAGACCGGGCGGGATGTCGATAGAAAAGCAACAAGGCATGGAGGTCTTGGGTGTGGATCTATCCCCGTCTGTGTGTCGATCAAGGACCGCACCGTTGTTGGAACTTCCGACAAGATTGAACGCATGCCTCTCACTTAGCTGGCGGATAATTCATTCCGACCGCGAAGCCGAGTAATTCAACTTCGGTCGGGAATCGTTACATAGCGCCTTCCGGGGAACGATCGATCGAGCCCAAGGCAAAGCGTGCTTGGCTCGAGCATCCCGGCATCTGGTGTTCCAGACAGCGGGCGCAAAGACGGACCGCGAAATGTGTACCGGAGTTGTACCAAAGGTGACCTAAGGTGACCGTTGATCCGGTCCGCACTGGGTTTGTGTTAGGAATAAATTCCTAGCTGGTTGAAATCGATTCGAATCGCCATCTCTCCGGATAGTGAGAAACTTGGCTAGCTCCAACATCGTAGTAATCTTGTATTATGGAACATGATGGTTCGGATGAAAATGGAATTTCAATACCGCTATGGTTACTATTGTATGCTTCTAAATGATACCACATGTTTGGCACAGGATAGTTGCTAACCTAGAAATGAATAGTTATAATTAACTTGGTAAAGAATTAGTAATCGTATCATGATTTAATTGCTTTTACGCAAAAATGTTGTCAAGTTACGCCCACTTATACAGCCTTGCATAATCCTTGGAGTCATTTTATTTTCTCGTTTCATGACGGTAAGTCTAGTTGAGTACCTTCTCGTACTCGTGGTTTATTTTCCCAATGTTGCAGATGGCATCGTGTATCATGGTTATTGCAAGAGTTGCTTCTATCCCATTGTGGATGAGGAGTAAGCCTTGGGCAGTGCTTCTTTAGTAATTCCTATCCTTGCTTTTGTGGACCGTGATCTAGCTTGGCAATTGTATCAAACTATGTTGGAAACTTTATCTTCGAACTTATTTGCTTCCGCTTTATTTATCAAACTCGGTTTGTAATAACTCATTATTCAGACTCGATGATGAAAAGTATCTATGAACTTTATGTAATATGTGGCATGTATGTTGAACTGCAGACGATCTTGGTTGTTGTAAATCGTTTATCGAGACCCGTCGTGGTACTCGACGGACTACCGGGTTTATATGGGCTCAAGTATGACAAAGGCGACCGCCATGCGGATTGCCATTGTACTTGTATTCTTATAAATTGGTTGGTTCTGCATACAAGTGGCATCGAGCAAGATTCAACGTTAATTGTCACAAGTGTATTTAAAACAAAAGTTTTTGTTTCGAAAACCCTTCTCTAGAAACTAATAGTTATATAATAGGTATTTGAAATCTAAAGTGTGCCAATGATCACTTTCCTTATGCCCAAATTAAGGACTATTAGGTGGCTATTTAAGTACTAACATGGGGGTTTTACTCGTCAGTCCATACGGCGGGCGTATATTGTATGGATGCCATTCACTTGAATGGTAATGTATGGATCAAATGCCTCACGCCAAGGTAAGATGAGTGTATGACCGCAAGATGTGAGCATGCGGTCGGGAAGAGTAGCTTTGGTGCGGCTATGTATGCATGCTTGCATGTGTATATGGTACGATTTAATTGTGGGTTAAATTATTGTCGGGTAGATTGATACGGAAGTATATGTATGGGTATACATATATGGAAGTATTTACGATTACATTCTCGCATATTCATTATGGGTTTAGGGCTGAAATGAGAGATCTTATGCAGTACACTAACAAAACAAAAACGTGTAGCTCGACTAGTTACGCTTATTTATGAGAGAACGTATGTATGCCACCGTGTCTACCGCTAGAAACAATTTTTTCCTAAGTTTGTGAGGACGCACTGAACGAGCATGCATCATGATAATTACCATTCACATAATTACATTGTTCCTCCCCTTATAAAATTCTTTACTCGGTTATGTAACTCTTATCCATTATGGCATTGTCTCACCAAGGGGTACATGTTAATGTTGCAGATGGCACGCACCTGCTGCATCGCTCACAAGTCCACGGAGGCGAGCTCCCCGCCGTCGCCTTGCTCCACCACTCCGCCAACGACACACACGCCTTGGAGAGTTTGGGATGCCTACACTCTTGTGGAGAGTGCTCGATTATGTAGGCTATCCCGATGGAATGGAACCCCGCTACTCGGGCGAATGAGCAGTTGGGGAGAAGGTCTCTTAGTTATTGTGGAGGCTGTTGTTCGTCCCCGAGGTGACGATTCGAGTGGACAGCTGGTGTTATGAGTCAACTGGCAGGATCGGCAAGAAGCACTGGCGAGGGCAGCCTTTGGGATCCCGAGGGACATCATGGATCGTTTTCCTCAGAGCCGGGCAGCCGCTTTGGTTGGAGTCTTTCCAAGAGGTAACCCTCCACCGACTCATGGCAGCAGACAAGAGGAAAATCTTTGGAGATTGGTGCAACAGAAAGGTAGAACAGTGATAACCCTTCCATGAGCGCCATGTTCGCAATGATGAGAGTGTTGGATGGAGTTGAAGGTAGCCTCAGACGTGTGTCTGGTGCTCTTGGTCATGCCCGCGAGGACCGACGTCGGCTTCAGAGGGAGCACGACGCCGAGATTGAAAGGCTCATGAAGAGATGACTCGGTTAACTCACCAAATAAATGCAGCTTGGACAAGGGAAGATGTCCTAAGAGCTCGGTTTAGCTTGAGCTAGGACAAGTAACTGGCTAATGCGGAAGAATACAACGATCATCTGCATGAAGAGGTTCATCTTCTGAACAATCAGCTCCACCCTTATGTCCCACCTGGAGCCACAGAAATGGATATAGAAGGATACGAGGAAGGAGAAGAAGAAGTGGAGCCTGAAGAAGAAGTAGAACCGGAGGAAGGAGATGATCTTGCGTCTGACCTCGATAGTGATCACGATGAGGATTAGATCGCTTAGCACTTAGTGGAAGGACTAATGTATCACCTATTCTTCATGTAATGGACATGTAGCTCGAATTTGGCATTTGTAACCAGACTATCATGTAATGTTGATTAAGTGCACCTTTGGTTGAATGTCAATGCAATTCCGTTCCTTGTTGGTGATCACGATTTAACTTTGCATGCGTTATGAGAGCGATAAGTGGTCAAATTGGGGATGCCATGTTGCGAGAATGAATTGTTATGCCTCTGTTTTTATTGTGAATTTGGAAATTTCTCCAGTAATTTCAGTTTGGCATGATTATGATTCATCTGCAATCTCTTGACATCGACCAATAATCGCTTATTGTTGCAACTTCGCAGATGACGCGTAACCGTGCTGGAGCTGGTAGCAGTCACGATGGCAATGGTGATGACTTACCACCACCGCCGCCGTCTGCTCAGGAGTTCTTTGCTCAGTTCTTGGGGAGCCAAAGGACAATGGAAGAAGCTTTGCGCCTTATCACGCAAAACACCGCTCGTGGCCACCCACAGCAACCAGGGGCCGAGCCAAATCAAGACTGAAGACATTCAAGGAGTTTTCGGACACGAAGCCTCCAATCTTCAAGGTGGTCGAGGAACCACCGCAGTCGATGAGTGGCTGAATACCATTGAGCGTAAATTTCGTTTGCTAAGGGTCACAGAGCAGCATCCGAAAGCGTAGTATGCTTCTCATCAATTGCAAGGACCAAAGAGGATCTGGTGGACACACTTCTGCCGTCTCGCTAATGCATGACGAGTGACCTAGGAACAATTCAAGCTGGCTTTTAGGGACATCATAAAGCCCGATGCGCATGAAAGCAAATGAATTTATGAGGCTCACTCAGGAACAAAGTCACTCATCGAGTATATGCACGCATTCAACAACTTGTCAAGATATGCTCCCGGTTTTGTGGATATCAAGAGAAAAAGATAGAGAGTTTCAAGCGAGGGTTGGGTACCAAACCGATGAAGACTATGGCAAATTCTCGATGTACCACGACAACGAAGTTTATTAGTGATGCCTTGACCCAAGAAACCGCAACAACATGCATGCAGATTGCTAAAGGTCGCAAGAGGGCCTATGAGGCTTGGTGCATCCGGATCTTTCCAAATCAAAAGCGCCTATCGCGCAGCTAGGCCACAATTCCGCCCACTGCACCCAAGTTTAGGCCTCCACCACCGAAAAGCTCGTAATAACAAAGCTGAAACCACTCAGAAGGCATTCACTATTGCCTTACCAAAAGGAAATGGCAATCGGGACAGCTCCACAGATTCAAGTAATCAACCATGTTTCAACTGCAACCAATCGGGTCATTGGTCCAAAGAATGTCCCCACCCCAAGAGGAATGGCAACCCAAATCAGAACAATCGAGGCGGTGAATGCCGTGGCACGTCAGGGACAAGTGCATTATACCAACAGAGAAGAGGTGCCCACGGAGAAGTTGTCACGGCTGGTATGTTTCTTGTCAACAAGCATCCTCATTGTTGTTTTATTTGATTCGGGAGCTTCTCATTCATTTATGAGTCAAGCATTTGCATCTAGACATGGTCAAGAAATAATTGAAGTAAACAAAGGGGGTTTTAACATAAGTTCAGCAAGGGGTACTGTTATTACCAAAAAGATAGTCAAAATGTACTCATCGTGATACAAGGGAGGAGTACACCACGGATTTGATAATATTGCCGGGGTTGTCAATAAGTGTAATCTTAGGCATGAATTGGATGAAGTATCATGGTGCTCTTATTGACACTAGCACCCGCACTATCATGTTGAGAGAACCCACGAGAGGGAATGCTTTTCTAGTCCCACTCTCCCGCGATTTCAAACCCCAACATTTAGCCTGTGCTATCCAAGCCACCACGATATGTGATATCCCAGTGGTTTGTGAGTTTCCGGATGTATTTCCAGAGGAATTACCAGGTCTACCACCGGATAGGGACGTGGAATTTAAGATTGAATTAGTGCCAGGGACTGCACCCATATCCAGAAGGCCCTATAGAATGCCACCCAATGAGTTAGCAGAACTTAAGGTCCAATTGCAAGATCTATTAGACAAGGGTCTTATCCAACCTAGCTCATCTCCGTGGGGATGTCCAAAGCCTTGTTTGTGAAAAAAAAAGAAGGATAAGTCACCGAGAATGTGTGTAGATTACAGAGCACCACTCAATGTCTTGTGACCATCAAAAACAAATATCCATTGCCCCGCATCGACATATTGTTCGATCAGCTAGCGAAGGCAAAGGTATTCTCCAAAATTGATTTGAGATCAGGTTATCATCAGATAAAGATCAGACCGGAGGATATACCTAAAACTGCTTTCTCTACTAGGTACGGCTTATACGAGTATTTGGTTATGTCTTTCGGACTAACAAATGCTCCCTATTTATTTTATGTACCGATGAACTCAGATTCATGCCCGAACTTGACAAGTTCGTGGTAGTGTTTATTGATGATATATTGATTTATTCAGAAAATGAGACCGATCATGAGGAGCATCTGAGGATTGTCCTATCCAGACTGAGGGAGCATAAGCTATATGCCAAGTTTAGCAAATGTGAATTTTGGATGAGCAAAGTACCTTTCTTAGGTCACATTTTATCAAGAGATGGAATCTCAGTAGACCCATCCAAAGTACAAGAGGTCATGGATTGGAAAGCCCCAACTTCGGTTCATGAAGTTCGGAGTTTCCTAGGGTTAGCAGGATACTATCGTCGGTTTATTCCAGATTTCTCAAAGATAGCTAAGCCCATGACCAGACTACTTCAGAAAGATGAGAAATACAAATGGACACCAGAATGTGAAACAGCTTTTCACACCCTCAGAACTTTGTTGACTACAGCACCTGTGTTAGCACAACCAAACATTGAAAAGCCTTTTGATGTATTTTGTGATGCATCAGGAATAGGTTTGGGATGTGTGCTTATGCAAGAAGGGAGAGTAATTGCATATGCCTCTCGGCAATTGAGAAAACATGAAGTCAACTACCCTACACATGATTTGGAACTTGTAATGTTGTCCATGCACTAAAGATATGGAGACATTACTTGTTGGGCAATGTATGTCATATCTATATCGACCACAAAAGTCTCAAGTATATCTTTACCCAAACCAGAAATGAACATGAGACAACGAAGATGGTTAGAATTGATTAAGGACTATAATTTAGAAGTGCATTACCATCGGGTAAAGCTAATGTTGTAGCCGATGCACTTAGTCGGAAGTCCCATTTGCAACTGTGGAAGCATTCTTTGGAAGATGGATTCAACTTGTTACATCCTCATTGTACTACACAATATCACAATCGCTTGTTCACTTGAGGGCAAAATCATAGAGCTACAAAGCAGCATGATGTGGGAATAAGTCACATCAAGAGAAAAATGCAAGAGCAAGAAACCAAACATTTTAGATTGGACTAAAGAGGTGTATTATGGTTCGAGGACCGACTAGTGGTGCCAAAAGACCGTGAGCTAAGGAATCAAATTTTAGAAGAAGCTCACTCGTCCAAATTGTCTATCCATCCGGGTAGTAGTAAAATGTATCAAGATTTAAGAACCCGTTTTTGGTGGACTAAGATGAAGAAAGAGATCGCAGCCTCACGTTGCTAGGTGTGATAACTGCGCAGAGAGAGTAAAAGTCATCCATATGAAAACTCTTTGGATTACTTCAGCCATTGCCTATTCCGGGATGGAAATGGGAGGAAATCAGCATGGACTTTATCATGTGCCTTCCAACGACACCACAAGGTCATGATTCAATATGGGTTATTATTGATCGTCTCACCAAATCAGCACATTTTGTACCAGTTCACACCACATATCACGTGGGGAAATACTCTGAGTTATATGTTTCCCAGATCGTGAGATTGCATGGAGTACCCCGGACTATAATCTCAGATCGAGGACCACAGTTCATAGCTCGTTTCTGGGAGCACTTACACCAGGCCTTGGGAACCAAGCTAATCAGAAGTTCAGCTTATCACCCGCAAACTTCAGGACAGACAGAGCGAGTAAACCAGATCCTAGAAGATTTACTTAGAGCTTGTGTTATATCTTCAAAAGGTTCATGGGAGAAATGGTTACCTTTAGCTGAATTCTCCTATAACAACAGCTTATCAAGTTTAGTATCAAAATGGCTCCATTTGAAGCCTTGTATGGCGAAAGTGCAGAACTCCCTTGAACCGGATTGAGCCTGGTGAAAGGAGATACTTTGGTATTGATTTTGTAAATGAAGTCAAGAGCAAGTACGTATCATCCAACACCACATGAAGGCAGCTCAATCAAGACAGAAAAAGTTATGCCGATGAAGAAGAAGACCACTAACTTTTGAAGTGGGTGACTATATATACTTGAGAGTATCACCCATGAAAGGCGTGAAAAGATTTGGGATGAAAAGAAGCTTTCACCAAGATATGTAGGGCCATACAAAATTTTGGAACGAAAAGGAAGGTTGCATATAAGTTACAACTTCCACCAGAGATGAGTGCAATCTTTGATGTGTTCCATGTTTCTCACCTAAAGAAATGTCTTGAGTACGGAAGAAGCTATTGCACCCGCCTAACGTGCAGCTTCAATCGGATTTGACCTATGAAGAAAAGCCAATTCGAGTATTAGAAGAGATGGAGAGAGTGACAAGGAGTAAGATTATTAAGTTCTATAAGGTGGTGTGGAACAATCATAGTGAACAAGATGCTACGTGGGAAAGAGAGGATTATCTGCAAGAAGTTTATCCCGCCTTTTTCCAAGAATGGTAGGTCTTGCAAATCTCGGGACGAGATTTTTATAAGGGGGAGGGGCTGTAACACCTCGGGTGTTAGCCTTGCATAACTTGACTTGCATAACATGATCATGAGCATCAAGCATTCATAAATCATCATTTATAATTGAAACATTTGATCGAAACATATGAAACATTGCTTGTTATTCCGTGTTTCTTGGAACATATGCATATGATCATGTGCAAATGAATGCAAGTGGGTAGTGCTAGTCACTAAAACACCTTAGCTACACTTAGGTTAACAAAAGGAACCTTGTTCATGAAGGCCACATTTCATGATCAAGCACTTAAGTGATATTTCATGTGTTGACCTGAATAGCTATATGAGTGACTACTACATGAAATGCTTAAATGACCTTGCAAATTGTTTAAACATGCTTAGGATATCATTAGGAACAACTTTGGTATTTAGTGCTAAGGCTAGTTTGGTCATTTAGCCATGGTTTGTGTATGTATCATGTTTTCAAAGTGACTTGTTAACATATATGCATTCGTAATACTTATACCATACTCATGCATCTAGGATCAGAGGAAGAGATCACGTTGCTGGAATTCGAAGAAGCAGAGGAAGGGAACCCGCAGGAGGATTCGCAAGCCGCAGCTCCCGAAGGCATGGAGCAGAACCCTGAAGAGCTTCCGGAGTGTCCTGACCATCGCCCTACTTCCTTTCTGCGAGGCAAGCCCCGGAGCATTATAAGTCTCCCAGTAATTTATCAATGTTTACTTAAGTACTTATGATTGCTGCATTAGGTTATAAGAGTTGAATGAAACCACTTGATGCATGTACATTCCTTGTCCAGATATTACCCCTTTAACCGGTATAGGTCCAGGATCGAATATATGCTTAGCCATGCTTAGACCGGTAGAAGTCGGGTGATTTCCTGTCACCTGCGAGATATAGGTGGATACCGGAGCATGGTTGGTTACCATTGCTATCGTGGAAAGAACCATGGTTAATGTAAATGGAGACCGGGCGGGATGTCGATAGAAAAGCAACAAGGCATGGAGGTCTTGGGTGTGGATCTATCCCCATCTCGTGTCGATCAAGGACCGTACCATTGTTGGAACTTCCGACAAGATTGAACGCATGCCTCTCACTTAGCTGGCCGGATAATTCGTTCGACCCATGGCCGAGTAATTCAACTCGGGCCAGAATCGCTCACAGCGCCTTTCGTGGAACGATCGATCGAGCCCAAGGGCAAAGGCTTGGCTCGAGCATCTGGCATCTGGTGTTCCAGATTGTGTGGTATAATCTGGACCAGCGAAATGTGTACCGAGTTGTACCAAAGGTGACCTAAGGTGACCGTTGATCCGAGTCGCACTGGGTTTGTGTTAGGAATAAATTCCGGCTGGTTGAAATCGATTGAATCGCCGTCTCTCCGGGATAGTGAGAAACTTGGCTAACTCCAACATCGTAGTAAGCTGTATTATGGAACATGATGGTTCGGATGAAAATGGAATTTCAATACCTGCTATGGTTACTATTGTATGCTTCTAAATGATACCACATGTTTGGCACGGTGATAGTTGCTAACCTAGAAATGAATAGTTATAATTAACTTGGTAAAGAATTAGTAATTGTACCATGATTTAATTGCTTTTACGCAAAAAATGTTGTCAAGTTACGCCCACTTATACAGCCTTGCATAATCCTTGGAGTCATTTTATTTTACGTTTCATGACGGGTAAGTCTAGTGAGTACCTTCTCGTACTCGTGGTTTATTTTCCCAATGTTGCAGATGGCACTCGTGTATCATGGTTATTGCAAGAGTTGCTTCTATCCCATTGTGGATGAGGAGTAAGCCTTGGGCAGAGCTTCTTTAGTAATTCCTATCCTTGCTTTTGTGGACCATGATCTAGCTTGGCTTTGTATCAAACTATGTTGGAAACTTTATCTTGAACTTATTTGCTTCCGCTTTATTTATCAAACTCGGTTTGTAATAAGCATTATTCAGACTACGATGATGAAAAGTATCTGTGAACTTTATGTAATATGTGGCATGTATGTTGAATGAATCTGTACGATCTTGGTTGTTGTAAATCGTTTATCGAGACCCGTCGTGGTACTCGACGGACTACCGGGTTTATATGGGCTCAAGTATGACAGTGCGACCGCTTGCGGATTGCCATTGTACTTGTATTCTTATAAATTGGTCGGTTCTGCGACATTGACGATGCCAAAAAGTTCTATACAGAAATGGAGAAGGTGGCATACACAATCGTTATGGCCTCTAGAAAACTCAAGCACTATTTCCTGGTGCACAAGATCATCATACTCTCAAGTTTTCCGCTTGACAACATCTTCAAGAACATAGAAGCCATAGGGAGTATTGGAAAGTGGGCCATCGAAATCAATGACTTTGTTATAGAGTTCGTCGAGACAAATGCAATCAAATCCCAAGCCCTCGTAGACTTCATCATAGACTGGACCCTCGACACTCACAACACAACGGAGGTAACAAAACCAATCTAGACATAGCACACAAACGAGGCATGGGGGTTAGGAAGAGCCAGAATCGCAACAATCCTAACCTCGCCATCTTGAATCAAACTCAGATATGTAGCAAGGCTAGAGTTACAATGCACAAACAATAGCGTAGAATACGAAGCAATCATCCTGGCTCTATCAAAGCTTTGTGCACACTCAACAAGGTGAGCGGTCATCAAAACCGACTCCCAAGTCATCTGAGGCCACATTGAGAAAAACTTCAAAGCCAGAGAACCTGAGCTACAAAGATACCTGCACACAGTCCACAAAATCGAGGGTTTCTTCTTGGGAATCACAACCAAACCAATCCCTAGATCAAAAAATAGCGAGGCCAATGAACTAGCAAAAGCAATAGCTTAGGGCATCACCCTACCATCGGGTGTCTTCTATGAGGTCATCAGTCAACCCTCGGTGGAAATGAACGTCAAAGCACCAAAACTCATCAACGCAGTACACAATGAAGACTGGAGAGCACCCATCGTTGCCTACCTCAAAGGCTACCATGAACCAAAAACTAAAGAGGAAGAAAAGTGGATGCAACAGAGGGCGCGAGGGTACAGAATCATAAATGATGAACTATACAAGGCCAGTATAACACCCCACTACTCAAATGTGTCACATTTAGTGAGCGAAACCAGTTGCTAGAGGAAATACACGAGGGTTTGTGTGGATCCCACAATGGACCCAGAGCACTAGTTGGAAAAGCATTCAGACAAGGATTTTATTAGCCAATTGCAATCAACGACGCAACCTCGCTAGTACAACACTACGAGGGTTGTCAACTTTCAGTAACACTCAAACAAACCAGGGGCACCAACCACCTTAATTTGCCCAACCTAGCCCCTCCAGCAATGGGCAATGGATCTAGTTAGACCACTGAAAACAACTCCTAGGAACCTTCGCTATGCGATAGTCGCCATTGAGTACTTCACGAAATGGGTAGAAGCAAGGCCATTAGCAACTATAACCTTGTAGACCGTCAAAAAATTCTTCTAGCAGCAAATCATATGTCGATTCGGAGTTCCAAGAGAACTGACAGTGGACAACGACACTCAATTCGATAGCGAAGTATTCAAAGAATTTTGCTTGCAGATCGGAACAAAGGTTTGCTTTGCCTTAGTAAGACACCCATAGTCCAATGGCCTTGTCAAAAGAGCAAATGGCATAATCCTCCAAGGCATTTCAAAAAGATTACAAGGCAGACCCAAAGGAAAATTAGCAGAGGAGCTCACTTCAGTCATCTGGTCACATAACACCTTTGAGTCGAGAGCAACAAGGTCACACCATTCAAACTCCTCTTCAAAGAAGAAGCTATCCTGCTGGAAGAACTCACACACAAGTCACCAAGAGTCACCTTCGCAAAAGACCCAGCTACCACCCAAGATGAAGAGTAGCTAACAAAAGACCTCATAGAAGAAATCAGATGCCAAGCAGTCAACAACCTTCGCTTGTATCAAGCTAAAACAGCCCAATGGAGAGACAAGAAAGTAAACCCCCATCAAATCAATTTAGGAGACATGGTCCTCATCAGAAAGCAAAACACTAAAATGGCGGGCAAGCTTCAACCAAAATGGCTCGGCCCGTACTTGGCCACCCAAACAACCAGAGCTACGAGCATAGAGGTGCCTGAGCGCATGCTCGCATAATGTAATTTTCCTTTTTTTCATTCAAGCATGTAAAAAACTCAGTACTGCATTATTTTTCCTTGCAAAGGGGTGCAAGGTTTTTTAATGAGGCAGTTGCTACACCATCTAATGTAATATGCATTCCCCAAAATCCAACCTCCACTGAAATGGGTGGCCCAAGGCTGACTCAACCTCATCACCACAAAATACAGGTAAAGATTTGTACCAAACTAGGCTTCCCGGCACAACCCTCGCTTAGCACAAAACATTCCTTAAGCACTCATAGAGCAAACCCCACCCATCCTTAAGACAAAGGATGGGCACGGAGGTCTAAACAAGTGAGCACCCTCGTAAAAGATGCGAGGGGCTCACAAAGCAAACCCCACCCATCCTCAAGACAAAGGATGGGTGCGGAGGTCCAAACAAGTGAACACCCTCGCAAAAGACGCCAGGGGCTCACAAATCAAACTCCACCCATCCTTAAAACAAAGGATGGGCATGGAGGCCAAAACACGCTAGGCACCCAAGCCAAGCACACCAGGAGCCCACATAACACCACCCACCTAACCTTAAGTCAAAAAACAAAACGTGAAGGTAAAAATAAGCGTGTACCCTCGACAAAGAGCACAAGGGCATAAAAAACGTAAGGGGGCGCTCAAAATAACCAATCGAGCCACACTATTAGAAACAAAGAGAAGGCCTATCATCATCAAATTCCTCACTTACCCCATGCACCAACCCAATCAACAAAAGTACAACCATTCATCAACAATTAGCCTCCCGTATTAAAATACCAGGAAATGAATCGCCCAAAATAAATGCACCATCAAGGGCTCAACCACTCACCCAGGCAGTAAAAGCGTGCTATCACGCCCACCAAGGCCATAGCCGAATCACCCTATAAATACCACCCCAACCCCACTCAAAACAATCATTAGGAACTCTAGACCCAAACCCCACTCATGGACAACAATGCCTCGCCAACCTCCAAACCCTCACCCAAAAAACTACTTAACCCAACCCTCAACTAGAAAAATGAGGGTACCATAAGAACGAACATAATGTTGGGGACAGCTAGAATAATCTCATCTACGAACCTAATCAAAGTAGTCCCAAAGCAAAGAGCACTCGGGGGATACCACAAGAAAAAAACGTAACATCCCCCTGAGTGCCCCCTCACCGCCGCTCTCAAGACACAACCCGAAGGGACCATCAACACCAGTCACTGGAAGCTGGTCAGCACCAAATGGCACCCTCGAACAACAATAAGAGCGGTCAGAGCTTACATATACTTTGCAAGACTTGATCGAGGGTCAGGGAAAACCAACATTGACAAGAGCTTTGGCACCAGGCATGCACACCTCAAGAGGAGGGGTCTCAATCCCACCCCACAGCAAGTGGGCAATCAGCTGCACAGGCAATGAAGCTTCGCTAGGAACTAGAACATGAAGGCGCTCGAGGAGAAACTCATGCTCTAAGCTCCACATAACTGTAGTAGGTCCAAACTCCACAAAAAGGAAACATGCGACCTCCGCAGTTATGGAAGATAGCATCAGCCGAGACCTCCTTTGCCAAGGAAAAATGAAGGTCCCCAAACTTCAACAAGGTTCATCATCGATCTGCGAGCAGATTCCCAAAGGTCTCATCATCTTCCACTATGACCAATGTTTCAAGACCCAGCTCCAGCAAAACCTTAACGTTCTTAGAACTAGTGTAGCTTTGTAACCTTCAACACTGGAAATAAAGTCAAATTTTTCTCATCTTGTTTCACTTTTCTCATTGACTCTTTATGTTCTTATTAAATTTTAGAGCTAAAATGCACAGGCCCTGCTTAAAGAAAAAGGGGGGCGTTGCTGCGTGTTAAGCTGTAGAGCTAAACACATGAGCCCTGCTTAAATAAAAAGGGGGGTGTCGCTGCGTGTTAAGCTTTAGAGCTAAACACGCAAGCCTCGCTTAAAGAAAAATGGGGGCATCGCTGCGTGTTAAGTTTTAGAGCTAAACACGCGAGCCTCGCTTAAAGAAAAATGGGGGCGTCACTGTGCATTAAGTTTCGGAGCTAAACACGCAAGCCTTGCTTAAGTTCCAGGACAAAAATGCACGAGCCCCGCTTAAAGAAAAAGGGGGCATCGCCACGCTTAGCACTCTAAAATGAAACCAGCGAGCCTCACTTAAAGAAGAAGGGGGCGTCGCTGCGCACCAAGCCCCAGAACTAAAACCAGCAAGCCTCGCCAAAGCTAGAAGGGAGGTGTCGCTGCACGCTGCAATTTCAAACATAATCTCCACGCACCAAAGTAAAACCAACGAGCCTCGCATAAAGAAAAGGGGGCATCACTGCACACCGCAATTTAAAACAAAATCGTTGCACACTAAAATGCAAAACACGGGTTAATTAAGAATAGCTTCACACTTCGGCATGGAAACAGAACAAGAACCAACTATAATAAAAAGCAAAACAGATTGTCTGTCACATCAACATAAACCCCCAATGGGGTCCCCAGCAAAATGTCATGATCACAACAAACCCGGTGATAGTAGCACAAATACCACCAAGCATCTAGCCGCCTCTCAGCAGTGGTATTCCCAAACATCAGGTGCGTCCTCTTCAAAGCACAGCTCGCACACAATCTCCCCCGCCATTTCAACAATTATACCTTCAAGTACACTGTCAACCAATTCACCCACCACAGCCTCCACAAACTCATCTAAGTCATCCACCACAACCTACAAATCTCCATCAACCTCCAGCCTATAGCTCTCTACAATTGTCCCCTAGAGAATGGGAGCCGCCAGAACCAAAGGCAAATCACCTTCCAAAACCCTCGCGCGATACATTCGCTGAAGGTCTCTTTCTTCAAGTACCAATGCTTTCAGCTTCGAAACCCTCAATTTACCCTCGTCATCAAGACTCAAATTTCCCCACCCATAAAGGTTGTCTATAGCATCCTGATCGTTGATATCCTCACTCACCTCCGAAACTAACCTGAACCAAAAAGCATCCGCTCAGACTGGCATTCTGTGAGATCAACATTCTGCCAAAACCTAAGCGCCTCTTGATTCTTCTTGTCATACAAACCTACCTTCGCCCACTAGAAATGATCAAAGGCAATGATAGAAACCTGGACTTCATGCGTGCCCAAGACGCACCAGAAAAAAAACATCCTGATGATTCATCATAAGGGGCAAAACATCCAATGCCTCATGCGTAGGTCCCGCAGGAACCTGCTTGATCAAGGAAACAATTAAACATCCATCAAAAGGTTACCCCCACAAAGGGCACACTAACTGTATCCCAAAAAAATATCTTTTCTTTAACTATGATGCACCCACGTGTCAAACCTGCCCCGTCATGTCAACGTCCATGGCGTCAGTAGCAAGTGAACTATCGACTCGTCCTTCATTAGTTCCATGGCCTGATTCAATGTCTTCATGAGTCGCCCTAGCGCCAGCCTCGCTAGCGACCGCCTCACCAGCAGTAGACACCATAACTCTCATAGTCATCAAAGAAGTGCCCGCTTCACCGGTCCTAGTAGCGAAAGGCGAAAGATCCCAAGGCTAGTTCAGTTGAGAAAATAAACACAAACCACAAGTAAGGAGATAAAAAATATCATAAAAAAGAGCAAATACCTCATGTGTGCCCAACGCCGCCTCGCTAAAAGAGAGAGCTCGACCCTCACCTTCCATCCAGAACTTCTTCCAAAACCGTGCGACAATGTTTTTGCACAAGCGGTCCCTAGAAGCACACCACACATCATCGATGCTGGGAAAGTTGTGACTGATGTGCCCTAGTTTCTTCAGGTGATCACATCCAGTGGCTTGAAAAGAACACACCACTATGAGGGTAGCCCATAAGCTCTGAAATCCAAAACATTATTTAGCAACTGAGTAAACTGGCCGAGCACCGCTTGAAGCCACGCTGTAAATGCCGCAGGTTCAGTGTCGGGCAACACCTCTCTCGGCTCTAAGCCACCTTTAGCAAAGCAGCATCCAAGGCAACCTTCGCCTCTTGCATATAGGCAAGCAAGGCAGCACGCTTGTCCTTCAACCTCTTAGCATTCTTCTCTCGCTAATGCCTTACCTCCTTACGAGCCTCCTCAGCCTTCTTGCGAAGGTGCTCAGCCTCCTCCAACACCTCATCCCTCGCACGAAGGTCGAGGTTACAATTCAACAATGTAACACCCTAGGTGTTAAGCATGCATTTGGCATTGGCATTGCATGAGCACAAGCATCATTGATCATTCATGAGCATTAGCATCTCAGATTTTATCTCTATGAATGCTTATATCACATGTGTTCGTTACTAAATTTTTTACATATGTTAGGATTTGCATGTGACCAATGTATAAAATATTTGTGGGACCCTAGGAGTACCTTTAACATGCTTAGAATGTCACATGGAACAACTTTGGTATTCATGACTTGGACCCATTTGGCCTCTAAGTCATGGTTATAGTGTAGGCTTTCATTTTCAAGTTGTATGATTGACCTAAGTTGAACTATATCCTAGAGACTTTGCATGGTTGTGCATCCTTAAGCAAAGTTGTCATACTTGACTAGAGTAACAACTTTTATGTTTGGGTCAAGAGCTAATTTAGTGCCTAACATGGTCAAATAGGGGTCACAAGAATCAACAAAATATTGTTTTCAACTTAGAAAAATTTGCTAAGTCATGACTGAGTTTTAGTTTCAATGTACCCTATTTTGAAGCTTTGCAATTTGAAAACTTGGAGAATTAGATGTTACTCCCTAAAGCAAAGTTGTAGTTTACATGTAGCTCTACAACTTTTAGTAATGGAGTTTTTGTTAACTCGCCATGGATTAGGAGATAGAGGTGGATGAACTTGCGCTGTCGGTCACTCATTCGGGCCTGATGGCCACGGATCGCACTGTTAGTGGCCGACTGGGGGCAGGCCAGAGCGCCGTGTGGTGGCCATACGCCGGCTCTGGCCTTGCCGGTTAGGCCAGCATGGAGGGATAAGGCGCGCCTCTGTTGCTCGCTCCATTTCACCCTCGCACCCTGCTCTCTCTCGCCCATGCCAGAGCAAAGCGAAGCACCACGCCACCGTGCCATTGCCGTTGCTCCACCGTGCCCGCTTGCCGCCATCGTTGCACCACTGCCCAATCCAGTTCACCAGCAGCTCTGCCATCGTCACCCCTTCCACCCTAACCCGCTATCCCCACTTGCTGAGCTAGGGTAAGGCGTATTTTGCTTTGCCGCTACCGCGCCATCACCAAAGCGCCACCGCGACCAGCGTACACAGAAGCACCTCCACTATCTCTCTCCCTCATTTGTAACCCTAGACCTACCAGGTGGCATGACGGAGACCCACCTCTCGCCGCATTCTAGCCAGAACGGTGGGAGCACCGCCATGCTCCGTGCACCGCTGCACGGACATGCATGTGGTCGGAGTTCACCGCCGCCTCGTTGGAATCCTAACCCACCCTAGCTATCTTTGTTAGGTTACTGTGAAGCCATGACACACCTCAACTGAGCACATTGCAGCTAGAGAACACCGACGTACCACCGCACTGCCTCCGTCGTTCGCCATCGCCGTCGACCAGGGTGCTCTGGTGCACCGCCAGTCCAACGAGGAGTACCACTTGGTGCGGGGGTCACGTGGAATGCAACGGTGAAGATGCTACCACCGGAGACCTCACCATAGGTGAGCTATTGCCGGTCAAACGCCATCCTCTGTTTTGTTTTGCTAACGGGTGGGTCCTGTTGACCATGGGCCCCAGCTGTCAGCCTGTGTAATTTTTGATTTTCTGATTTATTTTCTAGATTTGAATATATGTTTCAAAAATTCATATTTCAAGCTAGGAGTGCCCAATTTTGGTGAACCAAATTTTGTTGGATTATTCATGAAGTGTAGTATTTGATAAAATTATGAAATGTACTATTTCTAGTATTTTTTGGGATAATTAAATGGAGCTAAATGAGTGCTTTTAAATTGTTTGCAATCTTTAAAATACATAACTTGAGCTAGGGAAGTGATAAAATTGTGATTCCAATTTTGCTAGTCTTGTGTCGACATGCTCTAGCTAGAAAAAATACTAAACTTGCAGTAAACTTGATTGGAGTAAGGTCTTTCTATTTATCTTTTAATAAATGGTGTTTTCTGAGGAAATTCATAAGGATAAAAATAAGTAACATATTGCCATGCAAAATTTTGTATAGTGTTAATGGGTTTTAGGGAAGCTCAGAAAATATCAAATCTGTTGCTTGACACTTTTCAATAGGCTAAACTATTTTTGCTAAAATAATCCTAAGCAACTTGTCATTTTTGTATAGAGGGTTGTACTTATCCAATTGGTATGAAATTTGCACAGTAGACTTTTGGGGTCATACGTATGATGCTGTAATGTTCTCTGAATTTATGGAGCACTAGAAATATTTATCTCATAAATCACCTTATTATATAAATAAATTAATAAAGGTATATACATACATTAGTTTGGCATAAACATAATGTTTTCTATAGTCCTTGTGATGCATATGATCTGCTGATAATGGTAGTTGTGCTTGAAGTTGATTGCTTATAAGTAGCTACTTAATTATTGCTTTATAATTCTGCTAGATGGCTATAGGAGTAGTTTCTATTGTATTGGTAAATTCATGATGATAATTACATTTCATGTGAAACTTGTTATTAACAAGGTTGTATATAACTTACTGATATTACTTGTGTAAAATTTTCATGGTAATAGACTAAGTGGTTTGGGAGTTATAGTTGTTAGAAATCTACTGTTAGAATTTGCTGGTCTACTGGATAGATCTAGATGATTGAATTGTTTAACCATGATAGATATTAAATAATCTTATGATGACTAAATTAAAGTTGTAGGCAATTTTATGAGCATTCCAGAAAGTCCTAGATCAGAGCAATTGGATGAGTAAAACTCTAGTTATGATCAAAACTTGTAGCTGTTGTGTTGTTGTCTAGAAATGGACTTATTGTGGATTCTTGAAAATTCTAGAGAAAAGATATGCACCTACTCAGTAAATAAGAATTCAACATGGCTATCATCTAAGTAACTTGACATAATTATCAGCATAGAATCATTCATGTTCTCATGTCATATCATTCACAATCATTCTTATGCATCCATGATACTTACTTTATGCATATGCATGCAATAGATGCAGCGGAAGAAATCACGTTCTTATGCAATAGATGCATGCACTAGAAGCCGATCCACATGAGGAGAACCAGGAAGCTCAACACCAAGAAGCTCTAGGCAAAGGTGAGCCTAAAGTTGATCATCTCCAAGAGTGCCCTAACCACTAGCCAGCCATGTTTGTGAAAGGCAAGCCCCGGAGCATTCTAAGTCTCCCCTATTTTATAAAATATTACTTGAGTCCTTTATATTTGATGCATTAGATGATAAGAGTTGATTGGAACCACTTGCTACATATACTTTCCTTGTCTAGAAATATCTATCTTAAATCCTATGTAGGTCCAGGATCGGCCTTTATGCTTAGCCATGCTTAGACCGGTAGAAGTCGGGTGATTTCCTATCACCTGTGAGCTATAGGGGATGACTTGGTCACGGTTGGCTATATTGTGCTATCGTGGGACATAACCTAGTGATGTTGAACAATTGGAGACCGGGTGGAATCTTATATGTTAGGTGTGACGACTTATAGTGATTTTGTATGTGTCATTTAAGGACTGGCCGTTGGAGGCCCTCTTATCATGTTGAACGCATGCCACTCACATAGTTGGCCGGATGAGTCATTTCGACCGCGAAGCCGAGTAGCTCAACTCAGGCCGGGGACATGAGTAGTTAAAGTGTGCACCATGGAGCAGTAAGGATGTGCGGAGAGCCAATGGCGTGAGTCCAAGGGCAGGTTTGAGTCCCGAGCCTCCTAGCAGATTGGTAGTATCTTTGAGGGTGAAATGCTGGTCTTACCCATGATTTAGACCTGAGTTGTACCAAGGTGACCCGATGCAACCCTAATGGGGGGTGTACGGGTGTGTGTTAGGAATAATTCCCCAGTTGGATAGGAACCGATTCGAATCGTTGTCTCTCCCGGATAGTGACAACTTGACATGAGCCCCCTTCATCGTAGTAATTGATGAAAGTGTTGGTTATGTGGGTTATGAAAATGCTCAACTTGATATGGTTACTATTGTGATGATTTAATGGTACACAACATGTTTGGCTTGGGATAGATGCTAATCTAGAATGGGACAGGAATAATAAACTTGTTATTTCAAAGTTAAAAGTTACTAGATAAATATTAGCTTGTAGGCAAAGGATGTCAACCAGCTCCACTTATAAGCCTTGCATAATCCTTGGTGTCTCTTATTTTTGGTTTATGATGGGTAAGTTTAGTTGAGTACCTTCTCATACTCAAGGTTTATTTCTCCATTATTGCAGATAACGTGATGTACCACAGCTACTATAAGCACTGCTTTGCTCCTGCAGTAGATGAGGAATAGGACCATGGGCATGGTCATTCTATATATCATCTCACCCTTGTGCTTTTGTTTGAGATGACTGTGAAAACTGGCTATGTATCTAAACTACTATTGATGTTGTTCAGAACTATGTTGCTTCCGCCACTCCTAAATTGATGTTGTAATAACTATGTTGGAACTTCGATGTATGACAAACTATTTGTGAACTTGTTGTCACATGTGGCTTGAATGCTAAATCATGTATGACCTTGGCTTGTATGTTGGTTGATTTGAGATCCTTCATGATACTTGACAGACTACCGAATTTATATGGGCTCAAGTGTGATGGTTTGACTACCTCGGTAGTTGCTATTATACTTGTGTTCTTATAAATTGGACGGTTTTGTTATAGCTGGTATCGGAGCAGGATTCAACACTAAACTTGTCACATGTGTAATTAAAATAAAGGTTTTTGTTTTATAAACTTAATTTCTACAACTGTAGTAATAAGTTTAGAGTGTTGAAGATTCAACTTAAAACTATAGTGAGCCTATGGTCATCTCCTTTATGCCCAGTTAAGGACTATTAGGTGGCTATTTAAGTACTAACACGGGGATTTTACTTTCGTTGTCCATACGGCGTGCTATTGTATGGATGCCACTCACTTGAGTGGTAATGTATGGATCAAATGCCTCTACATCAGGTAAGAAGGAAAGTTGATGAGTGGCATGACCACAAGAAGTGAGCGTATGGTCGGGGAGAGCTAGCTGTGATACGGTTGTATATGCATGCTTGCATGTGTCTATGGTACATATTTAATTGTGGGTAGTGTAATTGATCATCGAGTAGCTTTGATACAGAAGTATATATATGGGATATATATATATATGGAAGTATTTAGTTTACTGATTTCATATATATCTTGCTATCCTTGATATTCAACTTAGAGCCTAGATTTACCTTTCTATACATATAACTGTTGGGTTGGGCTGAAATGAATCTTCTATAGGTAAACTAACAACAAAACGTGTAGCTTGTTTAGTTACGATTATATTGAGAGAGCGTATGTATGCCACCACGTATGTTGTTAGGATTTATTTCTCTAAGTTTGTGAGGATGTACGGAATGAGCATACATCATTCATTCATGTCACTGCATTGTTCCTCCCCATTGCAAGATCTTATTGTTAAGTAACTCTTTTCTATAATCGCGTGTCTCAATAAATTGTAACATTTGATACAGATGGTAGCCCTAGGAGCCCATGTTGCAAGCGACATCTTTTTGTCACTGTTTGGGACTCCCACTTTACTATGGAGGGTACTGCACTCTATCGGGTATGCTGAACCACCTCGCTATTTTTGGAGCGAAGTGGTAACTGAGGGACAATGGTGGTACGACATGCGGGTCACTATCGCTGCCCATGTGGACAATCCTTAGTGGCAAGGATGGGGTATAGAGTTAGATGGATAGACCCCTTGGGAGGGTGCCCAAGTGGCTGCTTTTGAAGTTCTCAGCGAAATCTATAAGGAATTCAGTGACGAGCTTATCAATGGGCCCATTGGATCTTTCCCTCGAGTGGATGCATCACAGACCGCTTGGACCCAGCCATGCGGTAATGCTTTGGTAAGAGACCGGGATGAAAGAGCAAGAAGTAGTAACGCTGCCATGAGTGCCATGTATGCAGTTATGAGGATGTTTTACTCTCGCCAGGAAAGTTACATTAGTTGTATGCAAGAGCTCCAAAGAGCATAAGCTGCATAGTGCAGGATGCGAGGACATGTGTGCAGGCACCGAAGGGCAGTTAGAGCAGCTCAGAATGAGATAGGTAATTATATGACAGCCTTGGAAGCTCATCGGGGGTAGTTTGTCCATGCTGTTGCCGAAAGAGATGCAGCTAGGGCTGAGTTACAGGACGTCCATGCTGAGAGGGATGAGGTCATTCGCCTTGCTAAGACTAGGGAGGCAGCTAGGATCCAAACTATGTTCCAGGCTGCTAGGCAGGCAATGGAGTTTGATCATAGAGAGTAGGAACTCATATGCCAGATTGAGGAGCTTCAGCTAGATGTTCATCATCTCAACAATATGGTGAACCCAATTCTTCCTCCAGCTCCAGTGGTGGAAGAAGATCCCATTGTGTTGAGTGATAAGGATGATGGTATGGTGGTGGACGCCGAGGATGAGCCTGAAGAGGTGGAGATTGAGCCTTTTGAGGATGACCACGGTGATGGTGTGTCCGACATCGATAGCGACCACCCTGAGGAGTAGCTTAGCTATAATATCTAGCTAGATATGTTAGTTCTTGGAACCAAGCATGTAATACGTGTGGTGATTGCACTTTTTAATGAATTCCCAGTGGTTTTTTTGGCAAGAAAAATTTAGCAGGTATGGAACGTGTTGCGAGTACGATAAGTGGTCCTATTGGTGATGTTATGTTGTGGAAATGAATTATTGTACCTCTATGTTATTGTATGAATTTGAGATTCTCTCCAGTAATTATAGTATGGTATGATTATACAATTTTTCTGCAATCTCTTGACATCATCCAATAATCCCTTGTTGTTGCAATTTTGTAGATGACTCACACTCGCGGAGGGGCTAGTACTAGTCAGGAGGGTGATGATGATCTCCTACCACCACCGTACCCTACGCTAGCGGAAATGGGGGAAGTACTGCGCGGGCTTGCGCAGAACACCGATCGTGGACGGGGATGGGACCAACACTAGGGATCCAAACCAAATCAATACAGTGAATTCAAGGACTTTTTTACACTAAACCTCCTATCTTTATGGAGGCAGAGGAGCCATTGCAAGCCGATGAGTGGCTCAATACCATTGAGTAGAAGTTTTGTCTCTTGAGAGTTATAGAGCATATGAAGGCTGAATATGCCTCACATTAATTGCATGGTCCAGCAGGTATTTGGTGGACTCATTACATGTCTACCCTCCCTGCTAATGCTCAGGTTACATGGAATGAGTTTAAGACTGCTTTTAGGGGGCATCATATTCCCCCAGGTCTTATGAGCATGAAACATACAGAGTTTATGGGGCTTACTCAGGGCACCAAAAGTCTCACTGAGTACTTGCATGCCTTCAACAACCTCTCTAGGTATGCGCCTGAGTTTGTGAATACCAATGCTAAGAAGATTACAAGTTTCAAGAGAGGACTAGGTCCAAAGTTGATGAAGACTCTAGCAAATAACAAGAGTGAGACCTACAATGAATTTGTGAGTGATGCGCTCACATAAGAGAATCATAATATTATTTATGCTGCATCCAAGAGCCGCAAGAGGGCCTTTCAAGCCAGTGGATCTCAATAGAGAGCTCCTGTGGTGGCAAGAACCCAATACCGCCCACCTGCTCCAAAATACCGACCACCTTAGAAGAAGGCCTAGCCAAGCCAAGCAAATAAAGGGTATCGTCGGGCATACTGTATTGCTCTACCGCCTAAGGGTGGTGCAGCACAAGGTAACTCGAAGGCACCGGCTAACAATCAACCATGTTTCAATTGCAACAAGAATGGTAATTGGTCGAGGGAGTGCCCTTACCCCAAGAAGAATAATCAGAAGCCAGCAGCTGCAAATGCACGCCCAGGGTATGTGCATTACACCACCATGGAAGAGATTCCCTCTAGCAAAGTTGTCATAGCTGGTATGTTTCTTGTGAACCATTACCCTGTAGTTGTTCTGTTTGATTTTATGGCTTCACATTCATTCATGAGTACAACATTTGCTTCCAAGTTTGATCAGAAAATATTTGTAGTAGACAAAGGTGGTTATTGTATAAGTGTAGCCGGGAATAACATTTCTACCAATCAGATAGTTAAAGATGTACTTATCCAAATAAATGAATGAGAGTATACTACAAATTTAGTGATATTACCGAGATTGGGTATAGATGTGATCTTGGGTATGAATTGGATGAAGAACCATGGTGTCCTTATCGATACATCGACTAGAACCATTATGTTGACAGATTCCAGGAATAACGATGCTTTTCTAGTACCCCTTTCTAGGGAGTTTGATCTCTAAAATGTGGCCAATGCTATTCAGCCTATGGCCCTTGCTGATATATCATGTAGTATGTGAATTTTTGGATATCTTTCTAGATGAATTGCCCGGGTTACCACCCGATAGGGATATTGAGTTCAAGATTGAGTTAATACCAGGTACAACGCCCATCTCCCAAAGACCTTATAGAATGCTGACAAATGAATTAGTAGAATTGAAGATCTAATTGCAAGAGCTCTTAGAAAAGTGTCTCACTCGCCCTAGTTCGTCACCATGGGGTTGTCCAACCATATTTGTGAAAAAGAAGGATAAGTCCTTGCAGATGTGTGTGGACTATCGACCACTCAATGCTGTTACTATCAAGAACAAATATCCTTTGCCTCGCATTGATATCTTATTTGATCAATTGGCAAAAGCAAAAGTGTTCTCTAAGATTGATTTGAGGTCAGGTTATCACCAAATCAAGATCAGGCCTGAGGACATATCTAAGACGGCTTTTTCCACTAGGTATGGCCTTTATGAGTATTTAGTCATGTCCTTTGGGTTGACCAATGCTCCTGCCTATTTCATGTATTTAATGAAATCGATATTCATGCCCGAGCTTGATAAGTTTGTGGTCGTGTTTATCGATGATATCTTGATCTATTCCGAGAATGCAGAAGATCATGCAGAGCACTTGAGAGTGGTGTTGTCTAGGCTGAGAGAGCATAAGTTATATGCTAAATTTAGTAAATGTGAATTCTGGTTGAGGAAAGTACCTTTCCTAGGCCATGTTTTATCTGAAGATGGAATCTTGGTAGACCCATCCAAGGTGCGGGAGGTTCTTGATTAGAAAGCCCCAATCTCCATTTATGAGGTTCGAAGTTTCCTTGGTTTAGCAGGATATTATCGTCGGTTTATTCTAGATTTCTCCAAAATTGCCAAGCCCATGACTAGGTTGCTTCAGAAGGATGAGAAATTTGTATGGACACCGGAGTGTGAGGTAGCTTTTCACACTTTACGAACGCTGCTAACCACTGCTCCTATTTTAGCATAGCTTGACATTGAGAAACTGTTTGATGTGTTTTGCGACACATCGGGTACTGGTTTAGGGTGTGTTCTAATGCAGGAAGGCAGAGTCATTGCTTATGCCTCGCGGCAACTGAGAAAGCATGAAGTCAATTATCCAACCCATGATTTTGAATTAGCAGCAGTTGTCCATGCTCTTAAAATTTAGAGACATTACCTGCTTGGTAATGTTTGCCATATCTACACCGATCACAAGAGCCTCAAGTACATTTTTCACCCAACCTGAATTGAACATGAGGCAGAGAAGATGGTTGGAATTGATCAAGGATTACAACCTAGAAGTACATTATCATCCGAGAAAAGCCAATGTGGTTGCAGACACTTTAAGCCGAAAGTATCAGTGTAATCCCTTGTTGGAAGATGGTTTCAACTTATTGCATCTGGCAGTCTTACACAATATCACTGTTAGTTGCTCTCTTGAGTCTAAAATCATTGAGCTCCAAAAGATCGAAAAGGGCATATTCCATATCAAAAGAAAGATGAAAGGGGAAGAAACCAAACATTTTCGGCTAAATGTGAGGGGTGTGCTGTGGTTTAAGGATCGGCTTGTAGTGCTAAAAGATAGAGAATTGAGAAACCAAATTCTAGAGGAAGCACACTCTTCCAATTTGTCCAGTCACCTAGGTAGCAGTAAAATGTACCAAGATCTGAAAACACGCTTCTGGTGGACAAAAATGAAGAAAGAAATTGCAGCATTTGTTGCTAGATGCGATAATTGCTGTCGGGTCAAGGCCATCCATTTGAAGCTAGCTAGACTACTTCAGCCACTGTCAGTCCCAAGTTGGAAATGAGATGACATCAGTATGGATTTTATAGTTGGGTTTCCAACCACTGAAAAGGGTCATGATTCCATATGGGTAATTGTTGACTGCTTGACTAAATCTACACATTTTGTCCCTGTTAAGGAAAGATATCGACCCCATCAGTACGCAGAGTTGTACATTGCCCAAATTGTACGATTGCATGGTGTGCCTAAAAGCATTGTGTCAGATCGAGGACCACAGTTTGTTGATCATTTTTGGGAACATCTATATAAGCAGCTAGGTACCCAATTGATCTGTAGCTCTGCTTACCACCCTCAGACAGCTGGTCAGACTGAGCGGGTGAATCAGATTCTGGAGTATATGTTGAGAGCTTGTGTGATTTCTTCTATGGGTTCATGGGAGAAATGGCTACCTTTGGTCGAATTCTCCTACAACAATAGCTATCAAGGAAGCATCAAGATGGCTCCTTTTGAAGCTTTGTATGGTCGAAAGTGTAGGACTCCTCTGAATTGGATTGAGCCTGGTGAAAGAAGGTATTATGGGATTGACTTTGTCAAAGAAGCTGATGAACAAGTTCAAATTATTCAACAACATATTGAAGCTGCTCAATCGAGATAGAAGAGTTATGCAGATAAAAGGAGAAGTCCCATTGCATTTGAAGTGGGGGATTTTGTATATCTAAAGGTGTCTCCCATGAAGAAAGTGCAAAGGTTTGGTGTGAAGTGAAAGCTTGCACCTAGATATATAGGCCCATACAAGATCATTGGATGAAGGGGACCAGTAGCCTACAAACTCCAGTTACCTCCTAGAAAATGAGAGCTATATTAAATGTTTCCCATGTCTCCTAACTCAAGAAATATCTTCGTGTGCCCGAAGAAGCTATTGAACCCGCTAGTGTCAAGATCCAATCGGATTTAACCTATGAAGAAAGACCTATTCGAGTGCTTGAGACAATGGAAAGAGTGACCCATAGCAAAGTCATTAAATTCTACAAGGTGGTATGAAATAACCATAGTAAGCAAGACGCTATGTGGGAGCGAGAGGATTATCTTCGTGAGGTATATCTGGTTTTCTACAAGAGATGGTTAGTCGTGCAAATCTCGGGACAAGATTTCTTTAAGTGGGGGAAGAGCTGTAACACCCTAGGTGTTAAGCATGCATTTGGCATTGGCATTGGCATTGCATGAGCACAAGCATCATTGATCATTCATGAGCATGAGCATCTCAAATTTTATCTCTATGATTGCTTATGTCACATGTGTTTGTCACTAAATGCTTTACATATGCTAGGGTTTGCATGTGACCAATGTATAAAATGTTTGTGGGACCCTAGGAGTACCTTTAACATGCTTAGAATGTCACATGGAACAACTTTGGTATTCATCACTTGGACCCATTTGGCCTCTAAGTCATGGTTATAGTGTAGGCTTTCATTTCAAGTTGTATGATTGACCTAAGTTGAACTATATCCTAGAGACTTTGCATGGCTATGCACCCTTAAGCAAAGTTGTAGTACTTGACTAGAGTAACAACTTTTATTTTTGGGTCAAGAACTAATTCAGTGCCTAACATGGTCAAATAGGACTCACAAGAATCAACAAAATATTGTTTTCAACTTAGAAAATTTGCTAAGTCATGAATTGAGTTTCAGTTTCGATGTACCCTACTTTGAAGCTTTGCAATTTGAAAACTATGGCGAATTAGATGTTACTCCCTAAAGCAAAGTTGTAGTTTACATGTAGCTCTACAACTTTTAGTAATGGAGTTTTTGTTAACTCACCACGGATTAGGAGATAGAGATAGAGGTGGATGAACTTGCGCTATCAGTCACTAATTTTGGGCCTGATGGCTGCGGACGCTGTGCCGTCAGTGGCCAACCGGGGGTAGGCCAGGCACACCACGTGGTGGCCATATGTCGACGCCGGCACTTGGCCATCAGGCCAGCATGGAGGGATAAGGCGCATGCCTCTGCTGCTCGCTCCATTTCACCCTCGCACCCCGCTCTCTCTCGCCCACGCCAGAGCAAAGCGGAGCACCATGCCACCGCGCCATTGCCATTGCTCCACCATCCCCGCTTGTCGCCATTGTTGCACCAACGCCCAATCTAGTTCACCAGCAGCTTCACCATCATCACCTCTTTCACCCCGACCCGCTATCCCCACTTGTCGAGCCAGGGTAAGGCCACATTTCGCTTCACTACCACCGCGCCTTAACTGGAGTGCCACCGCGCTTTTGGCTCGCTATGGCTAGCTTACATAGAAGCATCTCCACTCTTTCTCTACCTTGTCTGGTCTTTGCCATAGGTCCTAGCATCTAAACCCATCATCCATATAGACGCTACTGCCTGGTTGCGCCGGACGCGCATCGCCGCTCTGCGCGATCGCCATGGCTGTCATGGCACTCGAGCTCGCCGTTACCAAGCTGGCCTATCTCCTCCATCCTCTCAAATGCACCTTAGGTTGAGTAACCCTAGACCTAGCATGTGGCATGATGGAGAGACCCACCTAGCCAGCGCGGTAACGCTCAGTCTGGCGAGCGGTGGGAGCCACACGACCGACATGCTTGTGTCAAGTTCACCGCTTCGTCGTAACCTTAACCCACCCTAGCTAGCTATGTTAGGTTACTATGAAGCCATGACATGGCTCAACTGAGCACACCACGTCCAGAGAATGCCGGCGTACCGCCGCACTGCCTCCGTCGTCCGCCATCACCGTCGGCCAGGGTGCTCTAGGGCACCGCCGGTCCAACGAGGGGTACCACTTGGTGCGGGGGGTCACAAGGAATGTAATGGTGAAGACGCTACCATCGGCGAGCTATCACCGGTCCAACACCGTCCTCTATTCTATTTCATTGATGGGTGGGTCCCGTTGATCGTGGGCCCCAGCTATCAGCATGTGTATGTTTTGATTTTCTAATTTATTTTCCAGATTTGAATGTATGTTTCAAAAATTTTGGTGCACCAAATTTTGTTGGATTCTTCATGAAGTTTCATATTTGATAAAATTATGAAATGCACTATTTCTAGTATTTTTCTAGGAGAATTAAATGGAGCTAAATGAGTGCTTTTAAATTGTTTGCAATCTTGTAAAATACATAACTTGAGCTAGGGAAGTGATAAAATTGTGATTCCAATTTTGCTGGTCTTGTGTTGACATGCTCCAGCTAGGAAAAATACTAAACTTGATGTAAACTTGATTGGAGTAAGGTCTTTCTATTTATCTTTTAATAAATGGTGTTTTCTGAGGAAATTCATAAGGATAAAAATAAGTAACATATTGCCATGCAAATTTTTGTACAGTGTTAATGAGTTTTAGGGAAGCTCAAAAAAATATCAAATATGTTGCTTGACACTTTTCAATAGGCTAAACTATTTTTGCTAAAATAAACCTAAGCAACTTGTCATTTTTGTATAGAGGGCTATACTTATCCAATTGGCATGAAATTTGCACAGTAGATTTTTGGGATCATACTTATGATACTGTAATGTTCTCTGAATTTATTGAGCACTAGAAATATTTATCTCATAAATCACCTTATTATATAAAGAAATTAATAAAGGTATCTAAATACATTAGTTTAGCATAAACATAATGTTTTATGTAGTTCTTGTGATGCATATGATCTGCTAATAATGGTAGTTGTGCTTGAAGTTGATTGGTTATAAGCAGCTACTTAATTATTGCTTTATAATTCCGCTAGATGGCTGCAGGAGTAGTTTCTGTTGTATTGGTAAATTCAGGATGATAATTACATTTCCTGTGAAACTTGTTATTAACAAAGTTGTAGATAACTTACTGATCTTACTTGTGTCAAATTTTCATGGTAATATACTAAGTGGTTTGGGAGTTATAGCTGTTAGAAGTCTGCTGTCAGAATTTGTTGGTCTACTGGATAGATCTGGATGATTGAATTGTTTAACTTAGATAGTTATTAAATCATCTTGTGATGACTAAATGAAAGTTGTAAGCAATTTTATGTTATTTCCAGAAAGTCCTAGATCACAGCAATTGGTTGAGTAAAACTCTAGTTATGATCTAAACTTGTAGTTGCTGTGTTGTGGTCTAGAAATAGACTTAGTGTGGATTCTTGAAAATTCTAGAGAAGAGATATGCACCTACTCAGTAAATAAGAATTCAACTTGGTTATCATCTAAGTAGCTTGATATAATTATCAGCATAGAATCATTCATGTTCTCATGTCATATCATTCACAATCCTTCTTATGCATCCATGATACTTACTTTTATGCATATGCATGCAATAGGTGCAGCGGAAGAAATCACGTTGGTGGAACTCGAAACCGATCCACAAGAGGAGAACCAGGAAGTTTGACACCAAGAAGCTCTATGCGAAGGTGAGCCTAAAGTTGATCATCTCCAAGAGTGCCCTGACCACCAGCCGGCCACGTTTGTGAAAGGCAAGCCCCGAAGCATTCTAAGTCTCCCCTGTTTTACAAAATATTACTTGAGTCCTTTATGTTTGATGCATTAGGTGATAAGAGTTGATTGGAACCACTTGCTGCATATACTTTCCTTGTCTAGAAATATCTATCTTGAATCCTATGTAGGTCCAAGATCGACCTTTATGCTTGGCCATGCTTAGACCGGTAGAAGTCGGGTGATTTCCTGTCACCTGCGAGCTATAGGTAATGACTTGGTCACCGTTGGCTATATTGTGCTATCATGGGACATAACCTGGTGATGTTGAATAATTGGAGACCGGTTGGAATCTTATATGTTAGGTGTGGTGACTTATAGTGATTCCATCGGTGTCGTTTAAGGACCGGCCGTTGGAGGCCCACTTGTCATGTTGAACACATCCCTATAACATAGTTGGCCAGATAAGTCGTTCCGACCATGAAGCCGAGTAGCTCAACTCAGGCCGGGGACACGAGCAGTTAAAGTGCACACCCTAGAGGTAGTAAGGATGTGTAGGGAGCCAATGGCATGAGTCCAAGGGTGAGTTTGAGTCTCGAGCCTCGAACCTCCTGGCAGATTGGTAGTATCTTTGAGGGTGTGGCGCTGGTCTTACCCACGATTTAGACCTGAGTTGTACCAAAGGTGACCTGATGCGACCCTGACGGGGGGAGTATGGCTGTGTGTTAGGAATAATTCCCCAGCTAGGTAGGAATCGATCCGAATCGCCCTCTCTCCCAGATAATGAGAACTTGACATGAGCCCCCTTCATCGTAGTAATTGATGAAAGTGTTGGTTATGTGGGTTATGAAAATGCTCAACTTGATATGGTTACTATTATGATGATTTAATGGTACACAACATGTTTGGCATTGGATAGATGCTAATCTAGAATGGGACAGGAATAATAAACTTGTTATTTCGAAGTTAAAAGATACTAGATAAATATTGGCTTGTAGGCAAAGGATGTCAACCAGCTCCACTTATAAGCCTTGCATAATCCTTGGTATCTCTTATTTTTGGTTTATGACTGGTAAGTCTACCTGAGTACCTTCTCATACTCAGGGTTTATTTCCCTATTGTTGCAGATAACGTGATGTACCATGGCTACTTTAAGCACTGCTTTGCTCCTATAGTGGATGAGGAATAGGACCAAGGGCATGGTCATTCTATATATCATCTCATCCTTGTGCTTTTGTTGGAGATGACTGTGAAAACTAGCTATGTATCTAAACTATTGTTGATGTCGTTTAGAACTATGTTGCTTCGCTACTGTTAAACTAATGTTGTAATAACTAATGTTGGAACTCTGATGTATGACAAACTATTTGTAAACTTGTTGTAACATGTGGCTTGAATGTTGAATCATGTACAATCTTGGCTTGTATGTTTGTTGATTCGAGATCCTTCGTGATACTCGATGGACTACCAGATTTATATGGGCTCAAATGTGATGGTTTGACTGCCTCGGTAGTTGCTATTGTACTTGTGCTCTTATAAATTGGATGGTTCTATTACAGTGTGCCCATCCAAATTTAAGATGTCATCTTCACCAATCAAAGAAATGAGCAAAGAAAGAAAGGATGCTATGGATGTGGTGAGTTGGGGCACTTTGTGTAAGTTTGTCCAAACAAGCCCACACCCAACACAAAGAAGAAGGCATGCAAGGACAAAGCCCTCACATCAATAAGGTCATGGGATGATTCTTCAAGTGAATAAGAAGACCATCACAAGAGGTGAGGCCACAAGCACTCATCATCAAGCTCTTCTCGTGTGTGCCTTATGGCATAAGGTAACGAAAGCTCATCCTCTAGTGAGAGTGATGGTGATGATGAAATGCCTTCTCTTAATGAACTTGTGCAAGAAAATCTTAAATATGCTAAGGCTTACACTAGCCAACAAAAGAAGATACAAATGTTGCAAGAAAAGCTAGATAGTTCACAAGAAGCATATAAAACATTACTTGAACAATATGAGACATTTGCTAATCTCAATATTGAACTATCTACTAAAATTAAGCAACTTGAGGCTAGTGCAACAACAAATGCATGCACAATCAATGATGAGCAACTTGTAAAGAAAAATGAAAAAAATAAAAGAAAAGTTAGCTAGCTCACAAGATGCTTATAAAAGTTTGCTTGCTAAAATGGAAACCATGTGCAAACATTGTGATGAGCTAACTAATAAAGTTGCTAATCTTGAAGCCATCGGTACAACCCTCACCAAGGCACCTAAAAAGAAAAGTTCTATCTTTGACATGCCTAAAAATGATGCTTCTACTTCTTGCAATGATTTATGTTTAGACTCACCCTTGTGCAACCAAGTTTATGTTGAGAAAGTTGTTGTTGATACATGCACACAAGAGGTCGCAATGGAGAATGAACAACTCAAGCAAGAAATGGCTCTCCTTACCAAGGACTTGACTCAAGTAAAAGGTAAAATGGAGCAAGCCCAACATCATCAAGATAACACCGTTAAGGGAGTGAAGAAGCTTGATGAAGGACAAACCATGGTTTGCTACATGTGCCACAAGGAAGGCCACAAGTCCTATGAGTGCAAGGTGAAGAATGGGGGAGGAGCTAAGAAGAAAGAGAAAAACAAAAAGGAAACAAGCAAGCTCTCCAACACCTACACCAACAAGGTGGACAAAAAGGCCTCCACACCTTATTTCTTGAAGAAGAAGAAAAATGACAAGGTGGTGGCCATCAAGGTGAACAAGCAAGCCAACAATGAGGCCAAATGCATTTGGGTGCCAAAGGAGATCATTTTCAACATGAAGAGCACCAAGAAGGTTTGGATCCTAAAAGGGAAGTGAGAAGTCCGATGGACTTGGGTAATTTGGAGACTTGGCAAAGTATGGGTGCATTTCATGGGGTGCATCATTATGGACAAGGTAATTGCCAAGTGGGATAGTGAATACTATGGACCCAAATTCCCCTTCCCATGTTATGTAACTAGATTTAATTTCTTGCAATTTCAATTAGCATCTAGTTCCTTTTTTCATGCCTAGGTTTGCATTTGCATGTTTAATCTTTTGTCTTGCATACATTAGCTATATCTTATGGTAGGCTTGCTTGGTTTCACTCTTAACCCTTGGAGCAAACCTACATGGTTTAAATTGTTTAGGTGCACGGCACATAGTTTGTTTTACAATTGTTCATCTAATATGTGCCAAAGTCCAAATTGTAGATAATTTCTCTCGAATATCACTTTCAAAAATGATTCTCACATTTATATGATGTCATCTTTCAAGTGATATTTTTTATTCTAATATCAATGTGCACGTCTCCTACAAGTATTCCATACTTGTGTGCACAAATTTAGGGGGAGGTTACTCTACAAGTTGGATGCTTTAAGACTAACACCTTTTCAAGCTTATCATGTGTGTAGTAGTCTCATTGCAAGGAAAATGGAGTCCCTGGAGTTAAGCATTATACTTCAAATATCCACCACCTATTGCAAGTGGTATAAATCAAATTGGTTTCCACATGTGGTATTTCTAAACCGATATCATCATGTTGATTTCACATTGGTATTTATATGATTTCTCCATGAATTATATAGATTAAACTCCCTTGAGCATTAATTTGCCAATTATGCATAAACTACATTCTCCATCATATATATGCATATATTTAGGGGGAGCTTAGTCTATGTAATGTGAGAGTCAAATTTTGTGACCTATTCCACTCCACATACAAAGGATCACAAAGTTTGACCTTCCCTTATGCTACTAATATATTCCTTTTCAGTGTTTGATTCCAAAGGGGGAGAATTTGTAGGACCAAAAGCAAGCCCGATCATAATAATTTACAAGTGGTAATGGTCCGAGAAAGGGCGGATAGTGGATTATGGAGTTAGGGAGAGGATTAAATCCATAATGCCACATGGGGACATTTGCAAGGGCAAGATAAGTTTTCAAAGATGTTTACATGTGGTATCTTTTAGCATCATATAACCTTGCCCTTTGCATTGCATCCTAGCAAGTAAATAGTTTTTAAATTCCAAAATTTGTATTATTTGCTTGTTTTGGTCGTGTTGTCATCAATCGCCAAAAAGGGGGAGATTGTAAGGAAAATGGACCCTAGGACCATTTAATTTGGATTTTGGTGTTTCATGACCAACACAACCAAATTGGACTAATGAATTTGCAACTAATTGTTTTATAGTTCAATAGGATGCAAGACGTGACTTGGACGAAGGCGACATGATGATCCCACAATCAACACCATAAGCATGACCCTAGAAGCACAAGAGAAGACCCAAGATATAAAGCAAAGTCCAAGCATGAAGATGGGAACCAAGCTGGGCATAAGATCATGAAGAAACGAGCTCGGCAAAAGTGACCGGACGTGGCCCTATGAGGACTAGACGTGCCCGATCAGTTGCTCGGCAATAGCAGGCGTCAATAGCAGCAACCGGACGCTCAGCGAGGCAGTGATTGGATGCACGGACTTCATTGTTCATCGTCATTGACAATGCTCTTAGCATGACCGGACACGATGGCAAGACGACCGGACGCACCAAGAAGTAGCATCCAATCATGTCCAGAGCAGCACCAGGATGACCGGACGTGTCCGATTGAGTGAGACCGGACACGGCCTAGAGTCCGATCAATGCGCGCGCTCCAATGGTTGGCAAGACCAGACGCGTCCGATCAGGATGTTATCAGCGTCCGGTCACTAGCAGAAAGTTGGGTCTCGGGTCCAACGGCTAGTTCTCACTTGTGGGGCTATAAATAGACCCCCCCAACTGGCCATTTGAGAGATGAAGAGCTGAGGAAACATTCCAAGGCTGTTGATACACTAGTTTAGTGATCTCCACTTGCATAGTGCTTAGTGATACATTCGATGATTAGCGTAGGTGCTTTGCAAAGTGCTTAGGTTAGTTAAACCACCGCTTATGCAGTTGCTCTAGGTTTAGGCATAGTGTTTAGTGAGGTTTGCACACCTCTTACCACTCGGTGCTTGCGCACACCATTGTTGTACATCAGAGGGGCTTGTAGTCTTGTGAGATCACACCAACCACGTTTGTGGTGTGGCCGCCACCGTGTACTGAAGGGAACAAGGCCCGCGGTGGTTTGGCCGGAAGCTTGATAGTGAAGACGGCGGGGAGCCGTCTGGGAGAGGCTTGTCGGAAGGCACACCGGAGACCCACTTGCGTGTGGGGAAGGCCCAGGGCTATCCACGGAGTTACCTGACTAGGAGCTTGGCCCTTGCGAGGGATTCCTTGCGAGGGGCTCCAACAAGGACTAGGTAGAAGCTTGCGTGCTTCTCGATACCTTAGTAAAAATATCGGAGTTGTCGATGGGAGTTTGCATATCTCTACCTTACTCTTTAGCTTCCACATTTACATTGCAATCTTGGTTTGTGCTTTACTGTCCTAGCTTAGTGATAGGCTAGTTGATAGGTTTAGAACCTAGGTTGCATAACACCTTTTTGTGGTAGAGATAGCAACTCACTAGCAAAACCGCAGTTGTACATTTAGATAGTTTATCTTTTGCATAGGTTTTTACTAAGGATAGAAAAAGAAGCCATAGTTTAGAGTTAGAGTTTTAAGTTGCCTAATTCAACCCCCCCTCTTAGGCATCATGGTCCCTTACAATGCCATCGGGGACTTTCCTCCAATAATCATATGTGATAGGCACCTTCTCCTCGACTATATAGAAACACTGGTTGCTGAAGGCACTAATGACGGTATAGTTGGCTCCAAGGGCTCTCCATGCGGCCCTATATTATGTATCACATGCAATTTCTTGCATATCTGGTGCCTCCCACATTGGCCCCTCTTCAAGTCTAACTTCTTCTTGCTACTGGTCGTTGGGGTTGAAGAAGTGCCTAGGGAGGGACCAAGTGCTTCCTCTGCACCTTCTTCATCCTCGGGTAGTCCAAACGAAGAGGCACCATCGGTACTAGTTGAGGACAAGAACTCGCATTAGTTATATACTTGCGCGAGGCCCTCGAATGTTGTGTCAATTCATGTGCACTGCTTCAAGTAAGTACCTCATGCCTTAGTGTTTTGTTGTCATCTTTGGAGGCACCCGTGGCTCCACATGAGAACCTCATGTGTCGCCCTTCGGATCAAAGTCCGGATCATCTTCTTCCTCTCCACAAGATCTCTTTTGCGGCCTCAGTGTTAGTTCCTCGCTCTTGTATGAGGTGGTCCCATCTCATGACGAGCATTAATCATTGCTCCTATCAGGAGTAGGCTTGCACCATCGTTCAACGACCTCGGTCGCCATTGTTAGCTTTGAAGAAGAGAGAGTTATATGGATATTTCATAATTATATAAACATAATGCTATATTCATGTCAAAACATATATAAAGGAATCATTAATTCTATATATTCATCTGAAAACAAGATTACATCCTTTTTCATTTACATTGGGAGTAGGGATACAAAAAGTGAAGAAAAGTACAAAATTGTACAAAGAAATGTACAAAAAGTGAAGAAAAGTACATAATCATGTACATAGTTGGCTCAGATTTGCCCCATTGTCATCACATTGCTTCTAAACTAGTTGCTTGTATACAAGCCATCCTAGTTTAGGAGCTTAATTTTAGGAGCTTATTACCACTAGGGGGCATTTGATCATCATAGCCACTGCCTCAGCATAAAAGGGTTCAAATCATTGCAAATGCCACCGCCTTAGCACATTTTGAAAAGTTTAAAGAGTTTATCATTGCATATGCCACAGAGAAGCTCAAATTCAAACAAAGCAGAGTAAATCAGGTGAGATCACGGTCCGGCTAGGAAATGAATTGCTTTTGGAAATGATTTTATTTCTTAGCCCGAATCGTGATCACATCGGATCCACATCATGCATAGAGTAAAAGTCACAACTACAGGAAACTTAATCGAGGTGGGAAAAAATGGTTAACTGAGGTGGGCAGTCCCATTAGTAGAGTAGAGGAGAAGTAGTAGTAGTAGTAGAGTAGAGGAGGAGGAGTAGAGTAGTAGGAGAAGAGGATATTTCCCGATGGGCTAAGTCCTTCAGCCATTTCAAATCATCCTCAAAGGGCTAAGTCCTTTGGCCATTTCAAATCAAGCCAGTAGTATAGAGCCAGCAGCAGTAGGAGGAGTAGTGTATAGGAGTATCACAACAGCAGTAGGCAGTAGGCACACATCTAGTGAAATAGAGCAGTAGGAGAGCAGCCACCAGATTATAGGAGAGCAGCCACTAGCAACAGTATTAGTAGAAGAGCAGCCACCAGCAGTATAAGCCAAAAATCATGGGCAGTGCATCAAAGGTATCGTAGGAGTAGAGTCGCCAAATTTAGTTAAGAGTAGATAGACTACAGTAGTACAGAATAGTCAAGATAGTAGAGTAGAGGAAGAGTAGAGTAGTAGGAGAAGAGTAGCAATAGAGTCAAAATAAATTAGTAGTAGATATAGGAGAGCAGCCACCAGCAAGCAAGACAGGTAGGCAGGCACCAAGATGAGAGTGTTAATTCTTCAAGTGGCAAAACAAGAGCAGCAGGTCATTTTGGGAAAAACAAAATGACAGCAGTATATATGTAGACAGTAGCAGTTCAGTAGAGTCAAAATAGGAGGCAATTTTGGGGAAAACAAAAGAACTTGCAGAAATCATAAATAGGTAATCGAAGTTAAAATAGGTAGTAGCAGATATAGGAGAGCAGCCACCAGCAAGCAACACAGGCAGGTAGGCAGGCAAGGCACCAAGATGATAGTACTAATTCTACAAGTGGCAAAAGAAGAGCAGCAGGCCATTTTGCCGAAAGCAAAATGGCAGCAATATATAGAGTAGACAGTAGTAGTTCAGTGGAGTCAAATGGCAGGCAATTTCAGGGAAACAAAAGATCTTGCACAAATAAAAAATAGGTAATGGAAGTTAAAAGATCATAGCGCAGTGCCATCACAGCTATTATAGAACAGGATCAAACACACAAATTAATCGAGTTACAAAATATATTAGGCATCATAGGCAGTGGCATCTGCTCTATTAAAATTACGAAACAGATTAGGCATCATTGGCAGTGGCATCTGCTCAGTTCAAATTCACAAATCGAGCTAGGGTTGCATCACAGGCAGCAGCATAGGCACCATCATAGCATCATCGGGTTGCATCACAGACAGCATCACTTGCACAAATCATACTAGGGAAGATGGAGCCAGGAAGAAACCTGGGAAGACAGAGTGGGGGAAGATGGAGCCGGCCACGGATGAGGGCGCACATGAGGGGCATGGGTCGGGGAAGACAGAGCTGAGGAAGGCACGTGCTGGGGAAGACAAAGCTAGGTGAAGAAGCAAGCCATGGATGAGGGGCACCTCGGCGGCGCTAGGGTTAGGAGAGGGCGCAGTGGAGATGGAGCCTGGGAAGAAGGCACCGTGGTCACAGACGGACAGCGAAGACGTAGCCGAGGAGGAAGGCCGTGAGGTCGAGGATGGAGCGATGGCGGCAGGTGGCGCGGCGGTCGGAGCTAGGGTTTTGCCCTGAGTTCGCGACAAAGGCGGTCGGAGCTAGGGATCTGCCCTAAGGTCACGGACGGACGGGGAAGATGGCAGGGCACAGCTCAAAGCATGCGAGGTCAGGGGCGGGGCGGGGTGTGCGAGGTCAGGGTCAGGTCGATTTGAAACAGCCCAAAGAACTAGAGATTTTGGGGATGAAGACAGAGTATATATAGGCGATGATTTACAGAGGCGGGCGGCTTAGGGCGCCCGCCACGGTTAATATTAACCTAGGTGGGTGCCTTAACCGAGGCAGCAAACGGCTTAGGGTGCCCGCCTTGGTTAGGATTTTGCATTTTTTTATATTTTAATGAAATTCCTCGATTATTTTCGTTTTACAATGTTTTCAAATTGATATTTAATTTTTAATACTTTTTAAAATTGATATTTATTTTTGAAGTGCATATTCAACTTTAATAAAATTAGTACAAGTAGTGGTAGTAGTGTATGAGTAAACTTGAATAAATTAAGTACAAGTAGTGGTAGCAGTGTAGGAGTAATAGAGTAGTAGTAGTAGTGTAGGGGTAGTAGGCACACATAAATATGAGGCACACATAAATCATAAATGTGAGGCATATATGGTTCCATTATAATAATAATTAGTTACAAAACTTCTCTTTAATCAATAAGTGACTACATTATTATATATATGTGTGGCATACATATCATTTTGATGCAGGTGCTCCCACGGTCTTCTTCTCATCGTGGGGGCAGAACCAGGGCATCATCTTGGTCTTGTTGAAGCGAGTCTCGACCAACTTGATCTTCCATGGATGATCGATAAAGAGCGAGAGTCTGCATAGTTCCTGTATTCTTTGGGACTTTGGACTCCATCAGCTCCTACAATCCTCTGCTTTCCTGGCACAACCATGTGCCTCTTGCTATCCTTGGCCACCTGATGAGATCCTAACATATGGGTATGTTAAGCCTCGGGTTCAATGGTTCCCGATCGAATGGACCCCCCGACCGACCCCTCTAGGATCACCCATGGGATCAAGGCCTACACCGATCGGGTATGCTCGTGCGCACCATCTGATGAAGAAACCAAACCAAGCCTGGGCATGGCACAGCCCCCGCATAGGGCTCGGGGGCTTGCCTAGACCTTAGGCTCCCGATCGACGACAAGCTCTAGCTCAGGCCTTGGCTCCTGCCCGGCTTGCGAGGCCTGTCAAGGCCCGGGCATAGGAAGACAAGCCCTAGGCCATCGAGGCTCGAGGGCTCCTAGATGCCGCACTCTGGGCATGGCCTTGTCGGCCACTTCCACAATAGGGTCATGCATGGGGTGTGACACAAGAAGACAAGCTTCCCATGGCCTCCTGGGGCTGAGCGGCTCCCGAGCCCGCGCGTCAGCCCCTGGAGCCGACCTCCTTCCCCACCAAGAAGATTCCAAAAGGTCCACCTGGGGGAGGCTGGTCTAAGATGACACAACCTGACATGTAGAGTGTCAGAATAGAGCAGCCGGATGACGCCCAAGGCTTCTTCGGCTCCACAACACCGCCACGGTCAATAGGGCGCCACTGCAAAAAACTCCTAGACTCTAGCGCATGTAGACCATAGACTCATCTGCCCAAACCACCATATACCTAACATATCTTGTTATATAAGGGATAAGGTCGGACATAGGGAGGGAGGATGGATCCAAGATAGATCATTCCATTCCATCTGCTCTTGCTCAGCACCGAGAGCAGAGCAACTCAGAGAGGGGCACCGAGAGCAGAGCAACTCAGAGAGGGGCACTGAGAGCTCCTCCACCGCATCTCGCCATCTTCCTCCTCTCCGATGAGGGGAATACTCCATCGATGGCGAGGCAACCTCAGGATTAGCACCGAGCTAACCCCCTACCAAATCTCTCTCTACACTCTATTGTCACACCTCGATTTCGCGTGCTTTTGAGTATAAGGATCATCAGCTGCTAGACATAGGGCATTGATTGGCCCGAACCAGGATAAACCAATGCGTCCTCTCTGTGATTCTTGTGTTCTTGAGTCCACCCGAGCCACTAGAGACCAGTACATTGACACTGACTCGAACAACTTTGCTTGCCACGGTTCTGACCCCGCTACAACTAGTGCACCAGGTAGGGGGCAGCGTCAAGTGCGATTCAGGCTCTATGGTGGCTGGAGCCACCCGCCTCATTGTCGGAGCAAGCCGACACCGCCCCAGATGGCGGTGTTTGCTTCCCTAGTGAGTTCTCCATCACGGCCGATGCCTTTGTTCTGGGCTAGGCCCTCAACCTTGAGAGCCTAGCCTATGTCGCTGACTACTATGGCGAGCTTCATCCAGTCCATGGGGTTGTGTTGGTGGGCAACGAACCTCCGGTGTTGCCCCCTCCGCTGGGACTTCTAGGAGTGGATCTTGAGGTCCTGGCCCAATAGATCCAACATGGTTTGGGGTGAATCCCACCGTGTCGGACCACCACTATATGTTTTACATGTTGGTCAACGTCCACCACTAGATCACCACCAGTGAGGTGCTCCTGCCGCCTGACCGCTTCTAGTACTACCTCCCAGACTTGCCTTTTGGGATCTAGAACATGGTGACGTCCTTCTAGATGGAGCTAGAGCACCTCATTAGTTGTGAGGCACTACGGAGCACCATCCTCTCCGGTGCCGCGGGGGTAGACATCCCCTTGGTGCGCACCTTTCTCAAGATCCTCTCAGGGGATGGCCTAGAGTACAACTCCAACGACATCGACTACTACGCCCCACCACTCATGCACTACCACATCGACGGCGAGGTTCTTGCCAAGGACGCGCCTGGGCTCATGCTGCCAGAATAAAGTCCCCACAGCCATGTGGCCTACCTTTAGGAGAAGGAGGATTGCATGCAAGCTCTGTAGGTGGACCTAGAGACTGTCGAGGTAGAGCTTGAGCGCCAAATGCAGGACCTTGCATGACAATGAGCCACGCACCTCTTGGTGACAACAACGATGCCCGCACGGGGGCTCCCAGCGGCCTCTGCTTTCCCTCCATCTAGGCGCTCAGCCCCCCAGAAGGGGTCGACCCGATCGAGGTGAGTTCTAACCTTTCCCCATGAGGGAAGCCCATCGCCAAGCCATCCACCCAGAAGCATCGTCTGCCGAGCTAATGCGCGCCTACCAACCTCCTTCGTCGACCCACCTCTCCAACAACAAAAACCAAGATAAGTCCCATCCTCTCGACTTTCTCGCTTCGTTTGACTTCACTATTGTCTACTTAAACCCGAGCGACTCCAGCAGTGGCTGAGTTACGCTTAAGGATCGACTAAGCTAACCACTTATTGACCTTTGAAGGTGGATTGCAGCATAGGGCCCTCGAGTGAGGCATGAACGAATGGACAGAGCAACCGAAGCGGGCAAAAGGTCGGCAAGGCACTAACAGAACTGCCCCGGCCACCGCGTTACCAGCTATGTCCCCTATCCCTTCTCTTTTGTTCATTTCATTCGTTTGCAGCTATCTCTGTCTCCCAATCCTTTGTCGGAATGCACCTCCCAACCACACGCCAGCATGGGACCACTTAGAAGGGGTGTCACTAAGGGTTCTAAGGCTGGCCCAATGGGCTTCAAGGCCACTCGAGGCATCTGTGTGAGGGACGCCGATGGTCGGGCACCAAAGACCTTAGCTAGATGCCTAGAAGCAAAGCTGGCTGACCATCGCGATGATGTTCAAGTACCGACCTAGAGCCGCTTGTGGTGACCCACCGAGTGAGGCAGCGAGCCCCTAAGCACCGACACATAGGCTCAGGAACTATACGAGTGGCTCAGCCGAGAAGCCGAGGATCTCTCCTCTAGGGGACATGATTGGGGCATGGAACGACCGTAAACCTAGGGTTCTCACAGACTTACCCACTAATAGCACGGGCATAGTGATCTTGGCCACTGAGGCCATCATCGTAATAGCCCATCCCAATGAGGGATCTAAGTCTCTGAGCATGACTCACGAGTAGTGAGATTACAAATGAAAGTAATTTCATTTTTTAACTAGGAACGACCAGATTACAATATACGGTGGTAAAACCGCTTTCACCCAGCGCAGGGCTAGGGTGTCGCCCCTCATATGATCTCCTCTCCTCCTCAGAGAGGAGTGGGGATGGTCGAAGTGAGGGTCAGCCTACTAGGCCTGGGGAGCCTGACCTCCCCAAAACTTCTTTAGGTGCATGCGCCGGGGGCCTGGCAAAGGGATGGTCGGCGGGGTCTTGCCCCAATCACCTCCACACTACCCACACCACAGGGCTCCTAGCCGAGCGCCCCAGGAAGGCTCGTGAACCTAAAACTGCCCTACTGCAAGCTGAATCTGGCAAAGGCCAGAAGCTGCCTGCACTACATGAGGTGGACCCCACAGAGTCCGCCATGCACAGGGGAGGCCAGGCCGATAGCCCATCCATAAGCGGTTGCCCCGAGCCAGCCTCCCACGTAGCGCCATGGAGCAACTCCCGCCACCTCTTGTAGCTGTGGCGGCTCCTTCGCTAGAATCTTTCCATCCTCGTGGGAGCGATCATCTAGCAGGGGAATCTAGGCTCACTCAGAGGGAAGCATTACACTTTATCATTGCCATGGCTGCTAGGAGTTGAATCTAAGAGGAAGAAGAGAAGGAGTCGGACATGCATAGAAGGCACTGCGTCCTCAAGGCCCCTCTTTATAGCCCTAGTTGATGCGCTAAGGGCAGCTATTGGTATATTTTAAGGCACACAGATAAATTCGCAAGCGCACATATACCACTGTAGGTTACATCCGGAAGTATTCCAAGTATCGTTTCCACAAGGAAACATGTGAGACTAACTATGGTCTAACTAAACAAGGTGTAGCAATAAGGTTATGATAAACAGGAGCATAGAGAGGATAACTAAGGTTCTCTAATTCTAACTTGAATAAGCTATGTCTTCTACTGTTCAACTAGGGACATTACTAGGGAAAGACACCAGCAGAGGATGCTTTCCTTTATAACCGGGTCCTACTTAGCCTACAAACGAGAGGTGGACTACAAAGGATGAACAAAGCTATATAGTACACAATGAGGCTATATAGTACTGATGTCACACACACGATCTACCACTGATCCGAAATGTAGGGTGCATCCACGATTAACCTAAGTCTAAGCACCATGCTTACACTAACGATTAATACTTTACTCCCTCTAGAACAGAAATAAAGCACTCAAAAGAGTCACGAACCTGATGAACAATATAAACACAATGCTTACTTGAATCAGAAGTTGATTACCAAAGAACACTCGAAGGCAAGCTTAAGTAGAACTTGGATCCGCCAAGGTACAAGCCGTAGAGAGGGCACCGACAGACTAGCACCTCGACCAAACTCTTCCCTCACTCTCCATCTCACTATTTCTATTTATAAGACTAGATCCTATGGAGGACTAATCTTCTCTTGATAGCTGGCTCGATCCTAAAGATATGAATTAGGGTTTTAGGGATCTGCTAAGGGAGGGGCGTAGGGGCTGATATATATAGGCCGGAGCATCAATCCTGAGCCCTCGGATCAAGCCAACATGAATAAACGGTGAAGATTGGATCTCAATGGCGGTGGTGAACCGACTATCGAAGCAAAGGTTGACTGGTGGCACCCACAGGCCGGCCGGCCTACAAGTGGGGCTGGCTGGCAGGCCCCATATGGCAGCCCCTCGGGGTTTGCTTTGGTGGAGAGCCTCCTAGAGTCTTCTAAAATCTTCCCACGCTGTTTACGCGGTGGAATTCTATAATTTCCTTTGACGAATAGGTCCCCTTGATGGTTTTCTGGATAAACCCTGCTGAAAACATAGATTCACCAAAACTCATGAAATTTATTAGTTTAAACCCCTATACCTATGTGTGGTGATGGAATTAGGTATAAATGCAGGTTATGTTGACGGTTTATAATTGGTGTTAGTGACCGTCAACAAGCTCCCCAAGCTTAATCTTTGCCAATCCCTGAGCAGAGCTCAACCCAATAATGGATCAGGAGTTGCTACAATGTTTTCACGCCTCAAAAGTACACATGCGTTCAATCAAAAATTCTCCTCTGGATTAGAATTAACTGATCTAACTTTCAAACTTACCCGTATTACCTTCAACTATGGGGCTTTTTAGCTTTCACTTGGGTCTTGAGTAATTGAAAGGCAAAACGATCAAGTCAAACACTATGTCTCAAGTTCTTTGTTCCACCATTGTTCTAGAGTTTTTATAAGTTTTCAAAATAAAACTCAAAGATTCCATTATATGACACTCTCAAGTCTCTCAATATAAGTTGAATTTGTGGATCCTCACCAAGGCAATAATGATGTCATGCCTTTTTCTCTTCTTACCACTAAGGCATATGTGGAGTTCATAGGTAGGGAGAAAGATAGAGCATACTTGCAATGCATATATTATAAAGTCAAACAATGGATCAAAAGAGAGTTGAGTCATACAATCAAATCAAGATGTGCATGTGTATGAATATATGGTGGCTAACCTAATTCTACTATGTTTTTGAAAACATATCTCTCTTTTGAAACTTGGAAATAACTGCTAGAGAACAGGGCTATCTTATTCATCTCTCTTTTTTTAGGCGGACATCTAAGTACCCATTATTTTAGATATCTCGGACACTTGTCCATTTTTTCTCAACTCTTTTTTTTCTTTTTTTCTTATGAATAATTTTTGCATAGCCCCATGTCTCTTTTCTACAATAAAACTTTGAGAGATAGCAACAAGAACTTGGAGCATTTATTTGGTGGATGGAAAACCTATCAAGCATGTTTTTGTTGTTCACTCCTGGTGTAGGAATAGTGCATATTTAGTGGTGTGTATGTGATCTTGATTTTAAGAGCATGACAAATCTTTTATAAGGGTCAACAAAGATTGACAAAACTCAATGCAAAAACAAGCAACATATATATGAAAGTTTTCCTAGACTAAATAAAATGTATGGCTCTTGTGGGAATTCAAGCTTTGTCATATAGGAACTCATCATATAGCATTTTTATGTTTTAAAAAGTAAATCTCCAGAACTTTAGTGTCACTTGGAACAAGATAAACAGTAGCTTAGACCTTCTCATATCATATTCATCAATTACCTACACTTAGATCAAACATATGCTACCCACGAGTTTCAAGTTCAGAGTAAATTCTTATATCAAAGTAGTCTTATCCAAAACTCAGGAGAATTTAAGGCTGAAAACTAAGTACTTGAAAGGAACTACAATAGAGCAACTATTCATCATTTCTATTTTTAGAGATGATTGAGAGTTCTCTTTATTTTATTCAGCTCTTAAAAATAAATTAAAGCAAACTAGACACATCTTTTTATTTTGTTTTTCATTCATCATTCTTTTTGCTTCAACCCTAGAATGGTTAGTGATAAAAAATACCCAAAGGAATATTTTCACAATTATATTTCTATTCTCATTTCACAAGGGCATCACAACAAAAGGTGAAAGCTCATGTTGTCTCTTGAAAGTGGTTGTTTTAGGATAGAAGCTCATCCTTGGGAAACCTTCAAATTGTGTTTCAAGTGGGTGAAGTGGTTTCCCCTCCAATACTAACCTCTGGGTACCTATCTTAAGATTCACACAACAAGATCTACAATATTTATGATAAACATATGCATCTGCAACCACCCTTTCCAAGTTTTTATGAACAGAAAGTATGAGGGGGTTGAAGATCTCGTCTGTGGCGAAGTTGGAGAGACCAATTGATTCAGGAGATTTCTCATGCGAGCATGGATTTAATGATGTGCTCATGAAATAACTTTCATGCTCATCTATGTCATCTTCCTTTTCGGACTCCAAGGTTGTTTCTTCATGAATGTTTATAGGCGGAAATATTGTCTCCATCATTCCATGTCTATGACATTCATTGGTCATTTTATTGTCCAAGATTTTTCTCGGATAGGTGACTCTCAGGGTGATATTGACTAAGGCCTCCTCCAAACTTGGGTGAGTTATCTTTATTAAGGAGATTGATTTAAGCTCACTGTTTGGATCTAAATCAAGTTTGGATTCTACCCATAAGGCTTCGTCCTTGTCCATCCATTCTTTCATAATGGCATATGAGTTCTTAATATATTCCAACCATTGTCGTTACTCTTCTTGGTCATCCTTCTGGCTTTCATGACTCCTATGCTTTGGGTGTCTTAGTGGGTTTCTAGGATCATCATGAGACTTAGAAGAAAGAGCGTAAGAGGGATCATTGGGGTCAAGGATGGATTTAGATATATGTTTAGATGAGACATTTAATATGGGCATAGAAGGGGGGAGAATAGGAATGGCTTCTAGATAGCTTGGCTCTCCTTCTATGATTTTACTAGATATGCCACCCTTATGTGTTTCCTAATGTCCTATATGGAAATAAGGATGCTTTCTAAGAGATCCCTTCTTGAGAGGATTTAAATTATATTCGTTCGAAAGTCTCTTATGTAGCAGAAAGTTTAAGCTTTTTCCAAAATCAGCAATAAAAAGATCATCCTTAATTTTATCAGGGTTTTCTAAAGGTAGAATTTCTTCTTGCTTTGGATGATTTTGGGGTATTGATGGTTCGGGATTGATAGCTGAATCTTGGGATTAGAGTGGTTCTGATTCGGCTATCAAAACTTCTTCTTCCGGATCGGGAGATGATTCCTTGTCTTCCTCAAGGAGCTCATTATGAATGCTAGTGCAGGGAGTGATTTCACTAATTCTATTAAACATAGACCTTGCTAAATCAAGGGATTGCGCAGAATCTGTGTTAAGACCCATATAAAAATACTAAAGAAGTATAGGATCTTGAATGGCAAGGTCCGGGCTAGTGATGATAAGACTATTAATACGTTCCCATAATGTGTCAAGAGATTCTTCTTCTAGTTGTCTAAAATTTAGAACATTTTTCTGAAGACTAACTACTTTAGAGATAGGAAAGAAACGTAAACAAAATTTAGAGCAAAAGATTTCCCAATTGTCACACCCCAAAATTTTGATTTTGGGTTGTGAGTAGAATACACTAAATAAAAAAATGATTTCATGAATTTTCTAAAATTTTCCAAGATTTAATTACGTTGCTTAGAATTTAAATAGTGAAAATGTGATTTTCTTAAACTTTTGAAATTTAAACTTGATATGTTTGTTGCATTCATTCTGAGGGCATTAAATTCTATTGAGTGAAAAATGAATTTAAAATTCGCTTAAGCCTCGAATAGGTTTTGCCCTATTTTAAAATAAATAAATAAAGTTCAAATTATGTTTTATAAAGTTCTCAAAAAATAGTTTGAGTTTTAAGAACTCTTTGAATAAGTAATTTAAATATAATTTCTAAAATTATAGTCAAACACTTTAATCCTTGTTTGACTAAAGTCCCTTTCATCTCATGCCAAATCTTTGATCAATCATTATCCATTTCATATTCTCTTCACGTGATCACTTCTTAGTCTTAAATAGCCATCGGCAATTGTAAACTCAATTTCCTTTCTCTCTTTTTCTCCTATTTCCATGGTCTACGTGCTTAGCCATTTGCACGTTATTTCAATTCGGCAAGCAACAACCAGGTGTTCATGCCTATAGTTCAGCCATGTAACACCCCAAAATTTGATTTTTTGGAAATAGAGCTAAAATTATTTAATTTGGAATTTATGCGCTCATGAAAACATAGGAAAATAAAAATTTTCATTAATTTAAAATTTATTATAAGGTTTAGAAATATGTTTGTGCATACATGCTGGTGCATTTGAATTATTTCAATGAGTAGTTGAATCCAAAATTCACAATGAATTCAAAATGCTTTTGAAATTGGCTTTGAAATAAAAGAAAAGAAAATTTGAAAATAAAAGAATTTAAAAAGTTATAAAATTTATTTCTGAAAAAATTGCTCATTTTTATTTGAATTGAAAAGTGGATTTGAAGCCATATTCAAATTTGATTTGTATTTGAATTGGGTTTTGAAATATGAAAAGAAAATAGAAAAGGGAAAAAAGGAAACTCTCTCCTCTCCCTCTCCCTCTCTATCCCGCGTGGGCCGCCTGCTTTCTTTGCTTTTGCGCGGCCCAGTGTCGAGTAGCAGCCCACCTCACCTCTGGCCTGGCCTGCTCCTCTCTCTTTTCCCCGCTTGGCCCAGCACGCCACCGCAGTCCAGCAGTAGTGCCAGCCCGCTCTTCCTTCCTCTCGGGCTGCTCCTCCCTACTTCTTGGCCGCGGTCCGCTCCCGCCTCCACTCACGAAGCCCAGGCCGATGCCCCAGCAAGCTGGCCCAACAAAGCCATGTAGGCGCGCAGCTCCTCCGTCTCTCTCTGTCTGACGTTCGGGACCCACATTTTCTTTCGCTAACGAGCTGGGCCCACCGGTGGGTGTTATCCCTTTCCTCCAGCTCGTGTTCATCACATACTCACCATCGCAGGGAGTTCACTGCCGCCCTGATTCCTCACGTTGGCGTGTGCCACAAGCTGTATCGCCCCCATAAATAGTAGTCGCACCAGCACCTCTTTCCCTGAACCCTAGAAGCAAGCGTTGTCGTCTCAATCGAGCTCTAGCCGCCGCCGAGGTCGATTCACCGCATCGCTGTCTCTCCACCACCACGACCGCTCTGCCGAGCATCTACATGAGGTAAGGAAGCTTTGGGTATCGCTTTTGTCCCCTCCCTTGTTTTCTACCACCCATGTTGTGTCGCCATAGCTTCGCCACCACGTCCGAGCCGCTCAGCTTAGCCCCGCATCGAAACCGTGCCGTCGCAGATGTCCTAGTCCCCTCCATTGAGTTCTTCGTGCCGTCCTCTCTCTTCCCGTGTTTTCCCCGTCGAAAACCATGGCCTCTAAGGCCATGTTCCTATTTCACCGATGAGGTGCTCGCCGCCGTCAATGGAGCACTCGCTGCACGGCTCACTGTTCCGGCCAGCCAACCGTGCGAAGCCACCACAGCCGTCCACCACAGCCGTCCATCTGGAGATCTGTGGCCCAGATTAGAAGATACCCTTTCGCTAGTATTTTTATTAAAGAGCCCCTCGGTTTCTTCAAAATAGAAACCGTAGTCCATTGCGTAATTCACAGATTATGCCTTCTTCGTTTAAAAGCTTATTTTGTTCGATTGACTTCAAAAGTACGTTTTCATCAATTTACAGTTTTGCCACTAATCATGTTTAAGCCATATCTTCTCCGTTTTAACTCCGATTTGACCTGTTCAAATTGTGTTAGGTTTGTATTTACGTTGTCCACGTGTTCATACTGCTATTAAGTATGTTTTCAACTTTTAAAATTCGACGTTAGATTTAATCTATTATTTTATTAAAGGAAATCTTGTTAAATTCATATCTTCTACGTTTTAGTTCTGATTTGACCTGTTCAAGTTGCGTTAGATTCATTGCATCAAGATCTACGCATTGTAACCATGTTTATCAAGTCACTATTTCTAGAATTTCATGGTTTAAACTTTAATTTGAATAATAATTATGCAACTGGATTTTATAAATAAAATATGATTTGTTTTACTTTAGTTTTATAAATCAAATCTGAATTTGACTTAATTTAATTTACAATATTTATAAAATGTCATATATATATGAATTTATATAGTTAAAATAAATGGAGCCTATAGTTTTCTTTTCCATGTATGAAGCAAATCTTTTGGTAGATGTATCTTTTTCACCGTAGCTCGATTAGAGTGCTTTTCGCGTCTTTATGATTGTAGCGAGACATAGATTCGTTTTATAAACTTTTCATCTTGATTTTGTGTTTGATGTACTATTCTAATTTAGATCTATTGTTTGCTTCATGTATGATTGCATGGATGCTTGTGTGGTGCTTTATGATCTTGTCCAGTTGGTGAGTTATACGTGGTGAATCAAGAAGCAGATCTTTGAAGTTTTGGACTTGAAGAAGGATCTAAGTTTAAGGCAAGTATAGAATGAGATCTTCCTTATTCTCCTATACACCTTTAATCATTTAATTCATACTGCATGTGTCTACCTTGATTACCACTAAGGATTCCTTAGTATTTTGTACCTTTTGCCTTGATACCTATGGGGTATTGCATTGGATAGTATTATGCTAGTGCTCAAGATGAATAACCATGATCTTATAACTTGATAAATGATATATGCAATAAACACTAAAAGATGCTTTTTAGCAACATGGAACAAGGGGCTAGAGCATTGGGATGTTTTATGGTGCTCTAGATTTCTCTCCCTAAGGACTTATCTGTAAGTGATTATCCAAGAGGTACAGCTGTGAGGGCTACATGGCTCTGGCTTTAGCTCAGTATGAGGATCTTTTCTAACTTGTTAGTGATTACCTTTATTGGCGTAAGAATGACTTGCGAATCGGGTATAGGACAGCCTCTACTCTTATGTGTATAGCTATGATGAAATTGTGCCATTTGATGGGGGTTCCTATATCTATTTACCAAGTGAATCTGACGAACCTTTGAAAGGCTTCATAGTGAATATTGCCGACCTTTCTTGGTAATGGGTCAAGAGGCTGATCATCTCGGGCGAAAGGGTAAATCATGACTCACAGTGAAAGTGTACAACCTCTGCAGAGTGTAAAACTGGTATATCAGCCGTGCTCACGGTCATGAGCGGCCTTAGAACATTTACGGAATAGATGATGAACACTGATGATACTAATGATAAAGATGCTCACTAATGATTACTATTTATGTTATTTATTATTCATGTTTATCTGATCATATGTTTATATGGGCTTTTGGATAAAACTTGTTGCCACCCAATTGCTAAAAGATGACTCATTTAAAGTTAATCGTAGTTAAACCAGTGTCACCCTTTTGAGTCTCATGAACCCCTTGTTATATTTGTTGAGTACGACATGTACTTACGCTTGCTTTACTTTTTAAATCTTTTGGAAAAATTCGTATGGGTACCAGATTGCTAGTCTGGAGGAGTTAGGTTTGTGATCAACTAGTCAGTTGTCCCTGTAGAATTTGAGTCTTCACCCGAAGATCGGAGTTGTCTTTCCACTGTTTGCTATCTAAAGTTATATTCTCTATACTAAGTACGTTATATATTGAGCATTGTCTATTGATAATACTCTTATTTATAGCTATATATGAGATTTAATTTTCTGGGCTCACATATGATGTGTATCTGGTTTTGTTCTTAAAACCGGGTGCTATAAGCCCATATATATACATATATATGCAAGCACACAAGTCCATCGTCATTTAGCCACCATTTAAATTAATACCAGCTTCTCTCTTTTCTTTGTTGGTGTTATTGCATAACAAATATATATTCTTTCTTTATTTCCATGGGTAACTTTTGCTTACACGTAATTATTAACCAGCAAGCCCCACTTATTCTTCCATTAATTTCCACCGTCATCAGAGATGCAACTAGGGCTGCCATAGTGGCTAGAATGGAAGCATGACCATTATGTATATCACTAACCAATAACTCCTTGCTCAACTCCTACACTTCTTTCTGGCTGCTATAAAACGAGCCTGGACTCCACAGATGTTCCTCACCTTGATCCGCCACGCCGTGCCCTCTCATCTCCACCAGTTCGTGCATTATTCGTCATCATCCTCGGCAAGTTGACGCAAAACTCTCCTTTGTTTATATAATCTTTTCTGGTGCAATAATCCACACCAAGAAAGCATCAGTCACTATGCTATTTTGCTCACGTTGTGCATGGTATAACCATGCTCTCTCGCAAGTGGACAATCAAAGAGCACCACGACCAATTATGAGCAATATGGAACCCACACTCACTTCTCCTTCAATTCCAATCACAAGAAATGTCAACGTTCATAGTGACATTAGCACAATGCTCCAGCTCCGCCGCCTTCAATATTCTTGTCGCATGCATCCCCTAATAACCCTTCAGCTTCTCTCTTCGGAGCCCTATAAAGGCAGCATCAGATCGTATCTCCTAGCCATTTCATGTTTGCATCGCTCCACAGGAGTCTTTTCCCATGCCACAGCCCTGCTCATCCCTCGCTCTTCGATCCAACGATACTGCAAGATCTTCAAGAACAGACTGTCAGGGAAGAACACGCCGCCGACGCTGCTGTCGTCCTCTGATGGCAGTCGTCAGTTGTCACCCCCTTTGGTGAGAATCGTAGCATCTATCCTTATCCATGATTCCTACTATGAGATATATTGATCTTTTCCTTCTATTCTCTTGTCAGAACCTGTCTCTTGGTTGGCTGTGATCTGAATACGCTGCTGCTGAATCGTCTTCACCAGAGACGGTGAGAATTCATCAGTGGCGCTTTGCCCTTAACCTTGACGCTGATCTCTCTATCTTTGATCTCCATCACAGGCTCACTGTAGAGTCATCTCGACGCTCCTCGACGTTGATCCATGCACTACCGTAAACAGGGACTTTGCCGACTGCAAAATTCTTTGCCGAGTGTCAAAAATCGGACACTCGCCTTCTTTGCCGAGTGATGCACTCGGCAAAGAGTTTTTGTCGAGTGCCAGGCACTCCGCAAAGGACTTCTTTGTCGAGTGCCAGACTCTCGGCAAAATCTCTACACTCGGCATAGACTGCCCGCGAAACGGTGTTCTGTCACGACCTTCTTTGCCGAGTGCCTGCTGTTAGGCACTCGGCAAAGATTTGATTTTTTTTTAAAAAAAATTCTTTGCCGAGTGCCCCAGATCTGGCACTCGACAAAGATTTAATTTTTTTAAAAAAAATCATTTGCCGAGTGTCTCAGATCTGGCACTCAGAAAAGATTTTTTTTTTAAAAAAAATACTTTGCCAAGTGCGCCTAGCACGGCACTCGGCAAAAATTTAATTTTTTTTATAATTTCTTTGTCGAGTGCTCATGTGGATGCACTCGGCAAAGAGGAAATTTTTTTTTAAAAAATTAAAACCCTCTTTGCCGAGTGCCTTATCCTGGCACTCGGCAAAGACACCCTTTGCCGAGTGCCATGCCCCTTTTTTGCAAGTTTTTTTTTGTTTTTTGTTTTGGCCTCAATTTTTTTTTGCAGCCTTTTTGAAAAAAGCAATTTTTTAAGAACTCCTAGTTACAATTTGGGGATTTTTTATTTTTTTATATATTTAGTTACTTTATTTCGTTTACTTGAATTTTTTGAAAAATAGAAATGCACGCTGTCGTTTACAAACCAGACATATCGACGTGATAACGGAATTAAATCTTCAAAAATTTTTATCATAGTTCCACATATGATATCATTACATCTCAACAAGTTTCATGATTTTTGACTTCGCTTTTTTTTTATAGAATTTAAAATGCTTCTCGACGCATTTTAAATTCATGTTTCGTGAACAAGATGTCGAAAATTTTGGTCCTTCTTGAGATATGGCCTCACACAACACTGATAAAAACATGACTATCAATTTTTGAATCATTAAATTCCATTATTCGTACCACGTGTAGTTCAAAATTATATTTTTCGAAAAAATTCAAGTAAATAAAATAAAGTAACTAAATATATCAAAAAGCCATAAAAAATCCTCAAATTCTAACTAGAAGTTCCTGGTGCTTTAAAAGGGCTGCACAAAAAATTTGGAGGCCAAAAACAAAAAAAACAAAAAAAACATTGCCGAGTGTCGGGGCGTGCCGAGTGCCATGGATAAGGCACTCGGCAAAGTGGGTTTGGATTTTTTTAAAAAAATTCCTCTTTGCCGAGTGCCTTCACAGGGCACTCGGTAAAGACATTTAAAAAAAATTAAATCTTTGCCGAGTGCCATATCAGGAGCACTCGGCAAAGTATGTTTTTTAAAAAAAACTTTGCCAAGTGCCAGATCTAGGATACTCGGCAAAGAAATTTTTTAAAAAAATTTAAATATTTGCCGAGTGCCAGATCTGGACACTCGGCAAAGAATTTTTTAAAAAAAAAATAAATCTTTGCCGAGTGCCTCCCTGATCCGGCACTCGGCAAAGGGGCGGTTGGGGGACTTAAACGATTTCGGCCGGCCGGGCAGTCAAGCAGACAGCCAGGCAGCCCCCACGCCCACGCCGGCCCATCCCCGCCCCCGCGCACGCCGCCGCCGCCGCACCGCCCGGCCGCTTGCGCGCTCGGCCGCAGCCCCTCCCCGCGCCACGCGACGGCTGCTGCCCCCGCCCCCACGGCCACGTGTGGCCGAGCGTGGCCAGCTCGCTCACGCCCGGAACCGCTCCAACTCCAAGGGAAACAACAGCAAGGCGCTCCTGCTCCCGCCGTCGCTGCTCGCCCGCTCCTACGCCGGCGGCTCAACCCCTACCGCTCCTGCAAGCGCGCCGCCGCCTGCTTCGCCGCAAAGGCCAAGTCGCTGGCGGCCTGAGCGACTGAAGCCTGAGAGATAAGTCGTTGTTGCCCGCAATCTGCTGCAACTTCCAGTTCTCAGTCTCATCTCTGATCTCTCCCACTCCCAGCTCCCGTGTGTGTGCTGTGTTGATAGCAATATTGGTGTGCGTGATGCCGTTTGCATTTTGTGCGATGATAATTCACTGTAAATTACTCGAATTACTAGTATAAGTATTACAGTAAATAGGAGTATATGATTCCATTTGATATATATACATGTTGTATTTACAGTTGCCATGGTTCCTGCAGGTTATATTATAATTACTACTATATGATAATTGTTATTTGTGGGATCATAACACCATGGTTCCTGCAGGTTGCAAAATTTTCTTGTAACCCCTCAATATGTGCACCCCAACTTGAAGCAGTTGAAATGATTATAAGTTTTCGTCTTAAAACACTATGTTCATTCAAATTCTCTAAGTTGATGTTTGAGGTTCAGGATTTTTTTAGATTTGTTTGCCAGCCAACATCAATTGCCTCTATGTAAAAACTTTCATCATTGACGATAAATAAACTTAGAAAATGGTTACAACTTACAACTAAATATGATATAGGATAACCACATATGAAAGCAATATGTTTGATTGCTGTGATCTTCAATATAATTGGAGGTGAACAAAAGCTTCTGGTTAAAGATCAGCTTGTGACTAATCTTGATAGGTTTTGTCTGTGTGTTTTTGCCTTCCCTTTTGTGGGACATTGGTTGATTTTTGGGATCTAGAAAGAATAGCGGTATGTCAATGGTATCCATTAAATTTTTTGTTAGTGAACTTTGATTTTCTGAAAGTGCTACGTTTTCTGACATCTGGGATATCACCATCAAATTCAGCATCAGTTTGTTGCTGGTAAGCTCTTCCTCTTCTTCCAAAATAAAATGGAACTTCTTTAATGAACTTATGTCTTTTTAACTTATGTTCGTATTAATGTCATATATTGGTTTCCGTTATGGAAAATACATATAACTGGCCGTTGGGGCCATTATATAAAATCAGGTGGGGAACGCCTCCCCCTGTTGACCTTCACAAAAAATATAGCTGGAAGAACTGTTAGCTGTAATTTTTTTTAAATGGTCTGGAGAAGTTGGATATGCTTCCGCTATCCGTGGAAGTAGTACTTGGTTCCTGAAAATCCTTTGTTATCTTAACTTCTTTGAGTCTTCTTCAAAAGTTTGAATAGTGATTTACAATTGCATTTGTGTTTCCTTGTTTGTTCAGTTACCGAGTGGACCGGTGGGCTTTATGTTTCTCCCACTATGGCTGGAAGCAGGCCAGGTGGATTAATTGCGGGAGCTTGGACTGCTATGATGTCTCTCGGACTAAATGGTGACAAACTTATTCTGAAATTCCATCAGTGTGTAGTGGTGGCTTAGAATCAAATAGTACTTGTGATGTATACCATTGCTTTTCTTGCTTTCCAGGCTACTTGGACAGTACAAGCCGTATCATGGAAGTTTCGAAGAAAATACAAAGAGGGTAAACTTGTTTGTTTGTTATGCCTGAACTCTGAACTATGACTACAAGACATAAGATAAACTCTGACTGTAGCTATGTTTTACCCATTTTTGTTTATTTATTTATTGTAACTTTTTAAATTGAAGTAGTATTCACGCAGATATTTATTTTCTACTAGTATGCATGGTCAAATGCCAAATTAATTAGCACACTTGTAATATTTTTATACTAAGAATAGATGTGCTTCCTTTTGTTGTGACTGGATCATCAACATGGATCACTGCTTAGCTGTGGGTAAAATTTTATGGCTTGTGCAGGATTGGAGAGATCCCAGGGTTGTTTGTGATTGGGAAACCAGATTTGACCGTTGTGGCGTTCGCCTCGGATGTTGTCGACATATTTGAGGTGATTTGACCGTTGTGGCGTTCGCCTCGGATGTTGTCGACATATTTGAGGTGAACGACATAATGTCATCAAAAGGTTAGCATCTCAATGCTCTGCAGAGACCTAACAGGTAAATCTTGGCTTCAGACAAACAATTGTATTGTACTCCCTCCTTTCCAAATTATTAGAGATTTTTGCTTTTCCACATACATAGCTTTTTATATGCACTTAGATATACATAATAAAAACAGTGTATCTAGAAAAACAAAAAAAGTCTTATAATTTGGAATGGAGGGAGTCCCTTCACCCCAGCAGCCATTGGTGCTATTTGCATTCTCGGCTAGTCTGACAATCCTTACCGGTTTCAATTTGCACATTTGTGTGACCCTTCAACACACGACTATTTATGACCAATTCCTGAAGGATCTGCAAGATTCTGTGAACACTGTGAGTTGCTCAGCACGTGTTATGTTATGTCGCCTAATGGCTATTATTACCCTGATCCATTCCATCGCTAGGAAAGGCTATGTTTTCTTATGACGTTTGGCGTTGGCAGGTGAAAGCAAACCCAGGCCCTATTAGCGGTGGAATGGCTCCTATCTACGGCGCCGCAGGGAAGATGCCAGACAGAGGCACGGTGAAGGAGCTGCTTGTGGAGTTCATGGACAGCTCTTGCTGAACTGATTATGGCTTGTGAAAAACAGTCGCAGTGCTGTGATTTGTTTGCCTAGGTATACAAAGTTATCATAGGAAAGAGGGGAAAGTCATTGAGGCGATACAACCACATGTATTAAGTATTAACGATTATTAGAAGAAGTGTATCCGTATGATTGTATATCAATATCAGAGCATGCAGGTTTCAAAAAAAAAAAAAATCAGAGCATGCATATGCAATGTACCACAAGGCTTACAAACGTATATGTTCCTATAAAACATCATTTCAGGGGATAATAATAATAATAAACGTATCTGTGCTTGGAAAACCATTTTTCCTGCTTTGCCGAGTGTTGTGACCATGGCACTCGATAAAAAAAATTAAAAAAAAAATCAAACTTTGCCGAGTGCCGGCCAGAGGGCACTCGGCAAAGATTTTTTTTTAAAAAAAATCAAATTTTGCCGAGCAGGACAAGGGGCACTCGGCAAATAATTTTAAAAAAAACAAAAAATCTTTGCCGAGTGCCTGAAGGGTTGGCACTCGGCAAAGAAATTTTGTAAAAAAAATAAAAAATCTTTGTCGAGTGCCTGCAGGGTTGGCACTAGGCAAAGAAATTTTTTTAAAAAAAATAAAAAATCTTTGCCGAGTGCCTGCAGGGTTGGCACTCGGCAAAAAATTTTTTTAAAAAAAATATAAAATCTTTGCCGAGTGTCTGCAGAGGTTGACACTCGGCAAAGTGACCGTCAACAGGGCCGTGTCCCCGGGCCGAGTGCCCGATAAAAAACACTCGACAAATAGGGCTTTGCCGATCAATTTTTTGACGTGTGTTCTTTGCCGAGTGCCGCACTCGGTAAAGGCTTTGCCGAGTGTAATTTGGCCTTTGCCAAGTGCCTCAGGCACTCGGCAAAGAACCTGAATGGAGTAGTGATGCATGGCCGCATTCCGTCAAATTCTAGCAGATCGCTCCGGTCCTTCATGGTCATCGCTGAGCAGCGCTTCTTCCATATCGACGCTCACCATCATTTTGCTGCGGTAGCAGCCATCACCATCGGTGAGAACCTGGGCATCCTTGTGCTTCTCCTTTCTATCTTGCATCTAAAATCCAGTAGCTTGATCGATTCCCGTGTACAGAATATGTGCAAGCAGGCACAAGCAAAATCCAGAACCGGTTCTTCATCATGCATAGGCTTTTTAGGTTGTCTATTCTGATCCCTTGCCCATGTAATGGAGTTATCCTTTAACTTTGGGAAAAACAAACATTCTTGGAGCTAGCACGTTGGTTATCTTTTAGCTGCCTTCAAATATTTGAAATCCTAGATCAAAATCCCACGTACAGCAGAACCATGTGATGCACGCCACTAATAATGGTGCGCTAATACTGGTTTAATCTGTAGTACCATGCATGCACATGACGACGTTGACATTGATACAAGCCACGTTCAGCAATATACCTTCTTTATGTCAACATGTCATCATGTCGTTTGTCAGATACATATTCTTTTACTTCATAAATATAATCCTCATAGTTCCATAAATATTGCTTTAGTAATCTAGCTCATGTTTTTCATTCTCCTGCATCAATGTCATCCTTCTTGCTAGCTCTTGATATAAATTTATTGCTCCAAAAATATCTAGTTTATTTAAAATGTCAATTTTATGATTTAAGCTCATAAAACTTCAAAAGCTCATATTTTTACCATAGCTTAGTTTTAGTTTGTTTTTGCGCTCATACGATCGTTGGATCATGCCTCCGTGTTAGAATCGCTTTTATCTTGTTTTTTTTTGTAATACATTGTGTACTGTTTTTTAGGGTTATTTTCAGGTGCTTGTACTGGTTGTTGCAATCGATAGAAGCTATAAGAGGATGATTGTGGCAGAACCTCCTAAATTATAGGACCCACATACACCTGTCACTGTCCAACGACCTTTGACATCTATGCATACGTTCCCGGTAACTTAAGAAGACTGTCGGGTGTCCTCGGGGAACCCCGAATCATCCACGATTTCCGAGCAGGATCATATTACAGAGTCATTGCAGTATTACAACAGTTTATTCAAATAGATACACCAGAGTAAAAACAGCGGGAATCTTACAATAACATAATTTACAAAATAGTAGTTTCAAACCTCACAACTAAGTTCGATGATTATTACAAAATGAAATAGTGGAGTGGCATTATAATATAATACAAAACACACAATGAAACTACCCTGCCCAATGGCTACACATTTACTTCTCATCGTCAGATCGAACAATAGTCATGAAGCATGATCCAAAATAGATCTGCTCATGAGGCTCACCTGCAACAAGGGTCAATGAACCCTGAGTACAAAAGTACTCAACAAGACTTAACCGAAATAAGAACTGATAAACTTAGGAATGCAGGCTCAGGGATTCAAGGTATGGCTTTAGCAATAATCAAAGTTCTTTTGCGTAAAAGCTCTTTAACAAAATTCTTTATATCAACATTTAAAACTTAATAAAATCATATACAAAGATGACATGATCCGTAATGAGATCATGAAACTTCATACACAACACTTTCTCAAACCACTTCAAGTTTCATTTATTATACTACAATTATGAACAGAGAAGTGAGTCTCCATAACCGAGGAGCAACGACGATTCGAACCGATTAAACCTAGCTGGGGATTCCAGACCACACGACATATGCTGGTCCCCGACCTACATATACCAACCTACCCTCGGATCCTCTAAACAAGAATGGGTCCGCGCCACCTGAGTAGTACTCCACACTCCAGCCTATTGCCACGTGGGTACACGCTATTCCCGCCATTTCTCCACTCCCAGTGCGCGAGTAGCCATTCTCGCGATAGAATCACCAAGTTAAGGCTTATCGAAGTATGTGGTTAGTACTACAAAGTCTCACCGCACGCAATTCACCAACGGTACAGGCCTTAATCAACATAGGCGGAAAGAACCCGCTCACAAGACCTCCATGTCTTGTGGCTCACACACATCGAGTTCGCCCGGTCTAGATTTATTACTCCACATTCTCATATCACATGGTAACATAAGTAACCAAAGTTCCATATAAAACTTGCAGGTGACAGGTAATCATCCGACTTTCATCGTTCTAAGCATAGCTAAGCATAACTAGGCATATACGAATTAAAACTGGTAACAGGGTAAATATGGAATAACAAGGTTGGTAATGCACCAATTCGGTTTTCTCTTGACTCCTAATCACTTAATGTAGTAAATAGAAGCAAAAGCGAAATCAATTTGTAAAACACATGGTAGGGTTGTATGTATCCAGAGCTTGCCTTCGTTGACGGAAAAGTCCAGTTCCTGCGATGTTCCACAAGTATTCGATCCGACATCAACAGATGGATTAACCTCCTCCGCAACTTGATTAACTACCACGTGTTCACCTTCGTTCACTACACGTAGTAACAATGCCATGTTTAACATGATGCGGAATACGAAACATGATGCTTGATGATATATGCAAAAGTTAACAACTGGAATACAACTTTCCTTCGCGGTACAGTTGCAAGCCAACAAAACCAACTGACACTAACATCTAGGGTTACGACAAGTCAACTTATTAATGACCTAGGGCTTATGACATAGGTGACTTGATCAAACTGATCTTGAAACCCTACTGGTCACAAAACATGACCAAAACAAGATCAAACCCTAACCTAACACTTAGGGTTTGCTTTAATTCAATTTTTAATTAATTTGGAAAATAAGCTCAAAATGAACTTGTTCCAAATGACCTCAAAATTATATGCAAGCTTCCACATGACAAATTAGTGTATCAAAATAAATTTCATAATTTTTGGAGTTATACAGTGCTCTACAAAAATTATGGAAATTACATTTATTAATTAATTGACTAAATTTTGGAACATTAAAAATTTATTCAAGTTTCAAGTTTCATATTTTTAAACCATAATAGAACATGTATAGAAGCTACACACAAATTTTCAGAATTTTTGGAGCATTAATTATTTTCCTATGAATTTTCAAAGTTGTTGCACTATTCAAAATCCAGAAAATAAGAAATCTCTCTGTCCTCACTCTCTCTCTCTCTGACGACCCGGCCCCGCATGTCAGCGACCCAAAACAGAGTGCACGGCGGTGCCACTGACTCCGGTTGCCAAAACGCGCCGACGGCGAGACTCCGGCGAGGTGGACAGCACCATCATGATCAACATCACCCCGCGAACCTATCCTGACCCTGAGAACAGTAGCAGGCACACCGGAGGAAGCTCCACGCCAGCCATGGCGGCCATGGCGACGTAGACACGGCGACGCACGGCACAACTCTAGTTACAACGCGGTAGAGACTAAAGCGAAGAGAGCATCATGCTCAGGAACTCACCACGAACACGACGGTATGCTCGGTGAAGGCGGAGACGGACTGTAGTGGCCTGACGACGGTGAGGCAAGGTCGATGGTGGTTCAGCCGGCCGTGAGGAAGAAGAGCGTGGACAGCGAGTTCCCGACAATTTCAGGCAACCAAGGTTGGCTAGCTGTGTTCGCAAGGAAGAGACGAAGCTGGGACGGCCTTTACCGAGAGGGCAACGACGCTAGGTCGATGGCAAAAGCTCAACGGAGCTATGGCAACGGCGGCGGCGGTGAAAACATAGTGAGGAAGCGGGGACAAACGGTGGCGACTCAGTCCTTATAACGCGGCTCAGAAGTAAGGAGAAGCCACGCCACGGCCTTCACCGCGCCAGTACGACGCCGAAAATTGCCACGCGCGCGCCTAGAAGCAAGCCGAAGGTTGCCGGTGATGTAGCAAGAGCGGTGAACACTGTTCATCAAATTTACAGAATTGCCATCCAGTTTGAAACTCAAATTACTCCCAAATTTTTACAACAACTCAAAAATCTCCAAAAATAAAAGTTGTTCAAAATCAAAAGTTCTACAACTTTGCTTTTATAACCATATCCAAATTCAGTTTACATTTTGAAATGCAAATTTGAATTCGAAAAGGGGAGATTTAGGGAATTTCGCCTTTTCAAATTACTTCAAATTTTACTAAACAACTTGGAAAACTCCAAAAACCAACTTTGTACAACTCAACAAGCTCTACAATTTTTCTTTAAGGCTCAACCCCAAAATGTGCTTCGATTTTGAAATGGGTTTTCCAGGTCAAAACTTAAAGGCCGAAATTAGGGTTTTCGAAAATCCCAATCCAAACAAAACTTGGAACATGATTCAAACACTACAAGGCAACACTTATAACACAAATATAAACTCATTTTAGTGAATGCATATCAAAGTTCTCAATATGACCAATGCCTTGCAATGCATATGATGGCATGTCCTGTTTTTAATATTTAAACATCCGGGGTGTTACAATCCTTCCCCTAAAAAAAATCCCATCCCGAGATTCAAAGTCATAGGGTAAGTAATGGAAAAAGAAATGTGTCAATCCAAAATATCCAAAATCTATTCATAAAATAGCTGAGGTTCCTTTACAAATAGGGTTCACCACAACAGAGCAAACTAACATTAATCTATATCGACGCAAGAAACTCTGAAAATTTTTCTAACAAATAATCTTCAAATTCCCAAGTAGCTTATTCTTCTAAATGTTGATTCCATTGTATCTTGTAGAACTTGATTGTCCTCCTTCGAGTAACATGATCTTTCTGATCCAACACTCGGATAGGATATTCAGAATACGTCAAATCTGGTTCAAGTTCCACTCCTTCAACCTCAACATTCTGCTCAGGCACTCAAAGACACTTCTTCAACTGAGACACATGGAACACATCATGTACAGCTGATAAATGTTCTGGTAATTTCAAGCGATATGCCACTTTTCCATACCTCTCCAAAATTTGAAATGGTCCAATATGTTGAGGTGCCAACTTGCCTTTAACACCAAAACGGGTAACTCCCTTCATTGGTGATACTTTCAGATATACAAAATCTCCTTTGTTAAACACCAATGGTCTTCGTCGTCTATCCACATAACTCTTTTGGCGGGACTGAGCTACCTTCAAATTACTTTGTATTTGCTTAACCTTGTCTTATGTTTCTTTCACAAGGTCAACTCCAAAGAACCTTCTTTCTCCGGGCTCAGACCAACTCAGCGATGTTCTGCATCTACGACCATAGAGTGCTTCAAATGGAGCCATTCTAATGCTTTCCTGATAACTATTGTTATATGAGAACTCGGCCAAAGGTAAGCATTCGTCCCACTTGTTGGAATAATTAAGGACACAACACCTTAACATATCTTTAAGCACTTGATTGACTCTTTCAGTCTATCCATCAGTCTACGAATGATAAGCTGTACTATACAGGAGCTTGGTACCCAATGAAGAATGCAATTGTTTCCAAAAACTAGAGACAAACTGTGTACCCCTATCGGACACAATGGTCTTTGGTACTCCATGGAGGCTCATGATTCTTTCTAAATATATCTTGGCATATCGGATAGTAGGATATATAGTCTTGACTGGAAGAAAATATGCTGATTTGGTTAGGCGATCTACAATCACCCATATTGAGTCAAATCCCTTTGATGTCTTGGGTAGACCAACAATAAAGTCCATACTAATGTCCTCCCACTTCCAAGCTGAAATAGGCAATGGTTATAATTCTCCAGCAGACCTCAAATGTATAGCTTTCACTTTCTGACCAGTATCACACTTTGCTATATATCTTGCAATTTCTATCTTCATTTTGGTCCACCAAAATCTTTGTTTTAAGTCATGGTACATCTTGTTGCTTCCCGGATGGATAGATAACCTAGTAGCATGTGCTTCTTCAAGAATTGACTGCCGCAACTCAGTAACTTTTGGTACCACCAGGCCATCCTTGAACCATAGCACACCTTCATTATCTATGCTGAAACATTCCGCCTTTCCATTCCTGACTCTTTCCTTGATATGGACTACACCCTTGTTTTCCTTCTGAGCAGCAATAACTTGATCTCAAATAGTGGTTTCAACAATTATATTGGTTAAACTTCCTTGTTGAATCACCCCTATACTCAACTTTTCCATCTCTTGGCATAAAGTCAAACCCATTGTTCTTACTGTCAGGCAATTGCAATAACTTTTTCGACTAAGGGCATCTGCAACCACATTTGCTTTACCGGGGTGATAATGTACTTCCAAGTCATAATCTTTAATCAGTTCTAACCATCTTCTTTGTCGCATGTTCAATTCTGACCGAGTAAAGATATACTTTAAGCTCTTGTGGTCTGTATAAATATGGCACGTATTACCAAGCAGGTAATGTCGCCAAATCTTTAAAGCATGGACCACAGCTGCTAACTCCAAATCACGAGTCGAATAGTGTTCTTCATGTTGCTTAAGTTGCCTAGATGCATAAGCAATGACTCAGCCTTCTTGCATCAACACACATCCAATACCAATACCTAAAGCATCACAATAAACATCAAACGGCTTCTCAATATCAGGTTGGGCTAATACTGGTGCAGTAGTCAATAGTCTCTTCAAAGTCTGGAAAGCCTCTTCACAATCAGACGACCAGACAATCTTGACTTGGTTCTAAAATAACTCAGTTATGGACTTTGATACTTTAGAGAAATCTGGAATAAACCGACGGTAATACCCCGCCAATCCCAGAAAACTCCAAACTTGATGAACTATGGTTGGTGGTTTCTAATTAAGCACATCCTTCACTTTGCTTGGATCAACTGCAACGCCTTTGGCTGATAGGACATGTCCAAGAAATTGTACTTCCTTAAGCCAAAAATCACACTTGCTAAACTTAGCATAAAGTTGATGTTCTCTCAAGCGGGTCAGAACAATTCTAAGATGTTCCGCATGTTCATGCTTGTTCTTGGAATATACTAGAATGTCATCAATAAACACTACTACAAACTTGTCTAGCTCAGGCATGAATACTAAATTCATCAGATACATGAAATGAGCTAGAGCATTTGTCAAACCAAAAGACATTACCAAATATTCATATAATCCATATCTTGTGGTAAATGCCATTTTGGGAATATCTTCAGGCTTTATCTTGATTTGGTGATATCCTGACCTCAAATCTATCTTGGAGAAAACTTTGGCTCTGGCCAGTTGATCAAAAAGTAAATCTATCCGAGGTAATGGATACTTATTCTTGATGGTCACTTCATTCAACGAATGATAGTCAACACAAAACCTCAGGGTCTCATCTTTCTTTTTCACAAAAATTGCTGGACACCCCCAAGGTGATGAACTAGGTTGGATAAACCCCTTCTCAATCAATTCTTGCAACTGAGTCTTCAACTCGGCCAATTCCTTAGGTGGTATCCTATAAGCTCTCTAAGAAATCGAAGCTGTTCTAGGTTGCAATTCTATGTTAAACTGGACATCCCTATCAGGTGGTAGACTGGGTAAATCTTCAGGAAACACATCAGGAAATTCACACACTATCAGGATATCTCTAATCTCTTTAATGGCAGTTGCACAAACTTTGCCCACTGATCTTCTTAAGGTTGGAAGTTGGATGAGAAGTTGAGAAGTACTATCTGGCAAACTCACCCTTATAGTTCTATTCAAAGCATCTATAACAGCCTTATGCTGATACATCCAATTCATTCCTAAGATTACATCTATATCCTGATCCTTAAGGATAATCATGGTTGTGGGAAAAATATGCCCACCCAGGTTTACGGGTACCTGGTATACCATTTCCTTAGTACACAGAAGTCCCTCGGGCGACTGTATAAAGAAATTTTCCTTTGTTGCCCCAATTGAAATTTCATACTTCACCACAAATGTTCTATTGATGAATGAATGCGATGCGCCAGAATCAAAAAGTATAACTGCAGGATGATTGGTGACAGGAAACATACCCATCATCACTGGCTCCCCTTCCGGAATTTCCCCAGCTTGAATATAAAACACCCGTCCTGTCTTCCTCTCATCTTTGCCCTTCTAAGCATTCTGATTGGGGTTCTTGTTTGGTGCCTGACCCTATTGTTGATTGGCAGCGGCCTTCTGATAATTTTGATTAGCCTGCCTGGGATACGGATATTCCCTGGAGAAATGACCGGTCCTTCCACAATTGTAACACGGAAAATTGTGACCCTGGGACGTTGGAGCAGAAACCCCAGAAGAATTTGTCGGTTGTGGATTCTAATAAGTTGTAGCAGGGCGGACATTTGATTGCTGGCTGGCTTGAGACTGCGACGGACGATAAGGAGGACGATTATGATTTACTGGATGATAAATCACCCTCTACCTCTTTTGATTTCCCCCAAAAGATCCAGACGGCGTACTCTTTTTCTTCTTGAGCTCCTTATGCTGCTGATACTTTGTCTCTGAAGCAATTGCAATATTCACTGCCTCATGATAAGTGACATTGGTACAAGTTGTCATCATAGTCTGTAATTTGGTATTCAGACCCCTCATGAACCATTTCTTTTTCTTGGCATCCGTATTGACATGTTCAGATGCATACTGCGACAGATGATTGAATCTTCCCACATACTACATAACCGTCTGATCCCCTTGCCTCAAAGCAAGGAACTCATCCAGCTTCATAGCCATAACTCCCTCCAGGATATAATGGGCTCTAAAAGCAGTACGAAACTCCATCCAAGTTAATGGAACACCTACGGGTTGCATGGCCATAAGATTTGCATACCAAGCACCGGCTGCACCTCTAAGTTACTGAGCAGCAAAGACTGGTTTCTGAAACTCTGTGCATGGTATAAGATCAAATTTCTGCTCCATGGTCCTAAGCCAATCATCAGCCTCCAATGGTTCATCTGCCTTGGTGAACACTAGGGGTTTTGTATCTGTGAAGTCCACATATGTAGCCTCCTGCCTGTTATGATGGCGACCACGGTTTCCTTGCATCTGATTCTGATTACTTTGAGCTATCTCATGAAGCAAACGAGAATTTTCAACCATCACATTGACAAGTGCGGCTATAGCATCAGCCAGATTTGTTGGAACTGGTGGCAGATCTGGAATACCGTTCTCATCTTGTGAAGTACTAGGAATATACGAACCCCGCGTACGACGCATCTGTTCACAACAAACCAAACTTTACTCACAAGCCTTTATTGATTGATAAAAGAGCGTACTACAACTCATTACACTAGTTTCACTTATTTAAACACAAGACCGCATTTAAACAAGACTACTTAACTTAAACTAGAACTAACTATTATACAACACTACTCTTCCTCTTCAAGCCTCATTTATGTATCCATTCGGAAATATTACCGCCTTCATTATCACTTTCATCGATCATTACTAATTCTTCGGGATCTTCTTCTTCTTCTTCTGATTCACTTTCATCGGCAAGGATGACACCTGGGTCCATTGCATCAGCTTAGGGTTCATGATTAGGATCTAGGAGATTGCTCAGCCTATGAACTTCCTCATGCAGATAGGTATTATGCTCTTCTAAGTCTTCTACATAAAATTCTAACTCATGAGTTCTAGCTCTAGCTACATTCTCTCTATGCCAAGCTTCATTTCTTCCTTCTACCCTATGAACTAACATACGTCCGTAGTTCCTGTGAGAGGTGGTGAGACGTCTTACTTGCTCATGTAATCTGCCCACCTGGATGGCATCCATAGCCCTATCTCTAGTAGCTTGTGCTAACTCTGCAGAAATCCTCTGTATCTCTGCCTGGGAATCAGGCCTAGAACTACTACTGCTAGCACCCTCATTTCTAGGGGCAAGTTGGTGACGAGGAACTCCTTTAGGTCCAGTGGACTTATGGGGTGTCTTCTTGGTACGAGCCATACTATACAAAGCAGGATTAATCCAAGTAAAACAATCTGACAACTGTCTCAAGAGCAGTAAGGATGGACTACACAACTCAACCCATACACACTACTCACCCAGACTCAGAGATGAAGCAAGTAACAAGTGAATTAATTATGATGCATGAATCATTCTTACGAACAAAAACATCAAAGCTTATAAAGTACATAAACAACAGTTGTTTTTATATAGGGCATAGTAAGATTACTACTCCACCACACAAAACCTTTTTAATCAAATAAGGAATGGTGAGAAAGAAATAAGATAAATCGGAAGCAATTTGGACCAAATTAACAACTTACATAGATTTGTCCCAAATCATTTTGAATTTTTGTAAAACAATACAACAAAGACTTTGTAATGATCACTCCGATACCATTCTATGGCAGAACCTCCTAAATTATAGGGCCCACATGCACCTGTCACTGTCCAACGACCTTTGACATCTATGCATATGTTCCCAGTAACTTAAGAAGACTGTCGGGTGTCCTCGGGGAATCTCGAATCATCCACGATTTCCAAGCAGGATCACATTACAGAGACATTGCAGTATTACAACAGTTTATTCAAATAGATACACCAGAGTAAAAATAGCGGAAGTCTTACAATAACATAATTTACAAAATAGTAGTTTCAAACCTCACAACTAAGTTCGATGATTATTACAAAATGAAATAGTGGAGTGGAATTATAATATAATACAAAATACACAATGAAACTGCCCTACCCAAGGGCCACACATTTACTTCTCATCATCAGATCGAACAATAGTCATGCAGCACGATCCAAAACAGATCTGCTCATGAGGCTCACCTGCAACAAGGGTCAACGAACCCTGAGTACAAAAGTACTCAACAAGACTTAACCAAAATAAGAACTGATAAACTCAAGAATGCAGGCTCAGGGATTCAAGGTATGGCTTTAGCAATAATCAAAGTTCTTTTGCGTAAAAGCTCTTTAACAAAATTCTTTATATCAACACTTAAAACTTCATAAAATCATATACAAAGATGACACGATCCATAATGAGATTAGGAAACTTCATACACAACACTTTCTCAAACCACTTCAAGTTTTAGTTATTATACTACGATGATGAACAGAGAAGTGAGTCTCCATAATCGAGGAGCAACGACGATTCGAACCGATTAAACCCAGCTGGGGATTCCAGACCACACGACATATGCAGGTCCCCGACCTACATATACCAACCTACCCTCGAATCCTCTAAACAAGAACGGGTCCGTGCCACCTGAGAATACAGTACTCCACACTCCAGCCCATTGCCACATGGGTACACGCTATTCCCGCCATCTCTCCGCTCCCAGTGCGCGAGTAGCCATTCTCGCGATAGAATCACCAAGTTAAGGCTTACCGGAGTATGTGGTTAGTACTACAAAGTCTCACCGCATGCAATTCACCAACGGTACGGGCCTTAATCGACACAGGCGGAAAGAACCCGCTCACAAGACCTCCATGTTTTGTGGCTCACACACACCGAGTCCGCCCGGTCTAGATTTATTACTCCACATTCCCATATCACATGATAACATAAGTAACCAAAGTTCCATATAAAACTTGCAGGTGACAGGTAATCACCCGACTTTCATCGTTCTAAGCATAGCTAAGAATAACTAGGCATATACGAATTAAAACTGGTAACAGGGTAAATATGGAATAACAAGGTTGGTAATGTACCAATTCGGTTTTCACTTGACTCCTAATCACTTAATGTAGTAAATAGAAGCAAAAGCGAAATAAATTTGTAAAACACATGGTAGGGTTGTATGCATCCGGGGCTTGCCTTCGTTGATAGAAAAGTTCAGTTCCTACGACGTTCCACAAGTATTCGATCCGACCTCAACAGACGGATTAACCTCGTCCGCAACTTGATTAACTACCACGTGTTCACTTTTGTTCACTACACGTAGTAACAATGCCATGTTTAACATGATGCAGAATACGAAACATGATGCTTGATGATAGATGCAAAAGTTAACAATTAGAATACAACTTTCCTTCGTGGTACAGTTGCAAGCCAACAAAACCATCTGACACTAACATCTAGGGTTACGACAAGTTAACTTATTAACGACCTTGGGCTTATGACATAGGTGACTTGATCAAACTGATCTTGAAACCCTACTGGTCACAAAACATGACCAAAACAAGATCAAACCCTAACCTAACACTTAGGGTTTGCTTTAATTCAATTTTTAATTAATTTGGAAAATAAGCTCAAAATGAACTTGTTCCAAATGACCTCAAAATTTTATGCACTCTTCCACATGACAAATTAGTGTATCAAAATAAATTTCATAATTTTTGGAGTTATACAGTGCTCTACAAAAATTATGGAAATTACATTTATTAATTAACTGACTAATTTTGGAACATTAAAAATTTATTCAAGTTTCAAGTTTCATATTTTTAAACCATAATAGAACATGTATAGAAGCTACACGCAAAGTTTTAGAATTTTTGGAGTAGTAATTATTTTCCTATGAATTTCAAAGTTGCTGCACTATTCAAAATTCAGAAAATAAGAAATCTCTCTGTACTCACTCTCTCTCTCTCTGACGACCCGGCCCCGCATGTCAGGGACCCAAAACAGAGCGCACTGTAGTGCCGCTGACTCCGGTCGGCCAAAACACGCCAACGGTGAGACTCGGCGAGGTGGACAGCACCATCATGATCAACATCACCCCGCGAACCTATCCCGACCCTCAGAATAGTAGCAGGCACATCGGAGGAAGCTCCACGCCAGCCATGGCGTCCATGGCGATGCAAACACGGCGGTGGCATATGGCATAACTCCGGCTACAACGCGGTAGAGACTAAAGCGAAGAGAGCATCACGCTCAGGAACTCACCACGAACACGACGGTATGCTCGGTGAAGGCGGAGATGGACTAGAGTGGCCTGACCACGGTGAGGCAAGGTCGACGGTGGTTCGACCGGTCGTGAGGAAGAAGAGCGTGGACTGCGAGTTCCCGGCAATTTCAAGCGACCAAGGTTGGCTAGCTGTGTTCGTAAGGAAGAGACGAAGCTAGGACGGCCTTTACCAAGAGGGCAACGGCGGTAGGTCGACGACAAAAGCTCAACGGAGCTATGGCAATGGTGGTGGCGGTGAAAACAGAGTGAGGAAGCGGGGACAAACGGCGGCGACTCAGTCCTTATAATGCGGCTCAAAAGCAAGGAGAAGCCACGCCACGGCCTTCACCGTGCCAGCACGACGCCGAAAATGGCCACGCGCGCGCCTAGAAGCAAGCCAAAGGTTGCTGGCGATGTAGCAAGAGCGGTGAACACTGTTCATAAAATTTATAGAATTGCTATCCAGTTTGAAACTCAAATTACTCCCAAATTTTTATAACAACTCAAAAATCTCCAAAAATAAAAGTTGTTCAAAATCAAAAGTTCTACAACTTTGCTTTATAACCATATCCAAATTCGGTCTATATTTTGAAATGCAAATTTGAATTCGAAAAGGGGACATTTAGGGAATTTTGCCTTTTCAAATTACTTCAAATTTTACTAAACAACATGGTAAACTCCAAAAACCAACTTTGTACAACTCAACAAGCTCTACAATTTTGCTTTAAGGCTCAACCCCAAAATGTGCTTCAATTTTGAAATGGGTTTTCCAGGTCAAAACTTAAAGGCCGAAATTAGGGTTTTCGAAAATCTCAATCCAAACAAAACTTGGAACATGATTCAAACACTACAAGGCAACACTTATAACACAAATATAAACTCGTTTTAGTGAATGCATATCAAAGTTCTCAATATGACCAATGCCTTGCAATGCATATGATGGCATGTCCTGTTTTTAATATTTAAACACGGGGTGTTACAATGATCCAGAAGGAGAAGTTGCAAAGTTTCGGCGAACAATTGGAGATAAGTGTAACATAAGTTCTCTTGTTACCTAATAACCTTATAATCACTTTCATTTGCATGTGTCTAATATGATGAACCACTAAGGACTTTACCTAGTACTTTTGTACCCTCTTCCTTGTTACCCTAGGTTCATGCATATGGGTAGCTTTGCTTAGCTTGCAAACACCAAATGTTATAATGTTAATATTGATTAATGACATGGAATCAATGGTGAAAATGATGCTTTTCAGCAACATGGACAGAAGAGGGCTAGAGCATTGGGTCTTTTTGGGTGCTCTAGTCTGCCCTCCGTAAGGACTGAATCTTAAAGCGGCCACCTAGGATTTACAGTACAACCATGAGGACTACATGTCTCTAGTCTTGGCTAAGTAACTAGATTTTTCTAGCTTGTTAGTGGTTACCGAAAGGCGCAAGAGGGGGGCCTAGGTTGTAGAATGGCTTCTTGACTATCAAGATGTGTACTGGGCTGTAGTCAAGGTGTGCCAGTCTTTAAGAGGGACTCCATTCGCCTAGCTGCTGAAACCTGGCGGCCACTAACTTTTTAGAGGGCTCTTTGGACAGGCCTCGTAGTGAACCCTGCCGACTTACCTTAGAAGTGAGTCAAGAGGTTGGCCACCTCGGGCATATGGGTATTCATGACTCATGGGTAAAGATGTACAGACTCTGTAGAGTTATATAAAACTGATATATTAGTCTGCTCACGGACACAAGCGGCCTGGATCCTTTTTGAGATAGATGGTTCTATGGATGGTTTGGGATATGATTAATCTTGATGATAATTATTATACCTTCACCTTTAGAGCTTAAGCATAACCTAGTAACTCAGGTTTAATAAATAAAATATGACCAACTAAAAATGTTTAACGCGGTACAGTCGAGTCAAGCCTTCTTGAGCCTTGCATAACATCATGTTATACTTGCTGTGCATGATGAGCTGACCCTTGTTGTTGTCACCAATAAAAATCCCGGATGGGTACTAGATGGTGATTCCAGTGAAGAGTTTCCTGAAGGTTTCTATGAGTACTAGGCGAGTGTTTCCCCCAGTCAACCGTCCCTATGGAGTGTGGAGACCCAAAGAGAAGATTAAAAATAGTTTCTGCTATGCTTTTCTAATAGTTGTAAGTCTTGTTGTAACTATGTTCGATATATAATAAAGCATTATTCTTGATATTCTCCATATTAGTTGCTATATGTGTCGTGTGGACATCCTAGGCACACATATAGTTAGCTTACATACTTCCTACGGTTTGACTATACCAATGTTTAGCTCTTCTAGTCAAAGAGAACAGAAATAACTTCTATCTTAAGGTCTTCTCAGACATGCTAGCAATACGCAAGCATGCATAGGTTTGTTCAAACTCCTATAGGTGTGAGTATGGGGTTTTGTTGCCTTCTCCAAAGAAGGATTGATCCTGAATCAGTTTTATAAAACACAGGCGCAGCTCATAGCCAGGTGTTAGGATATGATCTGAAGATTTTGGTGGCTTTAGGCTTGCGCTCATGGGTTTAGCATATTGATATATAGGTGTGTTATCCATGCTAAAAAAATTAAAACAAAAGAAAGAATAAAAGATAAAAGGTTAAGCTAGGTTCGTAGTTAAATCAGCAACCATTTCTCCAGCAACGGCACCAGAAAGCTTGTTGATATATTTTAACGCACATAGACAAATCTGCAAGCGCACGAATACCAATGTAGCTTTCAGCCAGAAGTATTCCAAGTATCGTATCCACAGGGAAACATGTGAGACTAACTATGGTCTAACTTAACAAGGGGTAGCAACAAGGTTAGGATAAACAGGAGCGTAGAGAGGATAACTGAGGTTCCCTAATTCTAACTTGTGTAAGGAATATCTTCTACTATTCAACTAGGGACATTACTAGGGAAAGACACTAGCAGAGGATGCTTTCCTTCATAACCGAGTCCTACTTAGCCTACAAACAGGAGGTGGACTACAAAGGATCAACGATGCTATATAGTACTCAATGAGGCTATATAGTACTAATGTCACACACGTGATCTACCACCGATCTAGAATGTAGGGTGCATCCATGATTAACCTAAGTCTAAGCACCATGCTTACACTCACAATTAAAACTTTACTCCCTCTAGAATAGAATAAAGCACTCAAAAGAGTTGCAAACCTGATGAACAATATAAACACAATGCTTACTTGAATCAGAAGTTGATTACTAGAGAAGTCTCAAAGGCAAGCTCAAGTAGAACTTGGATCCGCCAAGGTACAAGCCGTAGAGAGGGCACCGATAGACTAGCACCTCGACCAAACTCTTCCCTCACTCTCCATCTCACTATTTTTATTTATAAGACTAGATCCTATGGAGGACTAATCTTCTCTTGATAGTTGGCTCAATCCTAAAGATATGAATTAGGGTTTCAGGGATCTGCTGAGGGAGGGGGTAGGGGCTAATATATATAGGCTAGACCATCAAACATGAGCCCTCAGATCAAACCGACTTGAATAAATGGTGAAGATTGGATCTCAATGGCGGTGGGGAATCGACTTTCAAAGTGAAAGCTGACTGGTGGGACCCACAGGCCGGCTGGCCTGACAGTAGGGCTGGTCGACCCCACATGGTAGCCCCTCGGAGTCTACTTTGGTGGAGAGCCTCCTTGAGTCTTCTAGAATCTTCCCACGCTATTTACGCGACAAAATTCCGTAATTTCCTTTCACGAATAGGTCCCCCTTGATGGTTTTCTGGATAAACCCTGTTGAAAACATAGATTCACCAAAACTTGTGGAATTTATTAGTTTAAACCCCCATACCTATGTTTGGTGATGGAATTAAGTATAAATGCATGTTATGTTGATGGTTTACATTTGGTGTTAGTGACTGTCAACAGCGTCTCCGGCCCTCCGATCAGCCATCGATGGCTAAAGAGGCCTTAGGGACTGGCTAGGTGTCCCTTCAATCCGTGCAACACGCCTCTGAGTGGTTGCATGATGGTGGCCATGCAGTAAAGGTGGAGGTAGGAGGGCATTAACAACAAGTCCAGTCCAAGCTCGACTTTCCACCATGCGCGCCACCCACTCCGCACACACCTCCTCATAGGACTTGAGGGGATTTAACTCCCCTTAGGCCCACCAATCGTCATCAACGGTCCAGATTAGTGCACACCAAGTGCCACAACTCCTCCTCTATCGGATCTACTCCATGTGGCCTCAACATCCCATCTCCGAGATGAAGCGAGACGGCGCGGGAGCGCACTCCTTAACTCCTTCGTCAGGGACAATGGCCTAGACGCCATCAAACCGCCTGCATAGAGCGTCAGCGGACGAGACGCTCCTAGAAGCTGCCATGACCACTGACAAGGAGGCCCCACAATGGCCTTAGGGGTTGTGCCGGCTCCCCAGACAGAGCAACCCAACCCCTCAATCGATGGGCGCTTAGGCGGCGCACCCCCAAAACCAAACCAAGTCCTCAGAGTTGGGTTGGGAGCTGCTGAGCGATGAACCAATGAGGGTCTCCCACCCAAGCTCGGTGCGCTCCCCATGCCCTGACCTATGGATACAGAAGGCTAGCCATAGAAGGCCATCCCGAGAGTATCGGAGCCTACTATCGAAGCCCCTAGAAGGGCGTTTCACGTCGGGTGATCAGGTGGCCTTGAGCCAGAGCCCAAACGCTCTCGATCCACTGACCCACTGTAGGTCCTAACCAAAAGGAAGGGTGCCCCTAGGCCTAAAGTCGGTAACTCCTAGATGAGTTCACCGAACCCTCGCTCGGGTCACAGACCTATGCGACATAGGGGCAAAGAAGGGGTCAGCACCACCACCACTTGGCCCCAATAGCCAAGCACCCTGATCACACCAAGGGAATGGCCCCATGTCAGAGCAACACTCTCCCATCAGCAGAAACCATTCCCACCATGGCCAGTTCGGTGACTAGAAGATCGAATTTAGCCCTTCATTGCCATCATGATTCAGGGCAAGTGAGGCCATAAAGGGCTCAATGCCTCTTGATGAGATCCTAACATATGGGTATGTTAAGCCTCGAGATCAATGGTTCCCGACCAAAGGGACCCTCGACCGACCCCTCTAGGATCGCCCGGGGGCTCGAGGGCTATACCCATTGGGTACACTCACACGCACCCTCCGATGAAGAAACCAGACCAAGCCTGGGCACAACGTAGCCCCCGCACAGGGCTTGGGGGCTCGCCCAGGCCTTAGGTTCCCAATCGATGACACGCTTGAGCTCGAGCCTTGGCACCTGCCTGGTTTGTGACCCAAGCCAAGGCCTGGACGCAAGCCCCAGGCCATCAAGGCTCAGGGGCTCCCAAACGCCGCAATCTAGGCATGGCCTTGCGGCCATTTCCATGACAGGGTCACGCATGGGGCGTCACAAATGAAGACAAGCTTCCCACGGCCTCTAGGGGCTAGGTGGCACCTAGGCTCATGCGTCAACCCCTGGAGCCGACCTAATTCGTCACCAAGAAGAATCAAGAAGGTCCACCTACGGGAGGCTAGTCCAAGCCGACATAGCCTAACACGCAGAGTGTCAGAACAGAGCAGCCAAACGACGCCCAAGGCTTCCTCGGCTCCATGACACTGCCACAGTCCACATAGTGCCGCTGCAAGACCCTCCTAGACTCTGGTGCATGTACATCATAGGCTCATCTCCCCAAACTGCCATGTACCCGACCTATCTTGTTATTTAAGGGATAAGGTCGAACCTAGGGAGGGTGGATGGATCCAAGACAGATCATTCCATTCCATCCACTCTTGCTCAGCACCGAGAGCAGAGCAACTCAGAAAGGGGCACCGAGGGATCCTCCACCATATCCCACCGTCTTCCTCCTCTCCGATGAGGGGAAGACTCCACAGACGGTGAGACAACCTCAGGATTAGCATTGAACTAACCCCCTACCAAATCTCTCTCTACACTCTATTGTAACCCCTCGATTTTGGGTGCTTTTGAGTATAAGGATCATCAGCTGCTAAATGTAGGGCATCGATGGACCCGAACCAAGATAAACTATTGCATTCTCTCCGTGATTCTTGTGTTCTTGAGTTCACCCGAGCCACCAGTGACCCGACTCTAACATTGACTCGAACAACTATGCTTGTCATGGTTCCGACCCCGCAATAGCACCCCATAGTAGGCTACTTGCGTGCAGCGGCTTGCTACCACCCACTGATCATCTTTGTGGCCAACACTTTGGTGCTCCACGGTGGTTAGCCAATAGTCATCCATGACAACCCCCTTTGGGTTGACCCACTAGCACCAGAAGACAACTAGTTATAGGTCACCACCATAGTCAAGTTCCCATATCTCTTCAATCTACCTAAAGTATGTCCTAATCTCCCCCATCGACTTGTCGATACCCTCATATCGAACACCACTATTATATGTCACACTCTTCTTGTCCTTCTCTTTCATGTGGAACCTATATCCATTGATGTCATACCCTTGCCATGTGGTGATTTGGGTGGTGTAACACCTCGATGTTAAGCATGCATTAACATTTTGCAAATCATGAGCATAATCATTATTATGCATTCATGCATGACATGAAATATAGAATTGAAACATACTAATGAAACATGTATGTTGCATAGTTGTGTTTTAATAGGTTGGATGCTATGTTTGTTTTGCCATGTGTGTACCTTGGTTGATCACTTAGACCACTTAGAAGTAGTTAGGATGCAATTTGGAGCAAGGTTGGTATTCAAATTTTCCCAAATTTTGCTTTTAAAAATATTATTAAAAAATTGTCAAAATACCCTTTATTTAGCTTTTAACTTCCATCTCAAAATTTGTTTGGATTTAGACTTTGCACCTTTTGACAAAGTTGTAGAGTTTAAATTTCTAAACAACTTTTATTTTTACCCCAAATCCTTAAAACAGTTTTTGGTTGCTCAAATTTGTGATTCAAATCTGTTGAAAAAAAGGAGAAAGGCTCTCCTCACCTTGTTGGGCTGGCGCCTCATTTTTGGCCCACAACACCATCCAGCCCCCCCGGCCCCACAGCCTGCCCGCCCACACGCCTCCGCTCACGTGCATCACGCGTGACGCCCCAGGCTCGACGCGCCAGACGCCGCGTGAGCAGCATGCGTGACCATGCTTATTGGCAGCAAGCTTCGAGAAGCTTGCGGGGCGCCGACCGTTCCGACCGGCCCCGCCTCGCCTTCAAGACCCCTGTCTGAGCCTCCCTCTCCATTCTTGCTCTCTCTCCCTCTCGTTATCCTTTTCAAAATCCGGGCGGGCGCCCGAGCTGCCAAGCTCACCGACGCGCTCCACCGGCGTCAAGCTCCATCACTGCCACCCCATTTCTCGATTCCCGCCGCCAGCAGCTCTGCATTGGACCCCTGCCTTGCTTGCGCTCACTCGTGGCTGCCGTCGTTAAGGTGAGGGCCGAGCGTGGCCGCCCCCTTTCTCTCCGGCGAGAACACTGCCGTGGTCGCATGGGCCGCCACATCGCTGAGCCATCCCACCCTTCCCGTCGGTGCGGCTCAGCGTGGTGAGCACGCTGGCACCGCCTGCACCACCGGGGGGGCTCGCCACCGATGAGCACTGGTCGGCGGAGCTCCTCCCTTGCTTTCGGGTCCATGACCCGTGGGCCGCAGTGGCCGGTGGCAGCTCCGGGTGCACAGCACCGGGTGCACCCAGCGTTTGCTCCCGGCTGGATTTTCGTTTTAAAAGAAAAAGATTTCTAGAAAATGCTTTTAAAGGATTCTAAAATACATAGTTGCTGCTGTGGTGCCCCAATTTTGGTGAAACAAATTTCTATATGCTTCTTATTCTTAGATCTACAATATAAAAATGTTGCATGTCAGTTTTGGGATACATTTATATAGGGCTTTAGTTAATTCTTGTAATTGCTGTTTTCTTGGAAAATGCTTAATAAATAGAATATACATCAAAAAAATATGATTCCAATTTGGTTGATCTATTCTTGAGATGTACTTTGTAGGAAAAATATATGTCATGCATGTTCTGTAGAGAAATATTGATGTGTAGTTCAAGCGCCTTTAATTGATGATTTTTGTTATTTTGATAGAGAGCAAAAATTGTATAAAACATGTGTATGATAATTTTTGTGCAGTGATTGTTTACTGTGTAGAACATAGGAAAAATACCAAATCTGTTGTTTGACACTTTTCATAGTACAAAGTATTTTCATGCTTAATTATCAACCATAGCTTGTCATTTTTGTGTAGGCTATTTTACTTTTCCAAATGCCATGAAAATTTTATGGTAGTCTACTTAGAGTAGTACTCTGCTACTGTAATTTTCTTAGATTTTTCTGAGCACTAGAAATATATGTTGCTGTTGTAGCCCTAGTTTAAAATGAAATCAAATAATATTTTTTATGCATGTTTAGTTAATAATGTTTGCTTTGGTGTATCTTTGAAGCATCTTAACTTGCTGTGGTGACTTGGCATGTTAGTACAGTGGTTGTAGTAGTAGTATAGTAGTACATGTTCTTGGATGATGTTGGCTACCTTGTAGAAGAGCTTTACTTCTACTATGTCCAATAAAGTTAAACATGTTCATCTATATTCCATGCATTATGATCATTACATGTCATCTCTCTGATGTACCTATGCATGAGCACTTAGACATCTGCATCATACATGATCGCAGGAGGAGTTGCTAGTAGCAGTTTAGGAAGAGCAGACCGGGACAGATCCACAAGAAATCCAGGCACAGGAGGTGCCAGAGGAAGAGGAGCAAGGAGAGGACTTGCCCGAGTGCGTGGATCATCAACCTAGTTCGTTCGAACGAGGCAAGCGCCGGAGCATTATAAGTCTCCTAATTTATAAAAGCAATTCTTTCTATATATATGAGTTTATATATTGTTGCATTAAGTTGTAGGAGTTGATTGAAACCGTTGATGCATTTATTACTATCCTTGCCTACCTTATTACCTTTTACCCTGTTAGGTCAGGATCGAATAACTGCTTAGCCTTGCTTAGACCGGTAGCGATCGGTGATATCCGGTCACCTACATTATAGGTGGTTACTAGAAGAATTTAGGCCACGTTTAGTTGCCCCAAATTCCAGAATTTGGTACTATGCAAAAAGAAGATTCCCCGTCACATCAAACTTGCAGTATATGCATGGAGTATTAAATGTTGACGAAATCAAAAAATAATTGCATAGTTTGGTTCTACTTTGCGAGACGAACGTTTTGAGCCTAATTAGTCAACGATTGGACAATTATTACCAAATAAAAACAAACGCTATAGTGTAGCTACAGTGTTCGTTTTTCAGGCGGCGCCGAATCAGGCAGCGAACTAAACGCGGCCTTAGCTATGGAAAGAATGATATCCTGGAATTAACCATGTGTGATGAATAATTGGAGACCGGACGAAAAAAGTTGGAGGCAACCAGACAGGGTTCTGGGGTGCTGTTAGTTTCCATCTGTGTCGATTAAGGACCGATCGTTGCTCGTCCCTCTTGTCATGTTGAACGCATGCCTCACATTTAGCTAGCCGAATAATGTACCTTTCGACCGTGAAGTTAGTGGCACTATTCAGGCTGGGATCTACACGAGTGCACGTATTAGTGCTGATGGGGGTATGACAGGTACGCGAAGAGTGAGCCCAAGGGCAGGTGCGCCCTGATTCCTGGCAGTCGGGCGGTCCCTGGGTACTGTGGCTCCAGATTGTCCCGCGGCTACCTGAATAGTGTCCTTGGTGATTTAAGCTACCCTGGCAGGGGAAGCATGGTTTGTGTGAGGAATAAATCACCAGCTGGTTAGGAATCGATTTGAATCGCCATCGCTCCTGGATAGTGAGCACTTGACTCGAACTATGGCATCGTAGTAATTATTATGGAACAATGATGGTTATCTGGATGGTATGGGATATGCTAAATCTAAATTGGTAACTGGATGTTATTGGATAATCAAGTGATTGCTATAGTATAGGTGCTTACCTAGATGGATAGGTCCTAATAAAGATGATGCAAAGTATTTAAAATGATGTCTTCATGATAACTTATGCTTTTCGCAAACAAGTTAGCTAGCCCACTAAAGAAAGCCTTGCATAATCCTTGGTGTCGCTTTATTTTGGTTTAAGACGGGTAAGTCTAGCTGAGTACCTTCTCGTAGTCCGAGCGTTGTTCCCATTATTGTTGCAGATGGTCAAATATACTTCGGCTATTGCATTAACTGCCTGTACCCGGCGATGGGTGACAACTTGGACCAAGGGCAATGGTCACTCCGTATCTCTCATCTGATGCTTTTGTTGGAGATGACTACCTTCTGGCATTGTATCTGAACTAAAAGTGTGTGTGTGGCTTTAAAACTATTTGCTTCCGCTATTTCAGATTGAACTGGGTTTGTAATAACTGTATATTCTAAACTCTGATGTACCCAACTGTGATTGCGAACTTTATGTAATGTGTGACAGTACTTGCAAAACTTGTACGATCTTGGTTTGTATGTCGATTGGTTTGAAATCCTTCGTGGTTTCACGGACTACCGGGTTATACGGGCTTAAGTTTGCTAAATTATCTGCTTCGGTGGAAGATTTTCTTACTTAATCTTGTATAATTGGTCGGTTCTGTTACAGTTGGCATCAGAGCAAGGTTTAGCAGGTTACTATTCATGCGTGTATTTAAAACAAAAGGGTTTTGTGTTACAAAACTAATTACGAACTTATAATATATAGGTGTTTCAACCTCTAATTTAAAACTTAAGAGTGTGCCAGTGGTCATGTCTTGTATGCCCACTTAAGGACTCTAGGTGGCTTATTTAAGTACTGACTTGGGGGTCTTTGCATCATATTTCTATTTCATTGCTCATATGGCGTGCTATTGTATGAGTGTCATTCACTTGAGTGGTAATGTATGGATCCATTGCCTCTACGCCTCGGTAAGTGAGAGTTGTGAGAGCATGATCGGATACACTGCCGATCTAGGGAAGTGCTTATATGATGCCGGACTATTTACATGTCATACGCATGTTTGTATGAAGGTATCCAATGTGTGGGGAATTCCATCCTGTGGTGACGATGCCGTCGATGGACGATGGTTCGAGTAGTTGCTACCGTTGTACGCGTATCTAGGGATGCGTGTAGAATGAGTAGATTACTTTACTGCTTTCATGCATAATTTTCATAATGTCAGGGTTTGGGCTGAAGTGGATCTTTTGCAGGTACATAACAGCGCTATCGTGTAGTACATATTAGCTATGTTATGAGAGACCGTTGTATGCCACCATCTATGCCGCTAGCAATTGTTATTTTTCCTAAGTTTGTGAGAACGTACGGAACGTGCATGCATCATGTTGTTACATATCATTCATGGCATTGTTCCTCCCCTTATAAGTTGATTATCTCATTTTGATAAAAATGACAACTAAACCTTGTTCTCACATGAGTAATAAAACAAAATTTGCTACAGATGGCACTCACAAAGCAGACCGCTCGCAAGTCCACCGGAGGCAGAGCTCCCCACCATCCGCTTGCTCCACGTACCCATCAGCGCCACACATTTCTTGGAGAGTTTGGGATGTCTACACACTTGTGGAGAGTGCTCAGCTATGTAGGCTATCCTGATGGAATGGAGCCTCGCTACTTCTGGACAAATGAGCAGTTGGGGGAAGGTCTCTTGGTTACTATGGAGGCCGTTGTTCGTCCCCGAGGTGATGGTTCTGAGTGGATTGGTTGGCGTTATGAGTCAACTGGTAGGATCGCTGAAGAAGCAGCTGACAGGGCAGCATTTGGGATACTGAGGGATATCATGGATCGTTTTCCTCAGGAGCTGGCAGCCGCTTTAGTTGGAGTCTTTTCGAGGGGCAACCCCTCCATTGACTCATGGCAGCAAGCAAGAGGAAGATCTTTGGAGATTGGTGCAGCAGAAGGATAGAACAGTGATAACCCTGCTATGAGCGCCATGTTCGCAGTGATGAAGGATTTCGATGGAGTAGAAGGTAGCCTGAGACGTGTGTCTGGTGCTCTTGGTTAGGCCTTCGATGACTGCCGTCAGCTTAAAAGGGATCACGACGCCGAAATTGAGAGGCTCAGTGCAGAGATGGCTCAGTTGACTCGTCAGAGGGATCAGGCGACCCAGAGGACTGGGGCCTATGAGGGAGACATGCGTGCACTAAGAGAGCAGGTCGAGCGTCTGACCACCGCCAACAGGAATACTGAGCGCATGTTGATCCATGTGCTCCACCAGAGGAATGAAGCCTGGTCCACAGAAGATGTTCTGAGAGCTCGACAGGTTGAGCTGGAGCAGCAGCTGGCCAATGCAGAAGAGTACAACGACAACCTACATGAGGAGGTTCATCAGCTGACTAACCAGCTCCACCGTTACATTCCGCCTGGAGCCACAGAGATGGATCTAGATGAGGACGAGGATCCCGAAGAGCTTGAGGCACCAGCTGATGGTGACGATGATGATGTAGATAGTGACAATGTCGACATCTTCGACTTAGACAGCGACCACGATGAGTAGGCTAGTCATTGTTGCGCTAGCTACTAGGGTTTCATTTGCGATGACCTTTTGCATGGTTGGCATGTCTGGCATGTAATAATGAGTAGAAAGACTAAGACCTTGATGTAATGTTGGAAAACTTGGATGTGTTGTGGCAATATTTGAACGTCAAAAGTCCAGTGTATGTATACTGGCAATTTGGTTGTTATGGACATGATGTGTGCGCTTAAGTAATCTAATTAGTGATCTTGTGTTAATTAGAATAACTTATTATGCCCCTATTTTATTGTATGAATTTATTCTCTTCAGTGAATTCAGTACGGCATAATTTTTCATTCACCTACAATTTCTACAACATCGCCTAATAATTACTGTTGCTGAAATATGCAGATGCCGAACACTCGCCGTACCGTGTATGACATGACTGAGGCAGGTGGCAGTGCTGTTGGGAATGAGAACCACGATCCACCACCACCTCCTCCTCCACCGTACGCCGCGGAACAGTTCTTCGCACAGTTCCTTAGAAGTCAATGCAACATGGAGGGCATGCAGCAGAACATGGAAGCTGCATTGCGCCACATTGCTAACAACACCCGCCGTGGGTTAAACCCAGGTGGACATGAAGTGAATCAGCATAGCAGTTTCAAGGACTTTATGGACACCAGACCACCAATTTTCAAAGAAGCTACAGAGCCATTGGATGCAGAAGAGTGGATAAATACTGTAACACCCCTGGTGTTTAGCTTTCACATTTGCACTGCATTTCATGAACATGAGCATCATGCATCCCTTTGTGAACTTATAGCACATGAAACATAAATTCGAAACATTGCAACGTGTTGTATATTTCATGTGTGTTGTTCTTTATGAAATGTAAAGTGTGCAACACTTAAGTGCAACATGTGCCACTCACTTAGTGAAACAAGATTAGTTAATACGATGCAACAAGATCATGAAATATGTGAAACATGACTATGAAACATTTGCAACATTTCTTGTGTTTTTCATCGTTTCAGTGTATACCTTGATTGATTCTTGTGTGACCAATGCATGGTGTGGCTAGAAATGCTTGTAAGTAACTTAGTTACACTTAGAATGTCATTAGGAACAATGTTCATGTTGATCATTTTGCCTAATTAGGTTTCCAAGTCATGGTTGACCAATTTGGACCCCTAAAGCTCCTGTGTTTGATTGTTGTTTAAAAGTGTAGCTTAGGATGTTTGCATGTCTCGAGCAACCTAAAGCAAAATTTTAGAGGATTATATGTGGAACAAAAGTTATTTTGTGACCAACTCGTGAAAATGTGCACAACATGCCCAAAAAGGTCCCACAAGTCAGCTTTGAAGGTGGATTCAACACTTGAAATTATTTCTAAGTCCTAAGTGCAATTTCAGTTTCATGTACCCTAGTTTAGAGCTCTGTAGTTCGCAAACAAAGCCAAATCAGCTCGAGCTCCAATTGTAAGAATTATAGTTCACATGTAGACGTTCAACTTTGTTAATTACCTCTTGAGCTAGATCATCACGGTTTAGGAGATAATCATCGTTGAAATTCGCTTTGTCGATCGGGAATATCGAAAGCGAAATGAAATTTCAGAGGCTCTGATGACCGACCGTCTTCAGATTTATCATCGCGGCGTGTACGCGCGTAGTCGCCGGCCGTCTAATCACATGAGCCACGCGTTGCGGCCGCCCTGCGCTTGCCGCCGCATCTATTGCTAAAGCCGCGCCTCTCTACCCTTCCATTCAGTCCTCCTTGCCTCCTCGTTGTTCGTCTGGAAGCGCAGCAATGAGCCACCGCTCCACCATTGCCGCCGAGAGCAAGCGCCGTCGCCCGACTCACTCGCCGCCGCAAAACGCTGCCACCAATTAGCCCAAAGCTCCACCATCATCTCACCTAGCTCGTCCAAAGACGCCGTTTGGGCGGTGAACCGAGGTAGGGGTCGATTAACCTTCCGCCGCCGTCCGGATTTCGCGGAGTTGGAGCTCCCCATGGCCATCATTGCACCGCTTCTCTCTTACTTCCCTAGCTCCCGTATCGCCTTTCCCGTCATGCGCTGATGCTCGGGTGATGATGTCACCACCCACGCCGGTCCAGCCAAGCCGGAACACGGCCGCGCGCCGCCGTGCGCCATGGCCGAGCCGCCGAGCTCCGTGGCCGGGGTACCTAGAGGTCGGTAGGGTTTGCGGTTAGGGTACCAATCGACGCAGTAGGTCTAGGCGGTCACGTGGGCGCCGTTTTCGTCACCGGTGAGGTCACCGTCGGCGAGCTGCGCCGTCGCAGCCGTGTCCTCTGTTTCATCTCACTGACCGGTGGGGTCGGCTGACAGCCGGGTCCCACACGTCAGTGGCTGTTGTTCTTAAGGATAGTTTAAAAATACAGTTTTGAATGCCGATTTGTGATTTTTGTAACTCCCAATTGGTAGATCCAAATTGAGTACTTCCAATTTTATTAGACTCACAGTTAGGTCTAGTATTTAAGAAAAATATATCTTGAGCACATTTTGTAGAAATTTTGGATGAATTAAATAGGAACTTAAAAAGTGTTTTTGAGTGCATGCAAACTTGTTTAAATCATATCTTGAGTTTATGTGATCCAAAAATTGTGAAATTTTGTGGGTAAGCTAGTATTGCTTAGTAGAAGCTCTGGTTAAAATTTGAGAGTCATTGCATTTGTAGTTTTTGAGTTATAGATTTTCCTTTTATCATTGGATGATTCTTGTGGGAATTTTAGTAATTTATTTATGAATCCATTGACTATGAAATTTGTTGGAGAGTATCCCAGTACCTTAAGGATGCAAGGAAAAATATGAAATCTGTTGCTTGACACTTTTCACTAAGGTTTCCTAATTATGCCATTTTAAGCCATTCTGCCTTACCATTTTTGTGTAGGTTGTTATACTTACTCAAATGGTGTGAAATTTTTATGGTAGTCTATTTAGAGCATGTAGTGTCTACTATAATGTTTGTAGAATTAATGGGGCAGTTTTCATATATGTTTACTATTTCCCCTAATTAATTAAATAAATTAAGAAAGGTATTAAAAGAAATGTTTTGGTGATGGACATCCTACTTTCTGGTGTTCTTGTGATATATGTGATATGTCAGTAAAGTTGGTTTTATCCAATTAAGCGTTTATATCATAAGTTGATAATGATTTGTTGCATTATGTCCCTCTGGACAGATCTGGGGACTTTGGAAAGTTCCCCATGATAATGTGGTTTTCTGTGCTTGTGTTGAATACAAAAGTTGTAGATAACTTATGTATCTAGCTCCTGTCAAAATTTGAGGGCATTTGGCCCAGTAGTTTAGAAACTACAGCTGTTTAAAGTTAGGTTCCTGTTTTGCTTACTCTCTGCCTTGTGAGGACAGAGTTCTGTTGATTTATGAATTCGAGCTGGTAAAGTGTCGAATCATGCTTTGAGGTCTAAAAATGAATTGTAGACAATTTCATAAGCTTTCTAGATTGTCTTGTTTCATATCATTTGGAATTATACATCTCCAGTTATGGCTAGTTTAATGTACCGCTATATAGTCTTCATTTGCTGAAATACAAATGCTTGATTGAATGTGTTGCAATGTAATCGTTGATTGTTTGGGGGTTAGCCTAACTTGAAAATATGCTTAGGTGCAGGTGCTAGGTCATTAACTGAAGATGAGCAATTATACATTAGGTTGTATAGACTTGGTAAGTAAAGTGTTTTGAATAGGGCTTAAGTTGGAAAATGCAAACTACAACGAACATGTGCATTCTCCGAGCATCCCTGACAGTCGTTCATGTGCATCCATGATATTTATCTTATGCATTCATGCAATAGGTGTGCCGGAGGAGTGACGTTGTTGGAGTTCGAGGGAGCCAACCAGGAGAGGAGGAACCCGAGGTGCAGGAAGTCGACGAAGCGATCGCCAGCGGAGGATCTGCCCGAGTGCCACGACCACCACCTTCCTCGCTTCTGAAAAGGCAAGCCCGAGAGCATATTAAGCCTCCCATGTTTTTGCAAATACTTTGAGTACCTTTTATTGTTGATGATGCATTAAGTATAGGAATTGGTTGGAACCAATTGCTGCATTATATATCCTTCCTTGTCCGATATATCGACTGGAATCCTATTTAAGTTCAGGAACGGGTTATATGCTTAGCCATGCTTAGTGCGGTAGAAGTCGGTGATTTCTGTCACCGCGAGCTTTAGGATGAGATGGATCACGGTTGGCTATATAATTGCTATCGTGGAAAAGAACCATGTGAATAATGAATTAAGACCGGGCGGGGGTCTTGTGTAGGTTGAACATAGTGACTCCGTCTCGAGTCATTTAAGGACCGATACATCAGACGTCCTCATGTCATGTTGAACGCAGCCTAACACTTAGTCTGGGCGGATAAGTCGTTCCGACCATGAAGCCTAGTAGCTCGACTCAGCCGGGGACGCGAGCAAATGGCGACATCTCGGAGGTAGTAAGGATGTGCGGAGAGCCATTGGCATAAGTCCAAGGCGGGTTAGAGTCCCGAACAACCTTGGCAGAGTGGTTCTCTGAGAATGTCGATCTGATCAGACTCGCGACTCCTGAATCATACCAAAGGTGACTTGTTTGTGACTCCGACGGGAGAAGCAGGGTTTGTGTTTAGGAATACCCCTCCAGCTGGATAGGAATCGATTCGAATCGCCGTCTCTCTCGGATAGTGAGAACTTGACTGAGCAGCGGCAACGTAGATTCAATTAATTTAACGATATAGTTAAATGGATGATGATGATAAGGTTGCCAATGAATACGTGATATGGTTATTAATGTTTGCACCCTAATAATATGATTGCTTAGTACAGGTGCTAATATAGTTGTCAGGTTAATGGCTAAAAAGTCACTGCTAGTCCAGGCTAAGATTTGATCATTATTACTTATGCTTTTCTACAAAAAGAAAGTATCAACCAGATCCACTACAATAAGCTTTGCATAATCCTTGGTGTCATTTATTTTGGTTTTCGGTAAGGTAAGTCTAGTGAGTACATTCCCGCACTCGTGGTTTATTTCCCTCTTGTTGCGAGATGACCTTCTATATCGGGGATTCGTAGTATTGTCTCCACCCGCGGGTGGTGATGAAGACTAGATCATGGGCATGATCTCTGCTCCCCTTATCTGAATGCTTTTTATGGGCCGTGTGATCGCCGAACCAAGATGTGTATTTGAACTCGAGTGTGTGAGTTAAACTATTTGCTTCCGCATGTTTTACAAGACTTGTTTTGTAATAACGTTGACTCTGTGATGATGTAATCTATTTGCAAACGTCTGTGAAATGTTGTAACGTACGATATGTTATGTTGAATTACTGTGATCTTGGTTGTATGCAAGTTGGTTTGAAATCCTTCGAGATTTGGAGTTGACTACCGGGTTTATATGGGCTCAAGTTCGAGAATTTGATCGCTTCGGTGATTGTTTTTGTACTTGTGCTCTTATAAATTGGTCGGTTCTGTGACAGCTGGCATCAGAGCTAGATTCAACATTAAACATGTCTTACGGCTATTTAAAACAAAAGCTTTTGTTGTAAAAACGGTTTTCCAACTTATAGTTATATATAAGTGTTCAAAATCAAAATTTTTATGGTATCTTGGTGATCACATCCTTTATAGCCCACTTAAGGACTTCTAGGTGGCTTATAGATAATTACTAACTTAGAGGAATTGATTGTTTCTATTTTCGCGTCCATGCGTGATATTGCATGGGTGCCATTCGTTTGAATGGTAATGTATGGATCAATTGCCTCTATGCTAAGGTAAGTGTGAGTTTGAGAGCATGACCGACCAACCTGTCGGTCTAGGGGAGAGCTAGTTGTGGTTATGGAGTATTTACATGTTGCAAACATGTATATATATATGAAGGTACTTAATTGTGGGTACATTTGTCGGGTAGTTTGGATCTCGAAGTATATATATATCGGGGATGTATATATGGAGAGTATCTTAGTTATCTTGCTTGTGTAATTAGCATTATATCTTGTTGGGTTGGGCTGCAATGAAGTTTTCTGATGTACGCTAACAATGCAATCAGATAGATCGACTAGTTACCGCTAATTGAGAGAACGTATGTATGCCATCGTATATTCCGCTAAAGCTCAAATTTTACTAGGTTTGTGAGGACGCACGGAACGAGCATGGATCATATTCACTCATGTCATTCATATTGCATTACCCTCCCTTATAATTGCTTATCCCAAGTGTAAAGTGCAATCTCTCAAGCAAAATAACCTCTCACATGAATTGCATCCCCTTTTGATACTGAGATGGTCGCCTACCGTGTTTCCTACCTGTAGCAAAGCACCTTTCTGGACCAGTTCGGTACTCCCACTTTGCTCTGGAGGGTGTTTCGGTTCAGTTGGGTACCCGGAGGCACCCGATTATACGTGGAGGCGGCGGTACCATTGGGAGATGTACCATGGTACGTCATGACCTTCATCGTGCCGCAAAACCCCACAAGACCGTTGTGGCATGGGTGGAGCATCGAGACCGATGGGCAAAGCCCATGGGAAGCGCTCAGTTGCTGCCTGGATGTGCTTGATGGATATAGCACGAGCTTCAGGATGAGTTAGTGGGTGGACCTCGCTTCATCCATTCCCCGAGTATCTCCATCGAGGCCGAGTGGACTCGGGACGTTGGTCGCCTTGGTTCGAGGTCGTGGCGAACGGGCGCAGAGCGACAACGCTTGGAATGAGTGCTATGATGGCGTCCTGAAGCTTTGTCGAAGTCGTGCAAAACACCCTTTCGAGTGTGCTTGATGAAGCCGGCAAGGCAATGGAAGCTCAAAGATAAGTTCAAAGGCGCGTGCCCGCAAGTATTGTCGCAAGGCGTAATGCATGTGGGAGAGCTCAACGAGAAGTTGATGAGATTCGTGGGATTGCAAATTATAAATCTGCAAGCAAAGTGGGGTCAAACCAAGACGCGAGAGAGAGACGAGCTTCATGACCGGTGATGAACCTCACTATTGAGAGAGATGAGGCTGCACAAGAGTTGGATCGTGTGACACGTCACCGGGATGCACTTTAGAGTTAGCGAGAAGAAAGACGTTGGGGTTGGATTTTGGCCAATCACAACGCCTTTCGAGGGAGCAAGCACGCAAGGACAGCTTGAAGAGCTTTGGTGGAGCACCATCAATCGCACAACCGTCTGCTTCCTATTCCTCACCCCATACCAAGGTATCCAAATGTGGGTGGACCTCAAGTGATTGAGGCCGATGAGGAAGAAGAGGACGTGCAGATGGTTGACAATGTAGCTAAACTGGAAGAAGAAGAAGAGGAAGACCGAAGAAGTCCAAGGTGTCTCCGATGTGGACAAACGATCACTTGACGCCAGTAGTTCGTTAGCGTGTCGCGCTTAGTATAAGCTTTTGCGGTCATTGATGTAATGGACTTAAGTACGATGACCGATTTGGGATGTACTCTTTTAATTCGAACTCGGCATGTAATGTACTTTTAATTCGCTCCCTTCGGGACGCGTGCATCGTAATGGTTAAGTTTAAAACTTGTCATGTTGGAATGCAATCGCGATGGCGCTAGTAATCTATTTGATGATGTGGTGGTTGGAGAATGAAGTATTGCCTCTGTTATTGTATGAAGTTTTCATTCTCGTCGAAGAATTCAGTTTGGCACGATTACATTGTTCCTCTTCAATGCTACCGACATCATCAATAATTACTGGTTGCGCATTGTGCAGATGCCTCGTACTCGTTCCGCCGGTGCAGGTGATGATGATGATGATCTTCCACCACCACCACCACCCACACCAATGAAATTGATAGCAATGCTTGCGGAAGGACAGCAAGACTATGGTCGAGGCCCTCCGTGACGATTGCGAATCGGGATGGTCGTGGTCCACGCCAAGGACCGGAACCAAATCAAGACAAAGTGATTTCAAGGATTTCCTTGACACAAAACCCCCAATCTTCAAGGAGGTGAGGAGCCTCTACAAGTTGATGAGTGGTTGAATACTCTCGAGCGAAGTTCCATGCGCTTCGCTTGATCGAGGTGTCAAGATCGAGTACGCATCTCACCAATCGCATGGGCCGGTGGCATTTGGTGGAGTCATCATCGGTCCACTATGCCCGCTAATGCCCAAATCACCGGGATCGGGTTCAAGTCTGCTTTGAGGAAATTATATTCCTCCTGGTCTCATGGCGATCAAGCATACAGAGTTCATGAAGTCGACTCTGGGGAACAAGAGCTTGAATGAATACCTGCGGGCTCTCAATAACCTTGCAAGGTATGCTACACGAGTTTGTTGACACCGATGCCAAAAAGATCATGAAAGTTTCAAGCGGGGCTTAGCCCCAAACTTATGAAGACCATGGAAATTGCAAGTGTGCTCATTTTAATGAATTTGTGAGTGATGCTTTATCGCAAGAGAACAACAATGCTGTGTATCTTTGCTTCAAAAAGTCGTAAGAGAGCCTATGAGGCGGGTGCCTCACAATCCAAGGCTCAAAATCACGCAGAGGACTCCATTCCGCCCCTCCAAAGTAAAGTCACCGCCAAGTTTCACCCACCGCAGAAGAAGAATCCCGCCAAGACCGGGTTTCGTAAGGCATTTCTGATTGCTCTTCCCAAGGGCACTACCGGTCGTGGCAGTTCCAGGCTCCTCCAAGCAACATGCCGTGGCCGGAACGCAACAAGATAGGCCATCGGGCAAGGGAATGCCCCTACCCTAAGAAGAATAGCTACCAAGGTGGTCGTCAAAGGTGAACCACACTAATATTACCGAGATTCCTTCAGGAGAGGTAGTGATCGGCTGGTAAGTTTCGATTGATCAACACCTGCAGCTTGTACTATTTGATTCAGGTGCTTCAGATTCCTTTATTAGTCCAAACATTTGCATCCAAGTTTATGCAGTAAAACATATACCGTTGAGGGTGAGGGTTATTGTATTAGGGCTGCCGGTGGTGTTATCCCAACCAAGTGGTAGTTGGGGAAGTACAATTTGAGATAGAGGGCGAAGTTATTAGGTTGATCGGTAGTTTTACCGAAATTTGGGTATCGATGTGATATTGGGAATGAATTGGATGAGCGGGCATGGGGTGCTTATTGATACATCGACTAGAGTAGTTATGCTCAGAGATCCTAGTAATCAGGAAGGTTTTCTGGTGCAACTACCAAGGGACATCAATCTTTCTTGTGCGGCTAATGCGGTGCAAGCAAAGGCTATTGCAGATATCCCCGTAGTGTGTGACTTTCCGGATGTTTTTCCGATGATTTGCTCGGATTACCCCGGATCGGACGTGGAGTTCAAGATAGAGTTGCTTCCCGGTACAGACTCCTATCTCTAGAAGGCCATATAGAATGCCTCCCAATGAACTAGTGAACTTAAGACCCAGTTGAATGAACTTCTAAAGAAAGGCCTTATTCGTCCTAGTTCATCTCCGTGGGGTGCCTGACTATCTTTGTGAAGAAGAAAGATCAATCCCTACGCATGTGTGTAGATTATAGACCCTTGAATTCAGTTACAATCAAGAATAAGTACCCTCTGCCACGTATAGATATCTTATTTGATCAGTTATCCAAGGCAAAAGTCTTTTCCAAGATCGATTTGAGATATGGGTATCATCAAATCAAGATTCGGCCCGAGGATGTTCCAAAAACCGCATTCTCTACCAGATACGGTCTGTATGAGTATCTTATTATGTCTTTTGGATTGACTAATGCCCCCGCACATTTTATGTATCTGATGAATTCAATGTTTATGCCTAAGTTGGACAAATTTGTGGTGGTATTTATAGATGATATCCTGGTCTATTCTGAGAATGAAGAAGATCACGTTGAACATTTGCGGGTGGTTCTCACTAGATTGCGAGAACACCAGCTGTATGCAAAGTTCAGCAAATGTGAATTTTGGCTTCGCGAGGTACCTTTTCTTGGACACGTGTTGTCCGATGGAGGAATTATGGTTGATCCCACCAAGGTGCAAGAAGTATTGAACTGGAAAGCTCCCATCTCGGTGCACGAGGTTCGGAGTTTTCTAGGGTTGGCTGGCTATTATCGTCGCTTCATCCCGGATTTCTCTAAAATAGCCAAGCCTATGACTTGATTGCTTTGCAAAAAGACATGAAGTTTGTCGGACTCGAGTGTGATGCGGCTTTCCATACCCTCGCGAACTCTTCTAACATCGGCTCCGGTTTTGGCACAACCGGATATCGAGAAACCTTTTGATGTGTTCTGTGATGCATCAGGTATTGGGTTAGGAGGTGTTCTTATGCAAGAGGGTAGAGTCATTGCTTATACCTCTCGCCAACTTCGGAAACATGAAGTGAATTATCCAACGATGACTTAGAACTTCATTGCAGCTTGTTCATGCTCAAGGCTCGGAGACATTATTTACTTGGCAATGTGTGCAACATCTACACCGATCATAAAGTCTCAAGTACATCTTCACTCAACTTTGAGTTGAATATGCGTCAGAGAAGATGGCTCGAGTTGATCAAAGATTATAACCTCCAAGTGCACTATCACCGGCAAGGCAAATGTCGTAGCGGATGCCTTAAGCAGAAAAGTCTCATTGCCACTCTTTGATTGAGAGTGATGCCCATTTGTCAAAGCTCCTTCATCCGCCGTCCTTCACAACATCATCGTCGGGTTGTACTCACAGAGTCGAATTATCGAGCTACGAGAAGACGGATGCGGTGTGTTTCACATCAAGCGCAAGATGAAAGAGCAAGAAACCAAACATTTTCGAGTTGATGAGGAAGGCGTGTTATGGTTCAAGGATAGGTTGGTAGTTCCGAAGGATAGAGAGCTTAGAAATCAAATCATATCCAAGCTCATTCCTCTAAACTATCTATTCATCCCGGTAGTAGTAAAATGTATCATGATTTAAAGCCTCGATTTTGGTGGACCAAAATGAAGAAAGAGATCGCCGCTTATGTGGCTAGGTGTGACACTTGTTGTCGAGTCAAGGCGGTACACATGAAATTTGGATTACTTGACCACTCTCTATTCCAAAGTTGGAAATGGGAAGAGATAAGTATGGATTTTATAGTTGGACTCCCCACTACTCAAAGGAATTTTAACACAATTTGGGTAATTGTGGACCGATCGACCAAATCAAGCACACTTCATTCCGGTCCGATAGACTTTCGTCCAACCGACTATGCGGAGTTGTACTTCAACCGAGATAGTCCGACTTCATGGGATCCTCGTACTATTGTCTCGATAGAGGACCACAGTTCATCGCCGCTTTTTGGGAGCACTTACACGGATTATTAGGAACTAAGCTTGTAAGAAGTTCGCATATCATCCGCAAAACCAATGGGCAAACCGAGCGAGTGAATCAAATCTTAGAAGATATGTTGAGAGCTTGTGTCATATCGGCTAAGGGCTCATGGGAAAAATGGTTACCCCTAGCTGAATTCTCGTACAATAATAGTTATCAAGAGAGCATAAAGATGGAACCGTTTGAAGCTTTGTATGGCCGGAAGTGTAGAACCCCGTTGAACTGGGTAGAAGCCGGTGAAAGGAGATATTATGGAATTGATTTTGTTCAAGAAGCCGAAGAACAAGTCCGTACTATCCAAACCCACATGGCATGAGCACAAGCTAAGCGAGAAAAGTTATCTTGATCGACGAGAAAACCTATTGAGTTTGAAGTTGGAGACTTCGTTTATCTGAAGGTTTCACCTATGAAAAGTGTCCAACGCTTCAGTGTGAAGCGAAAGCTTGCGCCAAGATATGTTGGTCCATTTGAAATCATTGGACAAAGTGGTAAAGTGGCGTATAAGATTCAATTACCTCCGAATATGAGTGCTATCTTCAATGTCTTTCATGTATCCCAATTGAAGAAATGTCTTCGTGTCCCTGAAGAGAAAGTTCCATTGGGGGATATCGAGTTAAAATCTGATTTGACCTTTGAAGAAAAGCCGGTTCGAGTGATTGACACTCGTGAGCGAGTGACTCGGAGTTGGGTGGTCAAGTTCTACAAGGTCATGTGGAGTAATCAGGGTAGTGAACGCGATGCAACGTGGGAAAGGGAAGATTATTTGAGGGATGGTTATAAGGAATTCTATCAACAATGGTACGCTTTTCAAATCTCGGGATGAGATTTTTATAAGGGGGGAGGGCTGTAACACCCCTGGTGTTTAGCTTTCACATTTGCACTGCATTTCATGAACATGAGCATCATGCATCCCTTTGTGAACTTATAGCACATGAAACATAAATTCGAAATATTGCAACGTGTTGTATATTTCATGTGTGTTGTTCTTTATGAAATGTAAAGTGTGCAACACTTAAGTGCAACATGTGCCACTCACTTAGTGAAACAAGATTAGTTAATACGATGCAACAAGATCATGAAATATGTGAAACATGACTATGAAACATTTGCAACATTTCTTGTGTTTTTCATCGTTTCAAATGTATACCTTGATTGATTCTTGTGTGACCAATGCATGGTGTGGCTAGAAATGCTTGTAAGTAACTTAGTTACACTTAGAATGTCATTAGGAACAATGTTCATGTTGATCATTTTGCCTAATTAGGTTTCCAAGTCATGGTTGACCAATTTGGACCCCTAAAGCTCCTGTGTTTGATTGTTTAAAAAGTGTAGCTTAGGATGTTTGCATGTCTGAGCAACCTAAAGCAAAATTTTAGAAGATTATATGTGGAACAAAAGTTATTTTGTGACCAACTCGTGAAAATGTGCACAACATGCCCAAAAAGGTCCCACAAGTCAGCTTTGAAGGTGGATTCAACACTTGAAATTATTTCTAAGTCCTAAGTGCAATTTCAGTTTCATGTACCCTAGTTTAGAGCTCAGAGTTCGCAAACAAAGCCAAATCAGCTCGAGCTCCAATTGTAAGAATTATAGTTCACATGTAGACGTTCAACTTTGTTAATTACCTCTTGAGCTAGATCATCACGGTTTAGGAGATAATCATCGTTGAAATTACTTTGTCGGCCGGGATCGTCGAAATCGAAATGAAATTTCGAAGCTTACAATGATCGACCGTCTTCAGATCGTTTATCGCCATGGCGTGCGCCGTGGCCGCCGGCCGTCTAATCGCAAGAGCCACACGCGTTGCGGCCGTCTGGCGCCCGCTGCCGCCTATCTATTGCTAAAGCGCGCCTCTCCGCCCTTCCATTCACTCTCCCTTGCCTCCTCTATTCGTCAAAGCGCAACAGCCAGAGCCACCGCTCCACCATTGCCGCCGAGAGCAAGCGCCGTCGCCCAACTCACTCGCCGCCACGAAAACGCTGCCACCAATTAGCCCAAAGCTCCACCATCATCTCACCTAGCTCGTCCAAAGACGCTGTTGGGCGGTGAACCGAGGTAGGGGTCGATTTAGCCTTCCGCCGCCGTCCGGACTTCGCCAGAGTTGGAGCTCCCCATGGCCATCGCCGCACCGCTTCTCTCTTCCTTCCCTAGCTCCCGTGTCGCTTTTTTCCGTCATCATGCGCCGATGCTCGGGTGATGATGTCACCACCCACGCCGGTCCAAATAAGCCGAACACGGCCGCCACGCGCGCCGGCGCCATGGCCGAAGCCGCCGAAGCTCCGTGGGGCCGGGTACCTAGAGGTCGGTAGGGTTTGCGGTTAGGGTACCAATCGACGCAGAGGTCTAGGCGGTCACGTGGGTATGCCGTTGCCGTCGCCGGTGAGGTCACCGTCGGCGAAGCTGCGCCATCTTCCGCGCCGTCGCAGCCGTGTCCTCTGTTTTGCGTCTCGCTGACCGGTGGGGTCGGTGACATATGGGTCCCACACGCTGCTGGTCGTTGTTCTTAAGGATAGTTCAAAAATACAGTTTTGAATGCCGATTTGTGATTTTGTAACTCCCAATTGGTAGATCCAAATTGAGTACTTCCAATTTTATTAGACTCACAGTTAGGTCTAGTATTTAAGAAAATATATCTTGAGCACATTTTGTAGAAATTTTGGATGAATTAAATAGGAACTTAAAAAGTGTTTTTGAGTGCATGCAAACTTGTTTAAATCATATCTTGAGTTTATGTGATCCAAAAATTGTGAAATTTTGTGGGTAAGCTAGTATTGCTTAGTAGAAGCTCTGGTTAAAATATGAGAGTCATTGCATTTGTAGTTTTTGAGTTATAGATTTTCCTTTTATCATTGGATGATTCTTGTGGGAATTTTAGTAATTTATTTATGAATCCATTGACTATGAAATTTGTTGGAGAGTATCCCAGTACCTTAAGGATGCAAGGAAAAATATGAAATATGTTGCTTGACACTTTTCACTAAGGTTTCCTAATTATGCCATTTTAAGCCATTCTGCCTTACCATTTTTGTGTAGGTTGTTATACTTACTCAAATGGTGTGAAATTTTTATGGTAGTCTATTTAGAGCATGTAGTGTCTACTGTAATTTTTGTAGAATTAATGGGGCAGTTTTCATATATGTTTACTATTTCCCCTAATTAATTAAATAAATTAAGAAAGGTATTAAAAGAAATGTTTTGGTGATGGACATCCTACTTTCTGGTGTTCTTGTGATATATGTGATATGTCAGTAAAGTTGGTTTTGTCCAATTAAGCGTTTATATCATAAGTTGATAATGATTTGTTGCATTGTCCCTCTGGACAGATCTGGGGACTTTGGAAAGTTCCCCATGATAATGTGGTTTTCTGTGCTTGTGTTGAATACAAAAGTTGTAGATAACTTATGTATCTAGCTCCTGTCAAAATTTGAGGGCATTTGGCCCAGTAGTTTAGAAACTACAGCTGTTTAAAGTTAGGTTCCTGTTTTGCTTACTCTCTGCCTTGTGAGGACAGAGTTCTGTTGATTTATGAATTCGAGCTGGTAAAGTGTCGAATCATGCTTTGAGGTCTAAAAATGAATTGTAGACAATTTCATAAGCTTTCCAGATTGTCTTGTTTCATGTCATTTGGAATTATACATCTCCAGTTATGGCTAGTTTAATGTACCGCTATATAGTCTTCATTTGCTGAAATACAAATGCTTGATTGAATGTGTTGCAATGTAATCGTTGATTGTTTGGGGGTTAGCCTAACTTGAAAATATGCTTAGGTGCAGGTGCTAGGTCATTAACTGAAGATGAGCAATTATACATTAGGTTGTATAGACTTGGTAAGTAAAGTGTTTTGAATAGGGCTTAAGTTGGAAAATGCAAACTACAACGAACATGTGCATTCTCCGAGCATCCCTGACAGTCGTTCATGTGCATCCATGATATTTATCTTGCGCATTCATGCAATAGGTGTGCCGGAGGGAGTGACGTTGTTGGAGTTCGAGGGAGCCAACCAGGAGGAGGAACCCGAGAGTGCAGGGAAGTCGACGAAGCGATAGCCGCCATGAGGATCTCGCCTAGTGCCACGACCACCGGCCTTCCTCGTTCTCGAAAGGCAAGCCCGGAGAGCATATTAAGCCTCCCATGTTTTTGCAAATACTTTGAGTACCTTTTATTGTTGATGATGCATTAAGTATAGGAATTGGTTGGAACCAATTGCTGCATTATATATCCTTCCTTGTCTAGATATCGACTTTGGAATCCTATTTAAGTTCAGAACGGGTTATATGCTTAGCCATGCTTAGTGCGGTAGAAGTCGGTGATTTCCGTCACTGCGAGCTTTAGGATGAGATGGATCATGGTTGGCTATATAATTGCTATCGTGGAAAAGAACCATGTGAATAATGAATTAAGACCGGCAAGGGTCTTGTGTAGGTTGAACATAGTGACTCCGTCTCGAGTCGTTTAAGGACCGACATCTGCCACTGACGTCCTCATGTCATGTTGAACGCAGCCTAACACTTAGCTGGCCGGATAAGTTGTTCCGACCATGAAGCCTAGTAGCTCGACTCAGCCGGGACGCGAAAAGTGCATGGCGACATTCGGAGGTAGTAAGGATGTGCGGAGAGCCATTGGCATAAGTCCAAGGCGCGAGTTAGAGTCCCGAACAACCTTGGCGAGTGGTTCTCTCGAGAATGTCGATCCGATCGGACTCGCGACTCTGAATCGTACCAAAGGTGACTTGTTTGCGACTTCGACGGGAGAAGCGGGGTTTGTGTTTAGGAATACCCCTCCAATTTGGATAGGAATCGATTGAATCGCCGTCTCTCCGGATAGTGAGAACTTGACCGAGCAAAGCGCAACGTAGATTCAATTAATTTAACGATATGGTTAAATGGATGATGATGATAAGGTTGCCAATGAATACCGATATGGTTATTAATGTTTGCACCCTAATAATATGATTGCTTAGTATAGGTGCTAATATAGTTGTCGTTAATGGCTAAAAAGTCACCGCTAGTCCAAAGCTAAGATTTGATCATTATTACTTATGCTTTTCTCGCAAAAAGAAAGTGTCAACCAGATCCACTACAATAAGCTTTGCATAATCCTTGGTGTCATTTATTTTGGTTTCAAGCGGGTAAGTCTAATGAGTACATTCCCGTACTCGTGGTTTATTTCCCTCTTGTTGCGAGATGACCTTCTATATCGTGGATTCTGTAGTATTGTCTCCACCCGGTGGGTGATGAAGACTAGATCATGGGCATGATCTCTGTTCCCTTATCGAATGCTTTTATGGATCGTGATCAGCGAACCAAGATGTGTATTTGAACTCGAGTGTGTGAGTTAAACTATTTGCTTCCGCATGTTTTACAAGACTTGTTTTGTAATAACGTTGACTCTGTGATGATGTAATCTATTTGCAAACGTCTGTGAAATGTTGTAACGTACGATATGTTATGTTGAATTATTGTGATCTTGGTTGTATGCAAGTTGGTTTGAAATCCTTCGAGATTTTAGTTGACTACCGGGTTTATATGGGCTCAAGTTCGAGAATTTGATCGTTTCGGCGATTGTTTTTGTACTTGTGCTCTTATAAATTGGTCGGATCTGTGACAAATACCATGGAAGATAAGTTTCATGTTCTAAGGATGACGGAAGTATCGAAGACTGAGTATGCAGCTCATCAGCTGCAAGGCCCTGCCGGAATGTGGTGGAAGCACCACCGCACCACTTTTCCCCCCAATGCCCACATTTCTTGGAGGGAATTCACGGAGGCTTTTTGTGGAGTTTACATTCCACCTGGTTTGACAGAAATGAAGTTTGGAGAATTTCTAGCACTGAATCAAGGCACCAAGACTGTGACATAGTATCTACATGCATTCAACAATCTAAGTCGCTATGCCTCTGACATGGTGAATATCGATGCCAAAAAGATCACTAGTTTCAAGAGAGGTCTGAATCCCAAGATGATGAAGCACGTGGGTACCAACACAAGAACTGGTTTCAATGACTTTGTTAGTGACTGCTTAAAGCAAGAAAAGAACAACAATGTATATGCTACTTCCAAGACTCGCAAGAGGTCTTTTGAGTCAGGTCCGTCCTAGTCAAGGGCCCCGATGGCCAATCGTTCTGCGTATCATTCGCCTACCCCTGGTGCAAGGTTCAGGCCTCCCTAGCGGAGGAATCAGAATGCCCAGCAACCTCAGAGGAATCAGAAGCCATTCAAGATGGCGGTGCCACAAGCCAAGACCGGACAAGGTAGTTCATCTGGAGCTGCTACTCAAGTAAGAGGACCGTGTTTCAACTGCAATTAATCTGGGCACTTTGCGAAGTTTTGCCCATATCCCAAGAAGCAGCAGAATCAGTACCAAGCTCGTGTGCACCACACCACCATTGATGACATCCCGGAAGGAGAGCCCATGACAGCCGGTATGTTTTCTATCGACAATCATCCTGTAGTCATTTTGTTTGATTCTGGATCATCTCATTCATTCATAAGTCAAGCATTTGCAAGAAAGTATGAGCAAAAGATAGTTGAATTGGAATGTGCTTATCAGATCAGTTCAGCAGGGGCTGATCTATTAACTAATCAGATAATCCAGGGGTAACCCTGTGTATAGCAAACCGACAGTATAAGCTTAACTTGATAGTTATGCCAGGGCTAGTTCTGGATGTGATTATGGGAATGATCTGGATGAATAAGATGGGAGTAGTAATTGATGTTGGGGGAAGAAGCATTTCTCTCAAGGAACCTATTGGAGAAGGTACGTTTCAAGTAACCTTACCTAGGAGAATAGATCTGACCAGTACAACTTATGCAGTCCAAACTACTCCTCTAGCCAAGATTCCAGTAGTGTGTGAGTTTTCGGACGTGTTTCCAGATGAGTTACCCGGTCTTCCACCGGACCGAGATGTTGAGTTTGCCATTGAGTTAATCCCTGGAACACCACCGATCTCAAGAAGGCCTTATCGGATGCCTCCAAATGAATTAGCCGAGTTGAAGAAACAACTCCAAGATCTGTTGACTAAGGGTTTAATTCATCCAAGTTCATCGGAATGGGGATGTCCCGCACTGTTCGAGAAGAAGAAGAAGGATAACTCCTTACGGATGTGCGTGGACTACCGGCCACTGAATGCGGTGACAATTAAAAATAAGTATCCTCTACCTCGGATTGATATCTTGTTTGATCAATTGTCAAAAGCCAAGGTGTTCTCCAAGATAGATTTGAGATCAGGGTACCATCAGATCAAGATTAGACCACAAGATATACCCAAAACCACGTTCTCCACCAGATACGGTTTGTACGAGTATCTTGTCATGTCCTTTGGTTTGACAAATGCTCCTGCATACTTTATGTATCTGATGAATTCGGTATTTATGCTGGAGTTGGATAAGTTCATGATTGTGTTCATTGATGACATTCTAGTATACTCAGAGAACGAACAGGATCATGAAGAGCACCTAAGAATTGTCTTGACTAGACTCAGAGATCACCAGCTATATGCTAAGTTTAGTAAATGTGAGTTCTGGCTAAAGACAGTTCCTTTTCTCGATCATGTGTTATCTGAGAACGGAATCTTAGTGGATCCTAGCAAAGTACAAGAGGTTATGGACTGGAAGGCACCAAGCACAGTTCATGAGGTTTGGAGTTTTCTTGGATTAGCCGGTTACTATCATCGTTTTATACCGAACTTCTCGAAGATTGCCAAGCCAATGACAAGTTTGCTACAGAAGGATCATAAGTTCGTTTGGACTTGAGGAGTGTGAGGTAGCTTTCTGCACCTTGCAGAATTTGCTAACCACTGCTCCTGTTCTGGCACAACCGGATATAGAGAAGTCGTTTGATGTGTTTTGTGATGCATCAAAGAATGGTTTAGGATGTGTTCTGATGCAAGATGGAAGGGTCATTGCTTATGCCTCACGTCAGTTGAGAAAGCATGAGGTTAACTATCCTACGCACGATTTAGAGCTTGCGGCCGTTGTGCATGTTCTAAAGATTTGGAGACACTACTTGCTTGGGAATGTGTGCAATATCTTTATAGATCATAAGAGTCTCAAGTACATATTTACTCAGTCTGAGTTGAATATGCGACAGAGAAGATGGTTAAAGCTAATAAAGGATTATAATCTGAATGTGCACTATCATCCGGGAAAGGCAAATGTAGTAGCAGATGCCTTAAGTAGAAAGTCACATTCTCTTGCTGTGCAACCGTTGTTTGAAGATGGGTTCAATTCGTTGCATCCTGCTGTGTTGCATAATATCCAGGTTAGTTGTACCTTGGAGAGCAAGATCATCGAGGGTCAGAAAATAGATAAGGGAATATTCCATATCAAGGAGAAAATGAAGAAAGAACCGACTAAGCACTTTAGAGTGGATGAACAAGGAGTGTTATGGTTTAAGGACCGTCTGGTTGTACCTAAAGATCGAGAGCTCAAGAACAAATTAATGGATGAAGCTCATCACTCTAAGTTGTCTATCCATCCTAGAAGTAACAAAATGTACCAAGAATTGAGACCTCACTATTGGTGGACAAAGATGAAGAAGGAGATTGCAGCGTATGTTGCTCGATGCGACATGTGTTGTAGAGTGAAGGCTCTTCACATGAGACCCGTAGGAATGTTGCAACCTTTGTCAATACCAGATTGGAAATGGGATGATATAAGTATGGATTTTATCACCGGTCTTCCCACCACACCAAGGGGGAATGATTCGATTTGGGTGATTGTAGATCGCCTTACCAAAACAACTCACTTTTTACCAGTCAAGAACACTTTTCGGCCACCTCAGTATGCTGAGAAGTACATTGCAAAGATTGTTCGATTACATGGTATACCAAAGACTATCGTGTCTGACCGTGGGTCACAGTTTACCGCTCATTTTTGGGAGCATCTTCATAAAGGTTTGGGTACTAGCTTGATTCGGAGTATAGCTTACCACCCACAAACAGATGGGCAGACAGAGCGAGTTAATGCTATTCTTGAAGATATGCTTAGAGCTTGTGTGTTATCGTCTAGGGGTTCATGGGAATCATGGTTACCTTTGGCAGAGTTTGCTTACAACAACAGCTACGAAGAGAGTATCAAGATGACTCCATTTGAAGCATTGTATGGCAGGAAATGTAGGACACCATTGAATTGGGTTGAGCCTGGAGAAAGAAGGTTTTACGGAGTCGATTTTGTTGATGAGGCTGAGAAAAAGGTCCGTATTATACAACAAAACACGAAAGCGGCATAGTCACGCCAGAAGAGCTATGCCGATAAGAGAAGGAGACCGCTAGAATTTCAAGTTGGTGACTACGTTTATCTGAAGGTTACTCCAATGAAGAAAGTACAACGGTTTGGAGTAAAGAGAAAACTTGCTCCTAGATTTGTAGGACCGTACAAGATCATAGAGAAGAAGGGTCCCGTGGCTTATAAGTTATAGTTACCAGAAGCGATGGGTTTGATCTTCCTAGTCTTCCATGTATCACAGTTGAAGAAGTGCTTGCGTGTTCCGGAAGAGAGAATAGAACCTCAGAGCATTCGGCTCAAATCATACTTGGAATACCGTGAGCAACTGGTTCGAGTTTTGGACACTAAGGACCGAGTCACTCGGAATAAAGTGGTGAGAACATATAAGATACAGTGGAGTCATCACGATGATGGTGATGCGATGTGGAAAACAGGAGAATATCTGCAAAATGCTTATAAGGATTTTTATAACAAATGGTTCATAACTCAAAATCTCAGGACGAGATTCTTATAAGGGGGAGGGCTGTAACACCTCGGTGTTAAGCATGCATTAACATTTTGCAAATCATGAGCATAATCATTATTATGCATTCATAAGCATGACATGAAATATAGAATTGAAACATACTAATGAAACATGTATGTTGCATAGTTGTGTTTTAATAGGTTGGATGCTATGTTTGTTTTGCCATGTGTGTACCTTGGTTGATCACTTAGACCACTTAGAAGTAGTTAGGATGCAATTTGGAGCAAGGTTGGCATTCAAATTTTCCCAAATTTTGCTTTTAAAAATATTATTAAAACATTGTCAAAATACCCTTTATTTAGCTTTTAACTTCCATCTCAAAATCTGTTTGGATTTAGACTTTGCACCTTTTGACAAAGTTGTAGAGTTTAAATTTCTAAACAACTTTTATTTTTACCCCAAATCATGAAAACAGTTTTTGGTTGCTCAAATTTGTGATTCAAATCTGTTCAAAAAAAGGAGAAAGGCTCTCCTCACCTTGTTGGGCCGGCGCCTCATTTCCGCCCACACCGTGATCATCCGGCCCGCCCCGCCCGGCGGGCTTGAGCAGCTGGCGCCTCCCTCCTAGCTCCATTGCGGCGTCATGGCGTGACGCGCCGCAGGCCCGACCGCCCAGATGCTTGAGCAGCGTGGCGACCATGCGCCGCCGATGAGCTCGCCTCGCGGCACCGCCGACCTGCCCCGTTCTGACCGGCCCCGCCCCGCCTTCAAGACCCCTGTCCGAGCCTCCCTCTCCATTCTCGCTCTCTCTCCCTCACGTTCTCCTTTTCAAAATCCCGGGTGGGCGCCCGAGCTGCCGAGCTTGCCGACGCGCTCCGCCGGCGTCAAGCTCCCTCACTGCCACCCCATTTCTCGATTCCCGCCGCCAGCAGCTCCGCCTTAGACCCCTGCCTCGCTTGCGCTCACTCGCGGCTACCGTCGTCAAGGTGAGGGCTGAGCGTGGTCACCCCCTTTCTCTCCGGCGAGAACACTGCCGTGGTCGCGTGGGCTGCCACGCCGCCGGGCCATCCCACCCTTCCCATCGGTGCGGCTCAGCGTTGTGAGCACGCTGGCACCGCCTGCACCACCGGGGGGGCTCGCCGTCGGTGAACACCGGTCGGCGGAGCTCCTCCCCTGCTTTCGGGTCCCTAACCCATGGGCCGCAGTGGCTGGTGGCAGCTCCGGGTGCACAGCACCGGGTGCACCCCGTGTTTGCGTCCGGCTGGATTTTTCGTTTTAAAAGAAAAAGATTTCTGGAAAATGCTTTTAAAGGATTCTAAAATACATAGTTGCTGCTGTGGTGCCCCAATTTTGGTGAAACAAATTTATGTATGCTTCTTATTCTTAGATCTACAATATAAAAATGTTGCATGTCAGTTTTGGGATACATTTATATAGGGCTTTAGTTAATTCTTGTAATTGCTATTTTCTTGGAAAATGCTTAATAAATAGAATATACATCAGAAAAATATGATTCCAATTTGGTTGATCTATTCTTGAGATGTACTTTGTAGGAAAAATATATGTCATGCATGTTCTGTAGAGAAATATTGATGTGTAGTTCAAGCGCCTTTAAGTGATGATTTTTGTTATTTTGATAGAGAGCAAAAATTGTATAAAACATGTGTATGATAATTTTTGTGCAGAGATTGTTTACTGTGTAGAACATAGGAAAAATATCAAATCTGTTGTTTGACACTTTTCATAGTACAAAGTATTTTCATGCTTAATTATCAACCATAGCTTGTCATTTTTGTGTAGGCTATTTTACTTATCCAAATGCCATGAAAATTTTATGGTAGTCTACTTAGAGTAGTACTCTGCTACTATAATTTTCTCATATTTTTATAAGCACTAGAAATATATGTTGCTGTTGTTGCCCTAGTTTAAAATGAAATCAAATAATATTTTTTATGCATGTTTAGTTAATAATGTTTGCTTTGGTGTATCTTTGAAGCATCTTAACTTGCTGTGGTGACTTGGCATGTTAGTATAGTGGTTGTAGTAGTAGTATAGTAGTACATGTTCTTGGATGATGTTGGCTACCTTGTAGAAGAGCTTTACTTCTACTATGTCCAATAAAGTTAAACATGTTCATCTACATTCCATGCATCATGATCATTACATGTCATCTCTCCGATGCACCTATGCATGAGCACTTAGACATCTGCATCATACAGGATCGCAGGAGGAGTTGCTAGTAGCAGTTCAGGAAGAGCAGATCGGGACAGATCCATAAGAAATCCAGGCAGAGGAGGTGCCAGAGGAAGAGGAGCAAGGAGAGGACTTGCCCGAGTGCGTGGATCATCAACCTAGTTCGTTCGAACGAGGCAAGCCCCGGGGCATTATAAGTCTCCTAATTTATAAAAGCAATTCTTTCTATATATATGAGTTTATATATTGTTGCATTAAGTTGTAGGAGTTGATTGAAACCGTTGATGCATTTATTACTATCCTTGCCTACCTTATTACCTTTTACCCTGTTAGGTTAGGATCGAATAACTGCTTAGCCTTGCTTAGACCGTTAGCGATCGGTGATATCCGGTCACCTACGTTATAGGTGGTTACTGGAAGAATTTAGCTATGAAAAGAATGATATCATGGAATTAACCATGTGTGATGAATAATTGGAGACCGGACGAAAAAAGTTGGAGGCAACCAGACAGGGTTCTGGGGTGCTGTTAGTTTCCGTCTGTGTCGATTAAGGACCGATCATTGCTCGTCCCTCTTGTCATGTTGAATGCATGCCTCACATTTAGCTGGCCGAATAAAGTACCTTTCGACCGTGAAGCTAGTGGCACTATTTAGGACGGGATCTACATGAGTGCATGTATTGGTGCTGATGGGGGTATGACAGGGACCCAAAGAGTGAGCCCAAGGGCAGGTGTGCCCTGATTCCTGGCAGTCAGGCGGTCCCTGGGTACTGCGGCTCCAGATTGTCCTGCGGCTACCTGAATAGTGTCCTTGGTGATTTAATCTACCCTGGCAGGGGAAGCATGGTTTGTGTGAGGAATAAATCACCAGCTGGTTAGGAATCGATTCGAATCACCATCGCTCCTGGATAGTGAGCACTTGACTCGAGCTACGGCATCGTAGTAATTATTATGGAACAATGATGGTTATCTGGATGGTATGGGATATGCTAAATCTAAATTGGTAACTGGATGTTATTGGTTAATCAAGTGATTGCTATAGTACAGGTGCTTACCTAGATGGATAGGTCCTAATAAAGATGATGCAAAGTATTTAAAATGATGTCTTCATGATAACTTATGCTTTTCGCAAACAAGTCAGCTAGCCCACTAAAGAAAACCTTGCATAATCCTTGGTGTCGCTTTATTTTGGTTTAAGACGGGTAAGTCTAGCTGAGTACCTTCTCGTACTCAGGGCGTTGTTCCCATTGTTGTTGCAGATGGTCAAATGTACTTCGGTTATTGCATTAACTGCCTATACCCGGTGATGGGTGACAACTAGGACCAAGGGCAATGGTCACTCTATATCTCTCATCTGATGCTTTTGTTGGAGATGACTACCTACTGGCATTGTATCTGAACTAAAAGTGTGTGTGTGGCTTTAAAACTATTTGCTTCCGCTATTTCAGATTGAACTGGGTTTGTAATAACTTTATATTCTAAACTCTGATGTACCCAACTGTGATTGCGAACTTTATGTAATGTGTGACGGTACTTGCTAAACTTGTACGATCTTGGTTTGTATGTCGATTGGTTTGAAATCCTTCGTGGTTTCACGGACTACCGGGTTATACGGGCTTAAGTTTGCTAAATTATCTGCTTTGGCGGAAGATTTCCTTACTTAATCTCGTATATTTGGTCGGTTCTGTTACAGGTGGATGGGCCAGATGTAAGCCTCGCTTCATCGGAATCTCCGTGGGGGATGTCCTGTTGCTCCTTGATCCACACTGTGAAACTAATCTTATGCTATTTCTAGACCCATGCCTCCGTGCACTGTGCATCATCAGCGGTGCGGATCTCCTCCAGGTGTTTCTCAACATATGGTTCAATGACCACTAGCTAATTGACGATGCTATGATGAGCTTCTTGCACCATTTCATACTATACAATGATGTGTACTTTCCACCCAGTGCAACCCATTCCCGAGGTTCTGCCTTCATGCTGAGGGACTGGCATGCCAATCGCCCTTCCATCCCAGAAGTACTTGGTGCAGCAGTTAACGACCTCCTCGGTTGTGTATGCCTCAATCATAGAGCCCTCTAGGGTAGGCATAGTTAAGGACATATCTATTGAGGGTAGACATAAATGGCTCATACGTCCACATCTGGTGCAGGTATACGGGGTCTAGTTCCTGTATCTGATCAACCATGTGCATCATCAGGTGTGGCATAATATCAAAGAAAGACTGTGGGAAGCACATCTCGAGCTAACAAAGAGTCTCCGTGATGAGCTGTTTTAGGCCAGGTAGCTTAGCTTCATCGATGACCTTCTGTGTGATGCAGTTGAAGCAGTAGGACATGCATGTGATGACCATCTTCACATACTCTAGACTGATAGCCCTGATCACAATTGGAAGGAACACCATCAGCATGATGTGGCAGTCATGTGAGTAGAAGCTAGTTAGTGTGAGGTCCTTCATCGAGACTAGGCTCTTGATATTGGAAGAGAAATTGGTCGACACCTTGACACCCCTAAGCCAATAGCACATAGCCCTCTTCTCATCTCTTGTTAGGTTGTAGCTCATATCCAGAAGGTCGACTTTCCCGCTCTACATAGACTGTGTTGGGTGAATTTTGGTCCTGATGCCCTAGTTAACAAGATCCATCCGTGACTTCAGACCATCCTTGGTCTTAGTCTTGATGTCTAGCAGTATGCTAATCATGCTCTCCAAGACATTCTTCTTGAGGTGCATGCAGTTGATGGCATGTGGCGTATCTAGCGCCTTCTAGTACAACAGGTGGTCTTCCATCTTATCCCACTTCCTCTTCTTACTCGTCGTGGTCCCTTCTTCCTCTTTCTTCTTCTTTTCGAACTCAACGTCCATGCCCTGCACCAAGTCAAACACCTTTTGCCCATACCTCATCCTTTATGGCTCATCAATTTGAGTCTCTATTGGTATTTCTCAACGCATACAGAAATAATCCGCAAGCACACGGAATCACCATTGTAGCATTTCACCCGAAAGTATTTAGGGTATCATATTTCCACGAGGAACAAATGTGTAAAAGTCTCTTAGCTAACTCACCTAAGATAACAAAAAGAAAGATAGCTTGGGTAGCGAGGTTTTCTAAGGATAGAGATCCTAAGTAACGATAACTTTGCCACTATAAACTTACTTCGGGCACCGGCTTATACTTGGTCTACCAAGTACCTCTGGCTTCTAGCTTTACGTAGTACCCAGACGTGGGGGATTATGAGGGACGGACAGGGCTATCACCACCTACTGCCTACCCCTCAACCGTGGAGTATAAGGCAAACGAAGGTAGCCACTAGCCTAGACACCGTGTCCATGCTATCTGCTACTACTCTAGCATCGATTAGGGTTATCCATCTTTATCAGGGCCCTCTACTAGAGTATCCGCTACAAGAGCGGATGATGAACCTGCAACTAAATAATGAACAAGGCTAACTTAAAGTAGAACTCACCACCAAAGATAAACACGAACCTTATACTCAAGGTAGTATTCGGATCATAGAGGTACAAATGGAGATAAGCCAATGATTCCCTACATTCCTTCTACTAAGTGTACAAGGGACCCCAAGTACACAAGAGGAGGTAGCCAACAACTCTGGTACTTCTCCACTCTTACTCACTCCCTACACTAGGACTAGCTAGAGAGCTAAGATATGAATGGAACCCTTCTCTCTTCTTGCTACATTGTGTCTACCTTGTGTTGTGTGTCTTGTGGTGTGTGTTAGAGAGAGGACTGTAAGCCCCTAGGTGTTAAGCATGCATTTAGCATTGGCATTGCATGAGCACAAGCATCATTGATCATTCATGAGCATGAGCATCTCAAATTTTATCTCTATGATTGCTTATATCACATATGTTTGTTACTAAATGCTTTACATATGCTAGGGTTTACATGTAACCAATGTATAAAATGTTTGTGGCACCTTAGGAGTACCTTAAACATGTTTAGAATGTCATATGGAACAACTTTTGTATTCATGACTTGGACCAATTTGGCCTCTAAGTCATGGTTATAGTGTAGGCTTTCATTTTCATGTTGCATGTTTGACCTAAGTTGAACTATACTCTAGAGACTTTGCATGGTAGTGAACCCTTAACCAAAGTTGTAGTACTTGACAAGAGCAACAACTTTAATTTTTAGGTCGAGGTCTAATTCATTGCTTAACATGGTACAATCGTGCTCACAAAAATCAATGCAGTGCTGTCTTGAAGACTTAAAAATTTCTGTCTAAACTGCGTTTACAGTTTCAAGTACCCTCGTTTGGCATGTTATACTTTGAAATCTATGGCGATCTAGGCTAAGTTGGTATTGGCAATGTTGTAGATCTCGTGTAGCTCTACAATTCTTGTTAATGAAGTTTTCACAATTAACGAATGGTTTAGGATTTTTGGTTCCTTGAAATTGCATCGTCAGTCACCTGCATCTGCTCATTTCAGGGTTTCAGCTCACTGTGGGTGCCCGACAGAGCATAGAGCATGACTGCCGCATGGCCACTGTAGGCCGGCGTCAAGCCCCCATCGCGGCAGGGTGGCATGTGATAACCGTGACGCCACGCTGCTCATTTCCCTCTCTCATTTGCACTCTCTCCCTCTCTGCTGCTCCCTCTTGCCCGTGCAACGAAGGCACTGAGCCACCAATGCCACTGCTGGCTGCTCGGCACGTCACCATGCCTGCACCGCTTTCTCGTCGCAGTCGCAGCTCTGCTGTGATGTAGATAAGGCCCGATCTTCTGATAGGTACAATAGCGTCGATTGGTAGAGACTTAACGTTCTCGATCTAGGCTTCGAACCAAGACTTATTCAGATCCTCACAACCGTTACACCACTGCTCTGTTGGTTATCAACCATGCGAACGTGATTGACCTCACCGAGAAGGCTTTCCAACAAGCGAATCGAGAACACAAACAAGAATGGGATGAATGCAATCTGAAATTGCAAATAAATATGAGGCTTATGATAACGAGAAAGAGTTCAAATCTTTATTCGAAAGGACTAATTGCCACAGGCAAACAAGATCAAGAACTGGGGCCCTAGTTCATAGCAAGCAGCCTTGGCAGCATAGTTGTAGCAAAACGATGTATGTTTCATGAGGAAATCAAGAACTAAACAAAACCCAAAACCCTAATGAGAGTGACAAGCGGTATAATATAGAGTCTTGGGTGTCACCCCCCGGGCACGCGCCCTAATGGGCCCAAACACGATACATGGTCCAATGGACCAAAAGACGAAGTCACAGCACCCTGGCAGATTCTGGACGCTGACTTGTTTCAATGATTTCTATTGATTTCGAAGGGCTTTCGACGTGAGACCACTTGCATTGGCTTTTTATCTAATTAGCTTTCCATCCATATGTGGATCGTTAAAAATGGAGCCCGAACACGCCTGTGTGACCAGTTTTATGACAGACTGGTCCAAGAACCCGAGATGGGCTCAAACATGATTTGTTCCTCCACCTTGGTGACTTGAACCGGATGTGCTTCGGGCCTCCTTCTCGATTAGGACACCCTCGCTAATCTCCTTGTCCTTATCATGTTGTGTTTCCACCACCTCGCCGAACCCCTTCATGTAGCTAGTAGAGCACGGTAAGGCCCCTGTGTTGTACCGCGACCATCGCCATCATTCTCGCCGCCGTGCCACACCGCACGTGGCCAGGCCACCCCGACCACCATTCACCATTCTTGCGTGTCCACTAGGTTCGTCGTAGGGTGTAGAAGCTTGGTAGAACCCTAATTTTGCCATCCCGACCAACTCCGGTGGCGCACTGTCGTCCCTAGTTTGTCGTGCTGCCATTAGCGCTGCCGTCGCCCTTGACTTCTGTAATCGGCCTAGTCATCTACCCCATTGCATGCGGAAAGTCGTGAGGAGTATAGTGGTGTCGTTGCCGTCATCGGAGAGCTCGCCGTCAGCGAACTCTAGCCAGTCAACACCGGTACCCTGCTTTGTGCCGATGACACACAGGCCCGGTTGACTCTAGGGTCCCAGCTGTCAGCGGCTATAGATCTAATTTTAATGCATTTTTCTAAAATGTATGCAAACTTTGAAAAATCATAAGTTGAGTTGTCGATGTCCAATTTTGGTGAACCAAATTTTGTTGGATTCCTCATTAAGTGTAGTATTTGATAAAAATATAAGATACAATGTTTCTAGTATTTTTCTAGGATAATAAAATGTAGCTAGATAACTGCTTTTTAAATGGTTTCTATCTTGAAAATGCACAACTTGAGCTCGGTATGTGCAAAAATTGTGATTTCAATTTTTTTGAGTTTGTATTGACATGCTCTAGCTAGGAAAAATACTAAACTGGTAGTAAACTTGATTAGAGTAGGGTCTTTCTATTTATGTTTTAATAAATGGTGTTTTCTGAGGAAATTCATAAGCATAAAAATAAGTAACATATTGCTATGCAAATTTTTGTATAGTATTATCATACTAGGATGAAGCTAAGAAAAATATAAAATCTGTTGTTTGACACTTTTCAATAGGGTAACTATTTTCACTAAAATAAACCTTGCTAGCTTATCATTTTTGTAGAGGATGCTATATATGTTCAAATGGCATGAAATTTGTACAGTAAGCTATTGGGAGCACTTGGAAGCTACTGTAATTTTCTGAGAATTTATTGTGCAAATTTGGTATATGTTTGTTATTTCACCTAATTATCTAATTAAATTAATAAAAGCATTTAAATAAATAAATTGGGCTTGACCATTATATTTTCTAGAGTGTATTTGATATTTTTAAATAGTTGGTACCAATGGTGTTTCTCAATTTGGGATGTTTATATGCCATGAAAATATTATAGCTCTATAATTCAATTTAGAGGTGTTTTTGGACAGATTCTGTTGTTGGGTATTTTGCTTAGTCAAAATGAAGTTTACTATAAAAATGGTTAATAACAAAGTTGTAGGGAACTTCTTCATCTATCTTGTGTCAAAATTGTAGGGCAATAGGCTAATTGGTTTAGAAGTTATGGTTGTTTGAAGTTGGTCTCCCAAAATGCTTATTCTTTGGAATTTCTGTACAGAGCTGGAAAGATTTCCTTTTTTGATTAGGATAGAGTTTGAATTAGCTTGTGGTGATTAACTAAGAGTTGTAGGAAATTTTATAAGCTTTCTAGAAAGTCCAACATCATAGTATTTGGATAGGAAGTACTACAGTTATGATTTAAACTTATAACTGGTGTGTCTAGATCCAAAATTGTCTTGTGATGAATATTGGAAATGGATAGAGAAGAGTTATGCACCAACTCAGTAAACAAGAAATTAACGTTGTTATCATTTAAGTAACTTAACATCATTATCATAGCAGCATGTACATTCTAATGTCACATCATCCATGATCCTTCTTATGCATTCATGGAACTTACTTATGCATATGCATACAATAGGTGCAGCCGAGGAGATCACGTTGGTGGAACTCAAAGCAGATCTACAAGAAGAGAGCCAATAGGTGTAGCACTAGGAGATTCTAGGAGAAGGAGAGCCTGAAGTAGATCATCTTCTTGAGTGCCCGGATCATCAGCCTGCCACATTCATGAAAGGCAAGCCACGGAGCATTATAAGTCTCCCTATTTTATTGATGTCACCTAAGTTACTCGTATTGATGCATTACGTGATACAATTTGTTTGGGAACACTTGCTGCATATTACCTTTCCTTATCTAGAAATGTCTACCCTGAATCCTATTTAAGTAAAGGAACACTCCTTATGCTTAGTTATGCTTAGTCCGGTAGAAGTCAGGTGATTTCCTGTAACCTATGAGCCATAGGCGATAACTTGATCACGGTTGGCTATATTGTGCTATCGTGGAACATAACTTGGTGTTGTTGATTAATTAGAGACCAAACAGAGTCTTATGTTGGTGGTAATCTTAGTGATTCCGTCTGTGTCATTTAAGGACCGGTCGTTGGAGGTCATCTTGTCATGTTGAATGCATGCCTCTCACATAGCTGGCCGGATAAGTCATTCGACTGTGAAGCTGAGTAGCTCAACTTCAGGACGGGGACACGAGTAGTTAAAGTGCGCACCCTAGAGGTAGTAAGGATGTGCGGAGAACCAATGGCGTGAGACCAATGGCGGGTTCGTGTCTTGAGCTTCCTAGCAGATTGGTAGTATCTTTGAGGGTGCGGCGCTGGTCTTATCCACGATTTGGACTTGAGTTGTACCAAAGGTGACCTGATGCGACCCCGATGGGGGAAGTATGGGTGTGTGTTAGGAATAATTCCCCAGCTAGGTAGGAATCGATTCAAATCGCGGTCTCTCCTGAATAGTGAGAACTCGGCAGGAGTACGCTTCATCGTAGTAATTGATGAAAGTGTTGGTTATGTGGATTATGAAAATGCTCAACTTGATATGGTTATTATTGTATTGACTTAATGGTACCAACATGTTTGGCATAGGATAGTTGCTAATCTAATATGAGATAGGATTAATAACTGGTGATCCACAATTTAAAAGATATTGGACAACTAATGCTTTTTATGCAATAATGTCTACCAGCTCTACTTATAAAGCCTTGCATACTCCTTGGTGTCTTAGCATTTTAGTTGATGACGGGTAAGTCTAGCTGAGTACCTTCTTGTACTCAGGGTTTTATTCCCATTGTTGCAGATAATATTATGTACCACGGCTACTACAAGCACTGCTTTGCGTTTGTAGTGGATGAGGAATAGGACCATGGGCATGGTCATCCTATATATCATCTCACCCTTATGCTTTTGTTGGAGATGACTATGAAAACTGGCTATGTATCTAAACTACTATTGATGTTGTTCTGAACTATATTGCTTCCGCTACTATTAAACTCATGTTGTAATAACTATATTGGAACTCCGATGTATGGCAAACTACTTGTGAACTTGTTGTAGCATGTGGCTTGTATGTTGAATCATGTACGATCTTGGTTTGTATGTTGGTTGATTTGAGATCCTTCGTGATACTCGATGGACTACCGGATTTATATGAGCTCAAGTGTGATGGTTTGACTGCCTTGGTGATTGCTATTGTACTTGTGCTTTTATAAATTGAATGGTTCAGTTACAGCTGGCATTGGAGCAGGATTCAACACTAAACTTTTCACATGTGTAATTAAAACAAAGGTTTTTTTATAAACTTAATTTCTACAACTGTAGTAATAAGATTAGAGTGTTGAAGATTGAACTTAAAACTATAGTGTGCCAGTGGACATCTCCTTTATGCCCAGTTAAGGACTATTAGGTGGCTATTTAAGTACTAACATGGGGTTTTTACTTTCGTCGTCCATACGGCGTGCTATTGTATAGATGCCATTCACTTGAGTGGTAATGTATGGATCAAATGCCTCTATGCCAGGTAAGAAGGTAAGTTGATGAGTGGCATGACCGCAAGAAGTGAGCGGGCAATCGGGGAGAGCTAGCTGTGATATGGTTGTATATGCATGCTTGCATATGTATATAGTACATATTTAATTGTGGGTAGTGTACTGATCATTGGGTAGCTTTGATACAAAAGTATATATATGGGATATATATATATGGAAGTATTTAGTTTACTGCTTTCATATATATCTTGCTATCCTTGATATTCAACTTAGAGCCTAGATTTACCTTTCTGTACATATAACTATTGGGTTGGGCTGAAATGAATTTTCTACAGGTACACTAACAACGAAATGTGTAGCTCGTTTAGTTATGATTATACCAAGAGAACGTATGTATGCCACCACGTATGTCGTTAGGACTTATTTTTTTAAGTTTGTGAGGACATATGGAACGAGCATACATCATGATACATCATTCATTCATATCATTGCATTGTTCCTCCCCCTTGCAATATCTTATTGTTAAGTAACTCTTTTCTATAATCGCGTTGTCTCACTAAATTGTAACATTTGCTACAGATGGCAGCCCCAGGAGCCCCTGTTGCGAGCAACACCTTTTTCGCACTGTTTGGGACTCCCACTTTACTGTGGAGGGTACTACACTCTGTCGGGTATGCTGAACCGCCTCGCTATTTTTGGAGTGAAGTGGTAACTGAGGGACAATGGTGGTACGATGTGTGGGTCACTATCACCGCCTATGTGGACAACCCTCAGTGGCAAGGATGGAGTATCGAGTCAGATGGACAGACCCCTTAGGAGGGTGCCCAAGTGGCCACTTTTGAAGTTCTCAGCAAAATTTGTCAGGAATTCGGGGATGAGCTTGTCAATGGGCCTGTTGGATCTTTCCCTCGAGTGGATGCATCATAGACCATTTGGACCTAGCTAGGCGGTAATGCTTTGCTAAGAGATCGGGATGAAAGAGCAAGAAGTAGTAGTGCTACAATGAGTGCCATGTATGCAGTTATGAAGATGTTTTACTCTCGCCAGGATAGCTACATCAGCTATATGCAAGAGCTCCAAAGAGCATAGGCTACACAACGTAGGATGCGAGGACACGTGCGTAGGCACCGAAGTGCAGTTAGAGCAACTCAAAATGGGATCAGTAATTATATGACAGCCTTGGACGCCCATCAGAGGTAGTTTGTCCATGCTGTTGCTGAAAGAGATGCAACTAGGGCTGAGTTACAGGACGTTCATACTGAGAGGGACGCCATCATTCGCCTTACTAAAACTAGGGAGGTAGCTAGGATCTGGACTATGTTCTAGGCTGCTAGACAGGCAACGGAGTTTGATCGCAGAGAGTAGGAACTCATACGCTAGATTGAGGAGCTTCAGCTAGATGTTTATCGTCTCAATAACATGGTGAACCCAATTCTTCCTCCAGCTCCAGTGGTGAAAGAAGATCCCAATGTGTTGATTGCTGAGGACGATGGCATGGAGGTGGACACCAAGGATGAGCCTGAAGAGGAGGAGATTGAGCCTTTTGAGGACGACCATGATGATGGTGTGTCCAACATTGACAGCGACCATCCTGAGGAGTAGCTTAGCTGTAATATCTAGCTAGATGCGTTAGCTCTTTATCTTCGATCCTTATGTAATGAACTCATAATGTAGGTTTTGATTTCATGATGTACCCATTTTCGATGTTATTGGAACCATGCATGTACTACATGTGGTGATGGTACTTTTTAATGAATTCCTAGTTGTTTTGGAAAGAAAATTTTGGCATGTATGGAGCGCGTTGCGAGTATGATAAGTGATCCATTTGGTGATGTTATGTTGTGGAAATGAATTATTATGCCTCTGTGTTATTGTATGAATTTCTAATTCTCTCTAGTAATTACAGTATGGCATGATTATACAATTCTTCTGCAATCTCTTGACATCACCCAATAATCAATTATTGTTGCAACTTTGCAGATGACTCACACTCACGGAGGGGCTGGTACCAGTCATGATCATGATGGTGATGATGATCTCCTAGCACCACCACACCCCACACTCAGCGGAAATGATGGCACAACTCTTGGAGACCCAACGGTCTATGGGGGAAGTACTGTGTGGGCTTGCGTAGAACGTCGGTCGTGGATAGGGATGGGACCAACACCAGGGGCCTGAACCGAATCAGTTCAGTGATTTCAAGGACTTTTTGGATACTAAACCTCCTATCTTTAAGGAGGTGGAGGAGCCATTGCAAGCCGATGAATGGCTCAATACCATTGAGTAGAAGTTTTGTCTCTTGAGAGTTACAGAGCATATGAAGGCTGAGTATGCCTCACATCAGTTGCATGGTCTAGCAGACATTTGGTGGACTCATTACCTGTCGACCCTCCCTACTAATGCTCAGGTTACATGGAATGAGTTTAAGACTACTTTTAGGGGGCATCATATTCCCCTAGGTCTTATGAGCATGAAACATACGGAGTTTATGAGGCTTACCTAGGGTACCAAAAGTCTCACTGAGTACTTCCATGCCTTCAACAACCTCTCTAGGTATGCGCCTGAGTTTGTGAATACCGTTGCAAAGAAGATTGCATGCTTCAAGAGAGGACTAGGTCCAAAGTTGATTAAGACTCTAGCAAATAACAAGAGTGAGACCTACAACGAATTGTGAGTGATGCGCTCACACAAGAGAATCATAATAATATTTATGCTACATCCAAGAGCCACAAGAGGGCCTTTGAAGCCAGTGCATCTCAACAAAGAGCTCCAGTGGTGGCAAGAACCCAATACCGCCCACCTGGTCCAAAATACCGGCCACCTCAGAAGAAGGCCCAACCAAGCCAAGCAAATAAAGGGTATCGTCGGGCATACTCTATTGCTCTACCGCCTAAGGGTGGTGTAGGACAAGGAAACTCAAAGGCACCGCCTAACAATCAACCATGTTTCAATTGCAACAAGACTAGTCATTGGGCGAGGGAGTGCCCCTACCCCAAGAAGAATAATTAGAAGCCAGTAGCTACAATGCATGCCCGGGGTATGTGCATTACACCACCATGGAAGAGATTCCCTCTAGCGAGGTTGTCACAGCTGGTATGTTTCTTGTGAACCATAACCCTGCAGTTGTTCTATTTGATTCTAGGGCTTTACATTCATTCATGAGTCCAACATTTGCATCCAAGTATGATCAGAAAATATTTGTAGTAGACAAAGGTGGTTATTGTATAAGAGTAACATTTATACCAATCAGATAGTTAAAGATGTACTTATCCAAATAAGTGAATGAGAGTATACTACAAATTTAGTTATATTATCGGGATTAGGTATAGATGTAATCTTGGGTATGAATTGGATGAAGAACCATGGTGTCCTCATCGATACCTCGACTATAACCATTATGTTGAGGGACCCCAAGAATAACGATGCTTTTCTAGTACCCCTTCCTAGGGAGTTTGATCTCCAAAATGTGGCCAATGCAATCCAGCCTATGGCCCTTGCTGATATTCCTATACTATGTGAGTTTCTAGATGTCTTTCCTGATGAATTGCTGGGGTTACCACTTGACAAAGAGATGGAGTTCAAGATAGAATTGTTACCGGGTACTGCACCCATTTCTTGAAGACTATATAGAATGCCACCTAATGAGTTAGCTGAATTAAAGATCTAATTGCAAGAACTCTTAGAAAAGGGTCTCATTCGCCCTAGTTCGTCACCATGGGGTTGTCCGGCTATATTCGTGAAAAAGAAGGACAAGTCTTTGTGGATGTGTGTGGACTATCGACCACTCAATGTTGTTACTATCAAGAACAAATATCCCTTGCCTCGTATTGATATCTTATTTGATCAAATGGCGAAAGCAAAAGTGTGCTCTAAGATTGATTTGAGGTCAGGTTATCACCAAATCAAGATTAGGCCGAAAGACATACCTAAGATGGCTTTTTCCACTAGGTATGGCCTTTATAAGTATTTAGTCATGTCCTTTGGATTGACCAATGCTCGTGCCTATTTCATGTATTTGATGAACTCGGTGTTCATGCAAAAACTTGACAAGTTTGTGGTTGTGTTTATTGATGATATCTTGATTTATTCAGAGGCTGCATAAGAGCATCAGGAGCACTTAAGAGTGGTGTTGTTGAGACTAAGAGAGCATAAATTGTATGCAAAGTTTAGCAAATGTGAGTTTTGGTTAAAGAAGGTACTTTTCCTAGGTCACGTATTATCTGAGGATGGAATTTCTGTAGACCCATCCAAAGTGCAAGAAGTGTTGGATTGGAAAGCTCCCACCTCCGTTCATGAGGTTCGAAGTTTCCTTGGCTTAGCAGGATATTATCATCGGTTTATCCTAGATTTCTCCAAGATAGCCAAGCCTATGATGAGGCTACTTTAGAAGGATGAAAAGTTTGTTTGGACACTAGAGTGTGAAGCAGCTTTTCACACTTTGCGGACTCTGCTAACTACTGCTCCTATTTTAGCGCAACCTGACATTGAGAAACTGTCACAGAACCGACCAATTTATAAGAGTACAAGTACAAAAACAATCGCCGAAACGATCAAAATCTCGAACTTAAGCCCATATAAACCCGGTAGTCAACTGAAATCTCGAAGGATTTCAAACCAACTTGCATACAACCAAGATCACAGTAATTCAACATAACATATCGTACGTTACAACATTTCGCAGACGTTCGCAAATAGATTACATCATCACAGAGTCATCATTATTACAAAACCAGTCTTGTAAAACATGCGGAAGCAAATAGTTTAACTTACACACCCAAGTTCAAATACACATACTGGTTCGTTGATCACAGCCCGCAAAAGCATTCAGATACGAGAACAGAGATCATGCCCATGATCTAGTCTTCGTCACCCGCCGGGTGGAGACAATACTTACAGAATCTCTGATATAGAAGGTCATCTGCAACAAGAGGGAGTAAACCCTGAGTACTGGAATGTACTCAGCTAGACTTACCCGTCGGAAACCAAAATAAATGACACCAAGGATCATGCAAAGCTTTATTTAGAGGATCAGGCTGACACTTCCTTTTTGTGGAAAAGCATAAGTAATAATGATTAACTTTTAACCTGAGCTAGCAGTGACTTTAAGCCATTAACCTATCATCTATATTAGCACCTGTACTAAGCAACCACTTGATTCATATGCAAACATTAATAACCATAGCAGGTATAAATCATGGCAACATTATCCATCATCATCATCTTCCATTTAACCATATCGTTAAATTAAGTGAATCTACGTTGCCGCTGCTCAAGTCAAGTTCTCACTATCCGGGAGAGACGGCGATTCGAATCGATTCCTATCCAGCTGGAGGGGTATTCCTAACACAAACCCTGCTTCCCCCATCAGGGTCGCAAACAAGTCACCTTTCGCACAACTCAGGAGAAATAACAGAAAAGTCGCGGGTCCGGGCCACCTGGCATTCTCAGAGAACCACTCTGCCAATGGTGATCGGGCCTTTAACCTGCCTTTGGGCTTACGCCAATGGCTCTCCGCACATCCTTACTACCTCCAGAATGCCCCAACCCCCACGGTTCCTGGCCTGAGTTGAGCTACTAGGCTTTGCGGTCGGAACGACTTATCCGTCCAGCTAACTGTTAGTCTACGTTCAACATGACCTGAGGACGTACAGTGTATCGGTCCTTAAATGACACAGACGGAGTCACTATGTTCAAACCTACACAAGACCCTGCCCGGTCTTAATTCATTATTCACATGGTTCTTTTCCACGATAGCAATTATAGCCAACCGTGATCCAGCTCATCCTAAAGCTCGTAGGTGACAGGAAATCACCCGACTTCTACCGCACTAAGCATGGCTAAGCATTTAACCCGTTCCTGAACTTAAATAGGATTCAAGTGCGATATCTAGACAAGGATAGATATATAATGCAGCAATTGGTTCCAACCAATTCCTATACTTAATGCAGCATCAACAATAAAAGATACTCAATATATTGGTAAAGACATGGGAGACTTATAATGCTCCGGGGCTTGCCTTTCAGGAAAGAGGATGGACGGTGGTCAGGGCACTCGGGCAACTCCTCCTCGACGGCTGCTTCTTCGATTGCCTGAACCTCGGGCTCCTCCTCCTGGCTCGCTCCCTCGAACTCCAGCAACGTCACTCCCTCCGGCACACCTATTGCATGAATGCGCAAGATAAATATCATGGATGCACATGAACGAATGTTAGGGATGCTCGGGGAATGCACATGTTTGCTGTAGTTTGCATATTCCAACTTACGCCTTATTCAAATCACTTTACTTACCAAGTTTATACAACCTAATGTATAATTGCTCATCTTTAGTTAATGACCTAGCACCTGCACCTAAGCATATTCTCAAGTTAGGCTAACCCCTAAACAATCAACGAGAACATTGCAACAACATACACTCAAGCATTTGTATTTCAGCAAAATAAAGACTATGTAGCGGTACAGTAAACTAGCCATAACTGGAGATTTATAAATCCAAATGACATGCAACAAGACAATTTGGAAAGCTTATGAAATTGTCTAGAATTCATTTTTACACCTCTAAGCATGATTCAACACTTTACCAAGTCGAATTCTTTAATCAACAGAACTCTGTCCTCACAAGGCAGAGAGTAAGCAAAACTGGAACCTAACTTTAAACAGCTGTAGTTTCTAAACTACTGGACCAAATGCCCTCAAATGTTGACAGGAGCTAGATACATAAATTATCTACAACTCTTGTGTCCATCACATTCACAGAAAACCAAAATATCATGGGGAACTTCCTAAAGTCCCCGGATCTGTCTAGAAGGACATAATGCAAACAAATAATTATTAACTTATGATATAAACACATGCTTGGATAAAACTAACTCTACTCACTTATTACACATATCACAAGAACACCAGAAAGTAGGGTGTTCATCCCCAAAACATTTCTTTTAATACCTTTCTTAATTTATTTAATTAATTAGAGGAAATGGTAAACATGTATGAAAACTACACCATTAAATATACAAAAATTACAGTAGATACTAAATGCTCTAAGTAGACTACCATAAAAATTTCACACCATTTGAGCAAGTATAACAGCCTACACAAAAATGATAAGGCATAATGGCTTAAAATGGCATAATTAGGAAACCTTAGTGAAAAGTGTCATGCAACAGATTTTATATTTTTCTTAGCATCCTTTAGGTACTAGGATACTACCCACCAAGTTTCATGGTCATAGGATTCCTAGATAATTTACAAAAAATCACCCAAGTATCAATCAGTGATAAAAGGAAAATCTATAACTCAAAAACCATACATGCAATGACTCTCAAATTTTAACCAGAGCTTCTACTAAGCAAGACTAGCTTACCCACAAAATTTCATAATTTTTGGATCACAGAAACTCAAGATATAATTCAAACAAGTTTGCATGCATTTGAAAACACATTTCAAGTTACTATTTAATTCATCCAAAATTTCTACATCATATGCTCATATCATATATTTCTTAAATACTAGACCTCACTATGAGTCTAACAAAATTTGAATCACACAATTTGGATCTTAACATTTGGAGTTACAAAATTTACAAAACAGCATTAAAAATCTGCATAAATGAGCTATCCTATTTACTAACAGTCACTGGTAAGCGGGGTCCACATGTCAGTGGGTCTGCTTGTCAGTGACAACGAAGCAGAGCACACTGCCAAGTGCAACGGCGAACGGTGGAGCTCGCCGACGACGGTGTCCCCGGTGATGGCACGGGTACCAACACGTTCACATCGACCTCCCGCGTCTATAGACCTACTTGGCTTGGCCTATTGCCGGTGACCAAGACGGTGGCGGCGGCCATGGCGGTGCAGTGGTTTGGCCCAACGATGAGGCATCGACGGCGACCGAAATAGCGCAATCACAGGCTACCCGAGGTTCCCCAACCCTACGTGACTCTAGCGCACCCCAAAGAGGGAACCGTGGTGGTCGGAGATGGGCCGGCCACGGTGACGGCTGTGGCGGCGCAAGTCCGACGAGGCTACGCGCGGCGTGGGAGCTTACCGAGCGCGGCGAGCAAGCAACCTTGGGCATGACGCGACAGTGGAATCATGGAGAAGCTATGGAGGTGGCGAATGGGCGATGAGGCACGAGCTTGCGTCGGCTTTGGTGCTGCGGTGAGCAGGCGCGAGCTCGGCGGAGCTGGTGACGACGATGGTGGCCCGCTGCGACTACTGTGGCAAGCGGAGGAAACACAGGAAGAGGCAGAGCGCGTGCGGAGGGCAGCAGGGCGTCCTCCACTTCAAGCCGGCCAGCGCGCGGCGCGGTCAGGCCAAGCCAGGCGCGTGGCGGCCACACGGCGGCCACCTTCTAGCCTCGGTCGGCCATGACCGGCCTGAAATTGCGTTTCAGGTTTGCGTTTCAGGTTTCAACAGTACTGACTGACAGACGAAGTTGGACACTGATTCACTCCTAATCCGTGATGATATAGCTCAAGGTGTAATTGACAAAGTTGAACATCTACATGTGAACTACAACTTTTACAATTGGAGCTCAAGCTGGTTTGGCTTGGTTTGCAAACTACAGAGCTCTAAACTGGGGTACATGAAAACTGAAATTCAACTAAGACTTAGAAATATTTTCAAGTGTTGAATCAGCCTTCAATACTGACTTGTGGGTCCTTTTTCAACATGTTGTGCACATTTTCATGACTTGGCTTCTAAACAAAGTTTGTTCCTTATAAAATTTGCTACAACTTTGCTTTAGGTTGCTCAGACATGCAAACATCCTAAGCTACACTTTTTAAACAATCAAACAAAAGGGTTTAGGGGTCAAAACAAGTCAAACCACTATTTGAAATCACAATTAGGCAACATGGTCAACATGAACAATGTTCCAAATAACATTCTAGGTGTAACTAAGTTACTTAAAAGAATTTTAGCCACACCATACATTGGTCACACAAAAATCAAGCAAGGTATGCATTGAAACAATGAAAAACACATGAAATGTTACACTTGTTTCATAGTCATGTTTCATATGTTTCATGATCTTGTTGCATAGTATGAACTAACCATGTTTCACTAAAGTGAGTTACACATGTTGCACTTGAGTGTTGCACACTATTCATTTCATAAAACAAACACACATGGAATATAAACATATGTTGTAATGTTTCAAAAGCATGTTTCATACAATATAAGCTCATGAATGGATGAATGATGCTCATGTTTATGAAATGCAAGTGCAAATGTGGAAGCCAAACACCTGGGGTGTTACAGCCCTCCCCTTATAAAAATCTCGTCCCGAGATTTGAAAAGCGTACCATTGTTGATAGAATTCCTTATAACCATCCCTCAAATAATCTTCCTTTCCCACGTTGCATCATGTTCACTACCCCTGGTTACTACACATGACTTTGTAAAACTTGACCACTCGACTCCGAGTCACTCGCTCACGAGTGTCAATCACTCGGACCGGCTTTTCTTCAAAGGTCAAATCAGATTTTAACTCGATATCCCCCAATGGAACTCTCTTCTTGGGACGCGAAGACATTTCTTCAATTGGGATACATGAAAGACATTGAAGATAGCACTCATCTCTGGAGGTAATTGAATCTTGTACGCCACCTTACCACTTTGTCCAATGATTTCAAATGGACATATCAACATATCTTCACACCAAAGCGTTGGACACTCTTCATAGGTGAAGCAAAGTTCAACTTCAAACTCAATAGGTGATGAAAGCCCGACATCTTAGATAGGTGAGACTTTCGATTTGTGGAGATCTCGAAAGGCGATCGGCTTCAAATCGACGCGATCAGTTACACCATCGCTCCGTTGGTTATCAACCAAGCACAACTTGATTGACCTTCAAAGGCTTTTCAAGCGAATCGAAGAGCACAAGCAAGAAGGTAAAACACTTGCTCTCATATTGCAAATATGAATGGACGAATATCAATAGGTTTTGGCAATTTGAGTTCGAATTGCAACTTGGGAAAGACCATGGCGTCGGTGTCCAACTTTCATCCTCCCTTCTCGAATTGAGTCATCTCAATAGGTTTTCTGGCGTCGAGCATAGCTAGCTTGAGCTGTGCCATGTGGGTTTGGATAGTACGGACTTGTTCTTTGGCTTCTTGAACAAAATCAATTCCATAATATCTCCTTTCACCGGCTTCTACCCAGTTCAACGGGGTTCTACACTTCCGGCCATACAAAGCTTCAAACGGTGCCATCTTTATACTCTCTTGATAACTGTTATTGTACGAGAATTCAGCTAGGGGCAACTATTTTTCCCATGAGCCCTTAGCTGAGATGACACATGCTCTCAACATATCTTCTAAGTGATTCACTCATTCAATTTGCCCATTGGTTTGCGGATGATAGGAAGAACTTCTTACTAGCTTAGTTCCTAATAATCCGTGTAAGTGCTCCCAAAAGCGAGCAGTGAACTATGGTCCTCTATCCGAGACAATAGTACGAGGGATCCCATGAAGTCGGACTATCTGATTAAAGTACAACTCCGCGTAGTCAGTTGGATGGAAATCTATGCGGACAGGAATGAAGTGTGCTGACTTGGTCAGCCGGTCAACAATCACCCAAATGGAGTTAAAATTCCTCTGAGTAGTAGGGAGTCCAACAATAAAATCCATACTTATCTCCTCACATTTCCAACCTGGAATAGAGAGTGGCTAAAGTAATCTAGCTTTCATGTGCACAGCCTTGACTCGACAACAAGTGTCACACCTAGCCACATAAGCGGCTATCTCTTTCTTCATTTTGGTCCACCAAAATCGAGGCTTCAAATCATGATACATTTTACTACTGCCAGGATGAATAGATAATTTAGAGGAATGGGCTTCGGATATGATTTGATTTCTAAGTTCTCTATCCTTCGGAACCACCAACCTATCCTTGAACCATAACACGCCTTCCTCATCTACTCGAAAATGTTTGGTTTCTTGCTCTTTCATCTTGCGCTTGATGTGAAACACACTGGCATCTGTCTTCTGTAGCTCGATAATTTGACTCTGTAGAGTACAACTGACAGTGATGTTGTGAAGGACTGCAGGATGAAGGAGCTTTGACAAATGGACATCACTCTCAATCAATGAGTGGCAATGAGACTTCCTGCTTAAGGCATCCGCTATGACGTTTGCCTTGCCAGGGTGATAGTGCACTTGGAGGTTATAATCCTTGATCAACTCGAGCCATCTTCTCTGACGCATATTCAACTCAGGTTGAGTGAAGATGTACTTGAGACTTTTATGATCAGTGTAGATGTTGCACACATTGCCAAGTAAATAATGTCTCCAGGCCTTCAAAGCATGAACAACGGCAGCGAGTTCCAAGTCATGCGTTGGATAATTCACTTCATGCTTCCGAAGTTGGCGAGAGGTATAAGCAATGACTCTACCCTCTTGCATAAGAACACCTCCTAACCCAATACCTGATGCATCGCAGAACACATCAAAAGGTTTCTCGATATCCGGTTGTGCCAAAACCGGAGCCGAAGTTAGAAGAGTTCGCAGGGTATGGAAAGCCGCATCACACTCGGGAGTCCAGACAAACTTCATGTCTTTTTGTAGCAACCGAGTCATAGGCTTGGCTATTTTAGAGAAATCCGGGATGAAGCGACGATAATAGCCAGCCAACCCCAGAAAACTCCGAACCTCATGCACCGAGATTGGAGCCTTCCAGTTCAACACTTCTTGCACCTTGGTGGGATCAACCATAATTCCACCATCCGACAATACGTGTCCAAGAAAAGGTACCTCACGAAGCCAAAATTCACATTTGTTGAACTTTGCATACAGCTGGTGTTCCCGCAATCTAGTGAGAACCACCCACAAATGTTCAACATGATCTTCTTCATTCTCATAATAGACCAGGATATCATCTATAAATACCACCACAAATCTGTCCAACTCGGGCATAAACACCGAATTCATCAGATACATAAAATATGTGGGGGCGTTGGTCAATCCAAAAGACATAACCAGGTACTCATATAGACCATATCTCGTAGAGAATGCGGTTTTTGGGACATCCTCAGGCCGAATCTTGATTTGATGATACCCAGATCTCAAATCAATCTTGGAAAAGACTTTTGCTTTAGACAACTGATCAAACAAGATATCTATGCATGGTAGAGGGTACTTATTCTTGATTGTAACTGCATTCAAGGGTCTATAATCTACACACATGCGTAGAGATTGATCCTTCTTCTTCACAAAGATAGCTAGGCACCCCCATGGAGATGAACTAGGATGGATAAGGCCTTTCTTTAGAAGTTCATTCAACTGGGTCTTAAGTTCGGCTAGTTCATTGGGAGGCATTCTATATGGCCTTCTAGAGATGGGAGCTGTACCAGGAAGCAACTCTATCTTGAACTCCACTTCTCAATCCGGGGGTAATCCGGGCAAATCATCAGGAAAAACATCCAAAAAGTCGCACACTACAGGGATATCTGCAATAGCCTTTGCTTGCACCGCATTAGTCATGCAAGAAAGATTGATGTCTCGGGGTAACTGTACTAGAAAACCCTCCTGATTACCAGGATCTCTGAGCATGACTACCCTAGTCAATGTATCAATAAGCACCCCGTGACTGCTCATCCAATTCATTCCCAATATCACATCGATACCCAGCCCTGGTAAAACTACTAGATCTCCCCGATAACTTCATCCCTTTATCTCAAGTTGTACGTCCCCGACTACGAGCTTAGTTGGGATAGTACCACTGGCAGCCCTAATACAATAACCCTCACCCTCAATAGTGTATGTTTTCTGCATAAACTTGGATGCAAATACGGGACTAATAAAAGAATGTGAAGCACCCGAATCAAATAGTACAACTACAGGGTGTTGATCAACTAGAAACTTACCAGCAGTTACTACCTCTCCTGAAGGAATCTCAGTAATATTAGTGTGGTTCACCGGCCCCTGACGGCCACCTTGGTAGTTATTCTTCTTGGGATAAGGACACTCCCTTGACCAGTGGCCTGGCTTGTTGCAGTTAAAGCATGGCATGTTGCTAGGAGGAACCCTAGAGCTGCCTTGACTGGTAGTGCCTTTTGGAAGAGCAACTGTAAAAGCCTTGCGAAATCCAGTCTTCCCGGGATTATTCTTCTGCGCTGGGCGGAACTTAGCAGCTGATGTTGGAGGACGGAATGGAGCCTTATGTGTGACTGAAGATTTGGACTATGAGGCACCCGCCTCATAGGCTCTCTTATGACTTTTCGAAGCCGCATATACGGCATTGTTGTTCTCTTGCGATAAGGCATCACTCACAAACTCATTAAAAAGGGCACACTTGCAATTTCCCATGGTCTTCATCAATTTGGGGCTAAGTCCCTGCTTGAAGCTAGCAATCTTCTTGGCATTGGTGTCCATAAAATTGGTAGCATACCTTGCAAGGTTGTTGAAAGCTTGCAGGTATTCATTCAGGCTCTTGTTCCCCTGGCTCAGCTTCATGAACTCTGTATGCTTGATCGCCATGAGACCAGGAGGAATGTAATTTCCCCTGAAAGCAGACTTGAACTAATCCCAAGTGATTTGGGCATTAGCAGGCATAGTGGACCGATGATGACTCCACCAAATGCTAGCTGGCCCATGCAGTTGGTGAGATGTGTACTCTGTCTTCAGCACCTCAGTCAAGCGGAGCAGACGAAACTTCTGCTCGAGAGTATTCAACCACTCATCAGCTTATAGAGGCTCCTCAGCCTCCTTGAAGATTGGGGGTTTTGTGTCAAGGAAATCCATGAAATCACTGTATTGATTTGGTTTCGGCCCTTGGCGTGGACCACGACCATCCCGATTCGCAATCGAACAGAGGGCCTCGGCCATAGTACGCTGTCCTTCCACAAGCATTGCTATCAATTCCGTTGGTGTGGGTGGTGGTCTCGGTGGAAGATCATCATCATCACTAGCCGCACCATTGGAACGAGTGCGAGGCATCTGCAACAATGCACAACCAGTAATTATTGATGATGTTATCACATTGGAGAGGAACAATGTAATTGTGCCAAACTGAATTTACTGACGAGAATGAAAACTTCATACAATAAACAGAGGCAATAATTCATTCTCCAATCACCACATCATCAAGTAGATTACTAGCGCCATACGCAGTGCATTCCAACATGACAAGTTTTAAACTTAACCATTACGATACGCATCCCGAAGGGAGCGAATTAAAGTACATTACATGCCGAGTTCGAATTTAAAAAGGTACATCCAACATCAGTCTTCGTACTTAAGTTCATTACATTAATGACTGCAAAAGCTAAACTAGTGAGACTTGTTAATGAACTACTCATCAAAGTGATCGATGTCCACATCGGAGACACCTTGGACTTCTTCTGGGTCTTCCTCTTCTTCGTCATCGGCCTCAATCACTTGAGGTCCACCCACATTTGGATACCTTGGTATGGGGCAAGGAATAGGAAACAAACGGTTGTGCAGCTGATGGTGCTCAACCTGAAGCTCTTCAAGCTGTTCTTGTAGTGTTTGCTCCCTTTGAAAGGCGTTGTGGTTAGCCAAAATCCAGCCCCGATGTCTTTCTTCTGCTAACTCTAAAGATGCATCCCTATGACGGGTCACACGATCCAACTCTTGTGCAGCCTCATCTCTCTCAATAGTGAGGTTCATCAGCTGGTTATGAAGCTCGTCTCTCTCGCGTGCTGTTTGACCCCACTGTTGCAGACGATAATTTGCAATATCGTGGATCTCCTCAACTTCTTGTTGAGCTCTCCCACATGCATCTGTCCTATGGCGATACTTGCGGGCACGCAACCTGAACTTGTGCTGGGCTTCCATTGCCTTGCCAGCTTCATCTAGCGCACTTGAAAGGGTGTTTTGCCTGACTCGACAAAGCTTCAAGACTGCCATCATAGCACTCATTCCTGTGTTGTCGCTCTGCACACGTTCACCACGGCCTCGAACCAAGGCCTGACCAACGTCCTAAGTCCACTCAGCCTCAGTAGGAGACACTCAGGGAATGGATGAAGCAGGTCCACCCACTAACTCATCCCCGAAGCTCTGTGCTATATCCATCAGCACATCCAGGGCAGCAACCTGAGCGGTTTCCCACGGGCTTTGTCCATCAGTCTCAATGCTCCACCCATGCCACAACGGTCTTGTGGGGTTTTGTGGCACTACAAAGGTCATGACGTACCATGGTACATCTCCCAATGGTACCGCCTGCCTCCACGTGTAGCTAGGTGCCTCCGGGTACCCCACTGAACTGAGCACCCTCCAGAGCAAGGTGGGAGTACCGAACTGGTCCAAAAAGGTGCTGCTACCAGTAGGAAACACGGGCATGGCCATCTTTATCAAAAAGGGATGCAATTCACGTGAGAGGATTATTTTGCTGAGAGATTGCACTTTACACTTGGGATAAGCAATTATAAGGGAGGGAGTGATGCAATATGAATGACATGAGTGAATATGATGCATGCACGTTCCGTACGTCCTCACCAACCTATGAAAATTTAAGCTTTAGCGGAATATACGGTGGCATACATACGTTCTCTCAATTTGCGGTAACTAGTCGATCTACACGGTGCGTTGTTAGCGTACCTGCAAAAACTTCATTGCAGCCCAACCCAACAAGATATAATGCTAATTACACAAGTAGTAACTAAGATACTCTCCATATATACATCCCCCGATATATATACTTTGGTATCCAAACTACCCGACAAATGTACCCACAATTAAGTACCTTCATATATACATGTATGCAACATGTAAATACTCCAGTAACCACAACTAGCTCTCCCCTAGACCGACGGTTGGACGGTCATGCTCTCGTAACTCACACTTACCTTAGCGTAGAGGCAATTGATCCATACATTACCACACAAACGAGTGGCACCCATGCAATATCACGCCGCATGGATGACGAAAAAGAAACAATCAATTCCCCCAAGTTAGTAATTATATAAGCCACCTAGAAGTCCTTAAGTGGGCTATAAAGGATGTGATCACTAGTATACCATAAAAATTTTGATTTTTGAACACTTATATATAACTATAAGTTGGAAAACCATTTTTACAGCAAAAGCTTTTGTTTTAAATAGCCGTAAGACATGTTTAATGTTGAATCTAGCTTTGATACCAGCTGTCACAGAACCGACCAATTTATAAGAGCACAAGTACAAAAACAATCGCCGAAACGATCAAATTCTCGAACTTGAGCCCATATAAACCCGGTAGTCAACTGAAATCTCGAAGGATTTCAAACCAACTTGCATACAACCAAGATCACAGTAATTCAACATAACATATCATACGTTACAACATTTCGCAGACGTTCGCAAATAGATTACATCATCACAGAGTCATCGTTATTACAAAACCAGTCTTGTAAAACATGCGGAAGCAAATAGTTTAACTTACACACCTGAGTTCAAATACACATACTGGTTCGCTGATCACAGCCCGCAAAAACATTCAGATAAGAGAACAGAGATCATGCCCATGATCTAGTCTTCGTCACCCACCGGGTGGAGACAATACTTATAGAATCCCTGATATAGAAGGTCATCTGCAACAAGAGGGGATAAACCCTGAGTACGGGAATGTACTCAGCTAGACTTACCCGTCGGAAACCAAAATAAATGACACCAAGGATCATGCAAAGCTTTATTTAGAGGATCAGGCTGACACTTCTTTTTGCGGAAAAGCATAAGTAATAATGATTAACTTTGAACCTAAGCTAGCAGTGACTTTAAGCCATTAACCTATCATCTATATTAGCACTTGTACTAAGCAATCACTTGATTAATATGCAAACATTATTAACCATAGCAGGTATAAGTCGTGGCAACATTATCCATCATCATCATCTTCCATTTAATCATATCATTAAATTAAGTGAATCTACGTTGCCGCTGCTCAAGTCAAGTTCTCACTATCCGGGAGAGATGGTGATTCGAATCGATTCCTATCCAGCTGGAGGGGTATTCCTAACACAAACCCTGCTTCCCCCGTCAAGGTCGCAAACAAGTCACCTTTGGCACAACTTAGGAGAAATAAAAGAAAAGTCATGGGTCCGGGCCACCTAGCATTCTCGGAGAACCACTCTGCCAAGGGTGATCGGGCCTTTAACCCGCCTTTGGGCTTACGCCAATGGCTCTCCGCACATCCTTACTACCTCCAGAATGCCCCAACCCCCACGGTTCCCTGCCTGAGTTGAGCTACTAGGCTTCACGGTCGGAATGACTTATCCGGCCAGCTAACTGTTAGTCTGCGTTCAACATGACCTGAGGACGTACAGCGTATCAGTCCTTAAATGACACAAACGGAGTCACTATGTTCAAACCTACACAAGACCCCGCCCGGTCTTAATTCATTATTCACATGGTTCTTTTCCACGATAGCAAATATAGCCAACCGTGATCCAGCTCATCCTAAAGCTCATAGGTGCCAGGAAATCACCCAACTTCTACCGCACTAAGCATGGCTAAGCATTTAACCCGTTCCTGAACTTAAATAGGATTCAAGTGCGATATCTAGACAAGGATAGATATATAATGCAGCAATTGGTTCCAACCAATTCCTATACTTAATGCAGCATCAACAATAAAAGATACTCAATATATTTGCAAAGACATGGGAGACTTATAATGCTCTGGGGCTTGCCTTTCAGGAAAGAGGATGGACGGTGGTCAGGGCACTCGGGCAACTCCTCCTCGGCGGCTGCTTCTTCGATTGCCTGAACCTCGGGCTCCTCCTCCTGGCTCGCTCCCTCGAACTCCAGCAACGTCACTCCCTCCGGCACACCTATTGCATGAATGCATAAGATAAATATCATGGATGCACATGAACGAATGTCAGGGATGCTCGGGGAATGCACATGTTCACTGTAGTTTGCATATTCCAACTTATGCCCTATTCAAATCACTTTACTTACCAAGTTTATACAACCTAATGTATAATTGCTCATCTTTAGTTAATGACCTAGCACCTGCACCTAAGCATATTCTCAAGTTAGGCTAACCCCTAAACAATCAACGAGAACATTGCAACAACATACACTCAAGCATTTGTATTTCAGCAAAATGAAGACTATGTAGCGGTACAGTAAACTAGCCATAACTGGAGATTTATAAATCCAAATGACATGCAACAAGACAATTTGGAAAGCTTATGAAATTGTCTACAATTCATTTTTAGACCTCTAAGCATGATTCAACACTTTACCAAGTCGAATTCTTTAATCAACAGAACTCTGTCCTCACAAGGCAGAGAGTAAGCAAAACTGGAACCTAACTTTAAACAGCTGTAGTTTCTAAACTACTGGGCCAAATGCCCTCAAATGTTGACAGGAGCTAGATACATAAATTATCTACAACTCTTGTGTCCATCACATTCACAGAAAACCAAAATATCATGGGGAACTTCCTAAAGTCCCCAGATCTGTCCAGAAGGACATAATGCAAACAAATAATTATTAACTTATGATATAAACACATACTTGGATAAAACTAACTCTACTCACTTATTACACATATCACAAGAACACCAGAAAGTAGGGTGTTCATCCCCAAAACATTTCTTTTAATACCTTTCTTAATTTATTTAATTAATTAGAGGAAATGGTAAACATGTATGAAAACTACACCATTAAATCTACAAAAATTAAAGTAGATACTAAATGCTCTAAGTAGACTACCATAAAAATTTCACACCATTTGAGCAAGTATAACAGCCTACACAAAAATGATAAGGCATAATGGCTTAAAATGGCATAATTAGGAAACCTTAGTGAAAAGTGTCAAGCAACAGATTTTATATTTTTCTTAGCATCCTTTAGGTACTAAGATACTACCCACCAAGTTTCATGGTCATAGGATTCCTAGATAATTTACAAAAATTCACCCAAGTATCAATCAATGATAAAAGGAAAATCTATAACTCAAAAACCCTACATGCAATGACTCCCAAATTTTAACCAGAGCTTCTACTAAGCAAGACTAGCTTACCCACAAAATTTCATAATTTTTGGATCACAGAAACTCAAGATATAATTCAAACAAGTTTGCATGCATTTGAAAACACATTTCAAGTTACTATTTAATTCATCCAAAATTTCTACATCATATGCTCATATCATATTTTTCTTAAATACTAGACCTCACTGTGAGTCTAACAAAATTTGAATCACACCATTTGGATCTACACATTTGGAGTTACAAAATTTACAAAACAGCATTAAAAATCTGCATAAATGAGCTATCCTATTTACTAACAGTCACTGGTAAGCGGGGTCCACATGTCAGTGGGTCCGCTTGTCAGTGACAGCGAAGCAGAGCACGCTGCCAAGTGCGACGGCGACCGGCGGAGCTCGCCGACGGCGGCGTCCCCGGCGACGGCACGGGTACCAACACGTTCACATCGACCTCCCGCGTCTATAGACCTATTTGGCTTGGCCTATTGCCGGCGACCAAGACGGTGGCGGCGGCCATGGCGGTGCGGTGGTTCGGCCCGACGACGAGGCATCGATGGCGACCGAAATAGCGCAATCACAGGCTACCCGAGGTTCCCCAACCCAACGTGACTCTAGCGCACCCCAAAGAGGGAACCGTGGTGGTCGGAGATGGGCCGGCCATGATGACGGCTACGACGGCGCAAGTCCGACGAGACTACGTGCGGCGTGGGAGCTTACCGAGCGCGGCGAGCAAGCAACCTTGGGCACGACGCGACGGTGGAATCGTGGAGAAGCTATGGAGGTGGCGAAAGGGCGATGAGGCATGAGCTTGCGCTGGCTTTGGTGCTGCGGCGAGCAAGCGCGAGCTCGGCGGAGCCGGTGACGACGATGGTGGCCCGCTGCGACTGCTGTGGCAAGCGGAGGAAACGCAGGAAGAGGCAGAGCGCGTGCGGAGGGCAGCAGGGCGTCCTCCACTTCAAGCCGGCCAGCAGCGTGGCGCGGTAAGGCCAAGCCAGGCGCGTGGCGGCCACACGGCGGACACCTTCTGGCCTCGGTCGGCCATGACCGGCCTGAAATTGCGTTTCGAGTTTATGCTTTCATGTTTCAACAAGATGATCGGTGACGGTGAAGTTGGACACTGATTCACTCCTAATCCGTGATGATATAGCTCAAGGTGTAATTGACAAAGTTGAACATCTACATGTGAACTACAACTTTTACAATTGGAGCTTGAGCTGGTTTGGCTTGGTTTGCAAACTACAGAGCTCTAAACTGGGGTACATGAAAACTGAAATTCAACTAAGACTTAGAAATATTTTCAAGTGTTGAATCAGCCTTCAATATTGACTTGTGGGTCCTTTTTCAACATGTTGTGCACATTTTCATGACTTGGCTTCTAAACAAAGTTTGTTCCTTATAAAATTTGCTACAACTTTGCTTTAGGTTGCTCAGACATGCAAACATCCTAAGCTACACTTTTTAAACAGTCAAACAAAAGGGTTTAGGGGTCAAAACAAGTCAAACCACTATTTGAAATCACAATTAGGCAACATGGTCAACATGAACAATGTTCCAAATAACATTCTAGGTGTAACTAAGTTACTTAAAAGAATTTTTAGCCACACCACACATTGGTCACACAAGAATCAAGCAGGTATGCATTGAAACAATGAAAAACACATGAAATGTTACTTTTGTTTCAAAGTCATGTTTCACATGTTTCATGATCTTGTTGCATAGTATGAACTAACCATGTTTCACTAAAGTGAGTTACACATGTTGCACTTGAGTGTTGCACACTATTCATTTCATAAAACAAACACACATGGAATATAAACATATGTTGTAATGTTTCAAAAGCATGTTTCATACAATCTAAGCTCATGAATGGATGAATGATGCTCATGTTTCTGAAATGCAAGTGCAAATGTGGAAGCCAAACACCTAGGGTGTTACAGAAACCGTTTGATGTATTTTGTGATGCCTCAGGTACCAGTTTAGGGTGTGTTTTAATGTAGGAAGGCCGAGTCATTGCTTACGCCTCGCGCCAATTGAGAAAGCATGAAGTCAACTATCCAACTCATGATTTAGAGCTAGCAGCAATTGTCCATGCTCTAAAAATTTGGAGACATTACTTGCTTGGTAATGTTTGTCACACCCACACTGATCATAAAAGCCTTAAGTACATTTTCACTCAACCTGAGTTGAACATAAGGCAGCGCAGATTGTTGGAATTGATCAAGGATTACAACCTAGAAGTACATTATCATCCGGGAAAAGCCAATGTGGTTGTAGACGCCTTAAGCGGGAAGTATCGGTGTAATCCTTTGTTGGAAGATGGTTTCAACTTATTCCATCCGACAGTCATACACAATATCACTATTAGTTGCTCTCTTGAGTCTAAGATCATTGAGCTCCAAAAGACCAATTTGGGCATATTCCATATCAAAAGCAAGATGAAAGAGGAAGAAACCAAGCATTTTTAGCTAGATGAGAAGGGTGTGCTGTGGTTTAAGGATCGACTTGTAGTGCCGAAAGATAGAGAATTGAGAAACCAAATTCTAGAGGAAGCTCACTCTTCCAATTTGTCCATTCACCTAGGTAGCAGTAAGATGTACCAAGACCTAAAAACATGTTTTTGGTGGACAAAAATAAAGAAAGAAATTGCAGCATTTGTTGCTAGATGTGATAATTACTGTCGGGTCAAGGCCATCCATTTGAAGCTAGCTGGACTACTTCAGCCACTATCTATCCCAAGATGGAAGTGGGATGACATCAGTATGGATTTTATAGTTGGAATTCCAACCACTGAAAAAGGTCATGATTCCATTTGGGTAATTGTTGATCGCTTGACTAAATCTGCACATTTCATCTCTGTTAAGGAAAAGTATTAACCCCATCAGTATGCAGAGTTGTACATTGCCCAAATCGTACGATTGCATGGTGTGCCTAAAAGCATTATGTCGAATTGAGGACCGTAGTTTGTTAATCATTTTTGGGAACATCTGCATAAGCAGCTAGGTACCCAATTGATCCGTAGCTCTGCTTATCACCCCCAGACAGCAGGTCAAACTGAGCGTGTGAATTAGATCTTGGAAGATATGTTGAGAGCATGTGTGATTTCTTCCAAGGGTTCATGGAAAGATTGGTTACTTTGGCTGAATTCTCCTACAATAATAGCTATCAAGAGAGCATTAAGATGGCTCCATTTGAAGCTTTATATGGTTGCAAGTGTAGGACACCTCTGAATTGGATTGAGCCTGGTGAAAGAAGATATTATGGTATTGACTTTGTCAAAGAAGCTGAAGAACAAGTTCAAATCATTCAACAACATATAGAAGCTGCTCAATCAAGACAAAAGAGTTATGCAGATAAAAGGAGAAGTCCTATTGTGTTCCAAATTTGAGATTATGTGTATTTGAAGGTGTCCCCAATGAAGAATGTACAAAGGTTTGGAGTGAGATGAAAACTTGCTCCTAGGTATATCGGTCCATATCAGATCATTGCACAAAAGGACCCATAGCCTACAAACTCCAGTTACCTCCGAAAATGAGGGTTATATTCGATGTTTTCCATGTCTCCCAACTCAAGAAATGTCTTCATGTGCTCGAAGAAGCTATTTAACCCACTAGTGTCAAGATTCAGTCAGATTTGACCTATGAAGAAAGACCCATTTGGGTGCTTGAGACCATAGAAAGAGTGACTCGTAGCAAAGTCATTAAGTTCTATAAAGTGATTTGGAACAACCATAGTGAGCAAGATGCTACGTGGGAGCGAGAGGATTATCTTCGTGAAGTCTATCCGGGTTTCTACGAGAGATGGAGGTCGTACAAATCTCGGGATGAGATTTCTTTAGGGGAAGGGTTGTAACACCCTAGGTGTTAAGCACGTATTTAGCATTGGCATTGCATGAGCACAAGCATAATTGATCATTCATGAGCATGAGCATCTCAAATTTTATCTCTATGATTGCTTATATCACATATGTTTGCTACAAAATGCTTTACATATGCTAGGGTTTACATGTAACTAATGTATAAAATGTTTGTGGGACCTTAGGAGTACCTTAAAAATGTTTATAATGTCATATGGAACAACTTTTGTATTCATGACTTGGACCAATTTGGCCTCTAAATCATGGTTATAGTATAGGCTTTCATTTTCATGTTGCATGTTTGACCTAAGTTGAACTATACTCTAGAGACTTTGCATGGTAGTGCACCCTTAAGCAAAGTTGTAGTACTTGACTAGAGGAACAACTTTTTTTTGGGTCGAGGTCTAATTCAGTGCTTAACACGGTATAATCGTGCTCACAAAAATCAATGCAGTGCTGTTTTGAAGACTTAAAATTTTCTCTAAGTCTAGACTGCGTTTACAGTTTCAAGTTCCCTCATTTGGCGTGTTATAGTTTGAAATCCGTGGTGATCTAGGCTAAGTTGGTATTGGCAATGTTGTAGATCTCGTGTAGCTCTACAATTCTTGTTAATGAAGTTTTCGCAATTAATGAACGGTTTAGGATTTTTGGTTGCTTGAAATCACGCCGTCAGTCACCTGCATTTGCTCGTTTAAGGGTTTCAGCTCATCGTGGGTGGCCGACAGAGCACAGAGCATGACCGGCGTGTGTCCGCCATAGGCTAGCGTCAAGTCCCCATCGCGGCAGGGTGGTGTGTGATAACTGTGATGCCACGCTGCTCATTTCCCTCTCTCATTTGCACTATCTCCTCTCTCTACTCCCTCTCGCACGGGCAACGGAGGCACTGAGCCACCGATGCCATTGTCGGTCGCTCAGCACCTCACCGCGCTCTCACCGCTTTCTCGCCGCAGCCACAGCTCTATTGTGTTTCCACCACCTCACCAAACCCCTTCGTGTAGCTAGCAGAGCACGGTAAGGCCCCTGTGCTGTGCCGTGGCCATCGCCATCTTTCTTGCCGCCATGCCACACCGCACGTGGCTAGGCCACCCCCGACCACCATTCACCGTTCTTGCATGTGCACTAGGTTTGCTATAGGGTGTAGAAGCTCAGCATAACCCTAATTTCACCATCCCGACCAACTCCGGCGGCGCACCATCGTCCCCAGTCCGCCGTGTCACCATTAGCGCCACCGTCGCCCTTGACTTCTGTAATCGGCCCAACCATCTACCCCATTGCATGGGGAAAGTCGTGAGGAGTCTAGTGGTGCCGTTGTCATCGTTGGAGAGCTCGCCGTCGGTGAACTCTAGCTGGTCAATACCGGTGCTCTGCTTTGTCCCGATGACACGCGGGCCTGGTTGACTCTAAGGCCCCTAGTGTCAGTGGCTGTAGATCTAATTTTAATGCATTTTTTCTACAATGTATGCAAACTTTGAAAAATCATAAGTTGACTTGTAGATGTCCAATTTTGGTGAACCAAATTTTGTTGGATTCCTCATTAAGTGTAGTATTTGATAAAAATATGATATGCACTGTTTCTTGTATTTTTTTAGGAAAATAAAATGTAGCTAGATAACTGCTTTTTAAATGGTTTCTATATTGAAAATGGCATAACTTGAGCTTGGTATGTGAAAAAATTGTGATTCCAATTTTGTTGAGTTTGTATTGACATGATCTAGCTAGGAAAAATACTAAACTAGCAGTAAACTTGATTGGAGTAGGGTCTTTCTATTTATCTTTTAATAAATGGTGTTTTCTAAGGAAATTCATAAGGATAAAAATAAGTAACATATTGCTATGCAAATTTTTGTACAGTATTATGGTACTAGGATGAAGCTAAAAATATAAATCTGTTGTTTGACAAATTTCAATAGGGGTAACTATTTTCACTAAAATAAACCTTGCTAGCTTGTCATTTTTGTAGAGGATGCTATATATGTTCAAATGGCATGAAATTTGTATAGTAGCATACTAGGAGCACTTGGAAGCTACTGTAATTTTCTGAGAATTTATTGTGCGCATTTGGTATATGTTTGTTATTTCACCTAATTATCTAATTAAATTATTAAAGGCATTTAAATAAATAAATTGGGTTTGACCATTATGTTTTCTAGAGTGTATTTGATATTTCTAAACTGTTGGTACCAATGGTGTTGCTCAATTTGAGATGTTTATATGTCGTGAAAATATTATTGCTCTATAATTCAATTTAGAGGTGTTTTTGGACATATTTTGTTGTTGGGTATTTTGCTTAGTCAAAATGAAGTTTACTGTAAAAATGGTTAATAACAAAGTTGTAGGGAACTTTTTCATCTATCTTGTGTCAAAATGTCAGGGCAATAGGCCAATTGGTTTAGGAGTTATAGCTATTTAGAGTTGAACTCCCGAAATGCTTGTTCTCTAGAATTTCTAGATATAGCTAGAATGATTTAAACTTATAACTGCTGTGTCTAGATCCAAAATTGTCTTGTGATGAATATTGGAAATGGATAGAGAAGAGTTATGCACCTACTCAGTAAACAAGAAATTAACGTTGTTATCATTTAAGTAACTTAACATCATTATCACAGCATCATGTACATTCCCATGTCACATCATCCATGATCCTTCTTATGCATTCATGGAACTTACTTATGCATATGCATACAATAGGTGCAGCCGAGGAGATCACGTTGGAGGAACTTGAAGCTGATCCACAAGAAGAGAGCCAAGAGATGCAGCACTAGGAGATTCTAGAAGAAGGAGAGCCTAAAGCTGATCACCTTCCTAGAGTAACCGGATCATCAGCCTGCCATATTCGTGAAGGGCAAGCCCCGGAGCATTATAAGTCTCCCTATTTTATTAATGTCTCTTAAGTTACTCGTATTGATGCATTACGTGATAGGAGTTGTTTGGGAACACTTGCTGCATATTGCCTTTCCTTGTCCAGAAATATCTACCCTGAATCATATTTAAGTCCAGGAACGCTCCTTATGCTTAGCTATGCTTAGACCGTTAGAAGTCAAGTGATTTTCTGTCACCTGCGAGCCATAGGCGATAATTTGATCACGGTTGGCTATATTATGCTATCGTGGAACATAACTTGGTGTTGTTGATTAATTGGAGACCGGGCGGAGTCTTATGTTGGTGGTAATCATAGTGATTCCGTCTATGTCATTTAAGGACTGGTCGTTGGAGGTCATCTTGTCATGTTGAACGCATGCCTCTCACATAGCTGGCCGGATAAGTTGTTCCAACCACAAAGCTGAGTAGCTCAACTTAGGCCAGGGACATGAGCAGTTAAAGTGCGCACCCTTGAGATAGTAAGGATGTGTGGAGAGCTAATGGCATGAGTCCAAGGGCTGGTTTGAGTCCCGAGCTTCCTGACAGATTGGTAGTATCTTTGAGGGTGCGGCGCTGGTCTTACCCACGATTTGGACTTGAGTTGTACCAAAGGTGACCTAATGCAACCCCGATGGGGGAAGTATGGGTGTGTGTTAGGAACAATTCCCCAGCTGGGTAGGAATCGATTAGAATCACCATCTCTCCCGGATAGTGAGAACTTGACAGGAGTACGCTTCATCGTAGTAATTGATGAAAGTGTTGGTTATGTGGATTATGAAAATGCTCAACTTGATATGGTTATTATTGTAATGACTTAATGGTACCAACATGTTTGGCATAGGATAGTTGCTAATCTAGTATGAGATAGGATAAATAACTGGTGATCCACAGTTTAAAAGATATTGGACAACTAATGCTTTTTATGCAAATAATGTCTACCAGCTCTACTTATAAAGCCTTGCATACTCCTTGGTGTCTTAGCATTTTAGTTGATGACAGGTAAGTCTAGCTGAGCACCTTCTTATACTTAGGGTTTTATTCCCATTGTTGTAGATAATATTATGTACCACGGCTACTGAAAGCACTGCTTTGCTCCTATAGTAGATGAGGAATAGGACCATGGGCATGGTCATCCTATATATCATCTCACCCTTATGCTTTTGTTGGAGATGACTATGAAAACTAGCTATGTATCTGAACTACTATTGATGTTGTTCTGAACTATGTTGCTTCCACTACTGTTAAACTCATGTTGTAATAACTAAGTTGGAACTCCGATGTATGACAAACTACTTGTGAAGTTGTTGTAACATGTGGCTTGTATGTTGAATCATGTACGATTTTGGTTTGAATGTTGGTTGATTCGAGATCGTTCATGATACTCGACGGACTACCAGATTTATATGGGCTCAAGTGTGATGGTTTGACTATCTCAGTGGTTGCTATTTTACTTGTGCTCTTATAAATTGGATGGTTCTATTACAAGGACTCTACCCCCTATTTATACACGGCTATGAGGCGGTGCAGAGGGTATCTTTGGCATGAAAACCCATCTTCACTGCCTATGCATGGCTCCATGCAACCGCCACACGAAGGAGAGGACTAGCGACGCCAGGTGGGGACGGCCAACCCTTGACTGGCTCCCATCACCACTGCCATCGCATGGTGGGTCAGTGAGTGCTCCTGGGCTGCTCCTTCGGTGGTATTCTGTGCAGATATCTTAAGTTGCTGGGCCTTTCTATTTATTCTTTGCGGAATTCAGTGTTGGAAAGCGTCTTTTGGTGTATTCTCCCATGTATTTGTACTTGTAGCCTACAAAATAATAATCTCAAAATACATGTGGAACTTTGTCAATAGTAAATGCATATGTGTTTAAGTTTGTTAATTTCTCCTCTTTTATGTCTTAATTTGCGGTCGGATTTGATCATTAAGGACTGCCAACAGTCTCATTCTGGTTGTCAAAGTACTTATTCATCGTAGTTGTCTGATACATGTGCTTTTTGACGACGAATCACCAATGCCTCATGTACATCATCTTCTTGGATGCATTAAGATAAGTGTAGCAGGTACCGTCAATGCAAACTAAGCAACTGGACTTACCTTTGATCTACCCCGATAGTGAAAAAAGACCAGGGTAATCGGTGATGGTGACAAAGATGATGGCCTTTAGAGTGAACTCCTTTAGGGACGCATCCATCATCTTGACTCCTTCCCATAGTATCTTCATGTCATCCATGAATGGCTCCAGGAACACATCTATATCATTGCCTGGCTGCTTCGGTCTAGAAATAATCATTGTCAGTAAAAGATACCTGCGCTTCTGACATAGCCAGGGAGGTAGGTTGTAGATGGTGAGGATGACCGGCCAAGTGTTGTGCGAGCTGCTGAGGTCACCAAATGGATTCATCCTGTCAGTACTCAATGCAAACCTAATGTTCCTTGCCTCGTCGCCAAACTTTGGGAACTTGGTGTTGAAACAATTCCATTGCTTGCCATCGGTAGGGTGTCATAGCTTGCCATCATCCTTCGTGTGCTCATCAGATGCATGCTAGGACATCAGCTTAGCATACTCAGGGTTCCCAAATATAGCATGTAGGCGATCGATCATAGGCAGGTACCACATCGACAGGGCTAGACTTTTCCTCTACATGTAACCCTCTTCTTCCTCGTCCTTAGGAGATGGGATCTACTTCTCTACGGTACTCTTCTTGGTCATCTTGTTCTTCTTCAGCCCTCTCGAGGCTCCCTTATCGTTCGTGTCCACACGACAACTGACATTCCTCTTGTACTAACTCGTGCCATAGTGCGATGGCTCTACAAGTTCTCATACTTGCCCAGATATAGGATATAGTGGTTAGGGCAGGCGTGGAACTTTTTAAGCTTCATCACCACTGGCCAGATCAGCTTCTTCGCCCGATAGGTATTGGTAGGCACCTTGTTACCCTCTGGGTATGTGTCAGCAAGGATACATAACAAGTCATTGAAGCTATCGTCGAACCAGCCATGGAAAGCCTTTAGCATCAGCATCTAGAGGTTAAAACATAGCACTGTCCACTGCTTCAGATAGTCCTTATAGAGGGGATCAATTGCCGCCTACTTCATCTCTACGAAATTCTCCAGCCACCTTGGGCTCCCAAATAGAATGTCGTTGTGGTCTAGATGGTTAGCAAGTTCCTCAAAAAGCTTCACATCCCCGGGCTCCATCACACTACCCAGCTCACCGCCATCCCCATCGCCATCGGCGGCGGCGGCCATGTCTTGGAGCAGATCATCCATCGTGATGTAATCATGATCTACATTGTTGTTAGTAGCGGTGCCGTGCTCGCTGATCGCTGCTGTTGAGGGTTGTTGTTCTGCATTCACCGCCGCCGTCGTTGTCGACGAGTTTCCTCCAGGTGCACCGGCACTCGGATCCTCCTTCCCCGTGAAAATTCCAAATGGTGTAATTCTTGACGAAACCATACTGGACCAAGTGAGATTTCACCACGTTATCTTTGTGGGCAAGAAGCTTCTTGCAGCTATTACACGGACAAATGGTGTGTTCCTGCTTCAGACTCAGACAATGCCTTTTCGTAGTGGCAACAAACTTTGTCGCATGATCCACGTAAGAAGGATCTAGCCTCGATGTATTGTACATCCATTCCCTCTCCATGACCATGAACCTTACACACACAAATAACGAAAATGGCACATATTTGCATAGCAGTATGGAAATAAATGCAGCCGGGTCGCTCTAGATCTGATTTATCTCTCCTCCATATAGATCTAGATCTAGATCTTGAGAAAAAGCACCAAAATCATGGAAAAGAGAGAAGAATGAGGGTTGGTGAGCGAGAATCAACCTCTTGCAGTGCCCCTTCAACAGATCCAAGGGCAAAACCTCTCCCATAGAAAATGGCCAATTTTGGGGGTTTTGAGGTCAAAACCTGCAAAAATGGAGGAGCCATGGGGAAGAAGGGTGGGTGTAGCTATATTTAAAGACCAGGCTTAACCGAGGCGGGCACTATAAGAAAACCGCCTCGGTTAATCGCCTATTAACTAAGGCGGTTGTGTTGTAACAAACGCCTCGGTTAATCTATTAAACGAGGTTGTTGCCCCAACCCAACCACCTCAGTTAATGTATTAACCGAGGCGGTTTGCTTACATTGCCCGCCATGGTTAATGCTTAACGGAGCCGGTTGTTGGGCCAGCTGCCCTGCCTCAAATAACCAAGGCTGGCAACCGGCCCAACCGCCTCGGAGCCAGTTTTGAAAATGCCTCAATTAAGATTTTGTGTAGTAGTGGAAGCTCCGCATCACCACATCTAATGGATAAAATGTTGCTCTTCTATAGGTTGGTTTTAAGCCCTAAAGTGTCACCAAACAGATTGACAATTCCCATTGTTATATTAATGTCACTTGCTTCCGGGCGAAGGAACTACACCACATCGTTAGCAAAAAGAGAAAACCTATGTTCTCATGCTCATCTTCAAAGAGGTTATAGGAGTCCTTCATTGGCTACCTTAGAAAACATGTGTCCCAACACGTCCATAATGAGGATAAACAACATAGGAGATAAAGGATCTCCCTAATGTAAACCATGTCGATGAACTATAGAGTCATCAGGAATCCCATTTAATAAAACATGTGTGTAAGAAGATGCTAAAAGACCACTGACCACATCTCTCCAAACTGGCCCAAAACCTAAATGTTTCTGCATGTCAAGGAGAAAATGTCAAGAAACCAAGTCAAAGCCTTTAGAAATGTCTAATATGAGGAGAATTTGTGGCTGTTTTTGCTAGTGGAGCAACCTTGTTGTTTGCTAAACCAACATGAAGTTATCTTGAATAAACTGACCTTTTATGAAGGCGCTTCAGTTGGGTGACACCAATTGTTGTAGCCGGTTTGCAAGATGATTGGTCGGCCAACATTTTAGTGATTAACTAGCAAAACTATGGACTAAGCTTATAGGTCGAAAATCCTTTGGCCGATCCATTGAGTTGACCTTAGGGAGTAAGGTGATGTAGGTTGTATTGAGAACCCCAAAATTGACAAATTTTCTGCTCCAGATTGCCAAGGCCACAGCCATGATGTCATCCCTTATGATTGGCCAACTAGACTTGTAAAAGCAACCCATGAAGACATATGGTCCTAGTGCTTTATCTGAAGGCAACTGCTCAATAGTTCTCCAAGCTTCTTTTACAATGAAAGGGACGTCAAGATCAGCTAGACCATGAGCACTCAACCCAAGTTTAGCAAGGTTTGTAGAAATGTCCCTGTCCACACTTATGCCTAGCAAGTTGTCTTAAAAATCATCAATAATATTAGTTTAGGAAGGGATAAGCACACATGTAAACTTTGAACATGTTTGGCCAAAGGAACTTGGTCACCCAACCTAGGAAGGGTTGGTCAACTTACCTCCTATGAAAAATGTGACAAACTTTACATGATCATGACATACATCCCCCAAGGGAAAGGTGTTCAATATTTTAGCTCTTTTGGTTATGCTTCAAGAAGAAGATGTGCAAAGGCCATCAACAAAGATAAAGAAGAAAACATGTTGCATTAACCATGTTGGATCAAGTAATGTTTTAACTCAACCATGTTTAATTCTTTATAAGTGCAATGCAAATTCAACGGAAGCTTTTTAATGTTGACCATTTACCTTGAGATATTACCTTTGTCATTGGAGCATGATGGCACCATGTGACAAAGATTCTTTGACTTGTGATGGTCTTTCCCATTTTCTTGAAGTTTTCCATCCTCACATCTTGAATTGATCACCAACGTCTTGTCTCCTGGCTTGAACTCCATTCTTATCCTTTTTGCCATGCCATATTTTTGTTATTTCTTTGTGGATGTTGGCATTGTGTTCAGACCTTTCACTCCATTCATCCAATCTAAGTGTTGACATTGTCATTTCATTTCTACAAAAAGATTAGTGGACAACTATTGACACCAGACGTGGCAAACGACTAAACCACAAGCGTATGGTTGTCAATGTAGCCTTTACTAGGAGTATTCCAGGTATCAATTTCCATGGAGAACATGAAGTGAACTAATAAAGGATCAAGATCGTCCAATGATGATACAAAGAGTTTATGATACAAGGAGTATTCTAGGTGTCATTGTAGCCTTCACCACGAGTAATGAGGGTATGTGGAGTTCAAGGAAGTGTTGTATGAGTTAAGGCTCATCTTTAGTTGCTCCAGCCACCAAAGTGCTTAGTGTTTTATTCGGTGATTAGCGTAGGTGCTTTGTGAAGTGCTTAGGTTAGTTAGACCACCACTTTAGCGCTTGATCTAGGTTTACGTATAGTGTTTAATGATGTTTGCATACCTCTTACCACTTGGTGCTTGTGTGCACCATTGTTGGACATCGGAGGGGCTTGTAGTCTTGTGAGACCACACCAACCGCATTTGTGGTGTGGCCGCCAGTGTGTACCGGAGGGAACGATGCCCGCGGTGATTTGGTTGGAAGCTCGATAGTGAAGATGGCGAAGAGCTGTCTGAGAAGGGCCATCTCGGAGATCCACTTAAGCATGGGGATAGCTCGGGGGCTATCTATGGAGTTACCCAACCGGGAACTTGGCTACATCCTTGTTGCGAGGGGATCTGATGGGGACTAGGGGGAAGCAAGGAGCTTCTCGATACCTCGATAAAAATACCAACGTCATCGAATAGGAGTTTGCATCATCTCTATTGCCCTTTACCTTCTGCACTTACTTTATGTACTTAGGTTGTGTGCTTAATATTCCTAGCTTAGTTTGATAGGCTAGTGATAGGATTAGAACTAGTGGCAGATTCAGCCAAAAATGTGAGGTAGGGCGAACCGTCATATACGTACACCAAAATTCATCCAAATTTCGATCTAGCCATGTATGTATACCATATTTATTTTGGAACATCACATAACAATTATATTCACCGATATTTCGGTCTTGCCTTTCTATATGTAATTCAAGATGTAATATTTTTTGTGTTCCCATAGGTTAATTTGATTCAACTTGAAATAGTAGTCACAAATCATGTATTCATGCTTGTATCATTTTCATGGATAAGTTTCAAGAGAAACAAACAATATGCAGTACCTAAAATCCAGCTAAAATACCAAACTAATAAGAAATATTATACATCAGTTTGTAGTCCACACCAACAAGAAATGCTCCTCTCAATATATCTCACAAATTCACCATCACGGAAGGTAAGTGTACTAACCGGCAAATAGAGGGAATCCGTCTAGGCCATTGGGCCTGGCTTGGCCAGATGGCCCATTCACACGTGGCATCGCCACCCTCCACCCAGAGCTCGTAGCTTGGGATGTCGCCGCACTACTACAACAGAGATTTTTAGGGCCGGCTGGCTACAAATGCCAGATTTGTAGGGGCGGTTGGCCAGCCGCCCTAATTTAGGGAGGCGCCCACCGGTTAGCCATAGGTCGTGCATTTTTTCGTGTAAAATTGTGTGCTATGCGGCTGCCGAAATTCGAACCCATGACCTCAGGCTCACATGTTCTCTCCTCTAACCACTCCACTCAATACTCACTTGTGTCTATATTGTATTTTGGTTCCCCATATATTATCCTAAACCGAGCATAAATTGATTGTTTGAGGCCCTCAACGAAATCAAATGAAAAAGTTGTCAACTACAAAGTTTTCTAACTTTTTGAGATCTACAACTTTCATTTTAATAGTTTCTCCATCCGAGCTCGTTTACAAAATTTCAATTTAAAATTTGAGAAATTCAAACGTAGTTTTCCATGACAAGATGATTTCCAATGAAAATGTTGTCCACTACAAAGTTTCATAACTTTTTGAGATCTACAACTTCCGTTTTTATTGTTTGTCCATCCGAGGTCGTTTAAAATATTTAAATTTCAAATTTTTTGAAAATTCAAACGTAGTTTTTCTTAAAAAGATGATTTCAAATCAAAAAGTTGTCAACTACAAACTTTTAGAACATTTTGGGATCTATAACTTTTATTTTGGTAGTTTCTTCATCTGAGATCGTTTATATAATTTGAGAAATTCAAACGAAGTTTTCCTTGACAGGATGATTTCAAATCAAAAAATTATCAACTACATTTTGAAGCAGTAAATGATTTCAAATGAAAAAATTGTAAACAACAAAGTTTCATAACTTTTCGAGATCTACAACTTTTATTTTGGTCATTTCTCCATCCAAGGTCGTTTGAAAAAATTCAAATTTTAGTGCTTAATTTTTATTATTCGGCGTCTACGCCCCTACAAATCCGATTTGTAGGGCTGGTGGTGTTATGAGCCACCCCTATAAATGTCCTGATTTATAATGATGGCTCTATATCCAGCCGCTCCTACAAATGGATTTATAGGGGCGGCTCATTTGGCCACCATTTGTAGGGACGACTCAATATAGAGCTACCCCTAAAAAAGAGGTGTTGCTACAAATCAGTTTTTGTAGTAGTGTCGGCTAGGGGAGGGGAGGTAGAAGCCAAGAAGGTACTCGCCGGAGGGGTGCCCTACCTCGCCCTATATAGCTGGATTCACCTCAGGTTGGAACCTAGGTTGCATAACTCTTTTGTATTAGAGATAACGACACACCTAACAAAACCTTAGTTGCACATCTAAATAGATTAACTCGTGCATAGGTTTTGACTAGGCTGTTTTAGAGGCCTTAGTTTTAGAAGTAGATTTTAAGTTGCCTAATTCACTCCTCATCTTAGGCGTCACGGTCGCTACAGGTACCGTGTCTTACATACTGAAAATACTCATATGCCATATACGTCCTCAAATCGATTCAAAAGGTCTGATGAACTTATGGATGAGACTCCTCAAACTTTGGCCTCTGTAACTTAGTCACTGGCACATGGGCCTGATTGTAATTAGTCTGAGCTGCCATTCAGCCTATTTGCTTGTTGATTTCAATCAGAACTTATCAGCTATGGTATAATGTTTTTCTCTCACAACAAGTCAGCAACAGCCGACCTTATCGGTCCATAAATTAACCAGCAATCAGGCTGATTGACTCAAAGTCAGGAGGCCAAAGTCGAAGGATCTGCTTCCGAATGTGTGACGGGACACATTCTTAAGGGACGAAAAAAATATAATAGTCAAGTCGAAATAGGTTAACTGTAATGGCACTTCTTAAATCTGAAAAATAGTAATGGCACCCATCGAATAACAACCCCTATAAATGACCATTGTGAGATGGAGTATCAGCATCCAGTAGCACCTGCCTCCTTTGTTTCTCGATCCATCCTCGGCGCGCTCGGTGCATTCAGTCATTTCACTCACATACCACTATCCCCGCCCAAGCTCGTCCAAGCAATCCATGGACTGCGGTGGCAGAAGTGGTGGCCGGCGGCTAAAGGACCGCCTCACCCAGCTGCTCCTCCGCCCGGCCAACACGTTCCTCCGCTCCCCATGCAGCTCATCCTCGTCCACCTCCACGGTTTTCACAGCCACAGCCGCCGCCGCCACAACGATATCTATCTCTTCCACTTCCAGTTCCACCACCGCAGCCAACTACACCAGTGCCGCCCCCCTTTCCCGCTCCGAGCCTTTCTCAGCCGCTCTCGGCCGCCTCCGCCGCCCTCCTCACGAGACCGAGAGCATGCGCAGCAACAAGGAGCAGAGGAACACCTCCTCCCGCCACAGCGGTCGGCGGCACTTCAACAACGCCGTCGACAAAGGCGGCGTCCGGACGCTCTCGTCCAACCCCTACGGCTTCACCTCTTCTGGCGAGGAAGACGATGACACCGACGGTTACGGCGACGACGACGACACAGAGACTTTCTTGTCCTCAAGAAGCCTAATTTCCTCCGACTCCTCTGGCTTCTACGCGTACAGGAAGCTGCTGCAGCCGCCGTCCAAGAACAAGAGTCACCTCCGCCGCCAGAGGAGGCGGCGGCGTTGCTGTCGGCAGCCATCGGCAAGCTGCTTAGAGACGTGCGGCGCTGGCGCCGTGAGGGAGCCGGGGTTCCGTCCTCTGGTGGCCATGGAAACAGCGACGGCCACCGCTGCGGCGGTGGAGCAGGTACGGAAGGGGCTGGCGGTGGTGAAGCGGTCACGGGACCCATACGGCGACTTCCGGGAGTCGATGGTGGAGATGATCATGGAGCGTCAGGTGTTCGGCGCGGCGGAGCTGGAGCGGCTGCTGCGGTCGTACCTGTCGCTCAACGCGCCGCGATTCCACGCTGTCATCCTCCAGGCGTTCTCCGACGTCTGGGTCGTCCTCCACGGCGGCTAGCCGGCCGCTAGCCTAATGCTGGCCATCGGCGTTGTGGGATCTAGCTGCTTAGCTTGTGCATGCGCTGATGCACCTGAACGTAGTTGCAAAGTACTGTATGCTTGTTGATGTGCATGAGACGGTAGCTGTACTTTATTTGTGAGCCTAGCAAGCTGGATATACTAGTTACCTTTCATGCATGCAGTTCTCCTGTTTATCGTGGAAGTTTGGTCTAATGGCTGGACAGGATTACCTTATTTAAAACATGAGCATAGCTTAGATATGACAGTTTCAATACGTAAGGTGGCAGCAGTGCTGCCCCAAGGTGCACCAACATTTGAACATGGTACGGTAGTAGCTAGAGTTCCCCATGACCTTGGACCTTGGTACGGTAGCCATTTCTGGCCACATTCCATTTTTTCCCCATATGCAGGATTTACAAGTTCTGTCAATACTATGGTCCTATTTGGATGAGCTAGAACTAGTTACTAGTTTAGCTAAAAATTAACTCAAATTAGTTAAGATTGGCTAGCTAGTTGGCTAATAACCAGTGACTAGTGAAGACTAGTCAAAAACTTAGCCCTCTTATTTGGATGTACTAGAGCTAATTTTTAGCTAACTAGTGATTAGCCTTTATATCCAATAGGTCCTATATTATATTAGAACTGTTTTGTTGCGAGTTGTGACAGTGTCTTTGGCACTCCTGATTCACGAATTGAATTGCAAAAGGTCAGGTCCGTTGGCACCATTTTAACAAAGCTTGATTCGGAAATAATACTATCTCCATATAAAAAGAAAAACACTAGCATAAGTTAAACTACCTCAAGTTTAGCTAAAATTATATAAAAAAATATGTAAATACTTATAATGCCAAAGAAATATAATTAGATTCACCATGTAATTAATATGAATTTTATAATATATTTATGTGGAAACATAAATATTGATAACATCTTCTATATATATTCTCGAATTTAAAATATTTTCACTTAGAATAAAAGTCGAGTTACTTTCTTTTACCCACAAAAACAGTACTACCTACTGCATACTCCCTGTGTCCCAAAATAGAAGTCATTCTCGCTTTCCGAGAAGTCTACTTCTTTTAACTTTGACCAATTATATATATATAAAAAATATTAATATTTATAGTACATAATTAGTATCATTAGATAGATCGTTGAATATATTTTCATAATAAACTTATTTGAAGATACAAATATTACACGTATTTTCTAGAAATCTAGTAAAAGTTGAGAAGGTTTAACCCATACGCATCCCATAACGTTTTCTTTTTTCGATAGAGGGAGTAGTATATTTGATTTTTTAGATTCTATAAATGACGCCAGTGAACACAAAACAGAGAGAGAGCAAGTGGATGGATCGAATTTGAAGCTTGAATACTTCCAAAGTTCCAAGGTGCACAGAGTTTCAGCTAGGAGCCAGAGCTTCCATTCCGTTGGATTTGAGCCAATCTGGCTCTTCATTCCAAGCCTAGGCATCAGGTCCCTGTCACATCAAACGAGACATAAATGAGGCCTCCCAGTTTGGTGCCTGCTCCTTTCCAACTGTGTACTAGTACACTACATGCCGCCAAAAGCAGTGCCAACCTACTGGCTACAGCCAGATTTGCGTTCAAAAAGACTGTTCGCTCCTTGGTTTAGTCAACCTCTCTCACAAAATTAACCAGCGAAGCAGGCTGTAAATTCAAAACGTGTTCGTTTTGAAGGGTAATGGACGTCGCACATTCTCTTTCGTGACAGTCCATTTTGATATTCTCTCAAATCTCGATTAATAAGAGGTGGTTATATCCACACATATGGACCATTTGGTCTGTGTGTGCGCCCGTGTGGGACTTTCTGATTCAGGACCTGCACCTACCTTGTCGCATGCATGCGTGTACTAGTGTATAGTAGTTGTATAACTTTTTTTTCCGAGAAAGTAGACAATTTCAAGATTAAAACTAGAGTATAAAGCATGACGATCTCAATACTAACATAAACAGTCTAACGTACTAGTTAAACCGAACAGCATGAACAGCAACATAGCGAATGGCATCATAAAGGCATACTGTAATAAAAGATTGGATCACGGAGTCGTCATGAGAGGTAGAGGAATGTTCGCCCTATTCGCTTGGCTTATAAGTCGTACTTTTTCAGCCAACGAAAAGTATTTTTCTCTTACAGTAAATCAGTCAACGGTACTTTCAGTCATGGCTTATCAACCAAGCGAACAGGACAATTGTCGTTGATGATGTGAAGAATCTGCTAGAGGCACGAACAACATCCTGATGACGTAGCCTTTGGAAGAAGAGCCGTCATGACGTAGCCTTTGAAAGACGAGCCGTCGGGGGAGGTATGGAGCACTCACGCGGAAGCGCTTTCCAAAAACTTTAGTCATCTCCTGGTGCATGATCGCAAGGACGAGGGTTCCGAAGACATGTGAAGATAAATTATCTTTAAGTTCTTATATCAATTGAAAACGATATCATTAATCAATCCATAATTTTTATTGATCGTCCAAATCACCATCTTAATATTTGTATTACCAATGGAACCATCCACGTCGTCACTTGAATCACCCAAATAGTGAAATAGCGGCCTAACACCAGCACCAGCAACAGTGAATCACCTACAGATCCACCCATTGTAGCAAATTCGAAAGATGATGTCATATTAATTATGGGTCATGCCTAGCCGTACATCACGAGTACAATAGCCGTGACACATGCTGAAAGGTCCTGTCAGTGGCAGCTTTGGATTTTTTTTTAAGTGCATGGTTGCTATCATGCATGGCGCAATGATCATTTGCGTAAATGGATTCAAATGATTTCTTCCGTGCCATATTACTATGGATGAAAACGGTACGGATATTTATTCGATCGTCCGTTCGACCGAACAAATATGAACACTTATCTGGATAGTTACTCGGATATCCGGGTTTTTTTTCGGATACGGATACTAAAACGGATATCTTAGACGGATATCAAATACGGATATAATATCATCGATATCCGGCGGATATCGGATAATCCGGATAAGTATCGGATATATCCGGATATTTAAAAACGGATATTATCTGGATATTTATTCAAAATTTAAAAATCACAAATTTGAACCATCCAAACTATCTCAAATGGAAAGTTGACCAAAACAACAATTGTAGATCTTGATGAGTTGAACAAACTTGGTATTCAAAACTTTTCAATTTGAAGTCATTTAGAGTTCATACTACTAGAGTCAAAGTGTTGTTTTTTCATTTGACCAAATTTGACTTGGTCAAACTTGCTCAAATGAGACACTAAATGACCTCAGATGAAAAAACTCTGAATACCAAGTTTGATCATCTCAGCAAGATCTACAATTGTTACATAGCTCATTTTCCCATTTGAGAAAGTTTTATCAAACACTAGTCATAAATTCTTGAATCTCATATATAGACTTTACGAAACTATGTCACGCACTTGTGAAATTTGAACTATATTTTGTTCAAACTTTCTCAAATAAAAAAAAAATAGCCTATATAAGGATTGTATATCTTGATGAGATGAACAAATTTGGTATTCAAAACTTTTCAATTTGAGACAATCTAGGGTTCAGAAAACTAGTTTGTAAACGTCGAAATTTAAAAATCACAAATTTGAACCGTCCAAACTATCTCAAATGGAAAGTTGACCAAAACAAAAATTGTAGATCTTGATGAGTTGAACAAACTTGGTATTCAAAACTTTTCAATTTGAAGTCATTTAGAGTTCATAATACTAGAGTCAAAGTGTTGTTTTTTCATTTGACCAAATTTGACTTGGTCAAACTTGCTCAAATGAGACACTAAATGACCTCAGATGAAAAAACTCTGAATACCAAGTTTGATCATCTCAGCAAGATATACAATTGTTATATAGCTCATTTTCCCATTTGAGAAAGTTTTATCAAACACTAGTCACAAATTCTTGAATCTCATATAGACTTTTTGAAACTATGTCACACACTTGTGAAATTTGAACTACATTTTGTTTAAACTTTCTCAAATGAAAAAATAGCCTATATAAGGATTGTAGATCTTGATGAGCTGAACAAACTTGGTATTCAAAACTTTTCAATTTGAGACAATTTAGGGTTCCGAAAACTAGTTTGTAAGCATCGAAATTTAAAAATCACAAATTTGAACCGTCCAAACTATCTCAAATGGAAAGTTGACCAAAACAAGAATTGTAGATCTTGATGAGTTGAACAAATTTGGTATTCAAAACTTTTCAATTTGAAGTCATTTAGAGTTCATAATACTAGAGTCAAAGTGTTGTTTTTTCATTTGACCAAATTTGACTTGGTCAAACTTGCTCAAATGAGACACTAAATGACCTCAGATGAAAAAACTCTGAATACCAAGTTTGATCATCTCAGCAAGATATACAATTGTTACATAGCTCATTTTCCCATTTGAGAAAGTTTTATCAAACACTAGTCACAAATTCTTAAATCTCATACAGACTTTCTAAAACTATGTCACACACTTGTGAAATTTGAACTACATTTTGTTCAAACTTTCTCAAAATGAAAAAAATGGCCTATATAAGGATTGTAGATCTTGAATCCATGACCATGACTCCATGAGACCCATGAAGCAATGTGCTTGGCTATTTCTACTCATCTTGCGAAGATTGGTGTTTATATGATGTTTGATGTATGATGTATCGTATCTTTATCTTATTTGTTGCTTTACTCTTTAGTCTTTCGGCTTAATCTAGATGGATTATGGACTCATAGAGTGGTGTAATGGTTTTTGCATGCGTATGATATATATATATATATCTTGCTTTTACTCAATATCCGAATAGATATTTGTATCAGACCTTCTCCGAATCCGATTCATACCGTATTCGATACTCATTATTCGTATCCGTAATCGAAGTCAATCCATATTCGTATATGTATCCGAGCGCTATCCGTGTCCGAATCCGAATCCGAACAGAAATATAAAAACAAATATAATATGAGTGATATCCGTTCGTATCCGATCCGTTTTCATCCCTACATATTACAGCAAGCTCCAAGCTCAATAATAAAAATAAATTTATTTATAAATCAAGTAGCAAGAAGCCAAGCTATATAATAATTAACTTCTATTTATCTTTAAAGGTTTTATTATTATTATGTCATAGTACGTTTCACATTATCTTTCCTATTTATCCTCACACCCACTTTTTATGTGAGCCCACCACTACATAGTCTTCTGTGTTCAAATTGTTGCTTACATGAGAATCAAGTTAACCTCTTTTTAATCTCTTCTCTCCTTTACATCAGCAAAAATATTGACTAGCTTAGGCTTTGTTTGGATCCCTCCAATTTATTAGAATCTGGTTTTTGAAAATTAGGTAGGATCCAAACAGGCTAGTTTTTGTCCAGTTTCTTGTGTCAGATTTTGTTAGATTCTTAAAAATCAAGAAGCTGTTGATACCCATCTTTTATCAGTTTCTTGTGACATGTGATCAATAAATGTAGCAGATTCTTAAAAACTAGGGATCTAAACACCCACAACCAGCTTTTGCTCGGAATCCAGATTTTAGAAACTAGAGGCAAAAACTGGTTTTTAAGAATCCGTAACTCATCCAAAGAAGCCCTTAGCTATGAGACAGTTCTTGTGGTGCTTTTTCTTAGCCAAACTAATTTGTGCATGCAAGTAATTCCTTACACGCAACTAATTTTATTTTGCTCATTTTCCTTGGGTTTATCCCCGTTATGCAAATTTTTCATAGAGTGGTGAAAAGATTCATTTATGTCCTCAATAATAATCTATATTATTGGCAGTGTTGCATTTCTGGGGTGGTTCTAGCCCATCTGCCTAAGCCTTGCCATGGTCTAGAATCCTATGTTACATAAGGTTTCATGAACAAATTAGTACATAAAGCTAATAAAAAACTATTATGTTTACTCTCTTATTATGCTCATTTCCTAACAAAATACTCGTTTTGATACTTTTAAAAAATACTCATTTTGATACTCTATAATATGGATTTGGCTGTGATAAATTTACCAATTAATCTTATTTATTTATATCCTTTGCATCTTACTTATCTAGGGTTTTAATATTTATTTTGTAAATCTTTAGCTTAAGTTCTCTTGGAGCATGTTTTCTGTTACGTCATGTATTTAGTTGTTTCCATTTTGGTTTTCAACTCTAGATCTTACTATGTTCTAATTTTGTAATCCATGTATTAAGTTTAAATTCTAGTGTTTATTTTATATTTATTCAAAAAATTTCTTCTATATAACATTAAAAATGGATTCTAGGTCATAGAATCTAGCTTTGTTATTGTAATGGCAAAAACAATCGTTTCATTCTAGACTAGGAGCTCAAGATGTTGAATTTCCTATATAAAAAATTATATGTGCAGTTGTATTGTTTTATAAAAATGTACAGAAAGGTTAAAACTAAAGTTATAATGTTTGATTTAAAATGTATAGACTTATCTCAAACAAAACTCACAAAAAATAGTATTGTCATAGAGTATTAATATAATTTAAAGAAAATTGTCAGTGTTATTTATATTTGGTTTGTTAAGGAAACATTTCTGTTTCTTCTTTACGTAATAAGGAAAATTAAGATGATACTCTAAGTGTATGACAAGGATCAATCCAAACTCAGAGCCACATTGTGATTGCCAAATAAAGGATTCATCACCTGAGAAATACATTCACTAATAATAATATTAACGGTCATGCAAAATTTCTATAAGGATGTATTAGGAAATTGAAAATTAATAATTTCTACAAGGAGATGTTAGCGTATTAAAAGTTTATAATTTAGGGTGTCACACTGGAACTCAAAATAATAATAATAATAATAATAATAATAATAATAATATATGCTAAAAGAATCTCTTAACTATTTTTATTGGTAATTCCCAAAAAATAATTATTTTTATTGGTAAAGCTTATAGTTGTAGTAAAAGTAAACAATGAAAGCATGGATATTACTGCTATCTTTGGGGAGTAAAATGATCCGAACAACCTTTTGTTTTGGGGTAAATTTTTTGTCGGTCATCTTACAATATTAGTATTTACTGATGGACATAACTTAATTTATATTTACTAGGAGACATTCTTCATTTGTAGAAATTGGCTCTTAGACATTATGGCTACTAAATAATATTTATGAGTAGATGGAAGAGAGAAGTTAAAAGTGACCAATATGCCCCTCACTATTATATTACAACCCTTAGTAGTTATTTAAAAATTTCATTACTTTTGCCTATGAGGTCAGGTGAAGACGAATTTTATACCAAAATTGTAGATCTCAAGGAGATCTACAACTTCTTAGTTGAAAACTTTTTGATTCAAAACTATTTAGAATAAAAAAGCTAGAAAAAAATAAAATTCAAAATTTTGAATTTTCGAATAACTTTAGATATTGAAATGGTCTATACAAAAGTTGCAGTTATCGATATACAGCCTGTTTGGTTGGCTGGTTCGTATCGTTGTTAGTTTGTTTATGTGAGAGAGAAGTACTGCTGGCTGGTTCATGTAAATAGTATCCTTGTGAGGGGGCTGGCCAGCCAGCCCAGCCACCCAGCCGATCGGTGATAATATATAACTTTCTAGTTAATAGTTTTTATGTTTGGTCATTTAGAGTCTTAAATATTTCTTTTATTTTCTTAGATTCAAAAATTCAAACTTTAAAATTTTCAAATAACTTCGGTACGGAACGTGTCATCCAACCACCTCATCTACCCGCGCATTAACTGCCGCCGGTTGCCAGGCCCAGCCGAACGATAGCTAGCGTCCGCATCAGTCATCACCGCCGTGCGACGACGCGAACTCGATCAAGCCCTCGTTTAGTTCGGCGCGGAATCGGCGCCGTCAGAGTTACTGCAGCCACAGTAGTTACTGTAGCGTTCGTTTGTATTTGGTAATAATTGTCTAAATGTTGACTAATTAGGCTCAAAATGTTCGTCTCGTAAAGTACAACCAAACTGTGCAATTAGTTTTTAATTTCGTCAACATTTAGTACTACATGCATGTACCATAAGTTTAATGTGACGGGGAATCTTTTTTTTTTTTGTATAGTGCCAAATTCTAGAAATTGGGAGAACTAAACAGGCCCCAAGGAGCTTATCGCACATGTAGGTTATGTAGGTTAGGTTAGGTGAAGCAGGGCAGAAGCCTTTCCCAGAAACGTGCCGGCGGGTCAAATTAAAGCCGCGGGCGGGCGAGACTGCATCTAGAACCACGTACCCCGTCCATCCTCGGCCCGGCCGGCCTGCAGCGGCCGGCACCCGGCAGGGCGCTGCGCCACTGCGTTCAGCCGTTCAGCGTCTGCTCGCGTGCATGCTGATCCATAGCATAGCTAGCCTGCTACCCCCTGCTGCACCTGTCGGCATCGCGCCATTGATGCAGCTCTAGCTCAGACCACAGGCCACAGCTTGTCTTGGTCTGGTCGGGTGCAGGTGCGTGTAGGAGGGGGTGCCAGCCCCAGCCGCGCGGGTACGTACTAGATGCACACACAGTGCAGGGCAGCCAGTAGCAGGGTCCAAGGCCAAAGTGCAGCTTCGAGTCCATTATGGAGTAATAATGCTAGCTACCACTAGCTCTCTAGTAATGCTAGCTCTCTGATCAGTGATCAGTTGTGACAGACTGAGAGCGGAGCCGACCGGGTGGCCGGCGGTGCACGGCTACATACGCATACAGGGAGCTGACGGCCGGCGTATATGCAGGAACGGGCCACACGCGGCCGACATTTTATTTGCATGCCCGGCGTGCACGGGCAGTGATGCACTGCATGCGTGGTGGCATGCCTACCTAGAAGGGTGGCCGGGTGGTCCTATCCTATCCGAGGGATAGCCAAGTACTAAAATCCATCTGTGTAGGCTTGGATAAGTGTGCATGGTTTGGCGCCACAGATGAACAAAAAGAGTTTAAAGGTTTGCACAGCTGTATCACAGTGGCCCACCGGGTAACAAACGAACTTACTCAAGGTCACGTGCTTTCCTACACCCCTATTCGGGAGGCCGTATCGTATCGTGGATTATTTACTGCTAGCTGGTTTGGTGTGAGAGAAAAAAACAAGCGAAATTTACGATCTCACGAGCAAGCAAACAGGCGTGTCTTGTGATTGGATCTTGGCCTCAAAAGCAAAATTTTACTTTCTCAGTCACAAACATCAACCGCTAATGAGTGGGCCACGAGGGTCAATTAGGGCTCATTTAGTGCGGCTCTCCCACTGGCTTCTTCATCGTCTATGCGTGTGGAGCGGCGAAAGCCGCACCAAACGTTCTCATGACGAGTGGTTCTAGCCGGGAAAACAAGGAGCCGGAACCGTTCTCTTGTGTAGACGCAAATCTGTGAAAATTGGCTCCACGCGAGGGCTCTGGGTCCATCAGTGAAGCAAGTGCTCTAAATCTTATCCAAAACATCAATTCATCCGGCTTACACTCTGCCAAAGCATAAACTTTCACATATATACTGGCAAGCGTGGAATCTCGGCACCACAGAGACTCTATAGGTTATGTGCAGAACCTCCACGCATACTGAGTCAGTTGTTTCTCGAGTGGGAGCATAGGGGTATAAATATCTCTCCCTCTCTTCCTCGACGGTCATCTTCTCCATTATTCTCTCAGCTCAATCTCTCTCCTCCATAGTTGCTCCCAATCACCTTGCATTGATTTCTAGTGATTTCCTTGTGGTGATTGGGCTTGAGAGAGAGAAGGGAAGCTAGAGAAGAAAAGCTTCAACTCAGTTTGAACACTTGATGACACCCTAGCCGGCCCTTGGTGTTTGTTACTCTTGGAGCAAGACTCCTAGCCGCTAGACGTTGTCCATTGAAGCATCCAAGTTTTGTGGATTGCTCCGGGAAGTTTATATTGCCTAGATTTTCTTATTGGAACCTTCAAGCCACTACTTGGTGGATAATTAGAGAAGAGGTGGGAGTTGGAAGAGACTCCAAGCCTTTGTGGCTCTCTCAACAACATGAATGTAGGTAAGCCTGGGTGGCGAGCTGAACTACGGGGTAAATTTTGTGTCATCCTTCATTTATTGTGCTTGTGTTGCTTTTACTTGTGTTTGAATTGAATCTTCCTTTGGACCTGATCTACTTCCTCTACAAGCTCTAAGTGCATCCACTACTTTAGACAGCTTAATACAACCCTCGCGAAGGCTGCTAGTATACAAATCGATTTAAGTTTCTTGCATTCAATTCCGCTAGTTTCGAGCTCTGGCGTGCGGAGGCCCCGCGCATCTAACAGAAACCTCCACATTGTGGAGGTTCGACGATCTACTAATTAGTTTGTATTAGTTGTGATTTTTAGAACTAAACTTATTCAAACCCCTCCTCCCCTCTAGGCCTTGCTACATCCTTTCAGGTTTGGGTGGGATGTAGAGCTCCATTTTGATTCACCTAACTATTATGTGTTAGCTAGAAAAAATAGCTAATAGTTAATTGCTAGTTGGGTGATAGGTAAGACATTAGCTGATTTATTAGCTAAGGATCCAAACAAGATCTCGGCTAATTTTTGGCACCTAGTAATTGTTAGCTGCATGGGACCCAAAAGGCTCATAAGTTGAAAAGGTCTAATGGGTTGGTATGTGTTGGTATTTGTTAACGCAAACAGAGAAATCCGCAAGCGCACGGATATCGTTGTAGCTTTCACCCAGGAGTATTCCAGGGTATCGTATTTATCCTCAGGGAAGCAATGGTTAAAGAAGTTTATAGTTAACCATCATGTATCCACTAACTAGAATTCGACTAAACTAATATGGGGGTAAGTGATAAAGATAGCACTACATGAAAAACGGTTTGCAGCAATGGGGCAAATTTTTTTTAGGGGTGGCTGGTGTTGGAGCCGCCCCTACAGTGGCGTGCTCGGGAGCCCAGACACCAGCCGCCCCTACAAATGGAACAGCAGGGGCGGCTGGTGATACGAGCCGCCCCTACAAATGGGTCTGATTTATAGAGGCGGCTCACTCACCAGCCGCCCCTGATGTTTGTATTTGTAGGGGCGGCTCAATCACCAACCACCCCTATAAATGCCTCTGACTATATATTATAGAGCACAGTCAAAAAAAATTCTCCAGCTTCTCTTCCCCTTCCCTCTCTCTCTCTCCTCTACGCTCTCTCCCCCTCCCGACACGAGCAGTGGCCAGGGTGACGGCGGCTGGCGTGAGCAGGCCAGCGGACGCCGCAGCCGTCCTCCTCTTCCTCCACGCCCCCTCCCCCCTTGCGTCACAGGGGCGCGGCGACGGCTGCTCTCTCGCATCCTCTTTATCCCTCCTCTTGGTGACTGCAGTTCGATCTGTCGACCTGCTTCGTTGTGGCCATCTGCCGTTTCAGCGCCGGGGTGGCCGGATCCGCATGCTCGTCGCCCGGATCTAGTGGTGGCTGGTCCGGGCTCGCCTCCCCTCCGGGCGGCTGTTTCCGCGCGGTGACGACCGGACTGCGGTCCTGCAAGCGCGGTGGCAGCTCGATCCATGCGGTGGCGATCGGATCTGAGGTCCTAGCGGCTGGATCCGTGGGATTGGCGGCCTGAGCTGCGCAGAGGGCGTCCGGGGTGCAGGAGCTGGCTGGTTGGGCCGTTGGGGCTTCTACCTCCTCTTCCCTAGCCCCCTTCTCCTCACGTCCTCTTACTTCAGCCGGCTCCAGAGGTAAGGGGCTTCTACCTACTCTGCGTTCTCGCACAAGCAGATGAGCCGGCCCCAGAGGTAAGGGGATTGCTCTAGTTCCTAGTTCCGACCTGATTTTGGCTGTTCCACCCCGTTCTCATAGTCCGACGAACGCAAGGCGATTATGCATTTGTAAAAAAGCCTGCCCCATCCGTTCCGTTCCTCGGAGTCAGATCTGACGAGTTCCCTGTTGATCTGCATTCCATGGCTCTATTTTCTGTGATATCTGAAGATTCAGGTATTTCTTCGACATTCAGTTAGTGCACATATGTAGCAGATAGTGCACATAGGTTACTGACATTTCTGTTGCTACTATTTGTTCATTAAGAACAATATTTCCATATGATTCAGACCATTTATTACAAAGTGCATATAGTGGTCTGATAGTAGCTCTACATATGTGGATACGTTTGGTTAGCTAGATAAGCGGTAGTATTGTTGTTATTGTACTAGATGACTGATAGCCTCGGCAAATTGTTTAGGAGCAGCTTTTAGATGGTAGGCTTGTTTCTAAGGCAGTGCCTGATATAAGGAGGAGAAAGAGGAAGATCCCAAGCTTGTGACAAGCAAAGCTGATAGAATTGCAGCTATCTGTATAATCTCATTAAATTTCATTAAGTTGGGGCAATGAGTCCATGCAAGTATAGTACTAATAAAGTTGTCCAAGAATTCTTGCTGGTAATCACAAGTAGTATTCATAATGATAAATGCAGCAGGTTGCAAATAAGCAGAATTCTTCCTATGAATATTCTCTCTGTCCATTAATCACAAGTAGTATAGATAATGGCTCTTTTTCCCTACCAAATTCTGATCTGTTTCTTTTTCTTCTTGCAGTTCAGTTCAGTAAGGAGAGCATATAGTTCGAGTGATTAGCATGACACAAGCTACGCAGTTGCATCATCACTTTAGTAAAAAAGCATGCTCGTGGCCCATTAACGTGAGGTTCTGAGTTTGGTCTTTGTTATTATGCATGGATTTAGTAATGTTTGCTTACGACCTTATAAGTAGATTGCCACATGAGCTCCCACACTATTGAATCTGGGACTCAATTTTCAAATCCTATACAGTGTCATGCTTTGGAAAATTGTAGGTATTGCTGTTCGGTTGACATGCAAGCACGTCTTGCAGGTTTACCATTGCATCTAAATTGCTTTATTTTTAGAATAGCCATTGGAATGGGGATTATCTAGAATAAAATAATATTTTCTCAACCTTGCATTTAGTTACTGCATTGATAAGTAAAGTCTTATTTTTGTGACTGTAATCATGTCTCTCACCATTTCAGGAAGGAGGCGGCCTATGTTCCTCTGTCTCTGTACAAGCAGCAGGTAAGATAACATTGACTCCAACTAAATATTTGTGTTCAGTAACTTGGATGCGGGAACACTTCTGGAAAGTATGTTCTTCCTACCTGTTTTTCTCAATGTGCTTTATTGTTGTGTGTGTACAATATTCCTAGTTTGGATTTCAACAACCATGTGAATCTTGTATGAATGGTACTGTGCAGAAAATGTCCGTTAGTAGGGCTATAAATGATATGCTAGTTGAAGCTATAGTTTCTTTTCTAATCTGTTGATTGTTGCTGTTAACCAAGTGCAATAACTTTCTTGAACTTCGACTAAATGATATGCCTTACTGTGATTTTGAATGTGCTCAACGTGCTCTCAGGACCTAGAGACCCGAATCGGAAGAGCAGGCCAGCGACGACAAGTTCCCCATAGCACAACTTGTGCAACGCCCAAGTATTATTCTCTTATGCATAGTTGCTATTATTTTCTCAAATATTGCACAAGTTCATATTCCAGCGATGATGATGATGATACTACCTTTTCTTGTTGCATAAAGCGTCAAAATGCAGTGGGGTGTTTGTCTTCCCTGGCCCTTGCTCCAAATTATTGTTTGGATATGAGAATTTGAGAATAAGTCACTTGATAAAAATAGAGCCTGCATCAGTGATGATCTCAATACCGTCATAATATTTTGATCCCACAAGATCAAGTGGATGGCATATCTATGCCATGTGTATTTCATTCTAAAATAGTGAAATTAAGCGTTGCTAAGCAGTTAGCAGGTTGGGGCTTGCTATTCGGGGATTGCATATTTATTTTATATAAGTAGTATCATGCCAATTCAGGATAAGCCTACTCCTAATTCCTGAACAAACATTCTTTGATTAATATATGGTATGTATATGATTAGGTTATTCAGGACTACATTCTTTGTTCAAGCAGGAAGGCGATGCTTCAACAAGTTCTTGTGCAGAGCTAACAGTTAGCAAGGAGCAAGGCTTCTTTAATGTATCGTGTCTCCCCACCGAGCTGAGGTGCTCCTGTCTCCCCACCAAGCCCGTTTACCTGCATACTGATTGATGATGTGTTTTATAATTAATTTTCTTTCAATTCTATTTTACTCCACAAATTGCTTGTGCATGTAATATTGAATGGGTGTTCTGATAATTAAAGTTAAATGAACTTTCTGATTGTATTTAAATTATATCCATGAGAGTATTATATTAACTTGGGTACCATGAAGATCTACTTAGGTATTTGGTTTTTTCTGTCATTGTGTATTGGACTGTCGGCTGAAGCATGTACTTGAGTCACTTTGCAAGTATAGGTACCATGAATTTGAATTGTAAATTTAATTTTTTTGGTGGAAAAATGATTTGTAGGGGCAGCTACAGTACCAACCGCCCATACAAATGCATGATTTGTAGAGACCCTTGCGTAGGGGCGGCTAGCCGAAATGCCCCTACAAATGCACTGTAGCCGCCCCTGGAAATGATATTTGACGTAGTGTAGGAGTTTTGTATAAGGAGAACTCCATGATAAGATAGTAAAGTAGACAAGCTAGACTGGGAGGACAACGGGTGAGTTTAAGGTTCCTTTATTCTTCTCTAACTATGGTTCTATTCTAGTTCAGACCAAAGGGAATAACTAAACATGGGTAAGACACAGCGATGACACCATAACACTTTGGGACATCAGAACACTAGCGGCGGACATGAATGAGAAGGGGGCTAGGAAGCTCCAACTACGGTCCTGCAAACACCAACCCAAAAGTGCTAGAATACGTCGGCTGTCAGGGCTATCACCACCTAGGGCTATCACAGCTATCCGTGGGGTTGGGTGCCATCTCAGGTACCCTATTGGCTAGACACCATGTCTAGCCTACAGATTACTACTCTAGTCATGATCTATAACTAGAGCATAGGATGCGGGCGGAGATCCCATGCTAAGGTGTAAAACCTCTATACTAACCACGCTTAGCTAACCAACTAAGGAATGAACTAGATAACCATGATAAACAATTCAAGTAATTAGAGAAGATAAATATATGAAATATTTGAGTCTTACAAATGAAAGATACAAAGGCATATCAGACCTCCGAGGACTCCTCCGGAACCCGAGCACTCTCCCTAACTCCCAACAAGGCTAATCTTATTCTACATCTTGAAAAATAGAGTGGAGCTCTTCCTTGTGGTCTGTTCAAATGAGGAGGGGCTGTCCTCCTTTTATAGGTTGAGAGGAGGAATATGGGCCACTCAATGTGCCATGTTAGCAATCCGTGTGCTTCTTCACCATGGCCCTTGGATCAAACCGTCATAAGATCAATGGTGGAGATAGAGTGGAGTTGTGCTTCTTTGCATGCCTCTATGGATTGAGGCGGTGGAGCAAGGGGAGGTTGGTTTGGCGCCAGACATGCATGCTAGTGCTTCTTCTCCCTGATCCTGTACGTCCATTTTCTGTGTGTGGGCTGCATGGGAGCAGCCGAGACCAGCTGCATGCTGCCCATTTTGTGTGGACTTGGTGATTGCAGCTTGTGAAATTAATATCTTTTTAGTCTTAACTCTAAATATAGCAAATGATATATCCGTTTCAATCGTCTCGATGAGCTCTTAACACTGGAGCGTTCCAAATCTTTGTTTGAGACTATTTTGCTATGAAAGAAAATTCAAACTTCTTTTGTTCCTGATTTTTGCCAAACTATGTATGTACTATTTAATATCTTTTGATGCACATTTTGGCATATCCTGCAAAATAAGTCTAGAGAACCAAAATTCGTGGAACTTGTTAGATAAAAGACATATCTTGCTCAAGTATATTTTATTTGTTGTCATTTAAATATACTTGGACGGGCAAAATATTTGAGTTAACGACCGCCAACAAGCTCCCCCACACTTGTTCTTTGCTCGTCCTCGAGCAAAGGTAAATGTAACTATGAAGTATGACTTCAAAAGATATAATGCTAGAATAAAAGATATTCTATGTCATTCCTCATACTTGTGGATTTTTGAAGTGTCTACCATGTCGCCTTGGATGGTTGAAAAGTGGAACGGCTATGACATTAAGTCATCACTACCTCCCTATGGAGCATTCTAGGAGTTTTTTTATAACTTTTTGCAATTAAAAATATAGCTCATACTTCTCCTCAAATGGTACTCTAAATTTGCTCAATGGTGTATATATCCTTACCAAAGGCTTTTGAATTTGCCTTCTTTTTCATCCTACTTTTAATAAACCTTTGTGGATCTCTAGGTAGGATAAGGGTAAGGCATACTTGCATTTCATTTATTGCTAAGTCAAACAATGGATCCATTGGAGAAAAATATCATACTCTTAGATCAAGATGTGCATGTGTGTGAAAATGTGGTGGTCATTATTACTCCTTAGTATGGCACGATTCTTTCTCCATCTTTATTTGAGAGCATGGCTATTTTCTCTCTTTCTTTTAACTATGGACCTTCATGTGTCCACATTTTTTTCTTTTTTACTGTGGACCTTCATGTGTCCACATTTTTTTTGTTTTCAACTATGGACCTTCATGTGTCCACTTTTTTTTTCTTTTCAATACTTTTTCATAGCCCATGCCTCATTTGCAAGAATTATGATGAAAGATCATGTTTGAACACATGGAGTATTTATTTGGTGGAAATGGAAATGCATGTTTTGCTTACTTCTAGTGTAGAAGCATAGCATTTATTTAGTGGAGTGTACGTGATCTTGATTTTAGGAGCATGATAAATTTCTCAACATGGGTCAACAAAGTTTGACAAAGCTCAATACAAAAACAAGCAGCATATATGGAAGGTTTTTTTCTATCATAAATCATATTTGGCCTTGGTAGGAGATTTCACCAATGAGGAGAAGTAAGGCTATCAATTTGATGTTTTATCAAAATAGAAATCTCCAAGAGCTTACATAGAAAAGATAGGATTTCTTTAGTCTTTGCCATTTCTTAGCTCACAACTTAGTTGACATGTTTTCCTAATAAAGATGTATCCACAAGTAACAAGTATATGAACTAGGAATAAAGTTTATGCTAGCCAACCTTTATAAAGCCAAGTTCATAGTTTGGCAAGATTTTATTTCATATTGTAAGTTTGATTGACATGTGTGGCATTTTTTAAACACAATCAAACATATAGGAGCAAAACATGGGTGAGAAAATGGAGTGCAAACTAGCGTGACCGAGAGAAAGTATGGTAGGGTCAGGTCCCCCACACTTGGACTTTTGTGTCATTCAACACTAAAAGCCAAGTGTGAATGTTGGAGCATCTCCTTCGTGTGTATTGCAGCACCCATGTTCTTTAGACATTGTTCATCCTTCATTCCTGTAATTGTTAGTGACCAAGAATACTCGAAGAGAACTTGTCTAGCACCAAGATTTTTAGTTTATTGTGGGAGAAAGGGAGGTCATAGCCTTATTCTTAAAAAAAGTTAAAACAAGTTTATTATGCAAATTTTATTTTTCTATCTTAGGGCAAGATTGTTTTTAGTTTTTATGCAAAAAGTATTTTGGTTGAAAGCTAAACATGCAGAATTCAAAATCAAAAGTTGTTTGAAAATCAAATATGAGATAAATACCGATTTACCTTCGGCAAGGGTTCACCATTTTAAGTCCATTAAGCAAGACTTCTCCATTGAATTTAGCTTGAATGTGCGTTATCCAATCTCAAAGATGAGGATATGGATAGTTGCCTTTCTTGTTTCCGCCATACCATTGTAATCGTCGTTTGGTTTTGGCTTGGCAGTTGTGTGATTCATTTTTATTTTGATCAAGGTTTCATTCAAAGTTCACCAAATGAACTTTGATTTACCTCTATTATGAATTCATCTCAAGGACTTACCCACATGAATGTGATAATTTCTAGCAGGGTTTAGTCCATGCATACAACCATTGTCTACACAAGCAGTTTTAGTTCAATAATCAAACTAGACTCCATATCTAATTTAATTAAGGTAGGCTATATTACCTAAGCACCATGCTTAATTTAAAAAGCCTATGGAAGCACCATCGATTAGCACAACCAAACCAAATCATACTAGTGTAGAAAAAGGAAGCATGAAAATATAAACATGATATTCACTCAAAAACGGATGTACGAACATTTAATGATGAATCAGAGAATCATTGTTTTTATGCAAAGCAATGCAAATGGGGTGGATTGTATTAATCAAAGATGCCATGGTTTCAGAAAAGGAAATCTAATTAAACGATTGCTATGAATGAAAATCTAGGCTTTAGCTTTTTCTCGTAGCGCAAACCTTCTATCAATATCATACCGACTGGCAAAGCCAACATATGAATCCGATGGTCTCGTTTAACATACGTCTACTATGAAGCTAGACTAAGAGCATCGAAAAGATAGATAACAAAGAAGTTGTCATCTACCTAGACTAGGCATAGCGCTCGAATATAGCTCAATGTCTAGGAGCCACCCGAGGAAAGCACTAGATATTTGATGAATCAAGCAAACATGTAGTGGTAAAGATAGGAATGGGAAAGATATTTTTGGGTTGGTTCTCATACCTTGATTGATTCCATCATCACCCACAATTTATGATGGAATTGTGAGTGATGTAATGTATTTGTTTTGTCTCCTTTTGACGGTGACCTTCTCTCCATCTGCACATGGTTAGAATGTACACATATACCTATCTAAGAGATGGAGAAGGTGGAGGTGTTGATGGTTCATGATTGATTGGGCATCTGTTGGTATTTATTAACTTATCACTTGTTTAAGTAGTCACCTAATGTTGTAGACATTTCTTAGCATCACTTTTACTAAGTTGTCATCCCTAGCGATGGTGCCAGAAATGCTTGTTGGTACTACCTAGTGCCACTTCTAGAATGACACTAAGAAGTACTTTAGTATTTCATGTGACTAGAAACTATATATATATATATATATATATATGAAAAGGAATATGTAAGCGCACAAATAATATACCATTGTAGCACTCTATCCGAGAGTATTCCAGGTATCGTTATTTAGATTTTTACCATAGGGAAGGACATGCAGTTGGAATATATTGATAATTTATACACATGATGGAGAGACTAACCATAACCAACTTCTACTCATAATAGGTGTAAGTCAAGAGATAAATATATATGAATGGTAAATAATAACTAATCATTGATCACTCAGAGTGCTCCTTTCTAAGGCATTAGCATGGCTAAGTAGAATATGAGAGGAATAATTCCTAAGTCAATCTTAATTACAAGTCAAAGCATACGTTGATTAGTGCAATTACACTTAGTAATCATGGTTAAGATCAATTTCATATCTACACATAAGGGATATTACTAAGGAAGATTAAGAACGAAGCTTGTCTTCTATTGTAACTAGATCCTACTAGTCTTATATTCGGGGAGTGGACTATAAAGGACTCAATGGGAGTGTCACATCCATGATCTACCGCATGGCCCAGAATATAGGGTGCATCCGTAGGTAAACAACATATAAGCACCACTCTTACACAATGTCGACCACTCACCCTTGGATCCAAAGAGCGAGTGCTATATGAACTTATGCTTGAACACGATGATAATCTAACTATACTAAGCATATAATCAAAGTAGACGATGAACATGATAACTAGGAACATGATTAATATGAAGAACAATGTCATAACAATTGTAGCAAACATATAAAAGTAATGAGAGATACAAAAGAGATGGGGTATAAAAGCTATACCAAGCTACGCTCTTGACACGATCAGGAATTCAAGCAAAGCTTGCCTCCCTCTACACCTAGCCTAGCTAGCTATGCCTTAGAATAGGGTGGAGCTATGAGGATGATTAGGATTTATGTCTTCTCTTGATTGAATGCAATGCCTGAGGGAGGGGGGAGGGGCTGGTATATATAGACCGGAGCGTCAATCATGAGCCCTCGGATCAAACCGACTTGAATAAATGGCGTAGATGCAATTTAGAAGGCAGAGGCTGAAAGGTGGGGCCCTAGACCGGCTGGCCTGCAAGTAGGACCGGCCCCTCGCCCTTCACTTCAGTGTGGTGTCCTCTAGAACCTTCTAGAGCTTTTTATGCGATGATTAAGCACGATTAATTCTGACATTCAGGTCCACCTTGACGATTTTTTGGATAAACCTTGCAGAAAATACAGATTCACCAAAACTCATGGAATTTTGTTAATTTAAACCCCTAAACCTATGTTGGTGATTAGAATAAACTGATGTGACTTTCAAACTTACTCGTATTACTTTCAACCATGGAGCTTTTTAGCCTTCACTTGGGTCTTGAGCAATTGAAAGGCGGAACGATCAAGTCAAACACTATGTCTCAATCTCTTTGCTCAATTATTATTTTAGAGTTTTTATTGATTTTTAAAATAAAACTCAGAGCTTCCATTGTATGACACTCTCAAATCTCTCAATATATGTGGTATTTATGGATCCTCACCAAGAAAATAAAGATATTGTGCCTTTCTCTTCCTACAACTAAGGCTTATGTGGAGCTCATAGGAGTGGAGAAAGCATGAAAGAGCATACTTGCAATACATATATTGTAAAGTCAAACCTCGAATCCAAAGAGAGTTAAGTCATACAATCAAATCAAGATGTGCATGTGTATGGATATATGGTGGATATATGTGATGGATATATATGTGGCTAACCTAATTCTACTATGCTCCTTGAAAATATATCTCTCTTTTGGAATTTAGAAACAACTTTGCAAGAGAACATGGGATATCTTATTCATCTATTCTCTTTTTTAGGCGGGCATCTGAGTACCTATTGTTTTCAATATCTCGGACACTTGTCCATTTTTTCCAACTCTTTTTCTTTTTTTATGAATAACTTTTGCATAGTCACATGCTTCTTTTCTGTAACAAGAACTTTTGATAGATAGCAACAAGAACTTGGATCATTTATTTGGTGGATATTCTATCAAACATATTTTTGGTGTTTATTCCCAGTGTAGGAGTAAAATATTTTTGGGTGGATCTAAATGGAATGACATATTTTTGCGCCTACCCCTAGTGTAGGAGTAGTGCATATATGGGTAGTATGTACATGATCTTGATTTTAAGAGCATGACAAACCTCTCATAAGGGTCAACAAAGCTTGACTAAACTCAATGCAAAACAAGCAACATATAAGTAGAAGTTTTCCTAGTCTAAATATCATATAAGGTTCTGGTAGGAATTCAAGCTTTGTCATACAGGAGCTCATCATGAAACATTTTTATGTTTTTTCAAAAGATAAATCTCTAGAACTTTAGTATCACTTGGAACAAGATAAACAATAGCTCAGACTTTCTCATATCATATCCATCAATTACCTAGACTTAGATCAAGCATATGCTACCCACGAGTTTCAAGTTTAGAGTAAATTCTTATATCAAAACAATCTTATCCAAAACTCTGAAGGATTCAAGGTTAAAATTAGGTACTTGAAAGGAATTTCAACAGAGCAACTATTCATTATTTTCATTTCAAGAGATCACCTTCAGAGTCCATTTTATTTTATTCAGCTTTTAAAAATCAAACTAGATACACACTTTTTATTTTGTTTTCATTTTTTTAAGATCACACCTTATTAATATATATCTAAGACTAAGACAAAATTTTATTTTGTTTTTAGTTTTGCATTTTATTAAAGCAAACTATATAGCAGACTTAGAAACAAAAGAGAAAGAAATACTTATCTAGATACATGGGGATGCCCACCCCAAGCTAGTTGTTGTCGTGGTCCATCTCAAAGCAGCTTTACTAGCAGATGTCCCTTCTCATCCAAAGGTGGAGTGAGACGAAGTTGACCGGGTGAACTTGCTCTTGATTATGTATATCATCCTGCAAAGCACAAAGAAGAACATGAAAACTCGTGGAATGGATTAAGATAAAGGGCTAGCGATCAGTCGTCCAGAGATTAGTTGTTCTTGGTAATGTAGACAAGACCCGATCTTCCGATAGGTACGATAGCGTCGATTGGTGGAGACTCAATGTTCACGATCTAGGCTTTGAACCAAGACTGATTTAGACCCCCTCAACTATTACACCACTGCTCCGTTGGTTATCAAACATGCGAACGCGATTGACCTCGCCGAGAAGGCTTTCCTGCAAGCGAATCGAGAACACAAGCAAAAACAGGGTGAACGCAATCTAAAATTGTAAATAAATATGAGGCTTATGATAACGAGAAGGAGTTCAAGTCTTTATTCGAAAGGACTAATCGCCACAGGCGAAAAGATGAAGAACCGGGGCCCTGGTTCACAGCAAACGACCTTGGCAGCACAGTTGCAGCAAAACGACGTCTATTTCACAAAGAAATCAAAAACTAAACAAAATCAAAACCCTAAGGAGAGCGACGGCTGCTAATTATAGAGTCTTGGGCGTCACCCCCCTGGACGCGCCCCTAATGGGCCCAAATACGATACACGGTCCAACGGACCAAAAGACGGTGTCGCAGCACCCTGTCAGATTCTAGACGCTGACTTGTTTCGACCATTCCCATTGATTCCGAAGGGCTTTTGACATTAGACCACTTGCATTGGCTTCCCTATCTAATTAGCTTTCCATCCATATGTGGATCGTCAAAAACAGAGCACGGATGCGCTCGTGTGACTAGTTTTATGATAGAGTGGTCCTGGAACCCGAGATGGGCTCCAACTTCAGTTGGACTAGGCCTCCACCATGAGAAAGATGAATTGGACGCCCATGCTGGACCTCCTCCTCTCCTTGGCTTGTATGTGATGAAGTAGTGATGTCCTCCTCATCCTCCCTTTCTTGAATTGAAGTCATCCTCGACTGAAGCAGATCGTCTCCTCCATTGGATGACAGCAACGATGGCTCTAGAAGAAGACGTTCATCTTGGCACCCAATCCTTCACAAAGGCTGCTACCATGGTGGCCTCCCTGCTGGGAATTCATCCTCCTTCTCCTATAAAAGGTTAGTACCAACAAGAGGCATAGCACTAGAAGCAGGACCAAGTGGACATATAGGCGATGTACAAGTTAAAGCATAACATGGTTCTTCATGATCAGCAAGAGCAGATTTAAGAGCAAATAAAACTTCTTTCATGTTACTTGATGGTTCATTTGCTGGTTTGCTAGAGTCTTTATCATGGTCTTTCTTTTTCTTTTCAGCAAGTTCCTTTTCATATTGCACAATTTCAGTAGGAGTTAAAGGAAGTAAAGTAATGGTCTTTCCTTTAAACATAAAAGTATATCTATTTTGCCTACCATGATATACAACATTATTATCATATTGCCAAGGGCGGCCTAACAAAAGTGAACAAGCTTGCATAGGCACGACATCAAAATCAGCATAATCATGGTATGATCCGATAGAAAAATGCACACGAGCAGATTGTGTTACCTTTGCCTTACCACTATTGTTGAACCACTGAATATGGTATGAATGTGAAAGAGCATGTGTAGATAAACCAAGGGTCTTGACAAGCACGGAACTTACCAAGTTATTGCTGCTCCCTCCATCAATTATAGCATGAAGTCGGAAATTATTGACATTGAGGAACATTTGAAACAAATTACGGCGTTGTAGGTTGTCTACTGGCTCAACTTGTGTACTCAAAACACGCTGAACAAGGATTGATTTGTAGTTTGCAGTGCATGCCATACTATCAATTACCTCATCAGGATCTTCAGCACTATCCGCAAATTTATCTGCATAAAGATCAGTTGCAAGTGCAAATTCATTCTCTTCATCACTAGCACTAGCATACCCACCATCATCAGTAGCAATATATGCGCGTTTGCTGGGGCATTCTTTAGTAATATGTCCCATGCTCTTACAGCGGTGGCAAACAACTTTAGAAGAGCTGCTAGAGGAAGGTGTAGCAGATCCACTGGAAGGTGTGATAGGAGAACTCTTCTTTACAAGCGCTGGTGGTGTCTGCACATTAGAAAATTTACTCACCTCGGTTGGACGTGAAGGAGTGGACAGAGTCGTGGAACGCATAGGTTGTCATCCCTGTACTTTCCTTTCAGCTTTTAGAGCATAATGATATAATTGGGGAAATCTAATCCATTCTTTATAGTCAAGAACATCCTGTATTTCACGACGCAAACCTCCAAAAAATTGCAAGGAATAGCAATATTCGCAACTGAATAGCAAAGCTGAATAAGTATCCCGAGTACTTGTCTTAGTTGTTGGCCTATTCACGTTCCAAGTACCAGATATATCAAGTGATGTGAATAGCAGGAATATGATTAGGAACAAGGCGGAAATCAGAGCTCAAATGGCGCTCTCTATGTGCTACTCTAGATATTGTTCCATTTTTGCCTCTCTCTTTTTTCTCTATTTTTAGGCTGTCGTTGTTTTTTTGGGATTCTTTGACTTTTTCTTTTTTATTTTTTTGATATTTTTTCTTCACTTAGGAGCACAAAAGAAGTAACCACACAAAATATGAGCTTAAACAAGTGAAAGGCGTGGCCTGTGAAAAATTCAGAAGTTGTACTCAGAATTGACAAAAAGCTTGTGACCACGAAAAGAGGATCTTGTGACCAGTTTTTGGCCAAAATAAAATTTTCCAAACCCAACAAAGCCGAGGACGAATGGATCTGAAATTTTTTTGATTGATTTTGATATATGGAACGTCGAAATCGGAGTTTGTATGCGAAAACTAGACCAATTTTGAGAACTGACTCCGAATTAGAGGACAATACAGGAACAATGCGCGCAAAAGTTATTGCGACGGCTATGGATAGATGCAAACAGTGAAGATAAATGTAATAAATTAGATGGCGTGGACTAGGGTTTGATGGATATAAAGGAAACACAGTAAGACTTGAAGGTGTTCACGGATTATGATGAAAAACAAAGGGAAAGACACAAATTGGACTAAAAATGATCTAAAACCAGCAACCAGAACTTGCCCTAGGACACAAACTCAACAACACGAAATAGAAATGAAATTGCACGGCACAACAAGGCTATAGGACAGGGAATATAAGGCATTGTATATTTTTTTGGCTTTTTGTGGACTATAGGTAATACAAAAACAGTAACAATCTAAAAGGGAAAATAAAAGTATACCTAATGGGCAACAAGGGCTCTGATACCACTTAATGTAGACAAGGCCCGATCTTCTGATAGGTATGATAGCGTCGATTGATGGAGACTCGACGTTCATGATCTAGGCTTCGAACCAAGACTGATTCGGACTCCCGCAACCATTACACCACTGCTCCATTGGTTATCAACCACGCGAACGTGATTGACCTCGCCGAGAAGGCTTTCCTGCAAGTGAATCGAGAACATAAGCAAGAACATGATGAACACAATCTAAAATTGCAAATAAATATGAGGCTTATGATAACGAGGAGTTCAAGTATTTATTCGAAAGGACTAATCGGCACAGGTGAACAAGATCAAGAACCGGGGCCCTAGTTCACAGCAAGCGACCTTGGCGGCACAATTGCAGCAAAACGACATCTGTTTCACAAGGAAATCAAGAACTAAACAAAACCCAAACCCTAAGGAGAGCGATGACTGCTAATTATAGTCTTGGCGTCACCCCCTAGACATACCCCTGATGGGCCCAAACACGATACACGGTCCAACGGACCAAAAGACGGTGTCACAACACCGTGTCAGATTCTAGATGCTGACTTGTTTTGACCATTCCCGTTGATTCCAATGGTCTTTTGATGTGAGACCACTTGCATTGGCTTCCTTATCTAATTAGCTTTCCATCCATATGTGGATCGTCGAAAATAGAGCCCGAACACGCCCATGTGACCAGTTTTATGATAGACTGGTCCTGGAACCCGAGATGGGCTCCAACTTCAGTTGGACTGGGCCTCCACCATGAGAAATATGAATTGAATGCCCATGCTGGACCTCCTCCTCTCCTTGGCTTGTATGTGATGAATTAGTGATGTCCTCATCACTTGGGATTTAGAAAGATTTTTGTATTGGCAAGTCTTTAGCAGGATGTCTGTCTAGTATTTTTGGATTTACCAAATATAATGCATGCATGGTATTTTTATTTTTATGCCACCATGGTGAATAGTCTTGCGGGTTTTTACACACCGTAAAAGTATTTACATGGGGCTTAGGATTTATAATGCAATGATGCAATTTGTATTTTCTTTTCTAAATGCTATATTGATGTAGAAAAGTAAATATGTTAAAGTGAAAATAATTTATGCAATACGAGAAAAGTAAATATGAATAACTACCGATGTTACCTCCCGATGAGGATTCAGAATTTTTAGTCCTCCGGACAGGACTTAACTAGAGAAAGTCTTTTATTCTCTAGGTGCATTCGTTGGTCTCGGAGATGGAGACCTTGATGGTTGCACCTCTTGTGATGGTGACTCTAATGATGTCATATTTTCCTTCCATACTTGCTTGGTCTGTGGACTTGACTTGGGCGGAGTAGGTTCATATTTCACAACTTCTTTATCTTCCTCCCATCCATTCTTTGGAGATTGATTCTTCTAGTGTTGGGATGATCGGCGTCTCCTCCTGTAGCGGGTCTTCTTTGGCTGCTCATAAGTGGTATAACTATTGAAATAACAGCGTACCTTTTCTCCAGGGAATTGGAAGTGAACTTTTCTAGATCCGATATAGATGATCGCGTTTGTGGTGTTAAGGAACGGTCTTCCAAGGATGATCGGTGTATCATCTTCTTCTTCTCCTATGTCCAGAACCATGAAGTCGGCAGGGGCATTTTGATCATGTATTCTTACTATGACATCTTTAGCTATTCCTTCTAGAAATCGGATGGATTGATCCACCATCTGCAATTGCATACATGTAGCAAATAAAGGTTCATCACCGAATAAGTATTCATACGTTTCCTTAGACATTATATTAACACTCGATCCAATGTCGCAGAAGGTCTTGTGGAAGATTCTTTATCCAATAGTACACTCGATGATCGGTACACCTGGATCATCCTTCTTGGTCAGATATGGTGAGGCGAGGAGGTGATCGTACTCTGATCGGAGCATGTTGATCATGTTGACACTCTTCTTATGGCTGTCTGATCTTGTTCTTCCTTCTTCTCCTATTGTTTTTCTTCTTGTTCAGTGTTGTCTCTTCGGGTAGGTATGGCGCTTGTGGATGTGCAGGAGATTGCAGGATACGATTCTTGAAAGAAAACTTCTCCTTCTTATCCTTGATTGTGAAACAGATCTTGGCACTATCTGCATAGATGATGGCTTTTGTGATGCTTAGGAAAGGTTAGCCCAAGATAATGGGTACCCTTTCATATCTAGCTATTTCCAAAACCACAAAGTCTACGGGAACATATGATTGTCCCACTCAAATAATGTCATCTTCAAGAACTCCCTTGGGATAGCAGAGTGACTGATCTGCAAGCTGCAAACACATATTTGTGTACATCAAAGTATCTCTATTAATTTTATCATAAATTACCTAAGGCATAATGTTAACACTTGCTCTGAAGTCACAAATAGCTTCCTAGAAAATGTGAGGTCCAATGGCGATGGGGATGACAGGTCTTCCTGAATCACCCTTCTTTTTAGGCAAGGAGTAATCTATCCACCTTCCCTCTGATAGTTGTATGCAGTAGTATGCTGCATTGTGAATATCGACAAGATTTGTAGTTTCTAGATCTTTCGGTTGCCCCAGAATCTTACCTTTATCGGTCGGAGGAACAGCAGCTGCCAACTGAGCTATTTGTGATTCTATCATTTTATTGAAGCTATGCTGGTTCTTAATAGTAGAGAAGTTATCCATTCTATTATTTATATTTTCTAGGATTCTATCATTGGAAGCTAACTTCGTAGTTAAGCCCTCCATTATTTTAGCTTGGCCAGAATTCAATTCTCTCAAGGGTAGTGATTATTGTAATTATTACCTTGATAGTTACATTGGTAATTATCTTGGTAGTTCGGCCTCTATTGTTGATTCCATCCTTAATTATGTTGAGGACGAAAGTAGTTATTGTTGATGAAGTTCACATCCACATGGATTTCAAGGGAGTTGTTCCCTAAATGCCTAGTGTTTCCACACTCTTCACACGTCATGCGGGAATCATGAATGTGCATGACTTCTTGCTTCTCTATGGCTCGGTCTTCGAGCTTCGTCATGAGCAAGTCCATCTTGGCGACAGCATGTCTACCTCCTTGAGTTAATGCATTCCTCCACCTCTCTTGTGGGTCTAAAAACGTTCTTCATTCTAACCTTGGTTGGAGGCCATCTTCTCTACGAGAGCTGTTGCACCTGAGATTGTGAGTGATAGGAAAGCACCTCCAACAGAAGCATCTATGTTCTCACAGGTACTATTGGTCAACCGTGGTAAAAAGTCTGCATGAGTAGCCAATTCTCCATCCTATGATGAGGACATTCTGATATATAATCTTGAAAGCGTTCCCATGCCTCAGGGATGGATTCATCATGTTGCTGTTAGAAGCTTGAAATTCTCCCTCGCAGAGCATTAGTCTTGCCTGTGGGAAAGAACTTCGCTAGGAAGGCAGTGGAGCAGTTATCCCATGTAGTGTTTCTATCTTTGTTAGCGTAGAACCATTGCTTCGCCTTCCCCAAGAGTGAGAATGGGAAGAGGCGAAGTAGTATGGCGTCTCTAGTCACTCCTTTGATGGTGAAAGTGCTACAGATCTCCAGAAAGTGTTGGAGATGAGCACTCGCATCTTCATGTGCCTTTCCACAAAACTAGCTAGCTTGCACCATGTTGATGAGAGCTGGTTTGAGTTCAAAGCCATTGTCTCCGACGTTGACCGTCGGCCAAGTATGGATGTTGGCCGTAGTTGGAGCAGAGAACTCACGGAGGGTCATGTCAGCCATGGCTTCGAAATCAGGTGTTAAGCTTCGCCTTGTCTAGGTGTCTTCCGATTCTAAAGCCAAGACTTTCTTGAGTTAGGCTCTAGTTCTCCTGATTAATGCTTCTGGATCTTAAACGTAGTTTGTCGAAAGGTCAAAACCGGTCATACATTACCCTGCATAAGATATAAAAGTAGACAAAACAAGGGTAAGCCTGTTTGAGCAGAGGTTAATGGTTTATCTTGATCACATTAGTAAGTATAAGTGTATCAATATTTCCTTCTTGCCTAGCTACCTTCCCCGGTAACGGCGCCAGAAATACTTAATACTTATTGGTATTTATTAACTTGTCACTTGTTTAAATAGTCATCTAATGTTGTAGACATTTCTTACCATCACTTTTACTAAGTTGTCATCCCTAGCGATGGTGCTAGAAATGCTTGTTGGTGCTATCTAGTACCACTTCTAGAATGACACTAATAAATACTTTAGTATTTCACGTGACTATATATATATATATATATATATATATGAAAAGAAATCTGCAAGCGCACAAATAATATACCATTGTAGCACTTCACCCGGAAATATTCCAGGTATCGTTATTTATATTTTTACCATAGGGAAGGACGGACAATTGTAATATATTAATAACTTATACACATGATGGAGAGACTAACCATAACCAAGTTCTACTCATAACGGGGTAAGTCAAGAGATAAATATATATGAATGGTAAATAATAACTAATCATTAATCACTCAGAGTACTCCTTTCTATGACATTAGCATGATTGTTGGTATTTATTAATGTGTCACTTATTTAAGTAGTCACCTTATGTTATTGACATTCCTTAGCATCACTTTTGCTAAGTTATCATCCCTAGTGATGGTGCCCGAAATGCTTGTTGGTACTACCTAGTGCTACTTCTAGAATGACACTAAGAAGTACTTTAATATTGCATGTGACTAGAAAGAATATATATATAAATAAAAAAAATCTGCAAGCGCACAAATAATATACCATTGTAGGTATCGTTATTTATATTTTTTTACCACTGGGAAAGACGGGCAGTTACAATTAAGGATGAAAACGGAACGGAAATATCCCGAACCGAACCGCATCGTTTTTTATATTTAATCCGATCGAATCCGCATTTTCTTGTCCGACTTTATCGTTTTCGCTTTCGCATTTGAGATGTTTCGTATTTCAAATGTAAAAGTAGAAAACGGTTTACACATTTTTCAACCGTTTTCTACTTTTCTACTTATACTTTGAAATATTCCGAATTCAAAATTCGGTTTAAACCGAATTTGGTATGTGTCATATGACCCAATTACAATCACCACCTTGTTGCGTTCTTTCTCTTGGTGGCTATTTGCCCTCTCTTATAGACGACGACCTCATCTCTCTTATTATGTATTTGGTCGTGCACTTGTTTAATGCTATGCACTTGAACTAGATCATGCACTTATTAGTTGTGAACTTGTTATGTATTTGGTCGTGTACTTGTTTAATGCTATGCACCATGGGTCGGTATTTCGTATTGAATTTTCGCATACTGACCGTGTTTGATATAATTCCGCTCGAATTGATTCGTTTCCGAAATTCTACATATTCCGTAAGTTCATGTTCGTTTTCGTGTCCAGCTTGTCCGCTTTCGCTTTCGCTTTCGTATTTCAAATGTAAAAGTAGAAAACGGTTGAGGAGTTTTTCGACCAAGTTCGACCGTTTTCATCTTTAGTTACAATATCACTACAAGAAATGTGACGGTTTATGACATTTGATTTAAGTCATAATATCTGAAATATATGTCACATATAAAAACTTATGACATCTGTGTGACGAAAAAGGCGAGTCACAAACCATGCGCCTTAAATGGCCATTTTTTATGTTTGTATGTTCATGTCATAGATTAATGACATTGATTTTAAAGTCACAAAGATTTTATGACAACTGATTTAATGTCAAGAGTTCTTGCAGTGTGCCATATCAACAAATGCCACGTTGGAATAAATGTTGATGTGGCACTGAGGTGACAGATTCATACACAAAATCCCATTTTAACAGCCATACAACCAAGTAGGCCACAAACACATCAGATTACAAATCATGCACTTATCATATTAATAAACATACCAACAATTAACATGTGCGAATCTTTTACAAAATGTCATTCAGAAAAAAATATATATATCCTAGAAAGTAAAATACAGCATCACACGTAACATCTAAGTCTGTCTTCATCATTTAATTCTAAATCTCTATCAATATGAATCCTGGTAAGGCCTATGTTGCTTTCTTAGCCGGAAAACAAGAGTCCAAACTCCAGCTAGCCTTCTTTGCTTCAACCTACAAGTGGTTCAAGTTAGAACTTACTCAAAAATTAATCCCACAAATACATTGTGTTTCTCACATATGTGTGTGTGTCGCGCACGCGCCGCTTGATACACTAACTTTGCATATTCAATTAAAGGGAGAACATCGGTAGCAAGGCAGCAGCATCCCAAGTTCAGAGATGTAATAAAGATATTACATTGTCAAAAATAGTAACTTTGCATAGTCAAATCTACTTATACAGGAACACAAGCTGAAAGATCGCCCTTAATTTGTTCAGTGCACTGCAAGCACACAAGCTGAAAGATCACGCTTCAGTACACTTTGAGCATAAATAAAACAGTTAATTTGTAAAGTACACTATCTAGCTTATCATGTGATTAAACGCCTCCTAATCTAGTGGCATAGAATATGTAATGATGCACAAAATATCCAGATTAGGAGACATTTTCTTTTACACATAAAGCTGAATGACCAACATGCCAAAACTCAAAAGTCAAACCACCAAACTGATTAATAATAGGCAAAAATAGATAACATATCTGCTGGCGTACCCAGTGCAGAGAGCTCCTGCTCTGTGTGGGGTCTGGGGAAGGGTGTCAGTGACAAGCCTTACCTCGCCTATGCAATACGAGGAGACCGCGACTCAAACCCGGAACCTTCCGGTCATAGGCGGTAAGACTCTACCACTTGCACCAGGCCCGCCCTTAGATAACATATCTGCTGAACAAGAAAAATTCTGCATGCTTGTAGCCCATCTTCCTCATCAATGTAATGACTATATGCTGCCCAGTGGCTAACTTGTATATTGATATAGGAGGCTGACTGCAGCTTCAGCTTATTAAATCTGAGATGAAATGCTACAGCTAAACAACTTTAGGTATAGGCAATATGAAACACTGGATTGCACTGGTACACTACTAATATTTCTAACTTGTTATATGTGCAGAATAAAAGGTACATTTGAACCTACTTTTCAAAAAATTCCAATAGATAAGCAAATAGCTAGCTTTCTGAGTACAAGTTCAGCCTATAAAATCTGAGAGGATCACGAAAACTATAGCAAGTCATGTTGCTCACAGGTCAATGTCTTCAATACTAACCACACAATAAGCTCACCCCTACTCTATATTTCTTACTTTTTATTGATTCCTACCTTCTCTGAATTGGTAATAATTAGATTAAATGAAATTATATAGATATCTCACACAGGAAGTCATACAAGTTTCCAGCATATAATCCTAAGACATTTTTCCAAATCTGTAGTGTGTAAACTCATATATATCACACAAGAACTATCCCTTTATAGCCTCAAAATGTACCACTTATTATTAAGAGCAGTTTCATCACCAGGAATTGAAAAATAAAACAGAAAAGCATGTAATATTCTACCTAATAATTTAACTGAATCTGAAGGACAGCATCACCTTATAACCTGCAAAAATGACGTACCCATACCCAATATTCAGCAAGAAATAGAGCCAATTGAAGTTCGGTACAAATCAAACTTGCTGTCACTAACCAGCTCAAGTGTCGGTACAGAAAGTGACCAACTAGTGAATATTTGTAGTTTTACCGTACGTTATGATCGGAGGTGGCCTAGCACTCAATGACGCAGGATATATATTGGTTCAGGCAATGTGCCCTACGTCCAGTCTGGGTCGGTCAGTGACTTTATTCCTGAGCCCAGGTGCTCGAAGCCTGTAGTGGGGTTACAAACGAGAAGAAAAAAAGAGGGGTGTACGAGAGGCCCGGTCGGGTCCGACCGGAAGGGCCGAGGGTGACTGGAACTTCGCTATGAGCTAGGTGTTCAAGCGTGTGCTTGAGGGGTTGCCGGTTATCGATCTAGTGAATCTAAACTTGAAGAAGAATCGTCCTCCTCCGTTTGGAGGGAGCACATCCCCTTTTATAGATAAAGGGGATGGCTTTACAGGTAAGAGGGAGAGAGTACGGATGTTTCTAAGCCTTGTTGCCCACGCCAACGAGGGTAGCGATGATGGTAGGCGCCCACAATACTGTTGACGTCACTGTAGAATGTCAGGTGCACGTGGGAGGTTGCGGTGGCTTCTTCAGGAAGGGTGGACATCGGTACCTGCAAAATACTGTTGGTATGTGAGGAGCCCCACCACATGTACCAGGTATGGTGGATCTTGGCGCCCCCTATCGATGCCCAGAGGCATGGGGGGAGCCTTTTGCCGTATGGGAGCCCAACGGCGCCCACAATGCTGTAGACACAAATGTCGGCGCCTACAATACTGCTTGTGTCAGGGCGGTCGTGGAGCACTGTTTCCGCAGGCGTACAGGATATGGTCCCAGTATCGTGGTTTGACTTAGGGCGCTGTCTTCTCCGTTCGCCCCTGGTCCCTTCCGAGCGGGCGCCCCCGGTCGGATGGCTCCAGTCGGCCCTGGCCGCGTCAGTCGGAGACGAGCGGTACGCAGGCTTCCTACGGGTCCCCGGTCAGAGTCGTGGGGTCGGAGTAGGAAGCAGCGTTTTGGGCCAAGCCTTCCGATCAGAGGGACCGCCTGGAGGCGGCCGGTGCCCGAAGCGAGCGCTTCGGTCGGAGAGGTGGGCCGAAGAAGTCGAATGAGCGGGCGTTTGCCCATTCGGGTAGGCCTCCCGGTCGGCGACCGGACTGTCCTCCCGGCCCGTTGTTTTCTAGACTTTCGGGCTGGCCCATGGACTGCATGCTGTTTTCCTGGGCCGAGCCCTGGCGTGGAAGCCGGTCCCCGAGAGACCCCGGGTTTATGAACCCGACATCAAGTATATTTACAACTTCCATGGTGTTGGCTGAAGGCACAATCAGTTGCTGAACTAAAATGTAGAAATAATAATAGCATCAATAGTTATATGTATTCTTTTATTTACACAAATCCAAATCAACAGTTAGCTGTCATTTTTGAGTCATGGACAAAAGATCTCAATAACTAATCTCATTTCATATTTCTCTACTTTTAAGGGACAGAATATCATCGTGCTTCTGTACTAGGGAATTTTGGCTGCTCCCCTAGCTGCTACCATTTGAATAAGCTACTGCTACCATTTGAGCCAAACACAAGCCACCTGATACATTCTTTTCCTCAAACAGAGTAACTGCTAATGCATGGTCTAAATTTTTAGATGCAAGCAACATATATGCAACTGTATTTTCAATTCTGCTACGAATCACATATCAATCACTAGATATCTTTTTAATTTAATTCTAACACAACCAGACATCACATAGAAATATTAACTTTTAGATCTGAACTAGAAGAAATCCTAACCTCAAATATCCATAGGCTTCCCTAAATCAATCACAAGTGCACCATGCAGCTCATCCATAGCCTGAAAATGGATCCAACAGGGGTAACTGAGTAGTAGTAACAGCACAGATCTCAGGTTAGGACAATAGCTTGAGTTTGCAGTGTCATCATATAAATTCTGGAAAACAGGAAGACAAAATTATATCGCTGTCCTTACTGGAGGAGATAAGATTCACAGGTGTTATCCTTACTGGCACTAAAAGGCACTGGAATCACCAACCCACAAACTGAAATAAGTGCAAACATTTGTAGTGGTCAGAGTGCTGCTTGTGCCGACATGCTGATTAGCATCTATTTATTATTTAATATGTGCAGACAATATGTATTCACAGCTCGTAAAAAACAACAGACCACATGTTATCACCAATTAGTCACCCTAACACATCTTCTATTTTTTAATGAAATAATATCAATATATATCACTAATTTATGTTGCAGAAGCAACCTAAGGCAACCAATAGGTATTGAGCATTAGCACATTGTGAAAGCAAGAAACAGTGTTGTCAGTCTGAAATAAGGATTAACACTGAGGTCACACCGAGCAGATTAGCTTCACAGGCTAGTACAACAGTTGCTCATCTCACTGTTACAAAAGTACTAATAAACCATGGAATAGTAAGAAGTATACATCACACACCATCTATCTCAGCATGGTCTAAGGGAGCCTCGCTGCCATTTTGGAAGAGCTTTACCTTGAACTGAAAAGGCAAATGACAGTTCCAATGTTGCCTATGACTATGCATATGGACCACTGGAGCTTTCAAGGCTCCTCCTCGTGTCTAAATCCTGAAATGCAATGCTAGACTATATCAACTTAACAAGATGAAAATCTGTGTAACATAATTTTAAACAGATCTCCACACATATACAGTACTTTTGTTGGGGGATGATTTCCTAAATATACCTCTGTTGGCAAACCGTGTGAACCAAGATCTGAAAACACTAGACAGCAGTACAATTGCTTAAATAAATCATAGGCGGAGTTCTAGTCTACCAAAATTTATGTTCTTTAATAATTCAGAAAGCTTATGTAATTGTCTACAACTTTGTAGTTATCAACAGATCTAGTTCTTTGGTTAACAAGGTCGAAAACATAAATGTTCAAGACCACGCAACAAAATCCTGACAGGGAACTTCAAAAAATCATGTAACTCCCAATCTGGTGGGCTAAAATCACGAAAGTTTAGGATAACATTATATAAATTATCTACAACTTTTTTATTAACAAGATTAACAGAAAAGATCATTTAAATACATAGAATATTTTTTCAAGCAGAATTATACACAGCAGTTTTCAGCACACATTGCAAAAATGTTATTGAGTTTTCCTTATTTGTTTCCACATCAAGACAATATATACTGAGTTCATTCGTTAAGCCCAATTCCACTCCTAAACAGATAAGTGAATCTCGATCTCAAGATCCCTAACCCTAACCCTAGATCCCTAATTTGCAGCACACAACAAGACAGGCACAAAACCGTTGGGGGAAAGAGCTCACCACGGTGATGCATTGCCCGATCTGGATCTGCAATGGTCGGAAGAGCACGACAGTGAGGGGAAGGGGGCAGCACGGACAGCGTCATAGCCTGGCCAGGGGGTGGCCAGCCCGGCCAGGGGCTCGGCGGCGGCATGGCCAGCAGCGGCCGTGTGGCACTCAGCTGCGACCTGCCGGCAGCCCGGCGGTGTGCCCATCCATTCCCGACCATGGCCGGCGGCGCCAGCGTGGCCAGCAGAGCCGCCTAGGGCATGGCAGCCTACCTAGTGCGAGGGCGCGCGACGCGGGGAGGAAGTGGAGGGGGCGCCGGTGCTACACGCGGAGAAGCTGGGAGCAGGGGAGGTCACCATGGGAGGAGCAGCAGGGACCGGCGTCGGCGTCGAGAGAGGGAGCCCGTGAGAGAGAAGACCGAGAGAGAGACCACGGGGTACGCACGGGAGGAGATAAGGTGCAGGTGCTGCTCCCGTGCCCGTGCGTGCGTGGGTCTGGTGGTGTGTGTGCGTTTGGCGTGGGTTGTGTTTGTGTGCGTGGCATTTTCTTTTTAATTTCTTCTTTTTTGTTAATTAAATATTTATTTAGAAAACAAATTGTCAATATATATACAAACAATTATTTAGGAGTACATATAAGTAGAGATATACAAATATATATATGCATATATACACAAATACATTTGACACGAATTGAGTTTATACAATAAAAATAAGATATGCGTGTATATATAAATGTATTTTTATTTAATTATTATTTTAATACCCAACTAAGACACATATATATTATTATAGGATTTATTTAATGTTATTCATATATACATACAGGTGTATACTTTTATCTAGTATTTTAAATAATTAACAATAAATAATATTTATATTTTTTATATACATCTTGATTTTTTTACTTGCCAGTTACTAGAATGGACAAGATTAACGACATTGATCAACACCTACGGTGTTACTAGACCTATCTTGTTAGTTGGACTCACATGCCACCTTGGATAAAATGTTAATAAAATCAATAAATAATTTTAAGACACATCATCCTTGTAAATTACTATTTATGACATGACAAATATTGTCATAATATATAATTGGACTAGCTTTAAGATATTTTTATGACATACATTTACTTATGTCACTAAGTTCGGATGCCTCTAGAAAAATCGTCATAAACTAGTGGATTTAGTGACATTTTTGCCTAATGTTATGCTATAAATGTCATAAACCGACACATTTCTTGTAGTGTATATTGATAACTTATACATATGATGGAGAAATAAACTATAACCAACTTCTACTCACAACAGGAGTAAGTCAAGAGATAAATGTATATGAATGGTAAGTAATTACTCAAGTACTCCTTACTATGCCATTAGCATTGCTAAGTAGAATATTAGAGGAATAATTCCTAAGTTATTTTTAATTACAAGTCAAAGCATGCGTTGATTAGTGTAATTACACTTAGTAGTCATTGCTAAGATCAACTTTATATATACACATAAGGGATATTACTAAGGAAAATTAAGAACAGAGCTTGTCTTTCTTCGTAACCGTATCTTACTTGTCCTATATTCGAGGAGTGGGCTACAAAGGACTCAACATGGCTCAGAATATAGGGTGCATCCGCAGGTAAACAACGTATAAGCACCATACTTACACAATGTCGATCACTCATCCCGTGTACACCAGAGCGAGCGCTATACGAACTTATGTTTGAATATAATGATAATCTAGCTATACCAAGCATATAATCAAAGTAAACGATGAACATTATAACTAGAAACATGAATGATATAAAGAACATTGGCATAACAATTGTAGCAAACATATAAAAGTAATAAGAGATACAAACGAGAGAGGGGTACAAAAGCTATACCAAGCCACGCTCTTGATAAGATTGGGAATCCAAGCGAAGTTTGCCTCCCTCTAGACCTAGCTTAGTTAGCTATGCCCTCGAATATGGTGGAGCTCTAAGGATGATTAGGGTTTTTGTCTTCTCTTGATTGAATGTCATGCTTGAGGGATGGGGTAGGGGCTGGTATATATAGGCCGAAGTGTCAATCCTGAGCCCTCGGATCAAACCGACTTGAATAAACGGTGTAGATGTGTAGCACCCGGTTTTAAGAACAAAAACTAGATACACACCACATGTGAGCCTAGAAAGTCTAATATCACATATAGCTACAAATAAGGGTAATATCGAAACACAATGCTCAATATATAATGTACTTAGTATAAATGATATAACCTTAGACAGCAAACAACGAAAAAACAACTCCGATCTTTGGGTGAAGACTTCAATTCCATAGGGACAACTAACTGGTTGATCACAAGCCTAATTTCTCCAAACTCTAGCAATCTGGTACCCTTCCGATATTTTTCCAAAGATTTAAAAAGTAAAGCAAGCGTAAGTACATGTCGTACTCAATAAATATATCATGGGGTTCATGAGGCTCAAAAGGCTAACACTGGTTTAACTGCGATTAGCTTTTAATGAGTCATCTTTTAGCTATTAAGTGGCAACAAGTTTATTCACAAGCCCATATAAACACATGATCAGATAAACATGAATAATGAATAGCATAAACAATTAACCATTAATGAGCATCTTTATCATCAGTATCATCAGTGTTCATCATCTATTCCGTAAGGGTCAAGGCCGCTCATGACCGTGAGCATGGCTGATATACAAGTTTTACACTCTGTAGAGGTTGTACACTTTCACTGTGAGTCGTGATTTACCCTTTCACCCGAGGTGATCAGCCTCTTGACCCACTACCAAGGAAGGTTGGTAGGGTTCACTATGAAGTCTTTCAAAGGTTCGTATAACAAGTTAAGGCCATTAGATTCACTCGGCAAACAGATGTAGGAACTCCCCTTCCCGATGGTATAATGACACACAACCTATACATAAGGGGATAGAGGTTGTCCTATACCTAATTTAGCAAGCCATTCTTATGCCAATAAAGGTAACCACTAACAAGATAGAAAAGGTCCTCATATTGAGCTAAAGCTAGAGCCATATAGCCCTCATAGTTGTATTGCAAGTCCCGGATGTTCGCTTATAGATAAGTCCTTGGGAGAGAAATCTAGAGTACCATAAAAATAGCCCAATACTCTAGCCCCCTTATTCCATGTTGCTAAAAAGCATCTTTTAGTGTTTATTGCATATACCATTAGTCAAGTTACAAGATCATGGCTTTAGTTGAGCACTAGCATCATACTACCCATTGTAATACCCCATATGTATCAAGGTACAGGGTAACAAAGTATTAGGAAATCCTTAGTGGTAGTCAAGGTAGACACATGCAGTATGAATTAAATGATTAAAGGTGTATAGGACAATAAGGAAGATCCCATGCTATACTTGCTTTAAACTTAGATTCTTCTTCTAGTCCAAACCTTCAAAGATCTGCTTGAATCACCACATATAGCTCACCGAATGGACATGATCATAGAGCACCACACAAGTATCCATGCAAACATACACGAAGCAAACAATAGATCTAAATTAGAACAGTACACCAAACATAAAATCAAGATGAAAAGTTTATAAAATGAATCTACATCTCGCTACGAACACAGACGTGAAAAACACTCTAATTGAAGGTATAACGAAAGAGTTATGAATTAAAAAAGATTTCCTTTAATAAAATAATAGATTAAATCTAACATCAAACTTCAAAAGTTAAAAATATATTTAACAGTAATATGAACATGTAGATTACTCAATTACGAATCTAACGCAACTTGAACGGACCAAATCGGAGTTAAAACGTAGAAGTTATGGCCTAATGAAGATAATGGCAATTTTGTAAATATTTTGATATCAATTTCGTATTAAAAATAATTAAAAACTGAATTAAAACAGTCCTGTGGGCTGGGCGTCGTTTTTGGAAAAACACAGGGGTCAAAACATAAAAACTAGGGGCATAATTTTAATTACTTTTGAACTACTCAGGACAGCGGGTTAATTCCATAGAAACTCGGGGTCTCTTTAGAAAAATGTCCGTAGCTGTCGGCGCTGACCAGGTCAACGCTGACATGTCACCACGTGGCAGACTCCGATTGGCTGGCTCATGGTGAACCGCTTGCATGGCCTGCTAACTGGGCTGGTGGACTCGGTCCTTACTGTACTTGTGGACCAGATCGAAGGGGTACGACTCGTTCTAATCGTGGTCGTTGATGATGGATCGAACGGCTAAGGGGATTTGGGGAGGAAGAGGTCTTTAGGGTAGTGCTTTGGCACGGCAGCGCGCCATGGCTGACGGTAGATAGGTCGCTGGCGACACTCGGGTTCCTACCCTAGACGTCCATAGGCTACGGGAAAGGGTCGGGATGGCAAAGGAGGCTATGATAGACTCATCTGTGAAGTCGTCGAGGTTGCTAGGGCACTAGAGAGGGTTGTGACGACAGTGAGGCGGCATGGGAGCAGCGGCGCATCTCCAACGAGCACTAAGATGCGACGGAGGATAGTAAAAACCCCCATTGAAAATTCGTAGAGGTATCTTACCCTTCTGTGAAGCTCAGAAGGCATCCAATTGACGACGATGAGCTTTGGAAAGACGATGCGGTGGCGATGGAAAATGGCACTAGGGTTGTGGGCGCGGCGAGCTCGAGTGGAGGTTGCGACTCACGATAAGGCTGGATGGGGCAATGCAGTGCAGGAGCTCTAGCTTATAAGGGGGCTATGGTGTGGGGTGCATGCCACATCGCAGGAACGGGGCGGTGGTGAACTCCTTGGTGAAGTCCGAGGCTAGCTACATGAGGTAGGAGAAGGACCTGACCTATGGGCCCGGGCTATCGGTGAGTGCGGGAGGGGGACTGGTTAGTCAGCCAAAGAGGGAGAGAGGGGAGCGGGGACGCTGCCGCGTGGTCGACCTGGGCCACCCAGCAGGGCTGCTTGCTTGGGCCTGCGCGTGGGAACAGAGGAAGTGGGCCATGGGGTTGGGAGGAAGGGAGCTAGGCCACGCAGAAGCCAGGCCGAGCTGGGCCAAATGTCGGGTAGGGAGAGGAAAAAATAAAGAATTCCTTTTCTATTTTCTTTTCCAATTTCAAAACCACATTCAAATATGAACCAAATCAAGTTTGAATAGGGTTTCAAGTACACTTTTAATTCAAATAAAAATGAGCAATTTTGGTAATTTTTCCAATACTAAATTTTACAACTTTTTAAATTCTCTTATTTTCAAATTTTCTTTTCTTTTATTTCAAGCCATTTTCAAATTCATTTTCAAAAGCAATTTGAAACCATTTTGAATTTTAATCAAAACCACTCAACCAATTAAATCAAATGCACTAGCATGTTTGCACAACCATGTTGGTAATTTCCTATAATAAATTTTTAATTAATGAAAATTTTTATTTTCCTATGTTTTTATGAGCACAAAATTGCATAATTAATTCATTTCTCATCGTTTTCAAAAAGAGAGATTTTTAGGGTGTTACAAGATGCAATCTTGGAGGCGGTGGAGAACCGATATAACAAGATGAAGGATGGCAGTTGGGGCCCTAGACTGGTTGGCCTGCAAGTGGGACCGATCGGTCCCACTAGGAGGCCCCTTGCCCTCCGCTTCGGTGTGGTGTCCTCTAGAACCTTGTAGAGCTATTTAAGCACGATTAATTCTGACTTCCAGGTCCACCTTGATGGTTTTCGGGATAAACCCTACAGAAAATATAGATTCACCAAAACTCATGGAATTTGTTAGTTTAAACCCCTAAACCTATGTTGGTGATTATATTCATGCCTTATACATGTTATATTGATGGTTTATAATGTTTGTTAACTACCCTCAACAATGGCTAAGTAGAATATTAGAGGAATAATTCTTGAGTCAATCTTAATTACAAGTCAAAGCATACATTGATTAGTGCAATTACACTTAGTAATCATGGTTAAGATCAACTTCATATCTACGCATAAGGGATATTACTAAGGAAGATTAAGAATAGAGCTTGTCTTCCTTCATAACTAGATCCTACCTGTCCTATATTCGGGGAGTGGACTACAAAGGACTCAATGGGAGTGTCACATCCGTGATCTACCACATGGCCTGGAATATATGGTGCATCTGTAGGTAAACAATGTATAAGCTCCATGCTAACACAATGTCAACCACTCACCCCTAGATCCAAAGAGCGAGCGCTATATGAACTTATGCTTGAACACGATGATAATGTAACTATATTAAGCATATAATCAAAGTAGATGATGAACATGATAACGAGGAACATGATTAATATGAATAACAATGTCATAACAATTGTAGCATATATATAAAAGTAATGAGAGATACAAAAGAGAGGGGGTACAAAAGCTATACCAAGCCATGCTCTTGACATGATCAGGAATCCAAGCAAAGCTTGTATCCATCTAGACCTAGCCTAGCTAGCTATGCCCTAGAATATGGTGGAGCTCTGAGAATAATTAGGGTTTCTGTCTTCTCAAATAACTTGATCGGGGTTTTGATTCTTGAAGATATGGAGGCGTTGGTAGGGGATAATATATATAGGCTGGAGTGTCAATCCTAAGTCCTTGGATCAAACCAACTTGAATAAATGTCACAGATGCAATCTAGGAGGAGGTGGAAAACTAACATAATGAGACAGAGGCTGACAAGTGGGGCCCTAGACCGGCTAGCATACAGGTGGGACCGATCGGTCGCACCTAGCGGCCCCTCACCCTTTGCTTTGGTCTGGTGTCCTCTAGAACCTTATAGAGCTGTTTATGCGATGATTAAGCGCGATTCATTCTGACATCTAGGTCCACCTTGACGATTTTTTAGATAAACTCTATAGAAAATACGGATTCACCAAAACTCATGGAATTTGTTAGTTTGAACTTCTAAACCTATGTTGGTGATTATATTCATGCCCTTATATATATTATATTGATAGTTTATAATGTTCATTAAGTACCATCAATAGCACCCTAGACTCATGATGATTCGTCCTTTTTTATGCCCACAAAAGTTAGTGGTCGACTAAATTAATAGATATCAAATTTAATATCAAAATCTTTACGCCAATTTCTTCCCTAGCAATGGTGCCAGAAAGCTTGTTAGTATTTGTTAACACAAACAGAGAAATCTACAAGCGTACGAATACCATTGTAGCTTTCACCTAGGAGTATTTCAGGGTATCGTATTTATCCTGAGGGAAGTGATGGTTAAAGAAGTTGATAGTTAACCATCATGTATCCACTAATTAGAATATCGACTAAACTAATGTGGGAGTAAGTGATAAATATAGGAGTTTTGTATAAATTACACACAGGAGAACTCCATGGTAAGATAGTCAAGTAGACAAGCTAGGCTGGGAGGACAACGGGTGAGTTCAAGGTTCCTTTATTCTTCTCTAACTATGGTTCTATTCTAGTTCAGACCAGAGGGGATAACTAAACATGGGTAAGACACAACAATCACACCATAACACTTTGGGACATCAGAACAATAGCGCGGATAGGGATGAGAAGGGGCTAGGAAGCTCCAACTATGGTCCTACAAACACCAACCCAAACATGGTGGAATACGTCAGTCGTCAGGGCTATCACCACCTGGGGCTACCACAGCTATCCATGGGGTTAGGTGCCGTCTTAGGTAACTTATAGGCTAGACACCATGTCTAGCCTACCGATTACCGCTCTAGTCACAATCTATAACTAGAGCACCGGATGTGGGTGGAGATCCCATGCTAAGGTGTAAAACCACTATACTAACCACCCTTAGCTAACCAACTAAGGTATGAACTAGATAACCATGATAAACAATTCAAGTAATTAGAGAAGATAAATATATAAAATATTTGAGTCTTACAAAGGAAAGATACAAAGGCATATCAGACCTCCGAGGACTCCTTCAGAACCCAAGCACTCTCCCTAACTATCAACAAGGCTAATCTTATTCTACATCTTGAAAAATAGAGTGGAGCTCTTCCTTGTGGTCTGTTCAAATGAGGAGGGGGTGGCCTCCTTTTATAGGTTGAGAGGAGGAATATGGTCCACTCAATGTTCCATGTCAGCAATCCGTGTGCTTCTTCACCTTGGCCCTTGGATCAAACGGTCATAAGATCAATGGTGGAGATAGAGTGGAGTTGTGCTTCTTTGCATGCCTCCATGGATTGAGGCAGTGGAGCAGGGGGAGGTTGGTTTGGCGCCAGACATGCATGCTAGTGCTTCTTCTCCCTAATACTGTATGTCCATTTTTGTGTGTGTGGGCTGCATGGGAGCATACAAGGCCTGCTGCATGCTGCCTATTTTGTGTGAACGTGGTGACTGTAGCTTGTGAAATTAATATCTTTTTACTCTGAGCTCTAAATATAGCAAATGATATACCTGTTTCGATCTTCTAAATGAGCTCTTCACACTAGAGCCACTACTAGAAATATCCATTTCTATGACGAATAGATTTCATCACTGACGGAGCTAAATTTGTCATAATTTCAGTTTTATGATGAATATATGAGGAAAAACGGTTTGTCATAGAATTTGTGTCATTCTTGCACATCTATGACGAATTTGACAAAATCGTCATAGAAGTGTCTTGATCTGTGATGAAAAATAGATCGTCATACAACTATTGGGTGCTTCCATTGGAGATGCTTTCCATGTGTACAAGCTATAGCCCACTTGTACATGCTATAGCCGATTGTATTGGAGATGATTCAGGTACGTATCACCATTTTATTGCACAATGTGGCCATCTCTAGTTCTTACACGTATCAGGTTCTTACTGGACCACATGTTGGATCCCTATTGTTCAACATGTTAGTTTTCTATTAGCACACATGTCATGTTGCGATTGAATCATGTGTCACTTCTTCATTGGACCATGTTTCATATTTTTATTGGTCCATGTGGCTGTTTCTTATTCGACCATGTGTCACGGCGCTATCCGTCCATGTTTTGTATTTTTATTCGGCCATGTGGCTACATGACTTCCTTCCAGGTGTTGAATTTTAATAGCCCACGTGTCGAGTCCTAGCTATTGCATGTGTCATGCACCGGTTCGTCCATGTGTCGCATTTTTATTTGTTCACGTGGCCTATCCTGGTTCTACCACGTGGAGTACAATCAATTCATCATAGAAGTAATTCGAGATCATCACTACTGCACAGATTGACTATATAACTATTTAGCCTGACAATCAAATAACAACAATTAACATTTCACACGTCAGCAGTGAACCACTGACACAGTATCACCACATCAAACCGGCATACAAGTCCACATATCAAACTAGCACATGAGTCCACACATCAAACCACAAATGTTCACTGCATCAAGCTGAGGAGTTGAAGACTGAGAATTACCAAAAGAGCTGATGCGCGTGCATAGCTCACGGAGATTGTTGTACTCCTCCTGTTGCCGTTTCTTGTATTTCTCAAGCTCCCTTTTATTCTTTTCTGTCTTCCTCTTCAGTTCATCCACTTGATCGATGAGGGTAGCAAAACTTTCCTGTTCAACAGCAAGCTGTTCTCGAAGCATTCTCTCCGTCGATGTCTCTATTCTAGTGGAGCTTGTCTGAATACTAGCATTCTTCAAAAAAGGTTGTTGCCACTTCGCTGGGAGGGGGCCTTACCCTGGTAGACACGGAGGACCTTGCAAACAACATCAGCACTAGTAACTAGTTGCTGCCCATCAGCAACATGTTCTACTTGTATAGTTTCCATTGCTTCCTATGAAATTCAATCAATAAAACATTAGGTTACAGATAGTGTAAGAGGACTTCAATTGAAAACCCAAGAGATTGATTCATAACAAGTAATGCATAGGTCTTTCTCAGCCTACTGCTAATAGAGATTACATAAGCTTCAGTAGATTTTAGTAGATTTCCATAACACTAGACTCCTGCTACGTTTCCTTCTTTTATGGCAATGGCTTCAGTAGATTTCAAGGGAAGCAAAAGAAGGTACTTACAACTGTTGCTCTTGAAGCATCGCTCAGACCCTTTTTCCTACTGGTATGGAAGTCTCTAAAGACTTCCACAGCATGAACATCTTCATCAGGTGGACCATTTTCTTCTTCAAGTCCTTGATCGTATTCTGCTGCCTCCCTCTTGTTCTCCTTCTGCTCATATTACACATGAGTTTTGGTTTATATTTGTACAAAGGTAAGAGTAACAATAAAACACAACCATCACTTACAAATTTTTATATCTAGACAACATAGGAGCGAGATCCTATAGCCTGGTGGTACTTCACTTTTGCACGGTTTTGCTTGTTCTTCTCAGATGTTTCCTATATCTTCATTTGTGTTAGACTATAGCACAAGTAGACCTTAGCAAGACTAGACAGGAAATCGATGGGTTCACACACCTTGTTCCTAGCACTAGACCAAATCTTGATAAGTTCACACCACTGTGCATCGTTCATGGATAAGACAGGAGAGGTCATACGGATCTAATTAGCAGAGACGCCATTAAAGTATTTTCTCTTCAACCTATAGCATTACTACCGTGCCGTAGACTACATTACATTCGGCAAGCTACTTTTTTTGGTGAGTGAGCATCGTTAACGCGCACCTTCCGTGCACATAATAGTGTGAATGTAAAGTAAATCCATTAAAGTTGCTCAAAGCGGAGCTGAATGTCAAGAGGAGAGACCCATACATACATTTAGCCTCTCCACAAATCTTTTGCAATAGACGGCGTCAGGCCTCTTCCCCTTGTATTGTTTCCAATACATCAAAATTGGTACTTCACTCCTAACTACTACACTTGCCTTTGAGGCAAACTTGGAAGCTTGCACTGGATCATGTGGCCTTCTATTCCCCTTGGCAATAGAGATGCGCATCCTCACTCCTAGTGATTTGCTCATTTTGTCAAGCATAATTCCACAAGTTCGAGGCCTCACCTTCCTCACTTTTCCCAGCAATGGTACTATACAATTTTCATACATTTAGATTGTTAGAAAAGTTACATGGATATCAAATATCTAGTGCAAATTAATTGATAAACATCTGTAAGGTAATACTAACCTAGGCAACTTTCATCGTTCTACGGGTTGGGGGAGGAGGGAGTTTGCTGAGAGGGCTCCTCTTCAGCAGGGCTATCATCATCTAGCCATGAGGAGTCTCTACCAGGGCTAGGTAGGGTGCCATCCCGACCAATGTCTCTAGTCAATTGATGAACTTGGAATTGATCCTTGGGTCCGAGTATCGATCGTGATGGAGAATTATGTTCACCTACTGCTGCTACCTCCACCCTTTTGCCAGTAGAAGACCTCTAAGGAAAAAATCCATGGGCAGCCTCTTCTGGTGGTGTTGACCTCACTCGCTTGGAGGGCCTTCACCTAGGACTCCTGGCAGTGCTGCCTTTTGTCCTGCTAGTAGAGCCTCCTCTATGTCTTCTTCGATCTAGACACTAAAATTGGAGATACAAACTTAAGCAGCAGGCATGTACAAATTCCATTGCTATCCAAACAATAAAGCATTGCATGGCTACCTACACCCCCTCCCCCTCCGAACTAAATACAAGATAGAACAAGCACATCAATTGATAGGGGAACTGGCTCATCTTCTAAATCTAAATCTATTTCATCTGTATCATCAAATCCCTCAACTACCTCCCCTAGTTCTGGGATATATTCCAAATCTTCACCGTGTCTACCCTTTGTGCTTAACTTTTTTGCCTTTGGAGATATAGGTTTTGGGCCCACGCGTCGTAGTCCAAGTTCTTCCATCCTTCTAAGATTCCTTGCGATTTGTGCATCCCATCCTCATTCATAAGCAGTTAGTGGCTGTTTATCTAGATTAGAAAGGCATTTATTAACTAAAGCTTCTATGGAATGTCAACACAACAAAGCAAGAGTATGCAATTAAACACCTAACTAGTAACTATAGCTTATACGGAAGTCATTAATCCAATAAAGCACATATCAGCTACACTCAACTATAAGAAATATGTAACCCCATCGCTATCTATATATCCTTGGTTCAGCCACTATAGTAGAGCACACATCATAAAAGGAATTTGGGTACCTCTTCCTTTGTGTTCCCTTGTTTTGCTTTGTTGTCGGCACCGCTGTCCTATCTTCCTAGTTGCGGAGCTGGTGCGGCCGGCGTTGACGAAGGGGTAATAGATCTGGTTCTGGCTAGGGATCAGATCCGGTCAGTCATGATAGGTACCAAGCTAGGTAGGGGATCTAGATCTAGCTTGTACCGTTGTTGAGGTGGTCCTTCCGCCATCAGCTGATAGACCTGCTATCGATGAATTGAAGGGGATCTGGCTCTGGCTAGGGTTTAGAAATGTGTGAGAGAGGGTGCGGCTAGAGATTGGAGAGGGAGTTGAGCTGCTATTCATATGGTGCCTATGGTCTAGAGAGGGGTGACAGAGGGGCAACTGGAGAGTGGAAAGGGAGGCCATGGGACTAGGATTTGGAGCTAGAGGAGAGAAGGTGCGGCTGGAGAATGGAGATGGAGGCGGAGACAATGACTCTTGGTGCTTTTATGTGGCCATCACATTACCACAAATACCCTTGTCTGAAATCAAGGCATGGTAAACCTATTTTTCGTGCGAAGGGCAAAAGAGAGACATCTAATTTTTGGTGCGTGTTGGTGGGACTGCTTGGAATGGTGCGAAATCAAATTTTTGGGCGGACAGACCGCCCTGTCTGCTCAGTAGAGACCGGAATTTCGGGCGGCCTTAGTTGTTGCCATTTTGGTTTTTTCATAATATAAATAAACATAAAACTAAAAGAGGATAACGATAAATAATTAAAAGATCCATGAATTTGACACCTAAAAATTACCAAAAAAGAAAAAAATAAACCTACTCGTTGTAGCTTATTGCGCTGCAACTGGCGATTTTTGTGTGTGTGTGTGACTGCATCTACGGCTATTTGAACTATGGCCTATAATTAGGAAGCAAGGGGAAGGCACGCCCACGGATGGAAAACCTTCCAAAAAACCTAAATGGGTTATTCAAATGATGTCCCCATGGATTTCCCACCCTAGAAAACTAGTCATGGATTCTATGGTGCTTTGAGTTTCTAGAGAAGAGAAAAAAATTAAAGCATCCTCCTCCTGGCTAGCGCTCTTGTGATTCACTAACTTGCCAGTACACTGGATTGTCCTCCTCCACGCTGGAGTCATAGTCGGTGCTGTAGGACTCCTACGAGATCAAATGTACAACGGCCAGACTTTTTCATTCGTAGTAAAATTCAACAGCAAAATGACCCTATTGGTTGGTTTTGCCTATAGGTTTTTCTTTCTGGTTCCCTTTCTTATGTGTAGTATGGTAAAAATGCATAACGGAATTAATCCGATCAAGTCTCGTATCGATGTAATACCTAACAGAGGAGCCACATAGCTATTCAAATTTTACAGCACACCCAAGAAAGTCCAAGCATTGTAAATTTGACTAGGCTGGACACATCTCACATTCTACTAGAATATTCCCAACACATCCAATATTGGAAACTATTCGACCATCCCCTAGAATCTAGGATGACATTTACTGGAAGCCGTCTAAGGTCATCTACATTCGAAGCGATTCACTTGAAATTCCATCTCATAATGTCCCCCCATTCATCCCGTAGCAATTTAACATCGGGTTCCCTTTAAATCATCCTTGCTCCAACTCTAAACAATTCAAATCATAGCTACAAACTAAGCCACTAGACCCATGAGCTCCGCTAAAGATCCTGCTGCCCAGTTTTCCACTTTCAAACACCACGTCAAGTGTAGAACGACATCGAAGAACATCTTCATCATCAAGGATCCATCTAGTGGGAGCGTCCTTGAAGCATCATTCTCTGTGACCCTGGAATGCACGGTGACCAAGACCCTCAAATCTGGTGGTCACTGGCAGCCAGTGTACCTCCTGTACAAAGGAGGCAGTGCCACCAGGATCATGAAGGTGAATCAAGCCATGGGCATCCCCGGTGACCAGGAAGGTGTCCATGATGTCCTCCGTGGCTTGATGAGGACATTCACGTGGCTGTAGCAACTCAACCTCACCAACGAGTAGTGGGAGGACATCCTTCTCGAGCCCAAGGTTCCTAAACTCGTGGCCCTAGTGCATGAGGCCTGGAGAGATGGCTACATCGGCCACACCATGCTTGAGCTTTGGGTTGACAAACAATTGAAGTTCATCGTGTCTGAGGCACTCTTGACGCTCTGCGTGGATGTGGAGGCGGTGCCGGTGGGGTGTCGGGACTACAACATCTGCCTGGAGGATGAAACATCTAATCCTATGGTCGGCCATGCTATGGAAATGCCCAGCTACAACCATGCATACCACCGCAAGTGCATCACCAAGTGGTTCGGCCAGAGATCCACCTACCCGATTTGCTAACGAGATTTGTCTATGTATCTTGACCCGGCAGTGTAGAGATGCCATTCGCACTTCATCGAAGAGGATTATTGATTAAGATCATTGTTTTATGTTGTATAAAATACTTATTATGCATCATACTCCTCTATATATATTTGGTCAAAATTCAGAATCTTTGAGTAAATCTTTGCTCCATCGCTCTAACCGTCGCGATCTTGTCCGCAACTCCGCTTGTTTTATTTCCTACCTTCCCAAAGCTCTCCCATTCCCTCTGTAGTTCTAAACCATGAGGAATGTGTGGTGGCCTTCTCATACATGTGCTCAACGCATAAAATACATGACTTCATGCCATGAGGCCAGACACCCAAGGCAACAAAAAAAAACAGAAACCAACTGAGGAAACTTCATCCACAACAGCATCTTCACTATTCGAGTCATTCAAAAAAATGGTAGGCAGACTTTCTTGCTTGTTCAGTAACATTTCAACACCAATGGCTCTTCTTTTTTGCATTAGATTAAGGCTAGATTAACTCCTCGGTTCAAGGTTTTAGCAAGTTTAACAAAGTTTGACACAGACATGCAAATAACACAACATACTATATTAGCAAGGGTTCCTACTACATGAGCTCAACACATGCACTACATGACTTCGTGCTGTCCCACAAATCAAAGCCAATCATGGCTACTACTACTAGTACTACTGATATAGAACAATGAATAGTACCTAGAGCACACAAAATATCAATGTCATCGAATCAGTTTGGTCTTATTGAGATAGTTGAGGTCATAAGGACTTCCGAGCTAGTTGAGACGGTGAACTGTCTTGAAAATGACGTAGTCTCCACTAACATCAACACTGTAGTCAGAGAGTTGACGGGAATCTATAATAGTTCTGCAAAGCACAAAGATTTCCTAGAATCATGGTCTTCAACAACTCTAGTAATGCGTTGTTGCCCAACAACTGCACGAACAGTAGCTTCAATGATTAGGCATCACGTAGCTCGGTCATGTACACGACGCCCCCAAGTCACAAGCAACCTATTCTATTCTCCTGGCTCCGCACCTAGCTACCAAAACACATCATTTGTTGTAGAGTACACATGCATGGTATGGTAAGTAGTTGCCATCTGTAAACATGATTTTGGTTAGAACAAATGACAATCGAGGAAAGGGGGAAGCAATGAGGTTAGCAGACACAATAATAAGTTCATACAAATAGTACGGTTTGATATGAAGCACATTACCTTTATCCAGATCCTAAAACCACCTAGGAACATGATTGGGAAAATGCAAACGGGTGAGGAAAGGGGAGAGCAAGCAGATTGACGCAATTCTATCAGACGAGGGAAGGGGGGATGCTCCTTTCATATAGACCTTGCACGATTGATGAGAGTGAAGTGAATGCAGTAGGAAAGCTTGACACAAGAAGGAATCAAGAAAAGGAGCTTTTGACCACCATGACACGCTTGAGACTTGAATGCCTAGTGTAGTTGTGATGGGTCTTTTCTGTACTTTTTTACTCCAATCCAAGCAGTGACAATAGTCGAGGGGTAGACTGGTTGCTACAACATTCAAAACTGATGACCCTTTATACTGTGTCCTACGAGATCAAATATACAACGGTCGGACTTTCTTGGGTTCGCAGTAAAATTCAACAGCTATGTCTCATCCATTATGCATTAGATCTAAGGTGATACTTGTTGAGATGAACTCCTTGCTGCATGGTTCTTGCAAGTTCAATAAATTTTATCGAAGACTACTGATACATGTTTGGTTCTTGCAAGATCAAAGCCACTCATGACTACTAATACTACTGATACATGTTTGGTTCAACAAACCGAGGCACAAAGCATCTCTTGCGCGGTTGCGATGAGTGAATTGAATGCATGAGAAAAGCCTCTAAAGTTATTTCACTCCAAGCATTCACAACATTTGAGGGGCAGACTGAAGAATGAAGATGAGTTGCTCTTGCTTCCGTAGGCATTTCTCTTGCTTGGTTTTGCAAAGCAGTAGCTAGCAAGAGATGGCTATATGGTTTCATAGGTCCTGATTGTCTGCACTCGCTCGGCTATGGCTGAAGATGCAGCTTCAAATCCAACTACCTTACTAGTACTTCATGCATGCAACCATAGCCGATGTAGTTGTTCTTTGTAGCACAGTCAATATGACAAAAGTTCTAGTCATAGCTCAGTAGCAGAGTAAAATGTCCGAGCTGGTCAAATTTACACGACTCGGACTATGAGGCGTGCATATGATTTACAAGAAATAGGTAAACATCATTTCGTCAATACTGTACTCCCTCCGTCTAGGAAAACTTGCAATTCTAGCATAGTGCCACGTTTTAGTATATTTAGTTTAACCAATTATAGATAAAAAAGTATCAAATATATATCATTAGATTAATTATGAAATGTATTTTCATAATAAATAGATTTGGAGCCATAAATATAAATACTATTCACTAGAAACTTGGTCAAATGTGAACAACTTTTTTCTGGCATGCAACCTATAGTAGTATGTTTTCATGGACAGAGGGAGTACTTGTCTATATATATTTGGCTAACAGAGTTTAACCCACCTAATAAAAAGTTCAATAAAAGTCCATTGACATGGATATTATTACAACAAGATAAACTAAAGAACATCACAATTGTCTCTAGTGACCATTGAAAACACAAATCAGAACATCAGTGTTATGAGATACTTGAACATCACACCTATTTCAGAAACAAAGAACAAGGGCATATCTCTAATGCCATAGATACTAAACATTAACATCATCTGACCATGTTGCTATTGCTCAGTTGAAAGGAACTGTACGAACTCCACCAATCTCTGGATCATTCGGATGGATTGTAAGATAACGGATACGATGAGAAAATACTTTTACACCACGGAACTCATAGCAGTATGAAAGCAAAGTTGGGAGATATGCATTTGAATGAACCACAACAAACACATAGGGTCCTAGATGATCCTCAGCAAGATGGTAGTTTCGATGGCCAAGAACTTGATGAACAACTACAGAAGCAATGTAGCACCTACTGTAAAAGTTAGAATGCACTACAAGCACTACAACCCTTGTTTGTAGGCCATGGCGAACACGAAGCTCGCGAAAGACATAGCGATACACAGATGTTGACGGTAGTTAACAACCATTATAAACCGTCAATATAACATATATAAGGGCATAAATATAATTACCAATGAAGGTCTAGGGGTTTAAACTAACAAATTCCACATGTTTTGGTGAATTTATATATTCTACAGGGTTTATCTAGAAAACCATCAAGGTGGACCTACATGTCAGATTTAATCGCGCTTATCCGCAGCGAAATGGACACCAGAAGACTCTGTATCGCAATGTCAGTTCTCCACCGCCTCCTAGGTTGCATCTACGTTGTCCTTTAAGTTGGTTTGATCCAAGGGCTCACATTGGACGCTTCGGCCTATATATACTAGCCCCTGCCACCCCCCTGAGGCATATAGAGATAAGTCATTTGAGAAGATAGAAACCCTAATCATCCTCAGAGCTCCATCAATTCTAGGGCATAGCTAGTTAGGCTAGGTCTAGAGGGAGGCAAGCAGGCTTTGCTTGGATTCCTGATCATGTCGAGAGCGTGGTTTGGTATAATCTTTGTACCCCTCTCTTTTGTATCTCCATTACTTTTATATGCTTGCTACAATTGTTATAACAATATTAATATTCATCTGATTTATGTTCTTCATTATAATGTTCATCGTCTACTTTAATCATATGCTTCATATAGTTGGATTATCATCATGTTCATGCATAAGTTCATATAGCGCTCACTCTAAGGATCCATGGGTGGGTGGTCGACATTGTGTAAGCATGATGCTTATACGTTGTTTACCTACGGATACACCCTATATTTCTAGGTTATGTGGTAGATCGTGGATGTGACACTCCCGTTGTGTCCTTTGTAGTCCACTCCCCAAATGTAGGTGCACGTAGGATGCGGTTACGAAGGAACACAAGCTCTGTTCTTAATCTTCCTTAGTAATATCCCTTATGTGTAGATATGACGATGATCTTAGTAATGATTACTAGGTATAATTGCACTAATCAATGTATGCTTTGACTTGTAATTAAGAATGACTTAGGAATTATTCCTCTAATATTCTACCTGGCCATGCTAATGCCATAGAAAGGTGTACTCTGAGTGATTTATCATTATTATTGATCAATACTTATCATATATATATATCTTATCCTATGACTTACCTCTATTATGAGTAGAATTGGTTATGGTTTACATCTCCATCAATAGTATAAGTTATCAATATATGTCCATGCTAGACCTTTCCTGTGGTAAAAATATAAATAATGATACCTAGAATACTCTTGAGTGAAGTGCTACAATGGTATATTATCTATGCGCTTGCAGATCCTTTTCATTCATATATTTATATATTCTTTCTAGTCACATAAAATGATAAAGAATTGCTTAGTATTATTCTAGTAGTAATGCTATGTAGTACCAACAAGCATCTCTGGCATCATCACTAGGGATGACAACCTAGTAAAGTAATGTTAGGAGATATATGTTTATAATAGGTGGCTACTAAAACAAGTGACAAGTTAATAAATACCAACAAGCATTTCTAGCATCGTTGCCGGGGACTAGATTCAACTCTGTTCTTAGTAGCGACGCTAAGGAATGTCAACAACAGACATGTCCTAAGAATGATCATAGTTATCCATGATCTGTGTAAAATATAAAACAATATGTAGAAAAAAACGAAGAACAAAGATGCCTAGTAGTAGGGTGGAGGGCAAAACCTTTGGGATGGAACAGAAGCAACAACTCTAGAGAGCCTTCCTCTCACCCCTTGTCTCTGTTGTTACATAGTTTGCACCTTCGCGGGTCATGGGGTCTGCACAGCCATGACCCCACATATACGGTGCAAGAGTTGACACGATATGTATTTTATTGTTTCATCAAAACTATGATTTGGCCTGTCAAGGTTTCTTTAGTATCGGACTATCTTAGGCCCTATTGAACTTGCAAGAACCATGCAGTGAGGAGTTGATCTCAACAAGTATTGCCTTAGATTTAATGCATAACGGATGAGACATAGCTGTTGAATTTTACTATGAATGCAAGAAAGTCTGGCCGCTGTATATTTCATCTTGTAGGACACAGTATAAAGGGTCATTAGTTTTGAATGTCATAGCAACCAGTCTACCCCTCGACTGTTGTGACTGCTTGGATTGGAGTCAAATAAAAGTACAGAAAAGACCCATCACAACCGCACTAGGGATTCAACTCTCAAAGCTTGTCATGGTGGTCAAAAGCTCCTTTTCTTAAGTATGAAGTCATGTTAATCATCTGTAGTTAGAACTAGTATATATTGGTAGTGATTGGATGACATTGAGTAGTGGGATTACACTACTCTCCTCTTATTTGCTTGTATTAGATAAAATTTGTTGAACTTGCAAGAACCTTGCAGCGATGAGTTCATACGAGCAAGTCTTGTTTTTCCTTGTTTTCCTATGATGCTTGTTACTATGTCATTTACAATTTTAAGTTTGGGCCCTATTTTTAAATCTAGTTCAGCACGTAGGATTGTTCGACCGCTGAGAAACAACACATGCCAAACTTTAGTGCACCATGCAACATGACATACATCGAATGGAACTTTGTTTACTCCTCTACTAATTTCCAAGAATAAGGGAACATGGAGCCCCTAAATGAGCACCACGCAAACTTGAAGCACCCCCAATCGAGTATGGAGCCCCTAAACAGGAGAGAACCAGATGATTACAAATCTTAATCTTCTGTTAACACAAGATTTGCTATGATTCACTTTCCCGAGACACGTTTACATGGATGCCTAGAACTCGAGCAAGGCACTGTTTGGTTCCTCGAGAAAGAATCTTCGCATTGGATGATTCACTTCCTCGAGACACATTTACACGGTATACACGATCCTTCAAGAATGCGGAATGTAACACCCTAGGTGTTAAGCATGCATTTAGCATTGGCATTGCATGAGCACAAGCATCATTGATCATTCATGAGGATGAACATCTCAAATTTTATCTCTATGATTGCTTATATCACATGTGTTGTCACTAAAGGCTTTACATATGCTAGGGTTTACATGTAACCAGTGTATAAAATGTTTGTGGGACCCTAGAAGTCCCTTAAACATGTTTAGAATATCACATGGAATAACTTTGGTATTCATGACTTGGACCAATTTGGCCTCTAAGTCATGGTTATAGTGTAGGCTTTCTTTTTCAAGTTGTATGTTTGACTTAAGTTGAACTATAGCATAGAGTATTTGCATGGCAGTGCACCCTTAAGCAAAGTTGTAGTACTTGACAAGGGTAACAACTTTTATTCTTGGGTCATGACCTAATTCAGTGCATAGCATGCTCAAAACCAGCTTAGAAGTTGCAATAAAATACTGTTCTAGGACTTGATAATTTTTCTAAGTCTTTAACTGCGTTTACAGTTTCAAGTACCCTAGTTTGATGCGCTGTAGTTTGTAAACTAGGCCGATCTAGACTAAACTCATGTAAGCAATATTGTAGATCTCATGTAGCTCTATAATTCTTGTTAAGGAAGTTTTTGCAATGAACTAATAGTTTAGGAGTTACGATCGTGTGAATTGGCGCTGTTAGTCATGTTCATCCTGACCTGATGCAGCTTCGACGCCGCAGATAGTGGCCGATTAGGGCAGGCCAGATGCATCACGTAGCGGCTATACGTCGGCGTTGGCCCAGATGGTCGGGCCAGCACAGTGAGATAAGCCGCGCGACTTCACTGCTCGCTCCAGTTCACTGTCGCGCCCCACTCTTCTCTCACCCGCGCCTGAGCTTTGCACAGCACCGCGCCGCCGCACCATCGTTGTCGCTCTGCTGAGCTCGCTCTCTACCATCACCACACCATTTTCCAATCAATCGCGCCAACAGCTCTACCATTGTCACCTCTTCCACCCTGACTAGTTTGCCCCTCTTGCTGAGCCTTGGTAAGGGCGTATTTTGATTCGTCGTCGCCACGATCTCATTGGAGCACCACCGCGCACTCGGCTCACCGTGGCTGCACCTATCCACCGCACCTCCTGTCCTCCACTTCGTTAGTCTATAGTCATCTTGTGGTCCTTTTGCTTTGGTAGGAGCTTGTCTTGACGCTACTATGTGGTCATACGGGAACACGCCGCCACTCCCGTCACGTCCGCCATTACTACCGTGGCACTCGAGCTCACTGTCGCCGAGCTGAGCCATCGCCTTCTGTCTCTATCGTGTGCATTAGGATGAGTAAGCCTTGAACTAGCATCTAGCATGATGGAGACCCACCTCTCGCCGCCATCTTGCTGGAATGCCATGAGCACCGCCATGCTCCGTACGCCGCCGTGCACGTATGCACGTGGTCAGAGATCGCCATCACATCATCGGAACCCTAGCCACCTAGGCTAGCTCCGATAGGTTACCACATAGCTATAGAGCACCTCACCAAAGCATATGGTGGCCGGAGGATGCCGGCGTACCACCGCGTGACCACCGCCGTCCGCCATTGCCGCTGGCTGTAGCACCCGGTTTTAAAGACAAAACCAGATACACACTATATGTGAGCCCAGGAAGTCAAATCTCACATATAGCCACAAATAAGGATAATATTAATAAACAATGCTTAAATACATAACGTATTAGTATAAAGAATATAACCTCAGAGTATAGACAGCGAAAAGGCAACTTCGATCTTCAGGCAAAGACTCTAAATCTACAGGGACGACTGACTGGTTGACCACAAGCCTAACTCCTTTAGACTAGCAATCTGGTACCCATCCAGGATTTTTATTGGATGTAAAGCAAGTGTAAGCTCACCATGCTTAGCAAGTATATCAAAGGGATTTATGAGGCTCAAAAGGCTTGACACTGTTTGACTGTGGTTCACAATTTTAGTTGATCAAGTTTTAGCATCCTGTATCACTACTTTAGTGAACAATCCCAATTCCCAAGTGATATTAAAGTATAGTCAAGTTTATCTCAATTCCCAGCCATCCACCATCCACAGTAACCACTAATCTTGAAGGATCCAGACCGCTCGTATCCGTGAGCACGGCTGTTATAACAAGTCAAATATTTCTGCAAAAATTGTACAACTTTACCCACTAAGCCGTGATTCCCAATGCCGGGGTTTGCAAAGCCCACTACACCTCTACCTAGGAAGTGTGGTAGGGTTTCACTATGTAACCCTTAGCTAGTCGCACTAACAAGTCGTAGCTACTAAGGAGTGGCACACGTGGGCAACACAGCACGGTGCACACATCCTAGTAGAAAAAGGAAAGATACCCTCTTACCCTTACTAGAAGCTACAGACGAGCTAGTATAATCTAGTTAACAGGTGAAAGTCAGGGCCATATGACACTCGGGGTTGTACGGAACCTCCTGGGTTGCCGCTTTAGGATTTAGTCCTTATGGACAAGCACTAGAGTACTCAACCCCGTACTCTAGCCCCCTATCTATTGCTAAAAAGCTTCATGTTATCATATTGCATAATGCCTTTAGTCATGTTTAACTATTATTCTATGTTTAGCGCTGGAGCATCTATCCAAAATGCATACCCAAACCCTAGGTAACAAGGATATGTGGTACAAGTATTCATCTAGGTAAAGTCCTTAAAGGTATATCAAATTAGACACATGCATGAATATGAAGTGTAATAATTCATAGGTACAAGGGGCCTTTGGTACACTTGCCTTAACTTGCTTTTCCCCCAAAGCAATATGCTCAAAAGCCTTTAGTATTCATCTTTCAATCTTTTGCTTCTAATTCTCAGCTTCTAGTCTTCAGAGAACAACTTCTTAATCACCACGTAAACCTCACCGATTGACTGAACCATATATCACCACACAAACATCCATACACGGCATACAAACAAGAATATATGAGAACAGTACACCAACCAATAAAATAAGCAAAACGGTGTATCGCTATGAACACACAAACGCAAAAGACACGATATATGTGATTCAACGAAAAAGCGACTATTGAAGGATTTTCGATGCAACGGAAAATAAAACATATCCATTTAACTTATTTTAACTATAGAAACACATGTAAATATTTTCATTAATCAACTTGACTCATTGTTTAAGAAAGGGCGTAGTATAAAACCTATATTGACTTTATATTCCAAAAACGATGCAAGTGATAGTATTAATACAATTAACTTTTTAACTGTCAAAACACATTTTTAACATGAGAACCACTAACGCCACTATGTAGAACACGCCGATAACAAAACTACGGTACCAAAGAAACGACTACCGGAGTTCTATATTATAAAAGAAAAGCCTAAATGCTTGATTTATTTTAATTAAGAAAAACATGTGAAGGTGTTATTAATCTGGATTAGTTAAAACATAATTTAATCCAAAGCCCGAGTTGAAACTATCCATGTTTTATTCCTAGATGTTGTTATGTAGCTTAAGCAAGTTAAACTTTAACTTTGCAAAAGTAAAATGCATGTGAAAGCATCTTAACCGAGTTTATATAAATCATGTTTAAACTAAGCAAATTATAATTAATAAATACATATTTAAGTTGACATTAATTAACAAGTAATTATAAAAGGTAGATACTGTCCTAGATTGCTGTTATTTAGAAACAAGTTTACATAATCATTAATTAAATTAATATGTAAATTATAATATTATGAAAATGGGATGTGATAAACGTTGCTACAAACGCGTACCTTACATTGGCACGATTTAACACGACAAGAACGAAGTTAACCCTATGTAGTTGCTTTTAATTAAAAGCTATTGAATAAATATAAATTAAATTAATACCTTATATTAAAATTCAGAAACATTTGTTATATTGGATGACGTTGCTAACACGTATCACACATTGCGATGAAACTCACGCAACCGAATCGAAATTAAAAACCTAAATCGACTTTAATTAAACAACGATTAATTAATTATAGACATAATTCATATTTTAATAAAATAAATTTATAAACATGTGATATGAAAACTAACAATGCTCTCTGCGTAGATCTCGATGACATGAAACTAACGCAACTAGAACAAACTGAAAGGGAATTAAAACGAAGACACGGCGAAGATTTAATGAACCAGTGGCATAATTGTAAATATGGTCATCTTCATCCTTGGGCTGTTCGTACAGTACAAACATGGCCATGGAAGCTGATGCGTTGCTCCATGTAGGGAAGGGACGGGAAGACTGACAGCCGGCGCAAAGACACGAGCCAGCGATTGGCGATCCCCACCACACGCCAAGAAGCGGCAAAGAATGGCAGCTGGCTAGGGCGGAGTAGGCAAAGAAGGTGGCCATCCTGCAGATACTCACGTGGCGGCGTGGGATGGGGTGGCATAGGGCCATGGGGCCACATGGGTCGATGGTGATGGCGGGGTCGGGCGCGGCATGCACTGGTGGAGGCCAGAGAGGAGGGCGCGGGTCCTACGCCCGGAGACAGAAGAACAGACGACCTGTTCATGGTGTTCCTCACCGGAGAAAAGAAAGAGAGTTAGGGATAGGATTAAACGATGATGGATTCACGAAAACAAATATACCACGGTGTATAGGACGATGAGATCTACCTGGTGGTGGTGGTTAACGTTGGAACGCGATGGTTTGGCCGAAAGAGCTCGCCGGAAGTTCGTCGGAAACCTAGCTAAACTTTGGTGTTCGATCTGTGGGGCTACGAGGGGCGGCTCGAAAAATGGCCTATACTTTCGGAATCAGCAGCGTCGAGGGCTATACCGACATATATATATATACACACACACAGAAGGGTTGGGAGATTTTGGAAAGCGAAGATATTTTAGAAAATAATTGATTTTCGGAATTAAAATAATTACAGAAAATCGGGAATTACTATTTATGCTCAGAAAAATATCTTTGAGCTCCAAAAAATACTAGAAATTTTTTCTAGGGATAGATGGAAGAATAAGGAACACAACCAAAGTGGTTTAGCTCCCGAAAAAGACTTTTGGATTGATCGAGGAAAAAGACAAAGCTCTAGAAAATAGGAATTTAATCCCAAAAAAGGTCGGAAAGATTCCCGAAAAGAGAGGTATCATTCTAACGTGTCTCAAAACCCTTTTCCAAGCCTTTGGATTTTGAAAACAAAGCATCTTATCTAACTTTTGTTTTTGTAAGTTTTAAATTCTTTTTAAATCACTACTTGAAAATAATATTTTGAAGATTGAAATTTGAATTTACTTTCCAAACCACTCATCACAAAAGTACCAATGCAACGACATGTGTGCACAAACATGTTGCTACCCTTATGTTGGATTTTAATTTAAAGAAAATTTTTTTTTATCTATGTTTTTATGAGCACAAAACAATAAACATAAATTATTTTACTCTTTTTAGAAAGTAGCTAATTTTAGGGTGTTACACCAGCGAGCTACTTCTGGTGAGCTTCCAGGCTAGCCGAGCACACCTATTGACGCGGCTTGATGAGACAAGCACATAGGTGTTGTCATCGTCACCAGTGATCTTATCGCCAGCGAGATATCGCTTGTTAGAGCACCTCCTATGCTCTGGAGTCGATGACGTCCAGTTCTCACTAACTAGCGGGTCCCATCTGTCAGTCTACATATTAGTTGATTTTTTTTGAATTGTTTTCACAAATTTGAATGCTTATTTCAAAAATCCATATCTCAAGTTTGGAGTGTCCAATTTTGGTGTACCAAATTTTATTGGATTCCTCATGAAGTGTAGTATTTTATAAAAATATGAAATGCACTATTTCTGGTATTTTTCAAGGTGAATAAAATGTAGCAAGATAAATGCTTTTAAATTGTTTGCAATTTTGTAAAATACATAACTTGAGCTTGGTATGTGCAAAAATTGTGACTCCAATTTTGTTGAGTTTGTATTGACAATAAACTTGATTGGAGTAGGTCTTTCCATTTATCTTTTTATAAATGGTGTTTTCTGAGAAAATTCATAAGGATAAAAATAAGTAACATATTGCCATGCAAATTTTTGTACAGCATTATGGTACTAGGATGAAGCTAAGAAAAATATAAAATCTATTGCTTGACACTTTTCTATAGGGTTAACTATTTTCACTAAAATAAACCTTGGTAGCTTGTCATTTTTGTAGAGGATGTTATACATGTTCAAAAGGTATGAAATTTGTACAGTAGCCTATTGGGAGCACTTGGAAGCTACTGTGATGTTTGGAGAATTTACTATGCACATTTGATATATGTTTGTTATTTCACCTAATTATCTAATTAAATTAATAAAGGCATTTAAATAAATAAATTGGGATTGACCTTTATGTTTTCTAGAGTATATTTGATATTCCTAAACTATTGGTACTAATTGTGTTGCTCAATTTGAGATTTTTATATGCCATGAAAGTATTATTGCTCTTTAATTCAATTTAGAGGTGTTTTTGGACAGATTCTGTTGTTGGGTATTTTGCATAGTAAAATATAGTTTACTATAAAAATGGTTAATAACAAAGTCGTAGGGAACTTCTTCATCTATCTTGTGTCAAAATTTCAGGGCAATAGGCCAAATGGTTTAAGAGTTATAGCTGTTCAAAGTTGGTCTCCCAAAATGCTTGTTCTCTGGAATTTCTGGATAGAGCGGAAAGATTGCCTGTTTTGGTTGGGATAAATTTTGAATTAGCTTTTGGTAATTTAATAAGAGTTGTAGAAAATTTTATAAGCTTTCCATAAAGTCTAAGATCATAGTATTTGGATAGCTAGAACTATAGTTATGATTTAAACTTATAGCAGCTTTGTGTAGCTCTGAAAATGTCTTGTGAAGAATATTGGAAGTAGATAGAGAAGAGTTATGCACCTACTCAGTAAACAAGGAATTAGCATTGTTATCATTTGTGTAACTTAACATCATTATCACAGTAGCATGTACATTCCCATGTCACATCATCCATGATCCTTCTTAGGCATTCATGGAATTTACTTATGCATATGCATACAATAGGTGCAGCCGAGATCACGTTGGTGGAACTCGAAGCCGATCCACAAGAGGAGAACCAAGAGGTGTAGTGCTAGGAGATTCCAGGAGAAGGAGAGCCTAAAGCTGATCATCTTCCCGAGTGCCTAGATCATCAACCTAGCCACATTCGAGAAAGGCAAGCCCCGGAGCATTATAAGTCTCCCTATTTTATTAATGTCACCTAAGTTACTCGTATTGCTGCATTATGTGATAGGAGTTGTTTGGAAACACTTGCTGCATATTACATTTCCTTGTCTAGAAATATCTACCCTAAATCCTATTTAAGTCTAGGAACGCTTCTTATGCTTAGCTATGCTTAGACCGGTGAAAGTCAGGTGATTTTTGGTCACCTGCGAGCCATAGGCGATAACTTGATTACGGTTGGCTATATTGTGCTATCGTGGAACATAACCTGGTGATGTTGAATAATTGGAGACTAGGTGGAGTCGTATGTTTGTGGTAATCATAGTGATTCCGTCTGTGTCATTTAAGGACCGGTCGTTGGAGGTCATCTTGTCATGTTGAACGCATGCCTCTCACATAGTTGGCCGAATAAGTCATTCCGACCGTGAAGCCGAGTAGCTCAACTCAGGCCGGGGACACGAGCAGTTAAAGTGCGCACCCTAGAGACAGTAAGGATGTGCAGAGAGGCAATGACGTGAGTCTAAGGGTAGGTTTGAGTCCTGAGCTTCTTGGCAGATTAATAGTATCATTGAGGGTGCGGCGCTGGTCTTACCTGTGATTTGGACTTAAGTTGTACCAAAGGTGACCTAATGCGACCCCGATGGGGGAGTATGGGTGTGTGTTAGGAATAATTCCCCAGCTGGGTAGGAATTGATTTGAATGGTTGTCTCTCTCGCATAGTGAGAACTTGACAGGAGTACGCTTCATCGTAGTAATTGATGAAAGTGTTGGTTATGAGATTATGAAATGGCTCAACTTGATATGATTATTATTGTATTGACTTAACGGTACCGATATGTTTGGCATAGGATAGTTGCTAATCTAGTATGAGATAGGATTAATAACTAGTAATTCATAGTTTAAAAGATATTGGGCAACTAATGTTTTTTATGCAAATAATGTCTACCAGCTCTACTTATAAAGCCTTGCATACTCCTTGGTGTCTTAGTATTTTAGTTGTTGATGGGTAAGTCTAGCTGAGTACCTTCTGGTACTTGGCATTTTATTTCCATTGTTGCAGATAATGTTATGTACTATGGCTACTGCAAGCATTGCTTTGCTCCTGTAGTGGATGAGGAATAGGACCATGGGCATGGTCATTCTGTATATCATCTCACCCTTATGCTTTTGTTGGAGATGACTATGAAAATTGGCTACGTATCTAAACTACTGTTGATGTAATTCGAACTATGTTTCTTCCGCTACTAGTTAATCTTAGTTTGTAATAACTATGTGAACTCCGATGTATGTGAGAAAATTGTGAACTATTTGTGAACTATGATGTAACATGTGACTGGTTATGTTGAATCATGTTTGATCTTGGCTTGTATGTTGGTTGAATCGAGATCCTTTGTGATACTCGATGGACTACCGAATTTATATGGGCTCAAGTGTGATGGTTTCACTGCCTTGGTGGTTGCTATTGTACTTGTGCTCTTATAAATTGGACGGTTCTGTTATAGCTGGTATTGGAGCAGGATTCAACACTAGACTTGTCATATGTGTAATTAAAACAAAAGTTTTTGTTTTATAAACTTAAATTCTATAATTGTAGTAATAAGTTTATAGTGTTAAAAATTAAACTTAAAACTATAGTGTGCCAGTGGTCATCTCCTTTATGCCCAGTTGGGGACTTTTAGGTGGTTATTTAAGTACTAACATGGGGGGTTTTTACTTTCGTCATCCATACAGCGTGCTATTGTATGGGTGCCACTCACTTCAGTGGTAATGTATGGATCAATTTCCTCTACGCCAGAGTAAGAAGGTAAGTGGATGAGTGGCATGACCGTAAGATGTGAGCGTGCGGTCGGGGAGAGCTAGCTGTGATATGGTTGTATATGCATGCTTGCATGTGTATATGGTGCACATTTAATTGTGGGTAGTGTATTAATCATCGGGTAGCTTTGATACAGATTTACCTTTCTATACATATAACAGTTTTGTTAGGCTAAAATGAAAATGTTTGTAGGTACAATAACAACAAAACATGTAGCTCGTTTAGTTACGATTATATCGAGAGAACGTATGTATGCCACAGCGTATATCGTTAGGATTTATTTTTCTAAGTTTTTGAGGACGTACGGAACAAGCATACATCATGATACATCATTCCTTCATATCATTGCATTATTCCTCCCCTTGCTTGATCTTATTGTTAAGTAACTCTTTTCTATCATCGTGTTGTCTCACTTAATTGTAACATTTTGATATAGATGGCAGCCCTAGGAGCCCCTATTGCTAGCGACACCTTTTTGGCATTGTTTGGGACTCCCATCTTACTGTGGAGAGTACTGCACTTTGTCAGGTATGCTGAACCATCTTGCTACTTTTGGAGTGAAGTGGTAACTGAGGGACAATGGTGGTACGACGTGCGGGTCACTGTCACCGCCCATGCAAACAACCCTCAGTGGTAAGGATGGAGTATCAAGTTAGATGGAGAGACCCCTTGGGGTGCCCAAGTGGCCGCTTTTGAAGTTCTTAGCAAAATCTATCAGGAATTCGGTGATGAGCTTGTCAATGGGCCCGTTGGATCTTTCCCTTGAGTGGATGCATCATAGACCACTTGGACCTAGCCAGGTGGTAATGCTTTGGTAAGAGACCGGGATGAAAGAGCAGGAAGTAGTAGTGCTGCAATGAGTGCCATGTACGCAGTTATGAAGATGTTTTACTCTCACCAGGATAGCTACATCAGCTATATGCAAGAGCTCCAAAGAGCATAGGCTGCATAGCGCAGGATGCGAGGACATGTGCGTAGGCACCGAAGGGCAGTTAGAGCAACTTAGGATGAGATAGGTAATTATATGACAGCCTTAGACGCTAGTTGGACGCAGTTTGTCCATGTTGTTGCTAAAAGAGATGCAGCTAGGGCTAAGTTACAGGACGTTCATGCTGAGAGGGATGAGGTCATTCGCCTTGCTGAAACTAGGGAGGCAGCTAGGATTAGGACTATGTTTCAGGCTGCTAGGTAGGCAACAGAGTTTGATCATAGAGAGTAGGAACTCATACGCCAGATTGAGGAGCTTCAGCTGGATGTTCATTGTCTCAACAACATGGTGAACCCAATTCTTCCTCTAGCCCTAGCGGTGGAAGAAGATCCCAATGTGTTGATTGCTGAGGATGATGGCATGGAGGTAGACGTTGAGAAGGAGCCTAAAGATGAAGAGGTTGAGCCTTTTGAGGACGACCATGGTGATGGTGTGTCTGACATCGACAGCGACCACCTCGAGGAGTAGCTTACCTATAATATCTAGCTAGATGCGTTGGCTCTTTATCTTTGATCCTTGTATAATGAACTCGTAATGTAGGTTTTGATTTCATGATGTATCCCTTTTGATGTTATTGGAACCATGCATGTACTACATGTGGTGATTGCACTTTTTAATGAATTCCCTAGTTGTTTTGGCAAGAAAATTTTGGCATGTATGGAACGCGTTGCGAGTACGATAAGTGATCCATTTGGTGATGTTATGTTGTGGAAATGAATTATTGTACATCTGTGTTATTGTATGAATTTATGATTCTCTCTAGTAATTACAGTATGGCATGCTTATACAATTCTTCTGCAATCTCTTGACATCACCCAATAATGACTTGTTGCAACTTTGCAGATGACTCGCACTCGTGGAGGGGCTAGTACCAGTCGTGATCATGATGGTGATGATGATCTCCCACTACCACCGCACCCCATGCCAGCAGAAGTGATGGCATAACTCCTAGAGACCCAATGGACTATGGGGGAAGTACTGCACGGGCTTGCGTAGAACATCGGTCGTGGACGGGGACAGGACCAACACTAGGGGCCCAAACCTAATCAGTTCAGTGATTTCAAGGACTTTTTGGACACTAAACCTCCTATTTTTAAGGAGGTGGAGGAGCCATTGCAAGCCAATGAATGGCTCAATACCATTGAGTAGAAGTTTTGTCTCTTGAGAGTTACAGAGCATATGAAGGCTGAGTATGCCTCACATCAGTTGCATGGTCCAGCAGGCATTTGGTGGACTCATTACTTGTCTACCCTCCCTACTAATGCTCAAGTTACTTGGAATGAGTTTAAGACTGCTTTCAGGGGGCATCATATCCCCCCAGGTCTTATGAGCATGAAATATACAGAGTTTATGAGGCTTACCTAGGGTACCAAAAGTCTCACTGAGTACTTGCATGCCTTCAACAACCTCTCTAGGTATGCACCTAAGTTTGTGAATACCGATGCTAAGAAGATAGCAATCTTCAAGAGAGGACTAGGACCAAAGTTGATGAAGACTCTAGCAAATAACAAGAGTGTGACCTACAACGAATTCGTGAGTGATGTGCTCATACAAGAGAATCATAACAATATTTATGCTACAGCCAAGAGCCGTAAGAGGGCCTTTGAAGCCAGTGCATCTCAGCAGAGAGCTCCAATGGTGGCAAGAACCCAATACCGCACACCTACTCCAAAATACTAGCCACCTCAGAAGAAGGCCCAGCCAAGCCAAGCAAATAAAGGGTATCATCGGGCATACTCTATTGCTCTACCGCCTAAGGGTGGTGCAGGACAAGGCAACTCGAAGGCACCGCCTAACAATCAATCATGTTTCAATTGCAACAAGACTGGTGTTGGGTTCATAAACCCGAGGTCCCTCACGGACCGGCTTCCCCGCAAAGGCTCGGCCCAAGTAGACAACATGCAACTCATGGGCCGACCCAAATACCGGAGCGACAGGCCAGAGGAGTGATCCAATATCCGATCGGAAGGCCAGGCCAACGAGGAACAACACCCATTTTCTGACTCCAGCCCACCTCTCCGACTAGAGCGCTCGCTTTGGTCTCCAGCCCACCTCCGGATGGCCTCTCCGACCAGAAGGCCTGGCCAAAAGTGCGACTTTTGACTCTGACCCCACGCTCTCCGACCAGGGATACGCCAAACCCCTGTTCAATGCTCTTCTCTGACTGGCACGACCAGAGCCGACTGGGACCAACCGACCGGGGACACCTGATCGGTAAGGACCAGGAAACATCCAAAGAAAGTAAGGCAGGGCACACAAGTCAAAGCTGCAATACAGGGACCATACCCTGCGCACCTACCAGGCGGTACCCTGTGACCATCCCTGGCACAACAGAGCCCAAACAGTATTGTAGGCACCGACATTTCCCCCTACAGTATTGTGGGCACCATTAACTCCCATACTATAAGGCACCCCACATGCCTCTGGGCATCGACAGTGTTGTAGGTGCCGGCAATTACCGTACTGAGTGAACATGGTAAAACTCCTCACAAAGCCTCTAGGCATCAACAGTATAGCAGGTACCGACATCTGCCATACCCGAACAAGACGACGAAGCCACCCATGTGCCTCCAACACTCAACAGTATTGTGGGCGCCTACCATTATCCTGTACCCACCGGCGTGGGCAATAAGGCTAAATAGCATACGTACTCTCTCCCTCTCATTTGTAAGACCATCCCCTTCATCTATAAAAGGGGATGCACCCTCTCCCAAAAAGGAGGATCTAAGCTCTCCAAGTCATCCCAGATTCATTAGATTAACCAAGTTCACTAGCTCACAACCACAGAACCGCCAGGTTCGGACCTCAAGCACACGCTTGAACACTTAGCTCATAGCGGAGCTCATGTCGCTCTTGGCCCTTCCGACTAGACCTCTCATACACCCCATCTTTCACCTTCTCATTTGTAACCCCACTGCAAACTTTGAGCACCTAGGCTCAGGAATAAAGTCACCGACCGACTCAAACTAGACATAGGGCATGTTGCCTGAACCTATATAAACCCTGTGTCATTGAGTGCTAGGCCACCTCCGATCACAACGTACAACAAAACTACAAATATTTACGTGTTGGTCACTTTCTGCATCGACAGTTGGCGCCGTCCATGGGGAAGACGCCGTACGTTCAACACTTTTTGGTCATCAGATGGCCCACTTTTCCACCACCCTCGCCATGGCGGGCTTAGGCAATATGATTCACTTTGGCTCACTAGAGTTTCCTGCACTCCCATCTGTTGGGATGTGGGTTCCACCCGTCTTCGAGCCATCCTAGGCCTTCCTCCTCGGAAGCCTAGACTTTGTCATCGACCGGCTCAACGTACTGCACCTCCGCGAGGAGGCACCCATCCTGGTGCTCATTGGAGGGGCACCCTCCATCGACTCCGGGATGCACGATGACTTTAACAATGAGGAATCTACGCTTTATTCCGAGCAAACTCTCTGCTCCAACCCCGCTATAAGTAATGTACATACTATTATTTACTTACTATCCTCTATGTTCTGCCAATTTTCCAGAGGGACCCTGTTGTCCCCGCCATGACCGCCATATGACGGTTCCCCTAGGGCCTCGCGTCTCCCGCGGACGCATACGCCCAGGGGCTCCGAAGGATGCCGACGCCGCCCCCTCTCACATCCGAATTCATGGGGATGGCGAGCTATGCTCCCACCTATTTCCTCAACCTCATGGATGATGATGTTGAGAGTGACGGCTCCAGCATCAGCGACATGGCACCTAGCCACTGTCCATCCTGGGAGTGTGCTATGATAGACGCTCTGGGACAGCCACCAATGGTAGTGGAGTCCTCGTAGACTCACACCCCTCTAGACCCTCGTGCGGAGACCCTCGTGCTCCCATGGGAGCACGGCGAGGAACTACGGCAACATTGTCTGCACCAGCCATCGACTACGCCAGTGCGCTCGGTGGACCACACTGCGCCTCGTGCGCATAGACCGGCGAGCGGCGCCCGAGGTCGCGCCAGTCGGGTCCAGCGCAACACCATGGACAGGGGGAATGATCCCCCATAGTTTGCTCAGGCCAATCAGAACATCACCGCTGTGGCAATGCTTCTACGCGGCCTGCCCGAGCCGAACGACCCTCAGAAAACAGGCGATCCACCGGAACCTCCAAGCACTAGTGGAGACCGCTGCCATTCAACAAGCGGAGAGCTCCGTATCGTGACATCAACTCATGGCCTCACCCCTCACCAGGGAAATGGGGATGCAATAGATGAGCCACTCCACTCGCTCGCCACTACAACTGCCAAGCGCAGCACAAGAGGCCACATTGGCGCCTCGTCTTGACTTGATGACCGCTCCGCATGGACCACCTATCTATGCATGACCTAGGCCGAGCTGAGACACACACAACAGCGACCGGAGTCCCAGCCCTAATGGCCCATGACCATGGACCATTGTCCAACACCTCCAGCGAGCGCCTCCCCTGCCGCGCTCCAATGGAGGCCAAGGCAAAGGCAAGGCCAAGTGCTTGGATCAGGATGAGGGCCCCTCTACGTAGAAGGGGAAAAAGAACAGAAAATATCGCCGTCGATAGGCCAACTCAGCGTTGGTCGCCACGGCTGGTCACACGGGCAAGTAGCCCCAGCAGGACCCTCTAGGCCACTTCCACGAGCTCATGGATAGCCCGTGCACCAACCACGCCTACCCCATCAAACACCTCTATAAGGACTATGAGCTCCTCAAGCGCCTTCTGCGATGGGCTGGTAGGCCAAAGGAAGAAAAAGGTGCAGAAGCAGTGGCCGAGAAAGGGGGCGTAGTGGACGACTGAAAGTTGAAGTGATCCGACTGGGCGTCTACCGACTGGAGGACGATAACATCGACATGCTCACCAAACGCTTGGAACAGCTATGCCATTTTTGCTTCCCCTAAATTTTAGTCTTACCTTTGTTTACTTAGCGTTTGCTCCTATAAGAGCACCCCGACCCGAACACTTTTCGGCCTAGGTCGCTCGGGGGCTCCACGAGGGTACACTAATACCTCTCTTTTTCGTTTGCTATTATATGGTGAAACTCCTTCCTACCCAAACAAAAGGGTAGTTCGTTCCTTTAACTTACCTTACGTAGCTTTGCTTTAAAACACTTCGACCAATCACACCCCGCCTTTACCTATGGTTACAAGTAGCTGAGCCTTGTGGGCCAAGCCTCGGGCTCCCAAGGTTGCAGCCTATGGGACAAACGGGTAGGTACAAGAAAGAAAAAAAATAAAATTATGCTAAGGGAAAACTAAGGAATGAAAGGGACAAGCTTCCCTGAACGGAGTGACTCCATCACAAAAACAAAACCAACTATAGTCATTAAGTACACAAGAGCATTTACATGGGGGCTCCCCCACGAACTTAAACTTTTTACATTTATTAAACTACTTATACTTTACAAGCTATTGCGATGGCTCGGCGACATCTGCTGTCGGCGCGACCGGCGAAGGCTTGGGCTGCTCACTCCCCGGTGGGACGACATTCGGCTCAGTCGAAGCCGAGGCGACGTCCACTCTTGACCTAGGCTCCGTGCCATCCATAGGCTAGGCAACATCCTCCTGATGCACGCTCCTGGCCATGTCTTCATGACGGACGTCCATCACCCACTGCAAAGAGACTTGCTCTATGACCGACCTTGCGTGCGGCAACAAGCTCTCCTTGAGTGTTTGGATGTCCTCCGTGCTCAAGCCATCAGCGTACCCACTATAGATAGTGGCGAAGTCTAGGTTTGGGTGGTGCGTCGCCACCAAGGTCAACACCCTCGATGCTCTGTAGAACAACCCACTTGTGATAAGATCCCAGACCGCATCCGGGACCTCCGCTAGCTGGACCGCAGGCGTGCTAGTACTTGGTGCCGACCCAAAGACGTCCGAGATGACGAGCTGGGCAACATTATGGATCTAGTCAAGTTCCCCCTCGAGAGCATGCCGCTCTTCATAGGACTTGGCCAGCTCCTCTGCATTCTGGCTAAAAGTCACCTTGACCGTCTCCAGGTCCTGCTGCAGTGACTTCACCCTTCCACCCAGCTCTAAAAGAAGGGCGACAAGCTCAGAAATAGGCTGAAAGAAGAAACCAACATGATGAGAAACAGAAAAAGTACATACCGATGTGGAAGAATTCCTCTGCCTAACGAGCCACCTGCTCACGCAGCCGGGTGCTCGCCTCCTTCGTCCCCATCACCCGGCCCCGAAGCACGAGCACCTCCTGGTCTACCTCGGACCGGGCCTTTCGCTCTGACTCCAGGGTGCTCCACTCTAACACCAAGGTGCTCTGCTCTGACTCAAGGGCCACCAAGGATTCTTGGAGCACCGCCTCGGTGTCCACCAGGGATTTCCGCAACCCCACCTCCATCTCCACCTAGCGGGCCTTCGCCGCCTCAAGACCCCGCTCGACGGCGATCGCTCGCTCCGCTGCACGCTGCTCCTCCACCCGCGCCGCGGTCGCCTTGGCCGCCCGGTCTTGGGACTCATGGCGGGCGGACTCTAGCTGACACTCAAGCTCAGCCACCTGGGCATGCTCCATCCGGAGGAAGCGGGACTTACGGGATGACATCTCCTTCAGACCCTTTGAAAAGCAAGTTGGCTGAGGCAACCAACAAGAAAGTTAGAGGTCAAGGACAATTACGGGAAACTCACCTCCATGGCGTGCTGCAGGTCAACCTAGACTAATTGCTGGGCAGACTTAACCCGCTCCTGGGCATCCTTGAGCTTTGTGGAGATGTTGGTGAGCTTGGACACCATGGCGAGTCCTTTACCCCCCAAGGAGGTCCCAGAGTTGACACTATTGGGAATCCCAAAGGATGAACCACACCTTTGCTAGGTCCTTGGGGCAGGGCCATTCCAGGTCACCCTTTGGTAGCCCGCCGGTGGGCCCAGCATTTGACTAAACCACCGCCTAGCTCCCATGATGATACCAGCAGCTCCACCATTTCATCCGCCTCATCATCCGATGGGATCTCCACCACGTCAGGTGCGTGGGCTGCCACCAGACGTTCCGACTCCATCCCAGAGGCATCTCCCCCAGCGCCTTTGGCTTTGACCACAAGGGTGAGTCATGCAGCCCTCCACCCGGTGAGGCAGGGAGCTCGGTCTCCCTCTCCTCTTCTGTCACATCTGGTGGAGGAGGGGCCGCGAGAGTGACCTCCTACGCGACCTCCGCCTTTAGCACCGGGATCGCCACCAATGCCGTCACCACCGCCGCCACCGTACCAGTAACCAACCCGGTGGGCACCACCCTCGGAAGGGAAGGGTTCACCACCGCCACCCTGTTCCCCCTGCCGCTTGCCACGACATGCTATAGGGTGGGCCTCCAAGTCTCCTACACAGGAGTTGGGGCGATGCTCAACCCCATCATCGCCCAGCCACTGACAAAAAGGGTAGGTAAGTCACACTCCAAAAAGACTCAACAGCAAAAGATAAAAAAGAAACAAAGAAAAACATACTGGGAGGTAAGTGGCATGACTCTAAAGGCAAGACCCACCATCGATGGGCCTGCGGGGTGAGAATCGCTCCCAGGCTGCGACCCATGCCCCCTCACTTTAGCCAAGGGCGGAGTCGTCCCGACCAGCTCCTACCCGGCCTACGGGTCGCTGAGACCTTCGGGTTGGGACGCCTCAACCGGAGCCACGGGTGGGGCATCCTCCGATTGCGAGTTGCGCACCGGTGCTAGTCCTAGTAATGCATGGGTGCAAGCCCGCTCCTTGGACCGACCGGCTTGCTCGGCCGCATCCGCGGTGGGTAGGGATGAGACCAGCAACGCCACCAAAGGGCGCGGTGACCGCGTCCGCTTCACCTCCCATTGGCTGACGGCGTCCGCGGTCGTGGCACACTTCCTCTGCACAGGGACCTCGGCACGCTTCTCCGCCTCCTGCTCATCACCAGCGGACATCGCCATAGGGTCGTGACGCACCATCGAGGTCACAATGACCTCTTGGCTTTCCTCCTCCTCGGAGAAAACCATGTTATCCACATCTGTGGGATCCTCCGACTAGAGCTCCGACTCGACGTCACTCCTACGTTCCCCAGCCTTCATGCACCGGGGGATCTCCTACTCCTTCTCTTGCTTTCATCGAATCTCCTTGGTTCTCTTCTTCTTCCTAGCATCCGTCACCTCCTTCTGGGCGGCCTGCCGAGCCACGCCCTCCGAGCCCTTGGGAAGGTGCGGCCGGGACTTGTAAACTCCAAGTCCCTATGGAACGGGCGACTCAAAATCAAAATACGAAAGTAGAGGAAGAAGCATGGACTAAAGGGAAGGGAGCATACCAGTCTAGACACGATTGTGGAGTTGAAAGGTAAGGGCTTCCCATTGACCTTCTCCTTGGGCTTCGTCTGTAGTACCCGGTCAAGGTGACTCCAGACCTCATTGTTCGGCAGCTCCTCCGGCGACGGACGGTCCGAGTTCGATGGGCCATCATACTTCCACATCGGCCGCATCCTCTCCGCCAATGGAGCAACCCAGCACTTATAGAGGGTGTGGAACACCCGCCCCCCGTCAAGGCCGCGCCGCACAAGCTTCCGGAGCTCCTCCTCGATGACCTACACCTTCTTCTTCTCCTTACGGGCACAACCCCATGACCAACTATCCTGCTTCTTCGGCCTCCTGCCGATGAATGTTGGGAATAGCACCTCCATAAGATTCCTAATATAAAACCACTCCCCGTGCCACCCCCGGTTAGAGTCACAGGGGGTGTACGCGGGATACGAAACTCCCACGCTCAGTTTCCTCTATAGGGCAAAAAACCCCACTAGCGTGACCTCGGGCGGATCCCCCGCCATCAAAGCTCTCCTAGAGAACAGCCGCTAGAAGAAATCCATGTGTGGCTCCATCCCAAGGAAAGTCTCGCAGACAGTGATGAAGCCAGTGATGTGCAGCAACCCCGTCGGATTAAGGTGCTGTAGCTCTAGACCCCACTCATTGAGGAGCCCATGCAGGAACCATTGTGCGGGGTATCCCAACCAGCGCTCATGCAAGGTGAGAAAGGAAACCACCTCGTCAGGCCGAGGTTGTGGGAACTCCTCCCTCCCAGGAGCCCTCTAGTGCACCACCTCCTTCGGAGGCAAAAACCCCTTCATGGCGAAGGACTTTAGCACCGACTCCCTCATAGTGGATGACCTCCAGTCCGACATTTTGCTCCGGGATTGCAAAAGGATTTGTGAGATTTCTCTTCTCCCTCGCTCTCTCCCTTTTCTTTCTCTCCCTTTTCTTTCCTAGAAACCGTCGTGGCTCTCAAGAACGCTCTCGGCAAGAAGGGAAAAAGGCGGCAGATGAGGAATAGGTGAAGGAACAAGGTGAAAACCCTCTCCCTTCTCCTACTTAAGGAAAAGGGTGCAGTAGTTGGAAAGCACGATGATCAGGAGAAGGTGAAATGATAGGAGCGAAAAACTCTCTTTCCCATTTAATGCAGATGAGACGTGCCATGCCCGATGGAACGGCTCCTGATCAGAAGGGACGTGGCCTGGGTATGGCCCACCACTACCGCACGCTAGCCACTACTGCACATCGGGCACAAGAACCAAAGTGCCACCGCACGTAGGCGGCCCTCCGTATCCCCATGCGGGACCTAGAAAAAACCCCCAAAACAAGATCTCCGCCAGGAGAGACCGTCGGGCTTCTTAAGTCGATCAAACGGCTTAGGAAACACACTGAGAGACATGTAGGGAGCGAAGGGATGCCCCATGTAGGCCATGCCGACTCCGTCACGAGCGACGAGCATGGGTCCTGGCCAGACATTTCCGATTGGAGCTCTTCAAACCCCATCACTCGGAGTCATCAAGGAAACACTACCGACCCCAGCCTTTTCTTTATATAATTCATTCATACATCCATACACGCATTCATTCCATACACCCATGCCCTCGGATGATTCGGGCCCTGAACCGCCCGAGGGCTTGGGAACTAAGCATCGCACGTGCAGCGAAATGCATCACAATGCTCCATGTTGCGTCACGAAGCGGCAGTTGCCTCATTCGACATGAGCAATGACCGACCGAGGAAAAGGCCAGCCCACAAAGGGCTCAAGACCACCCCACATCAAACAGAGCTAGGGGAGAAAAATGCAGATGAGCCCTGTGCGGCCCTCGCCCAGTCTGGCAGACAGGGTCATCTCAACCTTCTCGTTCGATCCTAAGCCTCTGCCAAGCCGACAGAATCTCCATCGCGGGGAGGCCGTTAGGCCACTTGGGTCGGTCTCTGGAACAACCCAGGCATCTACCAGGTTATAGGTAAAGGAGTAGTGGAATGTCACAAGAGGGCTATGCTAACCCTGTCATGAACGATGAACCCGGATTCCACTCGATCATACCCGTTAGCGAACTCACCGAGCGCATCACTCAAGCCCGAGCGATCGGGACAAGCGACAAAACTTAGCCCCTCCGGTTGTGAGGAACCGAGGACGGGGTAATGCACACAACTCAAACCAACCCCTACTAAAGCCCAAACGGGGCTCGGGGCCTCAAGACACAAAACGCTAGGGTCTGCGACCCCGAACTCGCCCCATCTGGCTACGCTTCAACTACACTCCAAAACTACTTGGGTCTGTGACCCCAAACTCACCCCATCTGGCTATGCTTCAACTCCACTCCAAAACTACTTGGGTCTGTGACCCCGAACTTGCCCCATCCGGCTACGCTTCGACTGCACACCAAACGCCTAGTTCTACGACCCCGAACTTGCCCCATCAGGATCCACGAGCACCGCCTTGCCACCTCGTGTGATCCCTAAACTAACAAACTAACTGCCTCGCCCGATCCCATGGTGCACCGACGCTAGGATCAGCAAGCTCTGTCTTGCTCGATCCCAAAACAACTAACCGCCTTGGCTTCACAACAATGCTTTGGTTGACAACTCTATCTCAACCAAAAAACACGCACACACGCCCGCTAACAAACACCACCCTAACGGTTCTGCCCAAACCGCCTAGGGGCTTGGGGGCTACACCCACGGGTGTGCTCACGCGCACTCGCCGTCAAAACAAAATTCCCCAGATGATTCGGCTCGAATTGCCTAGGGGCTCGGGGGCTCCTGTCGGGTTCATAAACCTAGGGTCCCTCGTGGACCGGCTTCTCCACAAAGGCTCGGCCCAAGCAGACAGCACGCAACTCATGGGCCGGCCCAAATACCGGAGTAACGGGCGGAGGAGTGATCTAATCTCTGACTGGAAGGCCAGGCCGAGGAGGAACAACGCCCGTTTTCTGACTCCTGCCCATCTCTCTGACCAGAGCGCTCGCTTCGGTCTCCAGCCCACCTTTGGATGGCCTCTCTGATCGGAAGGCCTGGCCAAAAGCACCGCTTCCGACTCCAACCCCGCACTCTTCGACCGGGGATATGCCAAACCCCTGCTCACTGCTCTTCTCCGACTGGCACGACCAGAGCGGACTAGGATCAATCGACAGGGGACACCCGATCGGTAAGGACCAGGAAACATCCAAAGAAAGTAAGGCAGGGCGCACAAGTCAAAGCTGCAATATAGGGACCATACCCTGTGCACCTGCCAGGCAGTACCCTATGACCATCCCTAGCACAACATAGCCCAAATAGTATTATAGGCGCTGACATTTTCCCCTATAGTATTGTGGGCGCCATTAACTCCCATACAATAAGGCACCCCCACATGCCTCTGGGCATCGACAGTGTTGTAGGCGCCGGCATTTACCGTACTAAGTGAACATGGTAAAACTCCTCACAATGCCTCTGGGCATCAACAGTATAGCATGTACCGACATCTACCATACCCGAACAAGACGACGAAGCCACCCATGTGCCTCTAACACTCAATAGTATTGTGGGTGCCTACCATTATCCTGTACCCACCGGTGTGGGCAACAAGGCAAAATAGCATATGTACTCTCTCCCTCTCACTTGTAAGGCCATCCCCTTCATCTATAAAAGGGGATGCGCCCTCTCCCAAAAAGGAGGATCTAAGCTCTCCAAGTCATCCCAGATTCATTAGATCAACCAAGTTCACTAGCTCACAACCACAGAACCTCTAGGTTTGGACCTCAAGCACACGCTTGAACACTTAGCTCATAGTGGAGCTCCTATCGCTCTCGGCCCTTCCGACCGGAGTCCGACCAGACCTCTCGTACACCCCATCTTTCTCCTTCTTGTTTGTAACCCCACTACAAACTTCGAGCACCTAGGCTCAGGAATAAAGTCACTGACTGATTCAAACTGGACATAGGGCACGTTGCCTGAACTAGTATAAACCCTATGTCATTAAGTGCTAGGCCACCTCCGATCACAACGTACGGCAAAACTATAAATATTTACGTGTTGGTCACTTTCTGCACCGACAACTAGTAATTGGGCGACGGAGTGCCCTTACCCCAAGAAGAACCATCAGAGGCCAGCAACTACAAATGCAAGCCCAGGGTATGTGCATTACACCACCATGGAAGAGATTCCCTCTGGTGAGGTTGTCACAGCTGGTATGTTTCTTGTGAATCATCATCCTGTAGTCGTTCTATTTGATTCTGGAGCTTCACATTCATTCATGCATTTGCATCCAAGCATGATCAAAAAATATTTGTAGTAGACAAAGGTGGTTATTGTATAAGTGCAGCCGGGAGTAACATTTCTACCAATCAGATAGTTAAAGATGTACTTATCCAAATAAGTGAATGAGACTATACTGCAAATCTAGTGATATTACCGAGATTTGGTATAGATGTGATCTTGGGTATGAATTGGATGAAGAACCATGGTGTCCTTATCGATACATCGACTAGAACCATTATGTTGAGAGACCCCAAGAATAACAATGCTTTTCTAGTACCCCTTCCAAGGGAGTTTGATCTCCAAAATCTGGCCAATGTTATCCAGCATGTGGCCCTTGCTGATATTCCTGTAGTATGTGAGTTTCGGATGTCTTTCCTAATGAATTGCTGGGGTTACCACTAAACTGAGAGAGAGAGAGTTCAAGATAGAATTGTTACCGGGTACCGCACCCATTTCTCGAAGATAGTATAGAATGCCACCCAATGAGTTAGCAGAATTGAAGATCCAATTGCAAGAACTCTTAGAAAAGGGTCTCATTCACCCTAGTTCGTCATCATGAGGTTATCTGGCTATATTTGTGAAAAAGAAGGACAAGTCTTTGTGGATGTGTGTGGACTATTGACCACTCAATGCTGTTACTATCTAGAACAAATATCCTTTGCCTCGTATTGATATCTTATTTGATCAATTGGTGAAAGCAAAAGTGTTCTCTAAGATTGATTTGAGCTCAGGTTATCACCAAATCAGGATTAGGCAGGAAGACATACCGAAGATGGCTTTTTCCACTAGGTATGGCCTTTATGAGTATTTAGTCAAGTCCTTTGTATTGACTAATGCTCCTGCCTATTTCATATATTTAATGAACTCGGTGTTCATGTCCAAACTTGATAAGTTTGTGGTTGTGTTTATCGTTGATATCTTGAATTATTCAGAGACTGCAGAAGAGCATGAGGAGCACTTGAGAGTGGTGTTGTCAAGACTAAGAGAGCATAAGTTGTATGCAAAGTTTAGTAAATGTGAGTTTTGGTTGAAGAAGGTACCTTTCCTAGGTCACGTATTATCCAAAGATGGAATTTCTGTAGACCCATCTAAAGTGCAAGAAGTGTTGGATTGGAAACCTTCCACCTGAGTTCATGAGGTTCAAAGTTTTCTTGGTCTAGCTGGATACTATTGTCGGTTTATCCTAGATTTCTCCAAGATAGCCAAGCCTACTTGAGAAGGATGAAAAGTTTGTATGGACACTAGAGTGTGAAGCAGCTTTTCACACTTTGCGAACTCTGCTAACTACTACTCCTGTTTTAGCATAGCCTTGCATTGAGAAACCGTTTGATATATTTTGTGATGCCTTAGGTAACGGATTAGGGTGTGTTTTAATGCAGGAAGGATGAGGCTACTTGAGAAGGATGAAAAGTTTGTATGGACACTAGAGTGTGAAGCAGCTTTTCACACTTTGCGAACTCTGCTAACTACTACTCCTGTTTTAGCATAGCCTTGCATTGAGAAACCGTTTGATATATTTTGTGATGCCTTAGGTAACGGATTAGGGTGTGTTTTAATGCAGGAAGGCCGAGTTATTGCTTACGCCTCGCGCCAATTGAGAAAGCATGAAGTCAATTATCCAACTCATGATTTAGAGCTAGCAGCAGTTGTCCATGCTCTAAAATTTTGGAGACATTACCTGCTTGGTAATTTTTGCCACATCTACACTAATCACAAAAGCCTTAAGTACATTTTCACTCAATCTGAGTTGAACATGAGGCAGCGCAGATGGTTGGAATTGATCAAGGATTATAACTTGGAAGTGCATTATCATCCGGAAAAGGCCAATGTGGTTGCCAATGCCTTAAGCCGGGAGTATCATTGTAATTCTTTGTTGGAAGATGGTTTCAACTTATTGCATCCGGCAGTATTACACAATATCACTGTTAGTTGCTCTCTAGAGGCAAAAATCATTGAGCTCCAATGGACTAATGTGGGTATATTCCATATCAAAAGAAAGATGAAAGAAGAAAGTAGGCATTTTTGATTGGATGAGAATGGTGTTCTATGGTTTAAAGATCGACTTGTAGTGCTAAAAGATAGGGAGTTGAGAAACCAAATTCTAGAGGAAGCTCATTCTTCCAAGCTATCCATTCACCCGGGTAGCAGCAAGATGTACCAAGACTTGAAGAATCGATTTTGGTGGACAAAAATGAAGAAAGAAGTTGTGGCATACGTTGCTAGATGTGATAACTGTTGCCGAGTTATGGCCATTCATATGAAACCAGCAGGGTTACTTCAGCCACTGTCTATTCCAAGTTAGAAATGGGAGGACATTAGTATGGGTTTTGTTGTTGGACTTCCAACCACTCAAAAGGATCATGATTCTATATGGGTAATTGTTGACCATCTCACCAAGTCTGCACATTTTATTCCTATCAATGTCAAGTGTAGACCTCATCAATATGCAAAGTTATACATTGATCAAATTGTAAGATTGCTTGGAGTACCTAAGAGTATTGTATCAGATCAAGGACCCTAGTTTGTTAATCATTTTTGGGAACACCTGCACAAGTACTTAGGTACCACATTGATGCACAGCTCTACTTATCACCCCTAGACAGTAGGTAAAACTGAGCGTGTGAATCAGATCTTGGAAGATATGTTGAGAGCAAGTGTGATTTCTTCCAAGGGTTCATGGGAGGATTGGTTACCTTTGGCTGAATTCTCCTACAATAATAGCTATCAAGAGAGCATCAAGATGGCTCTGTTTGAAGCTTTATATGGTCGCAAGTGTAGGACCCCTCTGAATTGGATTGAGCCTGGTGAAAGAAGGTATTATGGGATTGACTTTGTCAAGGAAGCTGAAGAACGAGTTCAAATCATTCAACAACATACAGAAGCTGCTCAATCAAGACAAAAGAGTTATGCAGATAAAAGAAGTCCTATTGTGTTCCAAATTGGAGATTATGTGTATCTGAAGGTGTCCCCAATGAAGAAAGTACAAAGGTTTGGAGTGAGACAAAAACTTGCTCCTAGGAATATCGGTCCAAATCATATCATTGCACAAAAAGGACCCATAGCCTACAAGCTCCAGTTACCTTCAGAAATGAGAGCTATATTCAATGTTTTCCATGTCTCCCAACTCAAGAAATGTCTTTGTGTGCCCGAAGAAGCTATTGAACCCGCTAGTGTCAAGATTTAGTCAAATTTGACCTATGAAGAAAGACCTATTTGAGTGCTTGAAGAAATGGAAAGAGTGACCCATAGCAAAGTTATTAAATTCTACAAGGTGGTATGGAATAATCATAGTGAACAAGAATCTACGTGGGAGCAAGAGGACTATCTTCATGAGGTCTATCCGGTTTTTATGAGAGATGGTAGGTCGTGCAAATCTCAAGATGAGATTTCTTTAAGGGGGGAAGAGCTGTAACATCCTAGGTGTTAAGCATGTATTTAGCATTGGTATTGCATGAGCACAAGCATCATTGATCATTCATGAGCATGAGCATTTCAAATTTTATTTCTATGATTGCTTATATCACATGTGTTGTCACTAAAGGCTATACATATGCTAGGGTTTACATGTAACCAATGTATAAAATGCTTGTGGGACCCTAGGAGTACCTTAAACATGTTTAGAATGTCACATGGAATAACTTTGGTATTCGTGACTTGGACCAATTTGGCCTCTAAGTCATGGTTATAGTGTAGACTTTCATTTTCAAGTTGTATGTTTGACCTAAATTGAACTATAGCTGAGAATGTTTGCATGGCAGTGCACCCTTAATCAAAGTTGAAGTACTTGACAAGGGTAACAACTTTTATTTTTGGGTCATGACCTAATTCGGTGCATAGCACACTCAAAAATAGCTCGCAACTAGCAATAAAATATTGTTCTAGCACTTAATAGTTTTTCTAAGTCTTTAACTGCGTTTACAGTTTCAAGTACCATAGTTTGATGCGTTGTAGTTTGTAAACTAGGCCGATCTAGACTAAACTCATGTAAGCAATATTGTAGATCTCGTGTAGCTCTACGATTCTTGTTAAGGAAGTTTTTGGAATGGACGAACAGTTTAGGAGATACGATTGGGTGAATTGGTGCTATCAGTCATGTTCATCCTGACCTGATGTAGCTTTGGCACCGCAGACAGTGGTCGACCAGGGCAGGCTAGACACACCGCGTGGTGGCCATATGTTGGCATCGGCCCGGCTGGTTGGGCCAGTGCAGTGAGATAAGTCACGTGACTTCACTGCTCGCTCCAGTTCACTCTTGCGCCCCACTCTTTTCTCGCCCACGCCTGAGCTTTGCGCAGCACCGTGCCGCGACACCATCGCCATCGCTCCACCGTGCTCGGTCGCTGCCATCATTGCACCGTTTTCCAATCAATCACGCCAATAGCTCTGCCATTGTCACCTCTTCCACCCCGACCAGTTTGCCCCTCTTGCTGAGTCGTGGTAAGGGCGTATTTTGCTTCACCGTCGCCACAATCTCGTCAGAGCACCGCCACGTGCTTGGCTCACCGTGGTTGCACCTATCCATCGCACCTCCTGTCCTCCTCTTCATCGGTCTATAGTCGTCTTGTGGTCCTTACGCTTAGGTAGGAGCTTCGCTTGATGCTATTGCGTGGTCGTGCGGGAACGCACCGCTGCTCTCATCGCATCTGCCATTGCTGCCGTGGCAATCGAGCTCGCCGTCGTAGAGCTGAGCCATCACCTTCTGTCTCTTTCATGTGCATTAGGATGAGTAAGCCTTGACCTATTGTATGGCACGATGAAGACCCACCTCTCACCGTCGTCTCACCGGAACACCATGAGCACCGCCGTGCTCCGTGCGCTGCCGCGCGGGCATGCACGCGGTCAGAGCCCGCCGTCACATCACCGGAGCCATAGCCACCTAGGTTAGCTCTGATAGGTTACCACATAGTTGTAGAGCACCGCACCAGAGCATATGGTGGCCGGAGGATGCTGGCATACCGCTGCGCGACCACCGCCATCCGCCATTGCCACCGGCGAGCTACTTCTGGTGAGCTTCTAGGCTAGCCGAGGACACCTATCGACGTGGCTTAATGAGACAAGCACATAGGTGTTGTCGTCGTCGCCGGTGATCTTGCCTCCGGCGAGATATCGCTGGTCGGAGCACCTCCTCTGCTCTAGAGCCGTTGACGTCTAGGTCTCACTGACTAGCAGGTCCCATCTGTCAGTCTGCGTATTAGTTAATTTTCTGAATTGTTTTCATAGATTTGAGTGCTTGTTTCAAAAATTCATATCTCTAGTTTGGATTGTCCAATTTTGGTGAACCAAATTTTGTTGGATTCTTCATGAAGTGTAGTATTTTATAAAAATATGGAATGCACTGTTTTTGGTATTTTTCAAGTTGAATAAAATGTAGCAAGATAAATGCTTTTAAATTGTTTGCAATCTTATAAAATACATAACTTGAGCTTGGTATGTGCAACAATTGTGATTCCAATTTTGTTGAGTTTGTATTGACATGCTCTAACTAGGAAAAATACTAAACTGGCAAAAAACTTGATTGGAGTAGGGTCTTTCCGTTTATCTTTTTATAAATGGTGTTTTCTGAGGAAATTCATAAGGATAAAAATAAGTAACACATTGCCATGCAAATGTTGTACAGTATTATGGTACTAGGATGAAGCTAAGAAAAATATAAAATCTGTTGCTTGAGACTTTCCTATAGGGTTAACTATTTTCACTAAAATAAACCTTGGTAGCTTGTCATTTTTGTAGAGGATGTTATACATGTTCAAAAGGTATGAAATTTGTACAGTAGCCTACTAGGAGCACATGGAATCTACTAATTTTTTTGAAGAATTTACTGTACACATTTTATATATGTTTGTTATTTCAATTAATTATCTAATTAAATTTATAAAGGCATTTCAATAAATAAAATGGGATTGACCTTTATGTTTTCTAGAGTATATTTGATATTCCTGAACTATTGGTACTAATGGTGTTGCTCAATTTGAGATTTTTATATGCCATGAAAATATTATTGCTCTATAATTCAATTTAGAGGTGTTTTTGGATAGATTCTGTTGTTGGGTATTTTGCATAGTCAAAATGAAGTTTACTATAAAAATGTTTAATAACAAAGTCATAGGGAACTTCTTCATATATCTTGTGTCAAAAATTTAGGGCAATAGGCCAAATGATTTAGGAGTTATAGCCGTTTGAAGTTGGTCTCTCGAAATGCTTGTTCTCTAGAATTTCTAGACAGAGCTAGAAAGATTGCCTGTTTTGGTTAGGATAAAGTTTGAATTAGCTTTTGGTGATTAAATAAGAGTTGTAGGCAATTTTATAAGATTTCTAGAAAGTCCAAGATCATAGTATTTGGATTGGTAGAACTACAATTATGATTTAAACTTGTAACTGCTTTGTGCCGCACCAGGAGATTCCAGGAGGAGAGCCTGAAGCTGATCATCTTCCTGAGTGCCCAGATCATCAACCTGCCACATTTGTGAAAGGCAAGCCCTGGAGCATTATAAGCCTCCCTATTTTATTAATGTCACCTAAGTTACTCGTATTGTTGCATTACGTGATAGGAGTTGTTTGGAAACACTTGTTGTATATTACCTTTCCTTGTCCAGAAATATCTACCATGAATCCTATTTAAGTCTAGGAACACTTCTTATGCTTAGCTATGCTTAGACCGATGAAAGTTGGGTGATTTTCTATCACCTGCGAGCCATAGGCGATAACTTGATCATGGTTGGCTATATTGTGCTATCGTGGAACATAACCTGGTGATGTTGAACAATTGGAGACCAGGTGGAGTCTTATGTTTGTGGTAATCATAGTGATTCCGTCTATGTCATTTAAGGACCGGTCGTTGGAGGTCATCTTGTCATGTTGAGCGCATGCCTCTCACATAGTTGGCCGGATAAGTCGTTTCGACCGTAAAGCCAAGTAGCTCAACTCAAGCCGGAGATACGAGCAGTTAAAGTGCGCACCCTAGAGGTAGTAAGAATGTGCAGATAGCCAATGGCGTGAGTCCAAAGGCGGGTTCAAGTCCTGAGCTTCCTAGAAGATTGATAGTATCTTTGAGGGTGCGGCGCTGGTCTTACCCGCAATTTGGACTTGAGTTGTACCAAAGGTGACCTGATGCGATCCCAACGGGGGGAGTATGGGTGTGTTAGGAATAATTCCCCAGTTGGGTAGGAATTGATTCGAATCGCCGTCTCTCCCGGATAGTGAGAACTTGACAGGAGTACGCTTCATCGTAGTAATTGATGGAAGTGTTGGTTATGAGATTATGAAATGGCTCAACTTGATATGATTATTATTGTATTGAGTTAACGGTACCAACATGTTTGGCATAGGATAGTTGCTAATCTAGTATGAGATAGGATTAATAACTGGTGATTCATAGTTTAAAAGATATTGGACAACTAATGCTTTTTATGCAAATAATGTCTACTAGCTCTACTTATAAAGCCTTGCATACTCCTTGGTGTCTTAGTATTTTAGTTGTTGACGGGTAAGTCTAGATGACTACCTTCTTATACTCAGGGTTTTATTCCCATTGTTGCAGAGCATCTTGTTATGTACCACTTGCTCACGCAAGCCTTCGCTTTGCTCCTGTAGTGGATGAGGAATAGGACCATGGGCATGGTCATTCTATATATCATCTCACCCTTGTGCTTTTGTTGGAGATGACTATGAAAATCGGCTATGTATCTAAACTACTATTCATGTCATTCTGAACTATGTTGCTTCTGCTACTTTTTAATCTTGGTTTGTAATAACTATGTGAACTCCGATGTATGTCAGAAAATTGTGAACTATTTGTGAACTATGATGTAACATGTGATTGGTTATGTTGAATCATGTATGATCTTGGCTTGTATGTTGGTTGAATCGAGATCCTTCATGATACTCAATGGACTACCAGATTTATATGGGCTCAAGTGTGATGGTTTGACTGCCTTGGTGGTTGCTATTGTACTTGTACTCTTATAAATTGGACGGTTCTATAACAGCTGGTATCAAAGCAGGATTCAACACTAAACTTATCACATGTGTAATTAAAACAAAAGTTTTTGTTTTGTAAACTTAAATTCTATAATTTAGTAATAAGTTCATAGTGTTAAAAATTGAACTTAAAACTATAGTGTGCCAGTGGTCATCTCCTATATGCCCAGTTGGGGACTTTTAGGTGGCTATTTAAGTACTAACATGGAGAGGTTTTACTTTCGTCATCCATGCGGCGTGCTATTGTATGGGTGCCACTCACTTGAGTGGTAATGTACGGATCAATTGCCTCTACGCTAGGTAAGAAGGTAAGTGGATGAGTGGCATGACTGCAAGATGTGAGCATGCAGTCGGGGAGAGCTAGCTGTGATACAGTTGTATATGCATGCTTGCATGTGTATATGCTGCGTATTTAATTATGAGTAGTGTATTGATCATCGGGTAGCTTTGATACAAAGGTATATATATAGGATATATATATATATATATATATATATATGAAAGTATTTAGTTTACTGTTTTAATATATATCTTGCTATCCTTGATATTCAACTTAGAGCCCAGATTTACCTTTCTATACATATAACTGTTGGGTTGGGCTGAAATGAAAATGTTTGTAGGTACACTAACAACGAAACGTGTAGCTCGTTTAGTTACGATTATATCGAGAGAACATATGTATGCCACCACGTATGTCGTTAGGATTTATTTTTCTAAGTTTGTGAAGATGTACAGAACTAGCAATCATCATGATACATCATTCCTTCATATCATTGCATTGTTCCTCCCCCTTGCTTGATCTTATTGTTAAGTAACTCTTTTCTATCATCGTGCTGTCTCACTTAATTGTAACATTTTGCTACAGATGGCAGCCCCAGGAGCCCCTGTTGCTAGCGACACCTTTTTGCATTGTTTGGGACTCCCACCTTATTGTGGAGGGTACTTCACTCTATTAGGTATGTTGAACCGCCTCGCTACTTTTGGAGTGAAGTGGTAAATGAGGGACAATGGTGGTATGACATGTAGGTCACTATCGCTGTCCGTGCGGACAACCCTCAGTGGCAAGGATGGAGTATAAAGTCAGATAGATAGAATCCTTGGGAGGGTGCCCAAGTGGCCGCTTTTGAACTTCTCAGTGAAATATGTCAGGAATTCGGTGATGAGCTTGTTAATGGGCCCGTTGGATGTTTCCCTTGAGTGGATGCATCATAGACCGCTTAGACCTAGCCAGGTGGTAATGCTTTGGTAAGAGACCGGGATGAAAGAGCAGGAAGTAGTAGTGCTGCAATGAGTGCCATGTACGTAGTTATGAAGATGTTTTACTCTTGCTAGGATAGCTACATCAGCTGTATGCAAGAGCTGCAAAGAGCACAGGCTGCACAGCGCAAGATGCGTGCACAGGCACTGAAGGGCAGTTAGAGCAACTCAGGATGAGATAGGTAATTATATGACAGCTTTGGACGCCAGTTGGACGTAGTTTGTCCATGTTGTTGCTAAAAGAGATGCAGCTAGGGCTGAGTTACAGGACGTTCGTGCTGAGAGGGATGAGGTCATTTGCCTTGCTAAAACTAGGGAGGCAGCTAGGATTAGGACTATGTTTCAAGCTGCTAGGCAGGCAATAGAGTTTGATCATAGAGAGTAGGAACTCATACGCCAGATTGAGGATCTTCAGCTGGATGTTCATCGTCTCAACAACATGGTGAACCCAATTCTTCCTCTAGCCCCAGCGGTGGAATAAGATCCCAATGTGTTGATTGCTGAGGATGATGGCATGGAGGTAGACGTTGAGAAGGAGCCTAAAGATGAAGAGGTTGAGCCTTTTGAGGACGACCACGGTGATGGTGTGTCTGACATCGACAGCGACCACCTCGAGGAGTAGCTTACCTATAATATCTAGCTAGATGCGTTGGCTCTTTATCTTCGATCCTTGTGTAATGAACTCGTAATGTAGGTTTTGATTTCATGATGTATCCCTTTCGATGTTATTGGAACCGTGCATGTACTACATGTGGTGATTGCACTTTTTAATGAATTCCCAATTGTTTTGGCAAGAAAATTTTGGCATGTACGGAACGCGTTGCGAGTACGATAAGTGATCCATTTGGTGATGTTATGTCGTGGAAATGAATTATTGTGCATTTGTGTTATTGTATGAATTTATGATTCTCTCTAGTAATTATAGAATGGCATGCTTATACAATTCTTCTGCAATCTCTTGACATCACCCAATAATCACTTGTTGCAACTTTGCAGATGACTCGCACTCGTGGAGGGGCTGGTACCAGTCGTGATCATGATGGTGATGATGATCTCCCACTACCACCGCACCCCATGCCAGCAGAAGTGATGGCATAACTCCTTGAGACCCAATGGACTATGGGGGAAGTACTGCACGGGCTTGCGTAGAACGTCGGTCATGGACGGGGACAGGACCAACACCAGGGGCCCAAACCGAATCAGTTCAGTGATTTCAAGGACTTTTTGGACACTAAACCTCCTATTTTTAAGGAGGTGGAGGAGCCATTGCAAGCCAATGAATGGCTCAATACCATTGAGTAGAAGTTTTGTCTCTTGAGAGTTACAGAGCATATGAAGGCTGAGTATGCCTCACATCAGTTGCATGGTCCAGCAGGCATTTGGTGGACTCATTACTTGTCTACCCTCCCTACTAATGCTCAAGTTACTTGGAATGAGTTTAAGACTGCTTTTAGGGGGCATCATATTCCCCCAGGTCTTATGAGCATGAAACATAAAGAGTTTATGAGGCTTACCCAAGGTACCAAAAGTCTCATTGAGTACTTGCATGCCTTCAACAACCTCTCTAGGTATGCGCCTAAGTTTGTGAATACCGATGCTAAGAAGATAGCAATCTTCAAGAGATGACTAGGACCAAAATTGATGAAGACTCTAGCAAATAACAAGAGTGTGACCTACAACGAATTCGTGAGTGATGCGCTCACACAAGAGAATCATAACAATATTTATGCTGCAGCCAAGAGCCGTAAGAGGGCCTTTGAAGCCGGTGCATCTCAGCAGAGAGCTCTAGTGGTGGCAAGAACCCAATACCACACACCTACTCCAAAATACTAGCCACCTCAAAAGAAGGCCCAGCCAAGCCAAGCAAATAAAGGGTATCATCGGGCATACTCTATTGCTCTACCGTGTAAGGGCGGTGAAGGACAAGGCAACTCGAAGGCACCGCCAAACAATCAATCATGTTTCAATTGCAACAAGACTGGTGTTGGGTTCATAAACCCGGTGTCCCTCATGGATCGGCTTCCCCGTAAAGGCTCGGCCCAAGCAGACAACATGCAACTCATGGGCTGGCCCAAATACTGGAGCGACAGGCCAGAGGAGTGATCCAATATCTGATCGGAAGGCCAGGCCAAGGAGGAACAACACCCATTTTCTGACTCTAGCCCACCTCTATGACTAGAGCGCTCACTTTGGTCTCTAGCCCACCTCCGGATGGCCTCTCCAACCAGACGGCCTGGCCAAAAGCACCACTTTTGACTCCGACCCCACGCTCTCGGACCAGGGATACGCCAAACCCCTGTTCAATGCTCTTCTCCGACTGGCGCGACCGGGGACACCTGATCGGTAAGGACCAGGAAACATCCAAAGAAAGTAAGGCAGGGCACACAAGTCAAAGCTGCAATACAGGGACCATACCCTGCGCACCTACCAGGCAGTGCCCTGTGACCATCCCTGGCACAACAGAGCCCAAATAGTATTGTAGGCGCCGACATTTTCCCCTACAGTATTGTGGGCACCATTAACTCCCATACGATAAGGCACCCCACATGCCTCTGGGCATCGACAGTGTTATAGGTGCCGACAATTACCGTACCGAGTGAACATGGTAAAACTCCTCACAAAGCCTCTAGGCATCAACAGTATAGCAGGTACCGACATCTGCCATACCCGAACAAGACGACGAAGCCACCCATGTGCCTCCAACACTCAACAGTATTGTGGGCGCCTACCATTATCCTGTACCCACCGGCGTGGGCAATAAGGCTAAATAGCATACGTACTCTCTCCCTCTCACTTGTAAGACCATCCCCTTCATCTATAAAAGGGGATGCACCCTCTCCCAAAAAGAAGGATCTAAGCTCTCCAAGTCATCCCAGATTCATTAGATCAACCAAGTTCACTAGCTCACAACCACAGAACCGCCAGGTTTGGACTTCAAGCACACGCTTGAACACTTAGCTCATAGCGGAGCTCATGTCGCTCTTGGCCCTTCCGACCAGACCTCTCATACACCCCATCTTTCACCTTCTCGTTTGTAACCCCACTGCAAACTTTGAGCACCTAGGCTCAGGAATAAAGTCACCGACCGACTCAAACTAGACATAGGGCATGTTGCCTGAACCTATATAAACCCTGTGTCATTGAGTGCTAGGCCACCTCCGATCACAACGTACAACAAAACTACAAATATTTACGTGTTGGTCACTTTCTGCATCGATAGTTGGCGTCGTCCATGGGGAAGACGCCGTACGTTCAACACTTTTTGGTCATCGGATGGCCCACTTTTCCACCACCCTCGCCATGGTGGGCTTAGGCAATACGATTCACTTTGGCTCACTAGAGTTTCCTGCACTCCCATCTGTTGGGATGTGGGTTCCACCCGTCTTCGAGCCATCCTAGGCCTTCCTCCTAGGAAGCTTAGACTTTGTCATCGACCGGCTCAACGTACTGCACCTCCGTGAGGAGGCACCCGTCCTGGCGCTCATTGGAGGGGCACCCTCCACTGACTCCGGGATGCACGACGACTTTAACAATGAGGCATCTACGTTTTATTCTGAGCAAACTTTCTGCTCCAACCCCGCTATAAGTAATGTACATACTATTATTTACTTACTATCCTCTATGTTTCGCCAATTTTCCGGAGGGACCCTGTTGTCCCCGCCATGACCGCCATATGACGGTTCCCCTAGGGCCTCGCGTCTCCCGTGGACGCATACGCCCAGGGGCTCCGAAGGATGCTGGCGCCGCCCCCTCTCACATCTGAATTCATGGGGATGGCGAGCTATGCTCCCACCTATTTCCTCAACCTCATGGATGATGATGTTGAGAGTGACGGCTCCAGCATCAGCGACATGGCACCTAGCCACTGTCCGTCATGGGAGTACGCTATGATAGACGTTCTGGGATAGCCACCAATGGTAGTGGAGTCCTCGTAGACTCACACCCCTCTAGACCCTCGTGCTCCCATGGGAGCACGGCGAGGAACTACGGCAACACCATGGACAGGGGGAATGATCCCCCATAGTTTGCTTAGGCCAATCAGAACATCACCGCTGTGGCAATGCTTCTACACGGCCTGCCCGAGCCGAACGACCCTCAGAAATAGGTGATCCACCGGAACCTCCGGGCACTAGTGGAGACCGCCGCCGTTCAACAAGCGGAGAGCTCCGTATCATGACATCGCCTCGTGGCCTCACCCCTCACCAGGGAAATGGGGATGCGATAGATGAGCCACTCCACTCGCTCAGCACTACAACTGCCAAGCGCAGCACAAGAGGCCACATTGGCACCTCGTCTTGACTTGACGACCGCTCCACACCGACCACCTATCTACACGTGACTCGGGTCGAGCTGAGACGCACGCAGCAGCGACCGGAGTCCCAGCCCTGATGGCCCATGACCACGGACCTTTGTCCAACACCTGTAGCGAGCGCCGCCCCTGCCATGCTCCAATGGAGGCCAAGGCAAAGGCAAGGCCAAGCGCTAGGATCAGGATGAGGGCCCCTCTACGTAGAAGGGGAAAAGAACAGAAAATATCGTCGCCGATAGGCCAACTCAGCGTTGGTTGCCACGGCTGGTCACACGGGCAAGTAGCCCCAGCGGGACCCTCCAGGCCACTTCCATGAGCTCATGGATAGCACATGCACCAACCATGCCTACCCCATCAAACACCTCTATAAGGACTGTGAGCTCCTCAAGCGCCTTCTGCGACGGGCTGGTAGGCCAAAGGAAGAAAAAGGTGCAGAAGCAGCGGCCGAGAAAGGGGGCGTAGCGGACAAGGATCCGGACGACTGAAAGTTGAAGTGATCCAACCGAGCGTCTACCGACTGGAGGACGACAACATCGACATGCTCACCAAACGCTTGGAACAGCAATGCCGTTTTTTCTTCCCCTAAATTTCAGTCTTACCTTTGTTTACTTAGCGTTTGCTCCTATAAGAGCACCTCGACCCGAACACTTTTTGGCCCAGGTCGCTCGGGGGCTCCACGAGGGTACACTACTACCTCTCTTTTTCGTTTGCTATCATATGGTGAAACTCCTTCCTACCCAAACAAAAGGGTAGTTCGTTCCTTTAACTTACCTTACGTAGCTTTGCTTTAAAACACTTCGACCAATCGCACCCCGTCTTTACCTATGGTTACAAGTAGCTAAGCCTTGTGGGCCAAGCCTCGGGCTCCCAAGGTTGCAGCCTATGGGACAAACGGGCAGGTACAAGAAAGAAAAAAAATAAAATTATGCTAAGGGAAAACTAAGGAACGAAAGGGACAAGCTTCCCTGAACGGAGTGACTCCATCACAAAAACAAAACCGACTGTAGTCATTAAGTACACAAGAGCATTTACATGGGGGCTCCCCCACGAACTTAAACTTTTTACATTTACTAAACTACTTATACTTTACAAGCTATTGCGATGGCTCGGCGACATCTACTGTCGGCGCGACCGGCGAAGGCTCGGGCTGCTCACTCCCCGGTGGGATGACATTCGGCTCAGTCGAAGCCGAGGCGACGTCCACTCCCGACCTAGGTTCCATGCCATCCGCAGGCTGGGCAACGTCCTCCTGACGCACGCTCCTGGCCATGTCTTCATGACAGACGTCCATCACCCACTGCGTAGAGACTTGCTCTACGACCGACCTTGCGTGCGGCAACAAGCTCTCCTTGAGTGTTTGGATGTCCTCCGTGCTCAAGCCATCAGCGTACCCACTATAGATAGTGGCGAAGTCTAGGTTTGGGTGGTGCGTCGCCACCAAGGTCAACACCCTCGATGCTCTGTAGAACAACCCACTTGTGATAAGATCCCAGACCGCATCCGGGACCTCCGCCAGCTGGACCACAGGCGTGCTAGTACTTGGTGCCGGCCCAAAGACGTCCGAGATGACGAGCTGGGCAACATTATGGATCTAGTCAAGTTCCCCCTCGAGAGCATGCCGCTCTTCACAGGACTTGGCCAGCTCCTCTACATTCTGGCTAAAAGTCACCTTGACCATCTCCAGGTCCTGCTGCAGTGACTTCACCCTTCCACCCAGCTCTAAAAGAAGGGCGACAAGCTTAGAAATAGGCTGAAGGAAGAAACCGACATGATGAGAAACAGAAAAAGTATGTACCGATGTGGAAGTTCTCAAGGGTGGAGAATTCCTCTGCCTACCGAGCCACCTGCTCACGCAGTCGGGCGCTCGCCTCCTTCATCCCCATCACCCGGCCCCGAAGCACGAGCACCTCCTGGTCTGCCTCGGACCGAGCCTTTCGCTCTGACTCCAGGGCCTTTCGCGCCGACTCCAGGGCGCTCCACTCTGACACCAAGGCGCTCTGCTCTGACTCAAGGGCCACCAAGGATTCTTGGAGCACCGCCTCGGTGTCCACCAAGGATTTCCACAACCCCGCCTCCATCTCCACCTAGCGGGCCTTCGCCGCCTCAAGACCACGCTCGATGGCGGTCGCCCGCTCCAGCTGCACGCTGCTCCTCCACCAGCGCCGCGGTCGCCTTGGCCGCCCAGTCTTGGGACTCATGGCGGGCGGACTCTAGCTGACACTCAAGCTCAGCCACCCGGGCATGCTCCATCCGGAGGAAGTGGGACTTGCGGGATGACATCTCCTTCAGACCCTTTGAAAAGCAAGCAGGCTAAGGCAACCAACAAGAAAGTCAGAGGTCAAGGACAATTACAGGAAACTCACCTCCACGGCGTGCTGCAGGTCAACCTAGACTAATTGCTGGGCAGACTTAACCTGCTCCTAGGCATCCTTGAGCTTTGTGGAGATGTTGCTGAGCTTGGACACCATGGCGAGTCCTTTACCCCCCAAGGAGGTCCCAGAGTTGACACTCTTGGGAATCCCAAAGGATGAACCGCACCTTTGCTAGGTCCTCGGGGCAGGGCCATTCCAGGTCGCCCTTTGGTAGCCCACCGGTGGGCCCAGCATTCGACTAAACCACCGCCAGCTCCCACGATGATACCAGCAGCTCCACCATTTCATCCGCCTCATCATTTGATGGGATCTGCACCACGTCAGGTGCGTGGGCTGCCGCCAGACGTTCCGACTCCATCCCAGACGCATCTCCCCCAGCACCTTTGGCTTTGACCACAAGGGTGAGCCGTGCAGCCCTCCACCCGGTGAAGCAGGGAGCTCGGTCTCCCTCTCCTCTTCTATCGCATCTGGTGGAGGAGGGGCCACGAGAGTGACCTCCTACGCGACCTCCGCCTTCAGCACTGGGATCGCCACCAATGTCGTCACCACCACCACCACCGTACCAGTAACCAACCCGGTGGGCACCACCCTCGGAAGGGAAGGGTTCACCACCGCCACCCTGTCCCCCCTGCCGCTTGCCACGACATGCTATAGGGTGGGCCTCCAAGTCTCCTGCATAGGAGTTGGGGCGACGCTCAACCCCGTCATCGCCCAGCCACTGACAAAAAGGGTAGGTAAGTCACACTCCAAAAAGACTCAACAGCAAAAGATAAAAAAGAAACAAAGAAAAACATACCGAGAGGTAAGTGGCATGACTCTAAGGCAAGACCCACCGTTAATGGGCCTACGGGGTGAGAACCACTCCCAGGCTGCAACCCATGCCCCCTCACTTTAGCCAAGGGCGGAGTCGACCCGACCAGCTCATGCCCGGCCTACGGGTCGCTGCGACCTTCGGGTTGGGAAGCCATGACCGGAGCCACGGGTGGGGCATCCTCTGACTACGAGTTGTGCACCGGTGCTAGTCCCGGTAATGCATGGGTGCAAGCCCGCTCCTTGGACCGACCGGCTTGCTCGGCCGCATCCGCGGCAGGCAGGGACGAGACCAGCGACGCCACCAAAGGGCGCGGTGATTGCGTCAGCTTCACCTCCCATGGGCTGACGGCGTCCACGGTCGCAGCACGCTTCCTCGGCACAGGGACCTCAGCATGCTTCTCCGCCTCCTGCTCATCACTAGTGGACATCGCCATAGGGTCGTGATGCACCACCGAGGTCACAATGACCTCTTGGCTTTCCTCCTCCTCGGAGAAAACCATGTTATCCACATCTGTGGGATCCTCCAACTAGAGCTCCGACTCGACGTCACTCCTACATTCCCCAGCCTTCATGCACCGGGGGATCTCCTACTCCTTCTCTTGCTTCCGTCGAATCTCCTTGGTTCTCTTCTTCTTCCTAGCATCTGTCACCTCCTTCTAGGCGGCCTACCGAGCCATGCCCTCCGAGCCCTTGGGAAGGTGCGGCCGGGACTTGTAAACTCCAAGTCCCTATGGAACGGGTGACTCAAAATCAAAATACGAAAGCAGAGGAAGAAGCATGGACTAAAGGGAAGGGAGCATACCAGTCTAGACACGATTGTGGAGTTGAAAGGTAAGGGCTTCCCATTGACCTCCTCCTTGGGCTTCGTCTGTAGTACCCGGTCAAGGCGACTCCAGACCTCATCATTCGGCAGCTCCTCCGGCGATGCACGGTCTGAGTTCGATGGGCCGTCATACTTCCACATCGGCCGCGTCCTCTCCGCCAATGGAGCAACCCGGCACTTATAGAGGGTGTGGAACACCCGCACCCCATCAAGGCCACGCCGCACAAGCTTCCGGAGCTCCTCCTCGATGACCTCCACCTTCTTCTTCTCCTTACGGGCACAACCCCATGACCAACTATCCTGCTTCTTCGACCTCCTACCGATGAATGATGGGAATAGCGCCTCCATCGGATTCCTAATATAAAACCACTCCCCGTGCCACCCCCGGTTAGAGTCACAGGGGGTGTACGCGGGATACGAAACTCCCACGCTCAGTTTCCTCTATAGGGCAAAAAACCCCACTAGCGTGACCTCGGGCGGATCCCCCGCCATCAAAGCTCTCCCAGAGAACAGCCGCTAGAAGAAATCCATGTGTGGCTCCATCCCAAGGAAAGTCTCGCAGACAGTGATGAAGCCAGTGATGTGCAGCACCCCTGTCGGATTAAGGTGATGCAGCTCTAGACCCCACTCATTGAGGAGCCCATGCAGGAACCATTGTGCGGGGTATCCCAACCCGTGCTCATGCAAGGTGAGAAAGGAAACCACCTCGTCAGGCTGAGGTTGCGGGAACTCCTCCCTCCCAGGAGCCCTCTAGTGCACCACCTCCTTCGGAGGCAGAAACCCCTTCATGGCGAAGGACTTTAGCACCGACTCCCTCACAGTGGACGACCTCCAGTCTGACATTTTGCTCCAGGATTGCGAAAGGATTTGTGAGATTTCTCTTCTCCCTCGCTCTCTCCCTTTTCTTTCTCTCCCTTTTCTTTCCTAGAAACCGCCGTGGCTCTCAAGAACGCTCTCGGCAAGAAGGGAAAAAGGCGACAAATGAGGAATAGGTGAAGGAACAAGGCGAAAACCCTCTCCCTTCTCCTACTTAAGGAAAAGGGTGCAGTAGTTGGAAAGCACGGCGATCAGGCGAAGGCGAAACGACAGGAGCGAAAAACTCTCTTTCCCATTTAATGCAGATGAGACACGCCCTGACCGATGAGACGTGCCATGCCCGATGGAACGGCTCCTGATCAGACGGGACGTGGCCTGGCTATGGCCCACCACTACCGCACGCCAGCCACTACCGCACATCGGGCACAAGAACCAAAGCACCACCGCACGTAGGCGGCCCTCCGTATCCCCATGCGGGACCTAGAAAAAACCCCCAAAACAAGATCTCCGCCAGGAGAGACCGTCGGGCTTCTTAAGTCGATCAAACGGCTCAGGAAACACACTGAGAGACATGTAGGGAGCGAAGGGATGCCCCATGTAGGCCATGCCGACTCCATCACGAGCGACGAGCATGGGTCCTGGCCGGACATTTTCGATTGGAGCTCTTCAAACCCCATCACTCGGAGTCATCAAGGCAACACTACCGACCCCAGCCATTTCTTTATATAATTCATTCATACATCCATACACGCATTCATTCTATACGCCTATGCCCCCGGATGATTCAGTACCTGAACCGCCTGGGGGCTCGAGAACTAAGCATCGCACGTGCAGCGAAATGCATCACAACGCTCCATGTTGTGTCATGAAGCGGCAGTTGCCTCATTCGACATGAGCAACGACCGACCGGGGAAAAGGCCAGCCCACAAAGGGCTCGAGGCCACCCCACGTCAAATAGAGCTAGGGGAGAAAAATGCAGATGAGCCCCGTGCGGCCCTCGCCTAGTCTGGCAGACAGGGTCATTTCAACCTTCTCATTTGATCCTAAGCCTCTACCAAGCCGACAGAATCTCCATCGAGGGGAGGCCGTTAGGCCACCCGGGTCGGTCTCTGGAACGACCCAGGCATCTACCGGGTTATAGGTAAAGGAGTAGTGGAATGTCACAAGAGGGCTATGCTAACCCTGTCACGAACGACGAACCCGGATTCCACTCGATCATACCCGTTAGTGAACTCACCGAGCGCGTCACTCGAGCCCAAGCGATCGGGACAAGCAACAAAACTTAGCCTCTCTAGTTGTGAGGAACCGAGGATGGGGTAACGCACACAACTCAAACTAACCCCTACTAAAGCCCAAACGGGGCTTGGGGCCTCAAGACACAAAACGCTAGGGTCTACGACCCCGAACTCGCCCTATCTGGCTACGCTTCAACTGCACTCCAAAACTACTTGGGTCTGCGACCCCGAACTCACCCCATCTAGCTATGCTTCAACTCCACTCCAAAACTACCTGGGTTTGTGACCCCGAACTCGCCCCATCTGGCTACGCTTTGTCTGCACACCAAACGCCTAGTTCTATGACCCCGAACTCGCCCCATCAGGATCCGCGAGCACCGCCTTGCCACCTCGTGTGATCCCTAAACTAACAAACTACCTGCCTCGCCCGATCCCATGGTGCACCGACGCTAGGATCAGTGAGCTCTGTCTTGCCCGATCCCAAAACAACTAACCGCCTTGGCTTCACAACGATGCCCTGGTTGACAACTCTATCTCGACCAAAAAACACGCACACACGCCCGCTAACAAACACCCCCCTGATGGTTCTGCCCAAACCGCCTAGGGGCTCGGGGGCTACACCCACGGGTGTGCTCGCGCGCACTCGCCATCAAAACAAAAATCCCCTAGACGATTCGGCCCGAATCGCCTAGGGGCTCGGGGGCTCCTGTCGGGTTCATAAACCTAGGGTCCCTCGTGGACCGGCTTCTCCACAAAGGCTCGGCCCAAGCAGACAGCACGCAACTCATGGGCCGGCCCAAATACCGGAGTAACGGGCGGAGGAGTGATCTAATCTCTGACTGGAAGGCCAGGCCGAGGAGGAACAGCGCCCGTTTTCTGACTCCTGCCCATCTCTCCGACCAGAGCGCTCGCTTCGGTCTCCAGCCCACCTTCGGATGGCCTCTCTGATTGGAAGGCCTAGCTAAAAGCGCCGCTTCCGACTCTGACCCCGCACTCTTCGACCGGGGATATGCCAAACCCCTGCTCACTGCTCTTCTCCGACTGGCACGACCAGAGCCGACTAGGATCAACCGACCGGGGACACCCGATCGGTAAGGACCAAGAAACATCCAAAGAAAGTAAGGCAGGGCGCACAAGTCAAAGCTGCAATACAGGGACCATACCCTGTGCACCAGCCAGGCAGTACCCTGTGACCATCCCTAGCACAACATAGCCCAAACAGTATTATAGGCGCTGACATTTTCCCCTACAGTATTGTGGACGCCATTAACTCCCATATAATAAGGCACCCCCACATGCCTCTGGGCATCGACAGTGTTGTAGGCGCCGGCATTTACCGTACTGAGTGAACATGGTAAAACTCCTCACAACGCCTCTGGGCATCAACAGTATAGCATATACCGACATCTACCATACCCGAACAAGACGACGAAGCCACCCATGTGCCTCTAACACTCAATAGTATTGTGGGTGCCTACCATTATCCTGTACCCACCGACGTGGGCAACAAGGCTAAATAGCATATGTACTCTCTCCCTCTCACTTGTAAGGCCATCCCCTTCATCTATAAAAGGGGATGCGCCCTCTCCCAAAAAGGAGGATCTAAGCTCTCCAAGTCATCCCAGATTCATTAGATCAACCAAGTTCACTAGCTCACAACCACAGAACCTCCAGGTTTGGAAGTGCATTATCATCTGGAAAAGGCCAATGTGGTTGCCAATGCCTTAAGCCGGGAGTATCATTGTAATTCTTTGTTGGAAGATGGTTTCAACTTATTGCATCCGGCAGTATTACACAATATCACTGTTAGTTGCTCTCTAGAGGCAAAAATCATTGAGCTCCAACGGACTGATGTGGGTATATTCCATATCAAAAGAAAGATGAAAGAAGAAAGTAGGCATTTTTGATTGGATGAGAATGGTGTTCTATGGTTTAAAGATCGACTTGTAGTGCTAAAAGATAGGGAGTTGAGCAAACCAAATTCTAGAGGAAGCTCATTCTTCCAAGCTATCCATTCACCCGGGTAGCAGCAAGATGTACCAAGACTTGAAGAATCGATTTTGGTGGACAAAAATGAAGAAAGAAGTTGTGGCATACGTTGCTAGATGTGATAACTGTTGCCGAGTTAATGCCATTCATATGAAACCAGCAGGGTTACTTCAGCCACTGTCTATTCCAAGTTAGAAATGGGAGGACATTAGTATGGGTTTTGTTGTTGGACTTCCAACCACTCAAAAGGATCATGATTCTCTATGGGTAATTGTTGACCATCTCACCAAGTCTGCATATTTTATTCCTATCAATGTCAAGTGTAGACCTCATCAATATGCAAAGTTATACACTTTGTTAATCATTTTTGGGAACACTGCACAAGTACTTAGGTACCACATTGATTCACAGCTCTACTTATCACCCCTAGACAGTAGGTAAAACTGAGCGTGTGAATCAGATCTTGGAAGATATGTTGAGAGCAAGTGTGATTTCTTCTAAGGGTTCATGGGAGGATTGGTTACCTTTGGCTGAATTCTCCTACAATAATAGCTGTCAAGAGAGCATCAAGATGGCTCCGTTTGAAGCTTTATATGGTCACAAGTGTAGGACCCCTCTGAATTGGATTGAGCCTGGTGAAAGAAGGTGTTATGGGATTGACTTTGTCAAGGAAGCTGAAGAACGAGTTCAAATCATTCAACAACATATAGAAGCTGCTCAATCAAGACAAAAGAGTTATACAGATAAAAGAAGTCCTATTGTGTTCCAAATTGGAGATTATGTGTATCTGAAGGTGTCCCCAATGAAGAAAGTACAAAGGTTTGGAGTGAGACAAAAACTTGCTCCTAGGAATATCAGTCCAAATCAGATCATTGCACAAAAAGGACCCATAGCCTACAAGCTCTAGTTACCTTTGGAAATGAGAGCTATATTCAATGTTTTCCATGTCTCCCAACTCAAGAAATGTCTTTGTGTGCCCAAAGAAGCTATTGAACCCGCTAGTGTCAAGATTCAGTCAAATTTGACCTATGAAGAAAGACCTATTTGAGTGCTTGAAGAAATGGAAAGAGTGACCCATAGCAAAGTTATTAAATTCTGCAAGGTGGTATGGAATAATCATAGTGAACAAGAAACTACGTGGGAGCAAGAGGACTATCTTCATGAGGTCTATCCGGTTTTTTATGAGAGATGGTAGGTCGTGCAAATCTCAGGATGAGATTTCTTTAAGGGGGGAAGAGCTGTAACACCCTAGGTGTTAAGCATGTATTTAGCATTGGTATTGCATGAGCACAAGCATCATTGATCATTCATGAGCATGAGCATTTCAAATTTTATCTCTATGATTGCTTATATCACATGTGTTGTCACTAAAGGCTATACATATGCTAGGGTTTACATGTAACCAATGTATAAAATGCTTGTGGGACCCTAGGAGTACCTTAAACATGTTTAGAATGTCACATGGAATAACTTTGGTATTCGTGACTTGGACCAATTTGGCCTCTAAGTCATGGTTATAGTGTAAACTTTCATTTTCAAGTTGTATGTTTGACCTAAATTGAACTATAGCTGAGAATGTTTGCATGGCAGTGCACCCTTAATCAAAGTTGAAGTACTTGACAAGGGTAACAACTTTTATTTTTGGGTCATGACCTAATTCGGTGCATAGCACACTCAAAAATAGCTCGCAAGTAGCAATAAAATATTGTTCTAGCACTTAATAGTTTTTCTAAGTCTTTAACTGCGTTTACAGTTTCAAGTATCCTAGTTTGATGCGTTGTAGTTTGTAAACTAGGCCGATCTAGACTGAACTCATGTAAGCAATATTGTAGATCTCGTGTAGCTCTATGATTCTTGTTAAGGAAGTTTTTGGAATGGACGAACAGTTTAGGAGTTACGATTGGGTGAATTGGTGCTATCAGTCATGTTCATCCTGACCTGATGTAGCTTTGGCACCGCAGACAGTGGTCGACCGGGGCAGGCTAGACACACCGCGTGGTGGCCATATATTGGCATCGGCCCGGCTGGTTGGGCCAGTGCAGTGAGATAAGTCACGTGACTTCACTGCTCGCTCCAGTTCACTCTTGCGCCCCACTCTTCTCTCGCCCACGCCTGAGCTTTGCGCAGCACCGTGCCGCGACACCATCGCCATCGCTCCGCCGTGCTCGGTCGCTGCCATCATTGCACCGTTTTCCAATCAATCACGCCAATAGCTCTGCCATTGTCACCTCTTCCACCCCGACCAGTTTGCCCCTCTTGCTGAGTCATGGTAAGGGCGTATTTTGCTTCACCGTCACCACAATCTCGTCAGAGCACCGCCACGTGCTTGGCTCACCGTGGTTGCACCTATCCATCGCACCTCCTGTCCTCCTCTTCGTCGGTCTATAGTCGTCTTGTGGTCCTTACGCTTAGGTAGGAGCTTCGCTTGATGCTATTGCGTGGTCGTGCGGGAACGCACCGCTGCTCTCATCGCATCTGCCATTGCCGCCGTGGCAATCGAGCTCGCCGTCGCTAGAGCTGAGCCATCACCTTCTGTCTCTTTCATGTGCATTAGGATGAGTAAGCCTTGACCTATTGTCTGGCACGACGAAGACCCACCTCTCACCGTCGTCTCACCGGAACACCACGAGCACCGCCGTGCTCCGTGCGCTGCCGCGCGGGCATGCACGCGGTCAGAGCTCGCCGTCACATCACCGGACCCATAGCCAGCTAGGTTAGCTCCGATAGGTTACCACATAGTTGTAGAGCACCGCACCAGAGCATATGGTGGCCGGAGGATGCTGGCATACCGCTGTGCGACCACCGCCATTGCCACCGGCGAGCTACTTCTGGTGAGCTTCTAGGCTAGCCGAGGACACCTATCGACGTGGCTTAATGAGACAAGCACATTGGTGTTGCCGTCGTCGCCGGTGATCTTGCCGCCGGCGAGATATCACTGGTCGGAGCACCTCCTCTGCTCTAGAGCCGCTGACGTCTAGGTCTCACTGACTAGCAGGTCCCATCTGTCAGTCTGCGTATTAGTTGATTTTCTGAATTGTTTTCATAGATTTGAGTGCTTGTTTCAAAAATTCATATCTCTAGTTTGGATTGTCCAATTTTGGTGAACCAAATTTTGTTGGATTCTTCATGAAGTGTAGTATTTTATAAAAATATGGAATGCACTGTTTTTGGTATTTTTCAAGTTGAATAAAATGTAGCAAGATAAATGCTTTTAAATTGTTTGCAATCTTATAAAATACATAACTTGAGCTTGGTATGTGCAACAATTGTGATTCCAATTTTGTTGAGTTTGTATTGACATGCTCTAACTAGGAAAAATACTAAACTGGCAAAAAACTTGATTGGAGTAGGGTCTTTCCATTTATGTTTTTATAAATGGTGTTTTCTGAGGAAATTCATAAGGATAAAAATAAGTAACACATTGCCATGCAAATTTTGTACAGTATTATGGTACTAGGATGAAGCTAAGAAAAATATAAAATCTGTTGCTTGAGACTTTCCTATAGGGTTAACTATTTTCACTAAAATAAACCTTGGTAGCTTGTCATTTTTGTAGAGGATGTTATACATGTTCAAAAGGTATGAAATTTGTACAGTAGCCTACTGGGAGCACATGGAAGCTACTGAAATTTTTGAAGAATTTACTGTACACATTTTATATATGTTTGTTATTTCAATTAATTATCTAATTAAATTTATAAAGGCATTTCAATAAATAAAATGGGATTGACCTTTATGTTTTCTAGAGTATATTTGATATTCCTGAACTGTTGGTACTAATGGTGTTGCTCAATTTGAGATTTTTATATGCCATGAAAATATTATTGCTCTATAATTCAATTTAGAGGTGTTTTGGATAGATTCTGTTGTTGGGTATTTTGCATAGTCAAAATGAAGTTTACTATAAAAATGTTTAATAACAAAGTCATAGGGAACTTCTTCATATATCTTGTGTCAAAAATTTAGGGCAATAGGCCAAATGATTTAGGAGTTATAGCTGTTTGAAGTTGGTCTCTCGAAATGCTTGTTCTCTAGAATTTCTAGACAGAGCTAGAAAGATTGCCTGTTTTGGTTAGGATAAAGTTTGAATTAGCTTTTGGTGATTAAATAAGAGTTGTAGGAAATTTTATAAGATTTCTAGAAAGTCCAAGATCACAGTATTTGGATTGGTAGAACTATAATTATGATTTAAACTTGTAACTGCTTTGTGCCGCACCCGGAGATTCCAGGAGAAGGAGAGCCTGAAGCTAATCATCTTCCCGAGTGCCCAGATCATCAACCTGCCACATTTGTGAAAGGCAAGCCTTGGAGCATTATAAGCCTCCCTATTTTATTAATGTCACCTAAGTTACTCGTATTGTTGCATTACGTGATAGGAGTTGTTTGGAAACACTTGCTGTATATTACCTTTCCTTGTCCAGAAATATCTACCATGAATCCTATTTAAGTCTAGGAACACTTCTTATGCTTAGCTATGCTTAGACCGGTGAAAGTTGGGTGATTTTCTATCACCTGCGAGCAATAGGCGATAACTTGATCACGGTTGGCTATATTGTGCTATCATGGAACATAACCTGGTGATGTTGAACAATTGGAGACCAGGTGGAGTCTTATGTTTGTGGTAATCATAGTGATTCTGTCTGTGTCATTTAAGGACCGATCGTTGGAGGTCATCTTGTCATGTTGAGCGCATGCCTCTCACATAGTTGGTCGGATAAGTCGTTCCGACCGTAAAGCCAAGTAGCTCAACTCAGGCCAGAGACACGAGCAGTTAAAGTGCGCACCCTAGATTTAGTAAGAATGTGTACATAGCCAATGGCGTGAGTCCAAAGGTGGGTTCAAGTCCTGAGCTTCCTAGAAGATTGATAGTATCTTTGAGGGTGCGGCACTGGTCTTACCCGCAATTTGGACTTGAGTTGTACCAAAGGTGACCTAATGTGACCCCAATGGGGGGAGTATGGGTGTGTGTTAGGAATAATTCCCCAGCTAGGTAGGAATTGATTCGAATCGCCGTCTCTCCCGGATAGTGAGAACTTGATAGGAGTACGCTTCATCGTAGTAATTGATGGAAGTGTTGCTTATGAGATTATGAAAGGGCTCAACTTGATATGGTTATTATTGTATTGAGTTAACGGTACCAACATGTTTGGCATAGGATAGTTGCTAATCTAGTATGAGATAGGATTAATAACTGGTGATTCATAGTTTAAAAGATATTGGACAACTAATGCTTTTTATGCAAATAATGTCTACCAACTCTACTTATAAAGCCTTGCATACTCCTTGGTGTCTTAGTATTTTAGTTGTTGACGGGTAAGTCTAGATGACTACCTTCTTATACTCAGGGTTTTATTCCCATTGTTGCAGATACTGTTATGTACCACGGCTACTGCAAGCACTGCTTTGCTCCTGTAGTGGATGAGGAATAGGACCATGGGCATGGTCATTCTATATATCATCTCACCCTTGTGCTTTTGTTGGAGATGACTATGAAAATCGGCTATGTATCTAAACTACTATTCATGTCATTCTGAACTATGTTGCTTCTGCTACTTTTTAATCTTGGTTTGTAATAACTATGTGAACTCCGTTGTATGTCAGAAAATTGTGAACTATTTGTGAACTATGATGTAACATGTGATTGGTTATGTTGAATCATGTATGATCTTGGCTTGTATGTTGGTTGAATCGAGATCCTTCATGATACTCAATGGACTACTAGATTTATATGGGCTCAAGTGTGATGGTTTGACTGCCTTGGTGGTTGCTATTGTACTTGTGCTCTTATAAATTGGACGGTTCTATGACAGCTAGTATCGAAGCAAGATTCAACACTAAACTTATCACATGTGTAATTAAAACAAAAGTTTTTGTTTTGTAAACTTAAATTCTATAATTGTAGTAATAAGTTCATAGTGTTAAAAATTGAACTTAAAACTATAGTGTGCCAGTGGTCATCTCCTATATGCCCAGTTGGGGACTTTTAGGTGGCTATTTAAGTACTAACATGGAGAGGTTTTACTTTCGTCATCCATGCGGCGTGCTATTGTATGGGTGCCACTCACTTGAGTGGTAATGTACGGATCAATTGCCTCTACGCTAGGTAAGAAGGTAAGTGGATGAGTGGCATGACTGCAAGATGTGAGCATGCGGTCGGGGAGAGCTAGCTGTGATACGGTTGTATATGCATGCTTGCATGTGTATATGCTGTGTATTTAATTGTGAGTAGTGTATTGATCATCGGGTAGCTTTGATACAAAGGTATATATATAGGATATATATATATATGAAAGTATTTAGTTTACTGTTTTAATATATATCTTGCTATCCTTGATATTCAACTTAGAGCCCAGATTTACCTTTCTGTACATATAACTGTTGGGTTGGGCTGAAATGAAAATGTTTGTAGGTACACTAACAACGAAACGTGTAGCTCGTTTAGTTACGATTATATCGAGAGAACATATGTATGCCACCACGTATGTCGTTAGGATTTATTTTTCTAAGTTTGTGAAGACGTATAGAACTAGCAATCATCATGATACATCATTCCTTCATATCATTGCATTGTTCCTCCCCCTTGCTTGATCTTATTGTTAAGTAACTCTTTTCTATCATCGTGTTGTCTCACTTAATTGTAACATTTTGCTACAGATGGCAGCCCCAAGAGCCCCTGTTGCTAGCGACACCTTTTTGCATTGTTTGGGACTCCCACCTTATTGTGGAGGGTACTGCACTCTATTAGGTATATTGAACCGCCTCGCTACTTTTGGAGTGAAGTGGTAAATGAGGGACAATGGTGGTATGACATGTAGGTCACTATCGCTGTCCGTGCGGACAACCCTTAGTGGCAAGGATGGAGTATAAAGTCAGATAGATAGAATCCTTGGGAGGGTGCCCGAGTGACCGCTTTTGAAGTTCTCAGTGAAATATGTCAGGAATTCGGTGATGAGCTTGTTAATGGGCCCGTTGGATGTTTCCCTTGAGTGGATGCATCATAGACCGCTTAGACCTAGCCAGGTGGTAATGCTTTGGTAAGAGACCGGGATGAAAGAGCAGGAAGTAGTAGTGCTGCAATGAGTGCCATGTACGTAGTTATGAAGATGTTTTACTCTTGCTAGGATAGCTACATCAGCTGTATGCAAGAGCTGCAAAGAGCACAGGCTGCACAGTGCAAGATGCGTGCACAGGCACCGAAGGGTAGTTAGAGCAACTCAGGATGAGATAGATAATTATATGATAGCCTTGGACATCCGTCGGAGGTAGTTTGTCCATGTTGTTGCTAAAAGAGATGCAGCTAGGGCTGAGTTACAGGACGTCCGTGCTGAGAGGGACGAGGTCATTTGCCTTGCTAAAACTAGGGAGGCAGCTAGGATTAGGACTATGTTTCAGGATGCTAGGCAGGCAATGGAGTTTGATCGCAGAGAGCAAGAACTCATACGCTAGATTAAGGAGCTGCAGCTGGATGTTCATCGTCTCAACAAGATGGTGAACCCAATTCTTCCTCTAGCCCCAGCGGTGGAAGAAGATCCCAATGTGTTGATTGCTAAGGATGATGGCATGGAGGTAGACGTCGAGGAGGAGCCTAAATATGAAGAGGTTGAGCCTTTTGAGGATGACCACAGTGATGGTGTGTCCAACATCGACAGCGACCACCCCAAGGAGTAGCTTACCTATAATATCTAGCTAGATGCATTAGCTCTTTATCTTCGATCCTTATGTAATGAACTCGTAATGTAGGTTTCAATTTCATGATTTATCCCTTTCGATGTTATTGGAACCGTGCATGTACTACATGTGGTGATTGCACTTTTTAAAGAATTCCCAGTTGTTTTGGCAAGAAAAATTTGGCATGTATAGAACGCATTACGAGTATGATAAGTGATCAATTTGGTGATGTTATGTTATGGAAATGAATTATTGTGCCTCTATGTTATTGTATGAATTTATGATTCTCTAGTAATTATAGTATGGCATGATTATACAATTCTTCTGCAATCTCTTGACATCACCCAATAATCACTTGTTGTTGCAACTTTACAGATGACTCGCACTCGCGGAGGGGCTGGTACTAGTCGTGATAGTGATGGTGATGATGATCTCCCACCACCACCACACCCCATGCTAGTGGAAGTGATGGCACAACTCTTGGAGACCCAACGGTCTATGGGGGAAGTACTCGTCAGGCCTGCACAGAACGCCGGTCGTGCACGGGGACGAGATCAACACCAAGGGCCCGAACCAAATTAGTTCAGCGATTTCAAGGACTTTTTGGACACTAAACCTCCTACTTTTAAGGAGGAGGAGCCATTGCAAGCCAATGAATGGCTCAATACCATTGAGCAAAAGTTTTGTCTCTTGAGAGTTACAGAGCATATGAAGGTTGAGTATGCCTCACATCAGTTGCATGGTCCTACAGGCATTTGGTGGACTCATTACTTGTCTACCCTCCCTGCTAATGCTTAGGTTACTTGGAATGAGTTTAAGACTGCTTTTAGGGGGCATCATATTCCCTCAGGTCTTATGAGCATGAAACATACAGAGTTTATGAGGCTTACCTAGGGAACCAAAAGTCTCACTGAGTACTTGCATGCCTTCAACAACCTCTCTAGGTATGCGCCTGAGTTTGTGAATACCATTGCTAAGAAGATTGCATGCTTCAAGAGAGGACTAGGACCAAAGTTGATGAAGACTATCAAATAACAAGAGTGTGATCTACAATGAATTCGTGAGTGATGCGCTCACACAAGAGAATCATAACAATATTTATGCTGCATCCAAGAGCCGTAAGAGGGCCTTTAAAGCCGGTGCATCTTAGCAGAGAGCTCCAGTGGTGGCAAGAGCCCAATACCGCCCACCTATGCCAAAATACCGGCCACCTCATAAGAAGGCCTAGCCAAGCCAAGCAAATAAAGGATATCGTCAAGCATACTTTTTTGCTCTACCGCCTAAGGGTGGTGCAGGACAAGGCAACTCGAAGGCATCACCTAGCAATCAACCATGTTTCAATTACAACAAGACTAGTCATTGGGTGAGGGAGTGCCCTTACCCCAAGAAGAACAATCAGAGGCCAGCAGCTGCAAATGCACGCCCAAGGTATGTGCATTACACCACCATAGAAGAGATTCCCTCTGGCGAGGTTGTCACAGCTGGTATGCTTCTTGTGAATCATCATCTTGCAGTCGTTCTATTTGATTCTGGAGCTTCGCATTCATTCATGAGTCCAACATTTGCATCCAAGCATGATTAGAAAATATTTGTAGTAGACAAAGGTGGTTATTGTATAAGTGCAGCCGGGAGTAACATTTCTGCCAATCAGATAGTTAAAGATGTACTTATCCAAATAAGTGAACGAGAGTATACTGCAAATCTAGTGATATTACCGAGATTGGGTATAGATGTGATCTTGGGTATGAATTGGATGAAGAACCATGGTGTCCATATCGATACATCGACTAGAACCATTATGTTGAGAGACCCCAAGAATAACAATGCTTTTCTAGTACCCCTTCCTAGGGAGTTTGATCTCCAAAATGTGGCCAATGCAATCCAGCCTGTGGCCCTTGCTGATATATCCTGTAGTATGTGAGTTTCGGATGTCTTTCCTAATGAATTGCTAGGGTTACTACTGGACAGAGAGAGAGAGTTCAAGATAGAATTGTTACCGGGTACCGCGCCCATTTCTCGAAGATAGTATAGAATGCCACACAATGAGTTAGCAGAATTGAAGATCCAATTGCAAGAACTCTTAGAAAAGGGTCTCATTCGCCCTAGTTCGTCATCATGGGGTTGTCCGGCTATATTTGTGAAAAAGAAGGACAAGTCTTTGTGGATGTGTGTGGACTATCGACCATTCAATGCTGTTACTATCAAGAACAAATATCATTTGCCTCGCATTGATATCTTATTAGATCAATTGGTGAAAGCAAAAGTGTTCTCTAAGATTGATTTGAGGTCTGGTTATCACCAAATCAAGATTAGATCGGAAGACATACCTAAGATGGTTTTTTCCATTAGGTATGGCCTTTATGAGTATTTAGTCAAGTCCTTTGTATTGACCAATGCTCCTACCTATTTCATGTATTTGATGAACTCGGTGTTCATGTCTGAACTTGACAAGTTCGTGGTTGTGTTTATTGATGATATCTTGATTTATTCAGAGACTGCAGGAGAGCATGAGGAGCACTTAAGAGTGGTGTTGTTGAGACTAAGAGAGCATAAGTTGTATGCAAAGTTTAGTAAATGTGAGTTTTGGATGACGAAGGTACCTTTCCTAGGTCACGTATTATCTGAAGATGGAATTTCTGTAGACCCATCTAAAGTGCAAGAAGTGTTGGATTGGAAAGCTCCCACCTGAGTTCATGAGGTTTGAAGTTTTCTTGGTCTAGCTAGATACTATCGTCGATTTATCCTAGATTTCTCCAAGATAGCCAAGCCTATGATGAGGCTACTTCAGAAGGATGAAAATTTTGTATGGACACCGGAGTGTGAAGCAGTTTTTCACACTTTGCGAACTATGCTAACTACTGCTCCTATTTTAGCACAGCCTGGCATTGAGAAACCGTTTGATATATTTTGTGATGCCTCAGGTATCGGTTTAGGGTGTGTTTTAATGCAAGAAGGTTGAGTTATTACTTACGCCTCGTGCCAATTGAGAAAGCATGAAGTCAATTATCCAACTCATGATTTAGAGCTAGCAATAGTTGTCCATGCTCTAAAAATTTAGAGACATTACCTTCTTGGTAATGTTTGCCACATCTACACTAATCACAAAAGCCTTAAGTATATTTTCACTCAACCTGAGTCGAACATGAGGTAGCGCAGATGGTTGGAATTGGTCAAGGATTATAACTTGGAAGTGCATTATCATCCGGGAAAGGCCAATGTGGTTGCCGATGCCTTAAGCCAGAAGTATCATTGTAATTCTTTGTAGGAAGATGGTTTCAACTTATTGCATCCGGCAGTCTTACACAATATCACTGTTAGTTGCTCTCTAGAGGCAAAAATCATTGAGCTCCAATGGACTGATGTGGGTATATTCCATATCAAAAGAAAGATGAAAGAAGAAGAAACTAAGCATTTTCGATTGGATGAGAATGGTGTTCTATGGTTTAAAGATCGACTTGTAGTGTCGAAAGATAGGGAGTTGAGAAACCAAATTCTAGAGGAAGCTCATTCTTCCAAGCTATCCATTCACCCGGGTAGCAACAAGATGTACCAAGACTTGAAGACTTGATTTTGGTGGACAAAAATGAAGAAAGAAGTTGCGACATATGTTGCTAGATGTGATAACTGTTGCTGAGTTAAGGCCATTCATATGAAACCAGCAAGGTTACTTCAGCCACTGTCTATACCAAGTTGGAAATGGGAGGACATTAGTATGGATTTTGTTGTCGGACTTCCAACCACTCAAAAGGGTCATGATTCTATATGGGTAATTGTTGACCGTCTCACAAAGTCTGCACATTTTATTCCTATCAATGTCAAGTGTTGACCTCATCAATATGCAAAGTTATACATTGATCAAATTGTAAGATTGCTTGGAGTACCTAAGAGTATTGTATCAGATCGAGGGCCCCTATTTGTTAATCATTTTTGGGAACACCTACACAAGTACTTAGGTACCACATTGATTCACAGCTCTGCTTATCACCCCTAGACAGTAGGTCAAACTGAGCGTCTGAATTAGATCTTGGAAGATATGTTGAGAGCATGTGTGATTTCTTCCAAGGGTTCATGGGAGGATTGGTTACCTTTGGCTAAATTCTCCTACAATAATAGCTATCAAGAGAGCATCAAGATGGCTCCGTTTGAAGCTTTATATGGTCGCAAGTGTAGGACCCCTTTGAATTGGATTGAGCCTGGTGAAAAGAAGGTATTATGGGATTGACTTTGTTAAGGAGGCTGAAGAACGAGTTCAAATCATTCAACAACATATAGAAGCTGCTCAATCAAGATAAAAGAGTTATGTAGATAAATGGAGAAGTCCTATTGTGTTCCAAATTGGAGATTATGTGTATCTGAAGGTGTCCCCAATAAAGAAAGTACAAAGGTTTGGAGTGAGATGAAAACTTGCTCCTAGGTATATCGGTCCATATCAGATCATTGCACAAAAAGGACCCATAGCCTACAAGCTCCAGTTACCTCGGAAATGAGAGGTATATTCAATGTTTTCCAAGTCTCCCAACTCATGAAATGTCTTCGTGTGCCCGAAGAAGCTATTGAACCCGCTAGTGTCAAGATTCAGTCAGATTTGACCTATGAAGAAAGACCTATTCGAGTGCTTGAAGAAATGGAAAGAGTGACCCGTAGCAAAGTTATTAAATTCTATAAGGTGGTATGGAATAATCATAGTGAGCAAGACACTACGTGGGAGCGAGAGGACTATCTTCGTGAGGTCTATCTAGATTTTCTACGAGAGATGGTAGGTCGTGCAAATCTCAGGATGAGATTTCTTTAAGGGGGAAGGGCTATAACACCCTAGGTGTTAATCATGCAATTAGCATTGGCATTGCATGAGCACAAGCATCATTGATCATTCATGAGCATGAGCATCTCAAATTTTATCTCTATGATTGCTTATATCACATGTGTTGTCACTAAAGGCTTTACATATGCTAGGGTTTACATGTAACCAATGTATAAAATGTTTGTGGGACCCTAGGAGTACCTTAAACATGTTTAGAATATCACATGCAACAACTTTGGTATTCATGACTTGGACCAATTTGGCCTCTAAGTCATGGTTATAGTGTAGGCTTTCATTTTCAGGTTGTGTTTGACCTAAGTTGAACCATAGCATAAAATGTTTGCATGGCAGTACACCCTTAAGCAAAGTTGTAGTACTTGACAAGGGTAACAACTTTTATTTTTGGGTCATGACCTAATTTGGTGCATAGCATGCTCAAAAATAGCTCACAAGTAGCAATAAAATACTGTTCTAGCACTTGATAATTTTTCTGTCTTTAACTGCGTTTATAGTTTCAAGTACCCTAGTTTGATGTGCTATAGTTTGTAAACTAGGCTGATCTAGACTGAACTCATGTAAGCAATATTGTAGATCTCATGTAGCTCTACGATTCTTGTTAAGGAAGTTCTTGCAATGGACGAATAGTTTAGGAGTGACGATCACGTGAATTGGCGCTGTCAGTCATGTTCATCCTGACTTGATGCAGCGTCGGTGCCGTGGACAGTGGCTGACCGGGGCAAGCTAGACTTGTCGCGTGGTGGTCCTGTATGATGGTGTTGGGCTGACCGGTCGGGCCAGCGTAGTGAGATAAGCTACACGACTTCACTGCTCGCTCCAGTTCACTCTCGCGCCCCACTCTTCTCTCGCCCGCGCCTGAGCTTTGCGCAACACCACGCCACCGCACCATCACCATCGCTCTGCCATGCTCACTCACTGCCAACACCGCACTGTTGTCAGTCAATCGCTACAACATCTCCACCATTATCACCTCTTCCACCCCGACCAATTTGCCCCTCTTGCCGAGCCTTGGTAAGGGCATATTTTGCTTCGCGCTCGGCTCACCGTGGCTGCACCTATCCACCGCACCTCTTGTCCTCCTCTTCGTCGGTCTATAGTCATCTTGTGGTCCTTACGCTTAGGTAGGAGCTTGGATTGACGCTACTGCGTGGTCGTGTAGGAACATGCCGCTCCTCCAATCGCGTTCGGCATTGCTGCCATGGCAATCGAGCTCGCCATTGCCGAGCTGAGCCATCGCCTTCCGTCTCTTTTGTGTGCATTAGGATGAGTAAGCCTAGACCTAGCGTCTGGCATGATGGAGACCTTCCTCTCACCACCATCTCGCTGGAACGCCATGAGCACTACCGTGCTCCGTGCGCTGCCATGCGGGCATGCACTCGGTCAGAGCTCACCGTCACATCACTAGAATCCTATCCACCTAGGTTAGCTCTGATTGGTTACCACGTAGCTGTAGATCACCTCACCTGATATAGACAAGGCCCGATCTTCTAAAAGGTACGATAGTGTCGATTGGTGGAGACTCGATGTTCATGATCTAGGCTTTGAACCAAGACTGATTCGGACCCCCACAACCGTTACACCACTACTCCATTGGTTATCAACCACGCGAACGTGATTGACCTTGCCGAGAAGGCTTTCCTGCAAGCGAATCAAGAACACAAGTAAGAATGGGATGAACACAATCTAAAATTACAAATAAATATGAGGCTTATGATAACTAGAAAGAGTTCAAGTCTTTATTCGAAAGGACTAATCGCCACAGGCAAACAAGATCAAGAAATATGGGCCCTGGTTCACAGCAAGTAGCCTTGGCGGCACAGTTGCAGCAAAACAACGTCAGTTTCACGAGGAAATGAAGAACTAAACAAAATCCAAACCCTAAGGAGAGCGATGGCTGCTAATTATAGAGCCCTAGATGTCACCCCCCTAGATGTGCCCCCTAATGGGCTCTAAGATGATACATGGTCCAATGGACCAAAACATGGTATCGTAGTACTTTGGTAGATTCTAGACACTGACTTGTTTCGATGATCCCTATTCATTCCAGAAGGGTTTTGACGTAAGACCACTTACATTGGCTTCCTTATCTAATTAGCTTTCCATCCATATGTGGATCATCGAAAATGGAGCCCGAACGCGCCCGTGTGACTAGTTTATGATAGACTGGTCCTAGAACCCGAGATAGACTCGAACTTGATTTGGGCCTCCACCTTGGTGACTCGAACCGGATGAGCTTTGGCCCTCCTTCTCGGTTAGGACACCCTCGCTAATGTCCTCGTCCTCTATCTCCAAGCATGGTCATATGCATGGAGCTCATGTCCTTATCATCACCGGAGCATATGGTGGTCGGAGGACGCCGGTGTACCGTCGCGCGACCACCGCCGTCTGCCATTGCCGCCGGCGAGCTACTTCTGGTGAGCTTCCTGTAATAACCCAAAAATCCACACACCAAAAATCACAACTATAAAATTTTTGTTTAAACCCTATGTGATGTTGAGTGACACATGTAGAAGCCAACCCCTAGTTTTGGATTAGATGTGACCCAACTAGGTTAAAATCATAAAGCATAGTTTGGTGTTATGCCACATGTGTAATTAAATTCCTAAATAAATAAATCATGCATGCATCCTTAATTCCACTTGTGATTTGGATTCCTTTGCCTTATGTGATGTTTAACTAACTTATTTAATATTTATGATAAACCCTAAATAATGAATTATTTGTTGGAAGAATAAAACACCCCTATATAAAAACTTCAACTATTTTTGTATAACAAAAATAGCCAATAATCCCTAATATATGGGATGTATTTTGACCACCATTTGAAACACCTTGTGGGACCCACTACATGACTCGAAGCTCAAGTTTAAACTCTAACTAAATTTGAATCGAAGCAAAAGAAAGAAAAGAGAAACGAATAGAAAAAGAAAAGGAAAAAGAGGGAGGCAGCAGCTCAGCCCAGCCTGCCTCGACCGGCCCAGCTAGCCCAGCCAAGCCTCACCTGCCCTTTCACGCATGTAGCCCATGAAGCTGGCCCAGCGTCACCGCCCCGCACACGCACAGCCACTGACAAGCCGGGCCCGCTCGTCTGCCATCACGCGCCGCACGCAGCCACAACGCGCCAAGCGCCTGATGGCCCGACCCCGCTTGTCAGCATAGTAGCATCTTCTTCCCCTCTGTCAGCCGCCTAGCTAGAGCGTCGTTGTCTTCCCCACACTCTCTCCACCATGCGACCAGGAGCCGACCGCGTGGCAGGCGCAGGCCAGGGGGTCATGCAAGAAGCATGACCCTTTTTCCCCTTTGCGTCACGCCTATGCTACCGCACGTGGGCCGTCGGATGCGCCGCACGCATCACCACCGGCCGATCGCCATCCGCCATTGGAGCCCTTGGAGCTTGGCTATAAAAGCCAACGTCTGTGAGCCCTAACCCTCAGCCTGTTTGCCGCCGCCGCTGGAGGCACAGCACCACATAGCATCAAGCCGAGAGAGAGGGAGGAGGAAGAAGCAAGGAGGAGAAGGAAGAAGCATGAACCGGAACCGGACCTCACCAAAGCCGGGAGCGCCGCCCGGTCCGCCTCTAAATGACGTAGGCGCTCAAAGACGCAGCATTTGCATCGCCTCATCACGGCCTCGCCTCGCCACCGCACCGCCATCCTACCACCACAAGCCCTATGGTGAGCCACATCGTTCGCCGCTCACTGTGCTAGCCGTACTCGCCATGAACGCCACCGCATTCCCACACCTAGGGGACACAGAGGCAAAGCATTCCCTCTCCTGGACACGCTGCACATGCACCGCACATGCACAAGCCCAAGCCCTGGCCTCACCGACCCCTAGTGGCTCGGGAACACCGGCACGACCACCCTGCACGCCATGGCTAAGAGCACAACCATGGCAAGACCACCGTGTCTTCTACGTCACGGTAAAGGCGACGTTGACACCCTGACTAGCTCCGCCATGACGAGAGACACTCCATGCTCACCTTAGCAAAAGATGAAGCCCACCGGAGCCCTGCGTTGCCGCACCGCACCTCGTCGGAGCGCCACCGCCTCCGCTTTGCCCCCACCACCATGGCCAAAGGCGTTGAGAGCTCTCGGAGCCCCTTCGACTTGCTCGCCATGGCCATAGCAGCGTCGTGGAGCTCGTGCGCACCACCAATCTCCGGTACCGCCGCCACAGCCACCACACCACCGCTCGCCGGTGTACGAGGACCGCTGCCACCGTGGCTAGCCAACTAGAGCCGCCCGGCCACCACGTTAACTTCACCGGGGCACCCGCCATGGCAAGGCCAAGCTTTTGCCAATCTTAATTGCACACCCGCGCCACTGGAGGGGCTCACCGGTGAGCTCACCACCGGCGGGAGCACGTCGGGGAAGAGATGTGGATTTTCCCCTCGCCGGCCACACGTCCGTGCACTTGGTGCACGTGAATCAAACCCTAGGAAGGAGTAAGTGGACCAAGTCCTTCATACACCGGCTCTATGGTCTATGGACCAACGTAAGCAGGTTCACCATGAACCATGCCTCACCTATCAGTCACCGTTTGACCCCGAACCCACCTGTCAGTGACCAACCGAGATGATGATGTCATGCTAACATCAGCGAGACCCACCTGTCAGCCGTGGTTTAGCTCTGATGACGCCATGCTGACATCATGCCGATGATGTGACCACGCTAGCGTCGGGGACCTCGGCAATCTCTCCGACCACTTCGGCGATCTCTCCGACCACCTCGGCAAGCTCTCCGACCACTTCGGCGATCTCTCGCCAACCACCTCAGCGATCTCTCCGACCACCTCACCAGCTGATACACCACTCCAAGTCCCTACATGCCACATGAACCAGTAATAGTGTGACACATGTTAGCCCTAAATTAATCAGCCTTCATTATTTAGAAATGGATTTAATCTTCAGAAATTCATAACTAATTCATACGACCTCAGAAAAATACAAGACCAGGACCCAAATTCATCTAAAATCGAGCTCTACGCAATGAACCCATGTTTGAGTGCATTTGGCTCTTTTGAATTTTCATTGCTTTTTGTGCTATTCTATAGACATCGCTAACGCGACTATAATGTGATCGTTTGCAGACTCGGATGAGAACCAGACGGACGAGGACCGAGAGTACCGTGAGGAGTACGGAGATGACTTCACTAAAGGTGCCACATCCCACCCAACCTCATAGCACCTATTACGCATGGCTAATATAGAACTGTTATTGCTTTACCTTATTTTTATATTCACACTATGATAGGACTTGCATGGTAGTATGCTTTCTTGATGGCCTTTACCTTGATGCAACCTTACCCCTGCTCACCCTACTATTAGGCTAGACACACGCTTGCTGCTATATTTCATTGCTTATTACTTCTACTACGCTTGTACTACATTGATGCGTGGTGGAAACTGGTGTTATCTGGACTATGGGGGAGAGTGTTGCGTGTGTGACTTGGGTGCATGGAGGGTGAGGGTTGTGTCGACCAAGTTGGAATATACGACGAGCCTAGGGCAAGTCTTGCCGCGGGGTGCTACCTGGGCAACCTTGGAAATGGATACCTGTGGTGGGTAAATGGTATATGAGGTGGCCCTAGGTGTTAACCTGTGATGGGAGGAGCCCAGGGTGGAGGTGCTGTGGTGGCATGGTAAATGGAAACCCTGATGAAGACATTATGGCTTGGTCATCCCTAAGGACTTACTAGTACTCAGATTCACCAGGAAGGCTTATGTACCACTCGCCCTATATGGTGCGGGACGGCCGGACTACTTGGTAGGATATTGCCACTACTGCTAGGTTGATAGCGGACAGTGCAAGGAGGTACGGGGCGTGGAGGATTCCCCCCACACCCTTCTGAGACTTCATGGAGACCTTGTGGACCCGGCTCATGACTCACAGTTTTAGCCACCTAGACTAGACTTGGCGTGTTCTAGGGCTGAATGGTAGAGTGGCATTATCCTAGGCTAGCAAGTGGCCGGAATCAGCCTAGTTGATGACGGTCAGCGAGGAAGGCAGATCTTGTGGTTATGTAAAACCTCTGCAGAGTGTATGGTTGATCGATCGATACATACGCCGACTTGTCAGCTATGGACCTTTCCTAGGTTTCTCTTCAACTAGATAGTGAGATGAGTCCTTCTCTTCTTCCCCCGTGAGAGAGTGTCGGTCGTGGCCAGGGGCTATAGTCCATGAGACAGTGTCGAGAGGGAGTTGGCCTGTCAACTGAGCGATGGTATGGTGGTGATGTGGTGATAATGTGGAGATGGTGGTATATCGATCCTAGGATCGAAACCTAGCTCTGGACGGAAATGGGGTGGAATGGGTGTGGGAATGGTGTTAAAAACTTGACCAACTATTAATATATACAAACTTGATATGCTAAAACATAGGAAACCCCAGCCTTATAGGTTCCTTTTAATTATATCCAACTTGCATCCAATTTTCACAAAGCAATGCTCATAGGGTGGGAGTGGCCAGTACAAATCGTACTGATAAATTTTGGCACACAGGTTCAGCTGAGGAGTATAGCTCTGAGGAGTTTGACGGTTGAGGGGTTCATTCCTATGCTCGAGTTTGGCGATCTTATGTTCAAGCTGTTCTGAATGAATGCTACTTTTGATTCTGCCAATACGGCGATGTAATAATTTATGTAATGCCGCACTATTTGTACTCGGATATTACGTTGTATGGATGTGATATTCGACTAGAATTTTGGGTAACATGATCTACAACGGTCTTATTACACTTCGACTCTGTGGATTTACCTTCACGGAAATTAGGTCGTTTCAGTTGATATCAGAGCCATACTTGACCCTAGGACGAAACCCTCAGGAATAGACGATAGAATTGGACGTGAATAGCCCTTCTTTCGGTTATATGCCGACCTTGCATTTACTTTCATTCAAGGCTTATCTATTTATTGACCTGCTAACACCTGTTTCCTTAAAACATGCAGATGGCAACGAATGTCGAATGGCCGCCTCTAGGACCGCTACCTCTGGACCATGCCAAGCTTACCTTCGACCTACGTGAGCTCGGGGGTTTTGCACAGACCCTCTGCCGAGTTCTCGTCACGTTAGGAGTCCCTGACGAGCTTGTCAAGGTTAACTGCACCGGGAAGTCAGCTCAGGAAGGAGGAATCGAAGGACCGGTTGTCACGTCAGTCGTATCCCAGCTGTAGTGTACGAGTTAGAGTAGATGACCCTACGTGGTCATGAGTCATGTCAGTGGCTTCCATAAGTTGTGCCCCATGATGTACCCCTTATGAGATGTAATATGAGACACTATGCGTAGTACGATTCTCGCGAGTCTTCAAGTGTAGCTACTAGAGATGATGCTATGTAATAAAACCCATGTAATGAATGTTTTGGATCTTATTGCATCTTATCAATCTTATTGCTTCTTTGTAATGAGTGTTGGATAGTATAAATGTTTTCTTTAAATCATCAAAATCATGTAATCATACTGAATTATAAGCACTTATGGCACAAACACTAAAATTCCTACGATCCGTGTTGTAGATGCCGAACCGCCAGTCTGCTCGCCTAATGAACCGTGGACGTGCGCCCACCCCCGAACTAGTCAAACCAAACGGGGGGCGTGGTGGCAACAACCGTGGCCGTGGCCGTGGCCGTGGACATGGACGTGGAGGGATACCCTTCAACCTAGAGAATACCCCACTGCCTATTGAGGAGAACATCCCACCACCACCACCACCAAACCTAGCAGAGGTGATGGCGCAACAGACCCAGCTTCTTGCAGCTCTTGTAGACGAGAGCAAACCGTCGCTAGGGAGGACAGTAGAATGACTTCCAAAGGAAGCTGGAGGGATTTCTGAAGCTGAGGCCACCTACCTATGATGGCACCGACCCTGACCCGCTTGTAGCCGATGACTAGATCAAGGAGGTGGAAAAGAAGCTCGACCTCACCACCTTCACCGATGATGAGTGTGTTGGAGCTGCCACACACCAGCTCACAGGTGCAGCACGCGCCTGGTGGGACAGTTTTAGTGATTCCCATGAGGACCTTGCCAACATCTCGTGGGATGAGTTCGCCGAAGCATTCACTAAGTATCACATTCCCAAGGGTATCATGGAGGCCAAAGCCGAGGAGTTCCACAACATCAAGATGGGAATGGACAGGGTGACTGAGTACAGTACTTGTTTCACCAACCTTCTACGCTATGCACCTTCCTATGTTGTGAACTCTGAGAAGGAGAAGCTATACTATTACCGCATGGGACTTAACCCGCACATCAAGCTGAAGTTTGGCGGTATTGAGAGTAGCACGCTGCGTGCTCTGGTGGATCGCTGCATCTAGATTGAGAAGGACCGTGCTAAAGCTGGAGAGGAGTACATGGAGAGGAAGCGTAAGCCTGAGGAGTCCTTCTGTGGCCGTGATCGCAAGAGGTTCCACAGGGATGCACCATCCAGGGAACGCTCTCGCCACAATAGGGATGACAACCCTAGATCAAGTAGGGGTGATGGAGGCTACACCACCAAATACTCCCGCCCTACTCAGGATTGTTACACCCGGGATTGTTATGCTCAGGACCGCAACACTCAGGACCGTTTCAACCATTCCCGCTCAGTGAATGAATGCCTAGCACAGAACCGCTCTTCACTAAGCACTGGAAACTGGAAGGCACCCGCGCCAACCCCTACAGGCAGTGTGCCTTTCACCTGCTTCGCTTGTGGCCAACTGGGTCACAAAGCCGCTGAGTGCCCTCAGAACTCAGCTGCTCAGAAGTCTCAGTTCAAGGGATCTGCTACTCGTGGACGTCTCAACCATCTGGACGCCGAGGAAGCACAGGCTGCCCCTAACGTTGTGTATGGTATGTTTTTAGTTAATGGCAATATTGCATCAGTTCTATTTGACTCTGGAGCAACTTGTTCTTACATATCATCCAAGTTTGCACGAGAGCATGACCTGCCTGTAACCCCACGTGGAAAGCCTATCATCACCAGCTCACATTTAGGAGACCTAAAGTGCACCCACATCTGTAAGGGAGTGAGTCTTACCATTGAGGGTCTTATCTTTGAAGCCGACCTAACTATGTTACCTTCCACGAGCCTAGATCTCATCTTGGGTATGGATTGGCTAACCATTCACCGAGGTATCATATCATGTTCACCTAGATATGTCCAAGTGACCCACCCATCAGGCCAAGTTATTAGATGTGAACACCAGTCCGGAAAGTCCACTTCTATCCTATGTGCCCTTAAAGCCAGTTCAGAATCACAAAAAGAGGAGAAGACAGTTCATGATGTGCCTGTGGTCAGAGACTATCCGATGTATTCCCTGAAGAATTACCAGGTATTCCACCCGACCGTGATATAGAGTTCATAATTGATATTTTGTCGGGAACAGGACCCATCGCCAAGAGACCCTATCGCATGTCAGTTGACAAACTAGCCGAGCTCAAGAAATAGCTTGATGAGCTCATCTCAATAGGGTATATTAGACCCAGTGCTTCACCCTGGGGATCCCTGTTCTGTTGTTAAGAAGAAGCATGGCTCAATGAGAATGTGCATTGATTACCGGAACTTGAACGCAGTCACCATCAAGAACAAGTACCCTCTGCCAAGAATTGATGATCTGCTTGACTAGCTCAGAGGTGCCAAGTATTTCTCTAAGATTGATCTCAGATCTGGCTATGATCAGATGAAGATTCGAGAGAGTGACATCCCGAAGACAGCTTTTGTGACTAGGTATGGGCAGTTTGAGTTCACTGTGGTGTCCTTTGGACTCACGAATGCTCCCGCATACTTCATGGACATGATGAATAAGGTTTTCATGGATGATCTGGATAAGTTCGTGGTAGTATTTATTGATGACATCCTTGTCTATTCACCCACCACTGAAGAACATGAACATCATCTGAGAACTATGCTTGAGAAATTAGCCCAACATCAGCTCTATGCAAAGTACAGCAAATGCAAATTTTGGCTACAGAAAGTTGCCTTCCTAGGCCATGTACTATCAGCTGAAGGTGTTGCAGTTGACCCAGCCAAGATTGAAGCTATGAAAGAGTGGGATCAACCCCTTAATGTGACAGAAGTAAGAAGTTTCTTGGGATTGGCTGGATACTATCGCCGTTTCATCGAAAACTTCTCCAAGATAGCCCGTCCGATGACCAACCTTCTGAAGAAGACCAAGGAGTTTGAATGGACGCCCGAGTGCGAACAAAGCTTTCAAGAGTTGAAATTGAAGCTTACCACAACTCCTATGCTAGCATTGCCTGATATCAGTAAAGATTTCGTGGTCTACTGTGATGCATCCCATCAAGGACTTGGCTGTGTATTGATGCAAGGTGGGAAAGTGATAGCTTATTCTTCTCGATAGTTGAAAGAACACGAGAACCATTACCCCACTCATGATCTTGAGTTAGCAGCAGTTGTACATGCATTGAAGATCTAGAGGCACTACTTGATAGGCAACAAGTGTGATATCTATACCGATCACAAGAGCTTGAAGTACTTTTTCACTCAGGAAGATCTGAATATGAGACAACGCCGATGGCTAGAGTTGATCAAGGACTATGACCTAGAAATTCACTATCATCCAGGAAAAGCTAATATAGTCGTAGATGCTCTCAGTCGCAAGAGCTACTGTCACACCTTGATCACTGAATTTGTACCACCTGAGCATAAGGAAGAGATTGAAGATTTCTAGCTTGAGATACTACCGCATGGCTTGTTGAATGAGCTCCGCATATAGTATGATCTCATAGATCTTATCCGTCAAGCTCAGAAAAATTGTAAAGAGATCGAATATCTCCATGGTCTGATGAAACTAGGCTACAAGACCAACCACCATGAAGATGAAAAAGGAACCATCTGGTTCAAGGAAAGAATCCGTGTCCCTTTCGATCCAGCACTATGAGAAGAAATTCTATCAGAAGCTCATGATTCTAAGTATTGTATTCACCCTAGAGGTTCAAAGATGTATCAAGACTTGAAGAAACACTTTTGGTGGAAAGGCATGAAGACAGACATTGCGGGACATGTGGCATGATGTGACACCTGTAATAGAGTCAAGGCTAAACATCAAAGGCCTATAGGATTGTTGAAGCCTCTTGACATTCCTGAGTGGAAATGGGAGAGCATATCCATGGATTTCATAGTCAGATTGCCCCGTTCACAGAAAGGCAATGATTCCATTTGGGTGATTGTAGATCGTTTGACCAAGGTTGCTCACTTTGTACCCATTAAGACCAAGACCGATGCTGAAAAGTTAGTAGATCTATATGTTGAGCATATCCTCAGACTGCATGGAGCTCCCTCTAATATTGTATCTGATCGTGGTCCTTAGTTTATGTCCCGATTTTGGGAAGCTCTGCACAAGTCCATCAGAACCAAACTTGATTTCAGAACCGCTTATCACCCACAGATAGATGGATAGACTGAATGAGTAAATCAGATCTTAGAACACATGCTCCGCGCTAGTGTACTAAATTATGGCTCTGATTGGGAGAAATGCCTACCCTATGCAGAGTTCTCTTACAATAACAGCTACCAAACCAGTATCAAGATGTCACCGTTTGAAGCTTTGTATGGTAGACCTTGTAAGACACCTTTGATGTGGTCCCAACCGGGAGAAAGATCATGCTTTGACTCCGCTAAGATTCAAGATGCCGAAGAAGGAGTTGCTCAAGTAAAGGAGAATTTGAGAATTGCTCAAAGTTGATACAAGAGCTATGCTGACAAAAGAAGAAGAGAACTTGAGTACAATGTGGGAGATTTCGTCTATCTCAAGGTATCCCCGTTACGTGGAACTGTCAGATTCCACGTGAAAGGAAAGCTTGCCCCTAGATTTATTGGCCCATACAAGATTTGCAAGAGGATTGGAAAGCTCACCTACAAACTTGAGCTACCTGAGGAATTGGCGGGTGTACATCCCATGTTTCATATACCCCAGCTACATAAGTGTTTGAGAGTGCCCGATGAAGTGATCCTGACTGATACACTTGACATTCAGAACACCCTCGAGTATAAAGAGCATCCTATCAGAATTCTAGGTAGAGATACCAAAGAAACCCGAAGCAAAACTATTCCTATGTGCAAGGTCCAATAGAGCAATCACACTGAGAGGGAAGCAACATGGGAGAAAGTGAAACGACCTGATTTCTGTGAAGGGAAATCCACAGAGTCGAAGTGTATTATGACCGTTGTAGATCATATTACCCAAATTCCAGTCGAATACCACATCCATACAACGATAATATCAGAGTACAAATAGTGCGGAATTATATAAATTATTACATCGCCGCATTGGTGGAATCAAAAGTAACATTTATTTAGAATAGCTTGAAGATAAGATCGCCAAACTCGAGCGTAGGAACGAACCCCTCAACCGTCAAACTCCTCAGAGCTATACTCCTCAGCAGAACCTATGTGCCAAAATTTATCAGTACGATTTGTACTGGCCACTCCCACCCTATGAGCATTGCTTTGTGGAAATTGGATGCAAGTTGGATATAATCAAAAGGAACCTATAAGGCTGGGGTTTCCTATGTATTAGCATATCAAGTATATAATAACAGTTGGTCAAGTTTTAACACCATTCCCACACCCATTCCACCCTATTTCTGTCCAGAGCCAGGTTTCAATCCTAGGATCAAAACACCACCATCTCCATACCATCACCATACCATCGCTCAGTCGACAGGCCAACTCCCTCTCGGCACTGTCTCATGGCCTGTAGCCCCTGGCTACGACCGACACTCTCTCACGGGGGAAGAAGACAAGGACTCCTCTCACTATCTAGTTTAAGCGAAACCAAGGAAAGGTCCATAGCCAACAAGTCAGCATATGTATCGATCGATCAACCATACACTCTGCAGAGGTTTTACATAACCACAAGATCCACCTTCCTCGCTGACCATCATCAACTGGGCTGATTCTGGCCGCTTGCTAGCCTAGGATAATGCCACCCTACCATTCAGCCCTGGTACACCCCAAGTCTAGTCTAGGGTGGCTGAAACTGTGAGTCATGAGCCGGGTCCACAAGGTCTCCATGAAGCCTCGAAAGGGTGTGGGGGGAATACTCCGCGCCCCGTACCTCCCTCACACTGTCCGCTATCAACCTAGCAGTAGTGGCAATATCCTACCAAGTAGTCTGGTCGTCCCGCACCATATAGGGCGAGTGGTACGTATGGCTTCCCGGTAAATCTGAGTACTAGTAAGTCCTTAGGGGTGACCAAGCCAGAATGTTTTCATTAGGGTTTCCATTTACCATGCCACCACAGCACCTCCACCCCGGGCTCCTCCCATCACAAGTTCACACCCAGGGCCACCTCATATTCCATTTACCCACCATAGGTATCCATTTCTAGGGGTGCCCAGGTAGCACCCCACGGCAAGACTTGACCCAGGCTTGTCATATATTCCAACTTGGTCAACACAACCCTCACCCTCCACGCACCCAAGTCACACACGCAGCACTCTCCCCATAGTCCAGATAACACCAGTTTCCACCACGCATCAATGTAGTACAAGCGTAGTAGAAGTAATAAGCAATGAAATATAGCAGCAAGCGTGTGTCTAGCCTAATAGCAGGTTAAGCAAGGGTAAGGTTGCATCAAGGTAAAGGCCATCAAGTAAGCATATTACCATGCAAGTCCTATCATAGAGTGAATATAACAATTAAGTAAAGCAATAGCAGTTCTATATTCGCCATGCATAATAGGTGCTATGAGGTTGGGTGGGATGTGGCACCTTCAGTGAAGTCGTCTTCGTACTCCTCACGGTACTCTCGGTCCTCGTCCGTCTGGTTCTCCTCCGAGTCTGCAAACGATCGCATTATAGTCGCATTAGCGACGTCCATAGAATAGCACAAAAAGCAATGGAATTTCAAAAGAGTCAAATACACTCAAACATGGGTTCTTTGCGTAGAGCTCGATTTTAGATGAATTTTTGGTCCTGGCCTTGTATTTTTCTGAGTTCGTATGAATTAGTTATGAATTTCCGAAGTTTAAATCATTTCTAAAAATGGGAAAAGGCTGAATTAATATCGTGCTGACACGTGTCATGCTCCTGTTGGTCCACGTGGCATGCTGACATCAGTATGACGTCAGCATGACGTCATTGTCTCAGTTCTAGTACTGACAGGTGGGTCCAGAGCTGCTGACGTCAGCAGCTGACGTCATCGTGACATCATCATGACGTCACCTCAGTTGTGTTTGTCACTGACAGGTGGGACCCGCATGATGTCATCATGAAGTCAGCATGACGCCATCCACTGACAAGCAGGTCCGGCGGCTCTGTGTCGCTGACATGTGGGCCCCGATCAACAGTCAATGGGCCGATAGTGGGCCCGGTCAGGGCTAGTGGGCTGGACATGGGCCGGGCCGGGCTGGATATGGGCTGGGCCGGCCCAACACGTGTTAGCCACGTCGGCTTCTGGGTGCCCACTAGGCTTCGTCCACTAGTATGGGTCCAGCGGGGCGGTCCACGGTGGACGGCGTAGTCAAGGCCCATGGACCGCAGACACGATCTGTGGTGGACCGTGCTCACACCACTGTCTCCATCGTCTAGTTCACGGTGGTCCGAGCATAGGGCTGCGCTGCCCATCTCTCCCTTTTCCTCTGTTCTCCCATGGCGGCGAGCTCACGTTGCGCGCGCCGTGGTGGCCCGGCGAGGCTGATACGGGGCGCTGGGGTCTTGCGGGTTCAGGGCATGCTCATCGAAGGGCCAAAGAGGGGGGGCTTGAAGCTCCCGGTAGTCGGCATTGGTGCCGCGGTGGCGCGAGGCGGCACGGTGGCCATGGCGGCCGATGGTGGAGCTTGCTGTGGCCAAATTTGGGCAAGGGACGCCCCAATTTCTCCTATCAGGGCCGAGGGGGTGACAGCGCGGGCGGCGCCGATGACCATACCGTGCAGCGGAGTCCGCACCGGCGTGAAGGACGCGGCGGGGCTCCGGTGAGGTCACAGCTCTGGCAACACAAGGCGAGGTCGAGTCCTTTCTCTACTTTGGCTAGGCGGCTAGAGGCGTGGGGTCTCAGCGATCCTCGTCGTTGCATCCATGACGAGCGAAGTGGTCAGGGCTGGCCGGAACATGAGCGGCACGGCGGCGCTCTTCAGACGGTCGCGCCGGTGAGGCGAACAGGGGTCATGGCATTTAGGGGGCCCTCCCGACCAGGTAGTGGGTGCGCTAGGGTATCCTTGGCGAGGCGGGGCTAGGGGGTCTCTATTACCCAGCCAAGGCGGGAACGTGGCGACGCTACGGTTGTCCGCGGCCATGGCGGCGATGGGGTGCGGGGTGAAGGGCTTCGGTGTTCTCGAGCACCTAACGCTTGGCATGGTTGTTCCTTGGACTGTGTGCGTGCGTGCGTGTGTACCCAGAGGTCGGAGACGGCCTTGGCCTACACGCTCCCGGTGTGGAGCGCCATGGCCAAAGCAGCAAGGTCTGGCGGTGAGCAGGGAAGGACCGGGGCTCACCATTGGTGACGTGGGGGATAGGATGGTGATGCCGTGTCGAGGCGAGTGCAGTGAAGAGCCGGTGCAGTGCCGTGCTGAACTACTACACCGTTGTAGCCGATCAGGGCGGCGCTCTAGGCTCCGGTGGTCTCGGGTAGCTCTGGCATGGCTCCTGGCTTCACTTCTCCTCCTTCTCCTCTGTTCCTTCTTCCTCTTTCTCCTCTCCTCGGCTCGGGCAGGTGGGTGGTGGTGTGGTTCACCACCGAGGCGACAGGGCGGTTAGAAGCGGCCAAGGCTTCGGGGTGTCCTTCTTATAGGGCAGCGCATCCTTGGTGCCACGGAATCTTGGTCAATGGCGTGGGATGGGAATTGGGCGATCGGAGGGACGCGAGGTGCTGGGGCTAGGGTTCTCGGGGTCGCGTCGCGTTCGCGGTCGAGCCTGAGTTCCCAATTTTGCCCCCGGTGGTGGAAAAGGTGGGAGGCAAGGGGGGAACAGGGAGGGGACAATGGCGACGTCACGGCTATGGCAGCAGCGGGCGCTCGCGCGGTGCTCATGCATGGGGCGTGCCCCTGTCGGGCAGGGGGTGCTAGCGTGGCGGTCGTCTTGGTGCATCTGATTGCGGATGGATGGCGCTGGAGCGGCCTAGGACATGCGGCGGCGGGCTCTGCCCTCTGCTCACGGAAAGAACAGAGGAAAGCGAGGGGGAAGAGAAACAGTGCACTTGCTGCTGTCATCCGTGCGGTCGTGGCAGTGGGCCGTGCTCACTGGGCCGGTTCAGGCGGCGGCAGAAGAGGGAGAGGGAGGTGGCTTCGTGGGTCGGTCATTTGGTTGTGCGGGTTGGGCCGGCCTGCGCACGATGCTGGGCTGTGAGGCTAGCTCCTCCCTTTTCTCCTTTTCTATTTTTCTTTTCCTTTTTCCATATTTGTTTTATGCTTCACACATGTGTATATAAATCAAAGTAGCATGTTGCACCCATGGTATAATGTTCCATGGTGAAAAGTGTTGGTCATGGTATATGTTTGGGATATTGGTTCCATGTTAATATAATTATTTATTGTAGAATTTAATATTTGGTGGCTTTTATTAATCAATACATAATCCAATAAAATCCAAATCACCATGTTGAATATAATGCAACTTGATGTATGCTATGTGGTAAAATAAATTCAAGGTGATGAGGTGAGATACTTGTGCAAGTCATGTAGGTTTGGTTAGTGCAAGGCTAGGGGTTTTCCTACATGCCACATCATCACTCAAGGGTTTCTAGGAAAAAGAAGAAAAAATTTGTAGTTGAGATTTTTGGGTTGTTACAGTCCTACCCCCTTACGAGAATCTCGACCCCGAGATTTAAAGTGTGACGTACCCCATGAATAGGTAGGGGTAAAGTTCCCGAAGGTCAGACTCCTTCTCCCATGTTGCTTCTCGCTTAGTGTGATTGCTCCATTGGATCTTGCACATAGGAATTGTTTTGCTTTGGATCTCTTTAATATCTCTACCCAGAATTCTGATAGGATGTTCTTTATACTCAAGAGTGTTCTGAATGTCAAGTGTATCAGTCGGGATTACTTCATCGGGCACTCTCAAACACTTGCGTAGCTGTGATACATAAAACACAGGATGTACACCCACCAATTCCTCAGGTAGCTCAAGTTTGTAAGCGAGTTTTCCAATTCTCTTGCGGATCTTGTATGGCCCAACAAATCTAGGGGCGAGCTTGCCTTTCACATGGAATCAGATAGTTCCACATAGCGGGGATACCTTGAGATAGACAAAATCTCCCACATTGAACTCAAGTTCTCTTCTTCTTTTGTCAGCATAGCTCTTCTATCGACTTTGAGCAATTCTCAAATTCTCCTTTACTTGAGCAACTCCTTCGGCATCTTGAATCTTAGCGAAGTCAAAGAACGATCTTTCACCCGACTGAGCCCACATCAAAGGTGTCTTACAGGGTCTGCCATACAGAGCTTCAAACGGCAACATCTTGATATTGGCTTGGTAGTTGTTGTTGTAAGAGAACTCTGCATAGGGTAGGCATTTCTCCCAATTAGAGCCATAATTCAGTACACTAGCACGAAGCATGTCTTCTAAGATCTGATTCACTCGTTCAATCTGTCCATCTGTCTGTGGGTGATAAGCGGTACTAAAATCAAGTCTGGTTCCAATGGACTTGTGCAGGGCTTCCTAGAATCAGGACACAAACTGAGGACCATGATCAGATACAATATTAGAGGGAGCTCCATGCAGTCTGAGGATATGCTCAACATATAGATCTGCTAACTTTTCGGCATCGGTCTTGGTCTTAACGGGTACAAAGTGAGCAACCTTGGTCAAACGATCAACAATCACCCAAATGGAATCATTGCCTTTCTGTGAACGGGGCAATCCAACTATGAAATCCATGGATATGCTCTCCCATTTCCACTCGGGTATGTCAAGGGGCTTCAGCAATCCTGCAGGCCTTTGATGTTCAGCCTTGACTCTATTATAGGTGTCACATCGTGACACATGTCCTGCAATGTCTGTCTTCATGCCTTTCCACCAAAAGTGTTTCTTCAAGTCTTGATACATCTTTGAACCTCCGGGGTGAATACAGTACTTAAAATCATGAGCTTCTAACGAAATTTCCTCTCGTAGTGCTGGATCAGAAGGTACATAGATTCTGTCCTTGAACCAGATGGTTCCTTGTTCACCTTCATGGTGGTTGGTCTTGTAGCCTAGTTTCATCAGACCAAGGAGATACCCAATTTCTTCACAACTTTTCTGAGCTTGACGGATGCGATCTGTGAGATCATACTATATGCGGAGCTCATTCAATAAGCCATGCGGTAGTATCTCAAGCTGGAAATCTTCAATCTCTTCCTTGAGCTTAGGTGGTACGGATTCAGTGATCAAGGTGTGACAGTAGCTCTTGCGACTGAGAGCATCTACGACTACATTAGCTTTTCCCGGATGATAGTGAATTTCTAGGTCATAGTCCTTGATCAATTCTAGCCATCGGCGTTGCCTCATATTCAAATCTTCTTGAGTGAAAAAGTATTTCAAGCTCTTGTGGTCGGTGTAGATATCACACTTGTTGCCTATCAAGTAGTGCCTCCAGATCTTCAAAGCATGCACAACTGCTGCTAACTCAAGATCATGAGTAGGGTAACAGTTCTCGTGTTCCTTCAACTGTCGAGAAGCATAAGCTATCACTCTTCCACCTTGCATCAATACACAGCCAAGTCCTTGACAGGATGCATCACAGTAGACCACGAAATCTTTGCTGATATTAGGCAATGCTAGCACAGGAGTTGTGGTAAGCTTCAATTTCAACTCTTGAAAGCTTTGTTCGCACTCAGGCGTCCATTCAAACTCCTTAACCTTCTTCAGAAGGTTGGTCATTGGATGGGCTATCTTGGAAAAGTTCTCGATGAACCGGCGGTAATATCTAGCCAATCCCAAGAAACTTCTGACTTCAGTCATGTTACGAGGTTGATCCCATTCTTTCACAGCTTCAATCTTAGCTGGGTCAACTGCAACACCTTCAGTTGATAGTACATAGCCTAGGAAGGCAACTTTCTGTAGCCAAAACTCGCATTTGCTGAACTTTGCGTATAGCTGATGTTGGGCTAATTTCTCAAGCATAGTTCTCAGATGATGCTCATGTTCTTCAGCGGTGGCTTAATAGACAAGGATGTCATCAATGAATACTACCATGAACTATTCCAGATCATCCATGAAAACCTTATTCATCATGTTCATGAAGTATGCGGGAGCATTCGTGAGTCCAAAGGACACCATAGTGAACTCAAACTGCCCATACCTAGTCATGAAAGTTGTCTTTAGGATGTCACTCTCTTGAATCTTCATCTGATGATAGCCAGATCTGAGATCAATCATGGAGAAATTCTTGGCACCTCGAAGCTGATCAAGCAGATCATCGATTCTTGGCAGAGGGTACTTGTTCTTGATGGTGACTGCGTTCAAGTTTCGGTAATCAATGCACATTCTCATTGAGCCATCCTTCTTCTTAACAAACAGAATAGGGGATCCCTAGGGTGAAGCACTGGGTCTAATATACCCCTTCGAGATGAGCTCATCAAGTTGTTTCTTGAGCTCGGCTTGTTCGTCAACTGACATGCGATAGGGTCTCTTGGCAATGGGTCCTGTTCCTGGCAAAAGATCAATGATGAACTCTACATCACGGTTTGGTGGCATACCCGGTAATTCTTCAGGAAATACATTAGGATAGTCTCTAACCATGGGCACATCATGAACTGTATTCTCCTCTTTTTGTGATTCTGAACTGACTTTAAGGGCACATAGGATATAAGTGGACTTTCTGGACTGGGGTTCACATCTAATAACTTGGCCTGATGGGTGGGTCACTTGGACGTATCTAGGTGAACATGATATGATACCTCGGTGAATGGTTAGCCAATCCATACCTAAGATGACATCTAGGCTCATGGAAGGTAACAGGGTTAGGTCGGTTTTAAAGATAAGACCCTCAATGGTAAGACTCACTTCCTTACAGATGTGGGTGCACTTTAGGTCTCCTAAAGGTGAGCTATTGATGACAGGCTTTTCCCGTGGGGTTACAGGTAGGTCATGCTCTTGTGCAAACTTGAATGATATGTAAGAACAAGTTGCTCTAGAGTCAAATAGAACTGATGCAGTATTGCCATTAACTAAAAACATACCATACACAACGTCAGGGGCAGCTTGTGCTTCCTCGGCGTCTAGATGGTTGAGACATCCACGAGTAGCAAATCCCTTGAATTGAGACTTCTGAGCGGCTAAGTTCTTAGGGCACTCAGCGGCTTTGTGACCCGGTTGGCCACAAGCGAAGCAGGTGAAAGGCGCACCGCCTGTAGGGGTTGGCGCGGGTGCCTTCCAGTTTCCAGTGCTTGGTGCAGAGCGGTTCTGTGTTGGGCATTCATTTACAGAGCGGGAACGGTTGAAACAGTCCTGAGTATTACGGTCCTGAGCATAACGGTCCCAGGTGTAACGATCCTGAGCAGGGTGGGAGTATTTGGTGGTGTAGCCTCCACCACCCCTACTCAATCTAGGGTTGTAATCCCTGTTGTGGCGTGAGCGTTCCCTAGATGGTGCATCTCTACGGAACCTCTTGCGATCACGACCACAGAAGGACTCCTCAGGCTTATGCAGCGATCCACCAGAGCACATAGTGTGCTACTCTCAATACCGCCAAACTTTAGCTTGATGTGCAGGTTAAGTCCCTTGCGGTAATAGTACAGCTTCTCCTTCTCAGAGTTCACAACATAGGAAGGTGCATAGCGTAGAAGGTTGGTGAAACGAGTAGTGTACTCAGTCACCCTGTCCTTTCCCATCTTGATGTTACGGAACTCCTCGGCTTTGGCCTCCATAATACCCTTGGGAATGTGATACTCAGTGAATGCTTCGGTGAACTCATCCCATGAGATGTTGGCAGGGTCCTCATGGGAATCGCTGAAGCTATCCCACCAGGCGCGTGCTGCACCTGTGGGCTGGTGTGTGGCAGCTCCTACACACTCACCGTCAGTGAAGGTGGTGAGGTCGAGCTTCTTTTCCACCTCCTTGAGCCAGTCATCGGCTACAAGCGGGTCAGGGTCGGTGCCATCATAGGTAGGTGGCCTGAGCTTTAGGAATCCCTCTAGCTTCCTTTGGAAGTCATTCTACTAACCTCCCTGGCAACGGTTTGCTCTGTCTACAAGAGCTGCAAGAAGCTGGGTCTGTTGCGCCATCACTTCTGCCAGGTTCGGTGGTGGTGGTGGCGGAATGTTCTCCTCAACAGGTGGCGGGGTATTCTCCAGGTTGAAGGGTATCCCTCCATGTCTATGGCCGTGGCCACGGCCACGGTTGTTGCCTCCACGCCCCCTATTTGGTTTGACTGGTTCAGGGGTGGGCGCACGTCCATGGTTCATTAGGCGAGCAGATCGGCGGTTCTACATCTGCAACACGGATCATAGGAATTTTAGTGTTTGTGCCATAAGTGCTTATAATTCAGTATGATTACATGATTTTGATGATTTAAAGAAAAACCTTTATACTATCCAACACTCATTACAAAGAAGCAATAAGATCCATAAGATGCAATAAGATCCAAAACATTAATTACATGGGTTTTATTACATAGCTTCATCTCCAGTAGCTACACTTGAAGACTCACGAGAATCGTACTATGCATAGTGTCTCATATTACATCTCATAAGGGGTACAACTTATGGAAGCCACTGACATGACTCATGACCACGCAGGGTCATCTACTCTAACTCGTACACCGCAGCTGGGATACGACTATTCTTGATCTCGATCTCCTCGTCAGACTTGTGAAGTCGGGACACGCACTTCAAGGCCTCAGCGAGCTCCTCAGTAGGCTTGGCTCTAGGTAGGGTAGGGCAGGCATCTAGGTTGAGGCAAGTCGGGGCTAACTCAAACTCCTCTATCCTAGGCTTTGTCTTGCTACGAATCTCCTTGGGTAGCTGATCCCACATACCCTTCATCTCCCTGAGGTGCTTCTTGTCAAACTTCTGCCAAGCCTACCAAGTCCTCTCACACTTGTCCTGTAGGTACTCGTTCTGCCTGAGTGCCTCGATCAGGTGACCCAGGTTACAAACGGCCTTCTTCCTGAACTCCTCTAGCTTCTGAGTCATGGTTTTGTTCTGAGATTGGATTTTCAGCATATCAATCCCCTTGGACCTCTCTCTGTCTCCTCTGCGGTTGAACTCGGCCTTCTTGTCGTCCAACTCTCTCTGCAACTCCAAGACCTTGCTATCGAGGTAGCAGTTCCTATTGCCTAGGTCGGCTGCTTTGTCCTGTAAGCCAGCGACCTCAGCTCTGTGGACTTCTTCACGATGGTTGAGCTCGTCCTGTAGCTTGGCAACTATCTCAAGCAGACTAGCTCGCTCCTGCGCTCCCTGCGAGTCTCGCTCCTGGTACTCCCATAGAAGGGCCCAGTCCTAACATCTCCTCTGCTCAAGCTGGGTCACGTACCTGTCCTGCTCTAGTAGGTGGATAGCCGAGACACGAAGGCATCTGTCCTCCTCTACAAAGATAACTCTGCCGGCTATGAAACTCTACTCACTAGGGGTAAGGCTGAGGTCGAGGGCCTGGGGAAGTAGACGGAACTCTGTCATCTTCAGGTGCTCATAGTGGTCCCTCATCACTTTGTGAAGTGCCTTGTGTGAGACAGCTCGTAGTCCCTCGTCAACTGTGTCCTCTATAGTCAACTCGGTAAAAGCTGGGACAGAAGGTAAGGTAGTGCTAGCTGGGAACTCGACTAAGGTGACAATCGGTCCTTCGATTCCTCCTTCCTGAGCTGACTTCCTGGTGCAGGTGACCTTGACAAGCTTGTCAGGGACTCCTAACGTGACGAGAACTCGGCAGAGGGTCTGTGCAAAACCCCCGAGCTCACGTAGGTCGAAGGTAAGCTTGGCGTGGTCCAGAGGTAGTGGTCCTAGAGGCGGCCATTCGACGTTCGTTGCCATCTGCATGTTTTAAGGAACCAGGTGTTAGCAGGTCAATAAATAGATAAGGCTTGCATAAAAGTAAATGCATGGTTAGTATATAACCAAAAAAGGGTTGTTCACGTCCTATTCTATCGTCCATTTCTGAGGTTTTCGTCCTAGGGTCAAGTCTAGCTCTGATACCAACCGAAACGACCTGATTTCTGCGAAGGGAAATCCACAGAGTCGAAGTGTATTATGACTGTTGTAGATCATATTACCCAAATTCCAGTCGAATACCACATCCATACAATGATAATATCAGAGTACAAATAGTGCAGAATTACATAAATTATTACATCACCGCATTGGCGGAATCAAAAGTAACATTTATTCACAATAGCTTGAAGATAAGATCGCCAAACTCGAGCGTAGGAACGAACCCCTCAACCATCAAACTCCTCAGAGCTATACTCCTCAGCAGAACCTGTGTGCCAAAATTTATCAGTACGATTTGTACTGGCCACTCCCACCCTATGAGCATTGCTTTGTGGAAATTAGATGCAAGTTGGATATAATCAAAAGGAACCTATAAGGCTGGGGTTTCCTATGTATTAGCATATCAAGTATATAATAACAGTTGGTCAAGTTTTAACACTATTCCCACACCCATTCCACCCCATTTCTCTCCAGAGCCAGATTTCGATCCTGGGATCGAAACACCACCATCTCCACACCATCACCATACCATCGCTCAGTCGACAGGCCAACTCCCTCTCGGCACTGTCTCATGGCCCGTAACCCCTGGCTACGGCTGACACTCTCTCACGGGGGAAGAAGAGAAGGACTCCTCTCACTGTCTAGATTAAGCGAAACCCTGGAAAGGTCCATAGCCAACAAGTCGGCATATGTATCGATCGATCAACCATACACTCTGTAGAGGTTTTACATAACCACAAGATCCGCCTTCCTCGCTGACCGTCGTCAACTAGGCTGATTTCGGCTGCTTGCTAGCCTAGGATAATGCCACCCTACCATTCAGCCCTGATACACCCCAAGTCTAGTCTGGGGTGGCTGAAACTGTGAGTCATGAGTCAGGTCCACAAGGTCTCCATGAAGTCTCGAAAGGGTGTGGGGGGAATCCTCCGTGCCCCGTACCTCCCTCGCACTGTCCGCTATCAACCTAGCTGTAGTGGCAATATCCTACCAAGTAGTCCGACCGTCCCGCACCATATAGGGTGAGTGGTACGTAAGGCTTCCCGGTGAATCTGAGTACTAGTAAGTCCTTAGGGGTGACCAAGCCAGAATGTCTTCATCAGGGTTTCCATTTACCGTGCCACCACAGCACCTCCACCTCGGGCTCCTCCCATCACAGGTTCACACCTAGGGCCACTTCATATTCCATTTACGCACCACAGGTATCCATTTCTAGGGGTGCCCAGGTAGCACCCCGCGGCAAGACTTGCCCCAGGCTTGTCATATATTCCAACTTGATCGACACAACCCTCACCCTCCACACACCCAAGTCACACACAAAGCACTCTCCCCATAGTCCAGATAACACCAGTTTCCACCACGCATCAATGTAGTACAAGCGTAGTAGAAGTAATAAGCAATGAAATATAACAGCAAGCTTGTGTCTAGCCTAATAGCAGGATAAGCAGGGGTAAGGTTGCGTCAAGGTAAAGGTCATCAAGTAAGCATACTACCATGCAAGTCCTATCATAGTGTGAATATAACAATTAAGTAAAGCAATAGCAGTTCTATATTGGCCATGCGTAATAGGTGCTACGAGGTTGGGTGGGATGTGGCACCTTCAATGAAGTCGTCTCCGTACTCCTCATGGTACTCTCGGTCCTCGTCCGTCTGGTTCTCCTCTGAGTCTGCAAACAATCGCATTATAGTCGCGTTAGCGACATCTATAGAATAGCACAAAAAGCAATGAAATTTCAAAAGAGCCAAATACACTCAAACATTGGTTCATTGCGTAGAGCTCGATTTTAGATGAATTTTTTGTCCTGGTCTTGTATTTTTCTGAGTTCGTATGAATTAGTTATGAATTTCTGAAGTTTAAATCATTTCTGAAAATGGGAAAAGGCTGAATTAATATCGTGCTGACACGTGTCACGCTCCTGTTGGTCCACGTGGCATGCTGACATCAGTATGACGTCAGCATGACGTCATTGTCTTGGTTCTGGTACTGACATGTGGGTCCAGAGTTGCTGACGTCAGCAGCTGACGTCATCATGACATCATCATGACGTCACCCCAGCTGTGTTTGTCACTAACAGGTGGGACCCGCATGACGTCAGCATGACGCCATCCACTGACAAGCGGGTCCGGCGGCTCTATGTCGCTGACATGTGGGCCCCAGTCAACAATCAACGGGTCGATAGTGGGCCGGGTCAGGGCCGGTGGGCTGGACATGGGCCGGGCTAGGCTAGATATGGGCTGGGCCAGCCCAACATGTGTTAGCCACACGTTGCGCCACGTCGGCTTCTAGGTGCCCACTGGGCTTCGTCCACTGGTCTAGGTCCAGCGGGGCGGTCCACGGTGGACGGCGTAGTCAAGGCCCATGGACCGCAGACACGGTCTGTGGTGGATCGTGCCCACGCCACTGTCTCCATCGTCTGGTTCACGGTGGTCCGAGTGTAGGGCTACGCTGCCCATCTCTCCCTTTTCCTCTGTTCTCCCACGGCGGCTTACACGCCGATGGCGAACTCACGCTGCGCGCGCCGTGGTGGCCCGGCGAGGCTGATATGGGGCGCTGGGGTCTTGCGTGTTCAGGGCGTGCTCGCCGAAGGGCCAAAGAGGGGGGGGCTTGAAGCTCCCGGTGGTCGGCGTTGGTGCCGCGGCGGCGCGAGGTGGCACGGTGGCCATGGCTGGTGATGGTGGAGCCTACTGTGGCCAAATTGGGGCAAGGGACGCCCCAATTTCTCCTATTGGGGCCTAGGGGGTGACAGCGCTGGGTGGCGCCGATGACCATACCGTGCGTTGGAGTCCGCACCGGCGTGAAGGACGTGGCAGGGCTCTGGTGAGGTCATGGCTCTGGCAACATAGGGCGAGGTTGGGACCTTTCTCTACTTTGGCTAGGCGGCTAAAGGCGTGGGGTCTCAGTGATCCTCGCGTCGCATCCATGATGAGCGAAGTGGTCGGGGCTGGCCAGAACGTGAGCGGCATGGCGGCGCTCTTCAGGCGGCCGTCTGGTGAGGCGAATAGGGGTCATGGCATTTAGGGGCTCCTCCTGACTAGGTAGTGGGTGCGTTGGGGTCTCCTTGGCGAGGCGGGTCCATCGGCGGGGCTAGGGGGTCTCTATTACCCTGCCGAGGCGGGAACGTGGCGGTGCCAGGGTTGTCCGTGGCCATGGCGGCCATGGGGTGCGAGGTGAAGGGCTTCGACATTCTCGAGCACCTAACACTTGGCATGGTCGTTCCTTGGCCTATGTGCGTGCGTGCGTGTGTATACCCAGAGGCCAGAGACGGCCTTGGCCTACGCGCTCCCGGTGTGGAGCACCATGGCCGGAGAAGCAAGGTCTGGCAGCGAGCAGGGAAGGACCGGGGCTCACCGTTGGTGTCGTGGGGGATAGGATGGTGATGCCCTATCGAGGAGAGTGTAGTGAAGAGCAGGTGTAGTGCCGTGCCGAACTGCTACGTCGTTGTAGCCGATCGGGGCGGTGCTACGGGCTCCAGCGGTCTCGGGCAGCTCTGGCAAGTCTCCTGGCTTCACTTCTCCTCCTTCTCCTCCGTTCCTTCTTCCTCTTTCTCCTCTCCTTAGCTCGAGCAGGTGGGTGGTGGTGTGGTTCGCCACCGAGGCGGCAGGGTGGTTGGAAGCGGCCGAGGCTTCAGGGTGTCCTTCTTATAGGGCGGCGCATCCTTGGTGCCATGGAATCTTGGCCAACGGCGTGGGATGGGAATTGGGTGATCGGAGGGACGCGAGGTGTTGGGGCTAGGGTTCTCGGGGTAGCGTCGCGTTCACGGTCGAGCCTGAGTTCCCAATTTTGCCCCCGGCGGTGGAAAAGGTGGGAGGCAAGGGGGGAACAGGGAGGGGACAATGGCGACGTCACGGCTATGGCGGCAGCGGGCTCTCATGTGGTGCTCATGCGTGGGGCATGCCCCTGTCGGGCAGGGGGTACCAGCGTGGCGGCCGTCCTAGTGCATTCGATTGTGGATGGATGGCGTTGGAGTAGCCTGGGACGTGCGGCGGTGGGCTCTGCCCTCTGCTCATGGAAAGAACAGAGGAAAGCGAGGGGGAAGAGAAATAGTGCACTTGCTGCTATCGTCCGTGCGGTCGTGGCTGTGGGCCGTGCTCGCTGGGCCGGTTTAGGCGGTGGCAGAAGAGGGAGAGGGAGGTGGCTTCGTGGGTAGGTCGTTCAGTCGCGCGGGTTGGGCCGGCCTGCGTGTGATGCTGGGCTGTGAGGCTAGCTCCTCCCTTTTCTCCTTTTCTATTTTTCTTTTCCTTTTTCCATTTTTGTTTTATGCTTCACACATGTGTATATAAATCAAAGTAGCATGTTGCACCCATGGTATAATGTTCCATGGTGAAAAGTGTTGGTCATGGTATATGTTTGAGATATTGGTTCCATGTTAATATAATTATTTATTGTAGAATTTAATATTTGGTGGCTTTTATTAATCAATACATAATCTAATAAAATCCAAATCACCATGTTGAATATAATGCAACTTGATGTATGCTATGTGGTAAAATAAATTCAAGGTGATGAGGTGAGATACTTGTGCAAGTCATGTAGGTTTGGTTAGTGCAAGGCTAGGGGTTTTCCTACATGCCACATCATCACTCAAGGGTTTCTAGGAAAAGAAGAAAAAAAATTTAGTTGAGATTTTTGGGTTGTTACAAAAAGAGTCTGACCTCCGGCTACAATATCCTTATCTCTTCGAAGGGTACGTTATGCTTTAATCTCGGGGATGAGATTATGTTAAGGGGGTAGGACTATAACAACCCAAAAATCCACACACCAAAAATCACAACTACAAATTTTTGTTTAAACCCTATGTGATGTTGAGTGACACATGTAGAAGCCAAACCCTAGTTTTGGATTAGATGTGACCCAACTAGGTTAAAATCATAAAGCATAGTTTGGTGTTATGCCACATGTGTAATTAAATTCCTAAATAAATAAATCATGCATGCATCCTTAATTCCACTTGTGATTTGGATTCTTTTGCCTTATGTGATGTTTAACTAACTTACTTAATATTTATGATAAACCCTAAATAATGAATTATTTGTTGGAAGAATAAAACACCCCTATATAAAAACTTCAACTATTTTTGTATAACAAAAATAGCCAATAATCCCTAATATATGGGATGTATTTTGACCACCATTTGAAACACCTTGTGGGAAGGAGTAAGTGGACCAAGTCCTTCATAGACCGGCTCTGCGGTCTATGGACCAACGTAGGGGGGTTCACCATGAACCATGCCTCACCTGTCAGTCATCGTTTGACCCCGGACCCACCTGTCAGTGACCAACCGAGATGATGACATCATGCTGACGTCAACGGGACCCACCTGTCAGCCGTGGTTTAGCTCTGATGACGCCATGCTGACGTCATGCCGATGATGTGACCACGCCAGCGTCGGGGACCTCGGCAAGCTCTTTGACCACTTCGGCAATCTCTCTGACCACCTCGGCAAGCTCTTTGACCACTTCGGTGATCTCTCCGACCACCTCGGCAAGCTCTCCGACCACTTCGGTGATCTCTCTGACCACCTCAGCGATCTCGCCGACCACTTCGGCGATCTCTCCGACCACCTCGGCGATCTTTCCGACCACCTCGACGACCTCTCCGACCACCTCACCAGCTGATACACCACTCCAAGTCCCTACATGCCAGGTGAACTAGTCACAGTGTGACACATGTCAGCTCTAAATTAATCAGCCTTCATTATTTTCAGAAATGCATTTTATCTTTGGAAATTCATAACTAATTCATACGACCTCAGAAAAAATACAAGACCAGGACCAAAATTCATCTAAAATCAAGCTCTACGCAATGAACCCATGTGTTGAGTGCATCTGGCTCTTTTGAATTTTCATCGCTTTTTGTGCTATTCTATAGACGTCGCTAACGCGACTATAATGTGATCGTTTGTAGACTCGGAGGAGAACCAGATGGACGAGGACCGAGAGTACCGTGAGGAGTACGGAGACGAATTCACTAAAGGTGCCACATCCCACCCAACCTCGTAGCACCTATTACGCATGGCTAATATAGAACTGCTATTGCTTTACCTTATTGTTATATTCACACTATGATAGGACTTGCATGGTAGTATGCTTTCTTGATGGCCTTTACCTTGATGCAACCTTACCCCTGCTCACCCTGCTATTAGGCTAGACATAGGCTTGCTGCTATATTTCATTGCTTATTACTTCTACTACGCTTGTACTACATTGATGCGTGGTGGAAACTGGTGTTATCTGGACTATGGGGAGTTGTTGTGTGTGTGACTTGGGTGCGTGGAGGGTGAGAGTTGTGTCGACCAAGTTGGAATATACGATGAGCCTGGGGCAAGTCTTGCCGTAGGGTGATACCTGGGCACCCCTGGAAATGGATATCTGTGGTGGGTAAATGGTATATGAGGTGGCCTTGGGTGTGGATCTGTGATGGGAGGAGCCTAGGGTGGAGGTGCTGTGGTGGCATGGTAAATGGAAACCCTGATGAAGACATTCTGGCTTGGTCATCCCTAAGGACTTACTAGTACTCAGATTCACCGGGAAGCCTTACGTACCACTCGCCCTATATGGTGCGGGACGACCGGACTACTTGGTAGGATATTGCCCCTACTGCTAGGTTGATAGCGGACAGTGCAAGGAGGTACGGGGCGCGGAGGATTCCCCCCACACCCTTCCGAGACTTTATGGAGACCTTGTGGACCTGGCTCATGACTCACAGTTTCAGCCACCCCAGACTAGACTTGGGGTGTACCAGGGCTGAATGGTAGAGTGGCATTATCCTAGACTAGCAAGCGGCCGGAATCAGCCTAGTTGATGATGGTCAGTGAGGAAGGCGGATCTTGTGGTTATGTAAAACCTCTGCAGAGTGTATGGCTGATCGATCGATACATACGCCGACTTGTCAGCTATGGACCTCTCCTGGGTTTCGCTTAAACTAGATAGTGAGATGAGTCCTTCTCTTCTTCCCGTGTGAGAGAGTATCGATCGTAGCCAGGGGCTACGGGCCATGAGACAGTGCCAAGAGGGAGTTGTCCTGTCAACTGAGCGATGGTATGGTGGTGATGTGGTGATAATGTGGAGATGGTGGTATATCGATCCCAGGATCGAAACCTGGCTCTGGACGGAAATGGGGTGGAATGGGTGTGGGAATGGTGTTAAAAACTTGACCAACTATTAATATATACATACTTGATATGCTAAAACATAGGAAACCCCAGCCTTATAGGTTCCTTTTGATTATATCCAACTTGCATCCAATTTCCACAAAGTAATGCTCATAGGGTGGGAGTGGCCAGTATAAATCGTACTGATAAATTTTGGCACACAGGTTCAGCTGAGGAGTATAGCTCTGAGGAGTTTGACGGTTGAGGGGTTCGTTCCTACGCTCGAGTTTGGCCATCTTATCTTCAAGCTGTTCTGAATGAATGCTACTTTTGATTCCGCCAATGCGGCGATATAATAATTTATGTAATTCCACACTATTTGTACTCTGATATTACATTGTATGGATGTGATATTCGACTAGAATTTTGGGTAATATGTTCTACAACGGTCTTATTACACTTTGACTCTGTAGATTTACCTTTGTGGAAATCAGGTCGTTTCACTTCCAGGCTAGCCGAGCACACCTATCGACACGGCTTGATGAGACGAGCACGTAGGTGTTGTTGTCATCGCCAGTGATCTCGCCACCGACAAGATATCGTTGGTCAGAGCACCTCCTCTGTTCTAGAGTCACTGACGTATGGGTCTCACTGACTAGCGGGACCCATCTGTCAGTCTACATATTAGTTGATTTTCTAAATTGTTTTCATAGATTTGAATGCTTGTTTCAAAAATTCATATCTCAAGTTTGGAGTGTCCAATTTTGGTGAACCAAATTTTTTCGGATTCCTCATGAAGTGTAGTATTTTATAAAAATATGAAGTGCACTATTTCTGGTATTTTTCAAGATGAATAAAATTTAGCAAGATAAATGCATTTAAATTGTTTGCAATCTTATAAAATACATAACTTGAGCTTGGTATGTGAAAAAATTATGATTCTAGTTTTGTTGAGTTTGTATTGACATGCTCTAGCTAAGAAAATACTAAACTAGCAATAAACTTGATTGGAGTATGGTCTTTCCATTTATCTTTTTATAAATGGTGTTTTCTGACGAAATTCATAAGGATAAAAATAAGTAACATATTGCCATGCAAATTTTTGTATAGTAATATGGTACTAGGATGAAGCTGAGAAAAATATAAAATCTGTTGCTTGACACTTTTCTATAGGGTTAACTATTTTCACTAAAATAAAACTTGGTAGCTTGTCATTTTTGTAGAGGATGTTATACATATTCAAAAGGTATGAAATTTGTACAGTAGCCTATTGGGAGCACTTGGAAGCTACTATAATTTTCGAAGAATTGACTATGCACATTTGATATATGTTTGTTATTTCACGTAATTATCTAATTAAATTAATAAAGGCATTTCAATAAATAAATTGAGATTGACCTTTATGTTTTCTAGAGTATATTTGATATTCCAAAACTATTGGTACTAATGGTGTTGCTCAATTTGAGATTTTTATATGCCATGAAAATATCATTGCTCTATAATTCAATTTAGAGGTGTTTTTAATAGATTCTGTTGTTGGGTATTTTACATTGTCAAAATGACATTTACTATAAAAATGACTAATAACAAAGTCGTAGGGAACTTCTTCATCTATCTTGTGTCAAAATTTTAGGGAAATAGGCCTTTAGGAGTTATAGCTATTTGAAGTTGGTCTCCCGAAATACTTGTTCTCTAGAATTTCTGGACATAGCTTGAAAGATTGCCTATTTTGGTTAGGATAAAGTTTGAATTAGCTTTTGGTGATTAAATAAGAGTTGTAGGCAATTTTATAATCTTTCCAAAAAGTGTAAGATCATAGTATTTGGATTGGTAGAACTATAGTTATGATTTAAACTTATAACTACTTTGTGCACCACCAAGAGATTCCAGGAGAAGGAGAGCCTGAAGCTGATCATCTTCCTGAGTGGACAGATCATCAACCTACCACATTCGTGAAAGGCAAGCCCTAGAGCATTATAAGTCTCCCTATTTTATTAATGTCACCTAAGTTACTCGTATTGCTGCATTACGTGATAGGAGTTGTTTGAAAACACTTGCTTCATATTACCTTTCCTTGTCCAGAAATATCTACCCTAAATCCTATTTAAGTCCAAGAATGCTTCTTATGCTTAGCTATGCTTAGACCGGTGAAAGTCGGGTGATTTTCTATCACCGTGAGTCATAGGCAATAACTTGATCACGGTTGGCTATATTGTTCTATCGTGGAACATAACTTGGTGATGTTGAACAATTGGAGACCGGGCGGAGTCTTATGTTTGTGGTAATCATAGTGATTATGTCTGTGTCATTTAAGGACCGGTCGTTGGAGGTCATCTTGTCATGTTGAACGCATGTCTCTCACATAGTTGGCCAGATAAGTCATTCTGACTGCGAAGCCGAGTAGCTCAACTCAGGTTGGGGACACGAGCAGTTAAAGTGCACACCCTAGTGGCAGTAAGGATGTGTAGAGAGCCAGTGGCGTGAGTCCAAGGGCGGGTTCAAGTCCCGTGCTTCCTGGTAGATTGGTAGTATCTTTGAGGGTACGGCGCTGGTCTTACCCGTGATTTGGACTTGAATTGTACCAAAGGTGACCTAATGCGACCCCGATCGGGGGGAGTATGGGTGTGTGGTAGGAATAATTCCCTAGCTGGGTAGGAATCGATTTGAGTCACCGTCTCTCCCGCATAGTGAGAACTTGACAGGAGTACGCTTCATCATAGTAATTGATGGAAGTGTTGGTTATGAGATTATGAAAGGGCTCAACTTGATATGGTTATTATTGTATTGACTTAATGGTACCAACATGTTTGGCATAGGATAGTTGCTAATCTAGTATGAGATAGGATTAATAATTGGTGATTCATAGTTTAAAAGATATTGGACAACTAATGCTTTTTATGCAAATAATGTCTATCAGCTCTACTTATAAAGCCTTGCATACTCCTTGGTGTCTTAGTATTTTAGTTGTTGATGGGTAAGTCTAGCTGAGTACCTTCTTGTACTCAGGGTTTTATTCCCATTATTGTAGATAATGTTATGTACCACGGCTACTGCAAGCACTACTTTGCTCTTGCAGTGGATGAGGAATAGGACCATGGGCATGGTCATTCTGTATATCATCTCACCCCTGTGCTTTTGTTGGAGATGACTATGAAAACTGGCTATGTATCAAAACTATTGTTGATGTCATTCTAAACTATGTTGCTTCCGCTACTATTTAATCTTAGTTTGTAATAACAATGTGAACTCCGATGTATGTGAGAAAATTGTGAATTATTTGTGAACTGTGATGTAACATATGACTAGTTATGTTGAATCATGTATCATCTTGGCTTCTATGTTGGTTGAATCGAGATCCTTCCTGATACTCGATGGACTACCGGATTTATATGGGCTCAAGTGTGATGGTTTGACTGCCTTGGTGGTTGCTATTGTACTTGTGCTCTTATAAATTGGATGGTTCTGTTACACGGAGTCTCCACCTACATAAACTGCTGGCCCTTTTTCCCCAGCCCTCTCTGCCTCATCATAGTCATGCCTTCGTACTCCGCTCCAACACTACATCCGTTGTCGTTCATCGTGTGTGTGCTCCGACTCTGATTCTTCCTCGGCTACGTCATGATGGATTGGCTCCTAAAAGAGTTGGCCACGGACATCGCTAGTCGTATTGCTGAACAATCATATGCCCCCATGGATGACCTTGCCAGCCTATGGGCATCCTGCTCATTCATGCGCAGCGTGTGCGGCACCGCCAAAGTCAGCAAGTGCATACCACTGCGCTGGGTGCTACAACGTCAAGGTTTCTGGGAGCGCCACTACTATGACAACAACTATCACGCCCTGCTCACCACCAGGCTGGCCAGCGTGGGCAACCTAGAGGCCTTCTTCCTCGCTAGCTTGTGTTGCATCTTCGTAGAAGCCCGTAGGTCATTGACGCCACCGATTGAATGGCTTGAGCACTCCGCCATGGCAGGCCATAAACTTGGTATGTAAGTCTTTGCCCTCGTGCTCTATAGGTCCAATACCGGCAGTGGCAATGATGACATTGGCCAACACCTATTGAGGTAGCTCGAAGGTGCTGACAAAGCGAGGCTGGCTACACTGATGTGGAAGAACCAAACCTGTACGTGGTGCCGCAAAGACGTGTACTGGCGGTTGTAGGACATGGTGCCACAACACGTAGAGCCCATTCTTCACCCCGTTCTTTCCTAGAACATGCATTGCACAAGGGGTGGTTGCGATGAGCCCGTCGGATTTGAAGAATGGGACTTGTGGGCTAGGTTCTACAGCGAGGAGTGTAGGATCTCATGGGAGTGGTATAAGTTATTCACATCAGTATGGTAGATTAATTCTGAATTAGTGCATGTTATGTTGAGTTAAACATCTATGTATATATATCTGATTGGTGACTTTATTTTAATTTGGCAACAACATCAACTATATATGTATCTCGTTGTTCAAAGTCTGCTGGTGCTGATCATATTTTTTTCCGTACAAGCATGCACCCCTGCACGCGTAAGAAAGTCGGGCCTCTGTACATTTGAATGCGTCAAATAGTATCCTCTATAGTTTTCCTCTTTTTCCTGTGATGCATGTTATTGTGTCATTTATAATTTTAAGTTTGACTAACTTTATAGGAAATAGTAACAACATCTATGACATAAAAGATCACACCAATTTGAACATAATCTTATCTAATTCACGCGAATGCAATCACATGAGTACAATCCAAAACATCACAAAAGATCTCAGCTGAATCATGCAAATAGAACAGCATTTTATACCGAACCTGACAATGAGCTTAATCAAGAATCTTGATCCGTGAAGTGATGCCCTATGTATACATAAAGCCAATATACTTCACAGCATAAAGAAGGTCTGCCGTGTGTATACATAAAGCCTGGCCTCGCTCCTATTGTTTGATTCCACCTTGAATTGAGCAAAAAACCCTCGCGTCGCCTCACAAAGTCCTGAACTCTGCTTCCCTGTCGCTTACCACTAAGGTCGAGAACATGAAGCGCTACTTGACAAAGGGTCGTTAGCTCCAGTCCCCGCTTCCTCCAGTGTACTAGCTCTCCTCGCTTTGGAGGAGGCAGGGCCAATCATGCACCCTGCATCGGTGTCGGTGGAGGCGGAGTCGATGTCCAGTCGTGAGAGGCTGGTGCTCCTGTCGCACTCCCACCCACTATCTCCTAGACTATCATTGCTCTCCCCATTGCCCTCAATGATGACGCTGGCACTAGCGGCACCGGTGGTTCCCTTGCCACCACCACTCCTGGTCCGCTCCACTTTGCCATCGTCATAGGCTACGTGGACTCCTCTATTCTTGCTGGCCCACATCACAAGCAGGTCTCATGTATCCTCGCGCTCTCGCTCAGTGTCTCGAGTAGTGGAGCAAGGTTTTCTGCTAGGATCGAACGACAATGAGATCGATGATCTCATCGAGAACCTTCGGCCAGTCGCCAACGGCATCTTAGCGAAGCTGAACATGGAGCAGATCCTACAAGCCCGCCTCAACCCTTGATCTATGGGACGTATCAGTAGTTAGAACTGGTATGAAGTCATGTTAATCATCTGTAGTTAGAACTAGTATGTCTTGGTAGTAGTTGGATGACATTGAGTAGTGGGATGGCACTGCTCTCCTTTTATTTGCATGTATTAGATAAAATTTGTTGAACTTGCAAGAACCATGGCAGCGACAAGTTCATACGAGCAAGTCTCGTTTTCCCTAATTTTCCTATGATACTTGTTACTATGTCATTTACAATTTTAACTTTGGGTCCTATTTTTAAATCTGGGTCGGCACGTAGGATTGTCCGGCCACTGAGAAACAACAAGGGACGAACTTTAGTGCACCATGGAACATGAAATACATTAAATGGAACTTTGTTTACTCCTCTGCTAATTTTCTAAGAACAAGGAAACATAGGGAATACGGTCTGCTGAAGAACTCTGGCAGGACGCTACGTCTACCATACCAAATGGCAAGGGCAGGGACGACATGAACTTTTTTGTTGTCCATGTGTATACGTGATGATGGTTCTTGTTGAATATTATTAGATTAATTATGAAATATCTCTCTTGAATCTTGCAAAATATATTTTCATTATTTATGATATCAAATAAATATCATTAGATTAATTATGCAATATCTTTGTTGAACTTGCAAGAACCTTGCAGCGAGGAGCGACAGTCTAATGCGGAGTAGAAGAGCCACTGATACAAATAGGTATGGACTAATAACACAACTAATTGGCTAATTATTAGAAACTCTTGGAGATGCTCTAAACACCCAATCTTGAAGAACAAGCACCTCGCAAACTTGAAGCGTCACCAATCGAGTATGGAGCCCTTGAATAGAAGAGAACTAGATGATTACAGATCTTCTATTAACACAAGATCTGCAAGAAGATCTGCAATCATCTAGGTCAAGCTCCTGTTCAACGGTAGCACCTCACAAAGGATGGAGAATGAGCAGCTCGCAAAACTTGCACTAGAACCTCTAGGCGATGAAGAAAGATGATTGGCTCACGAGTGTGTGAATTCAAGAGTGTGTGGATTGAGCCCAAGAGGTGCATCCAGACCGAGGTTAAATAGGCCAGCTAAAGATGGAGAAGTGCAAGTAATGGTGATGCAAGTAGTTGGGAATGAACTCACTCTGACTTTACCACCGATAGACCAAATCTGACCGAGCCGATAGACCAAATCTAACCGAGCTGGACACATCTCACTCTTCAGTCTTCAGTCTGCCCCTTGACTGATGTGACTGCTTGGATTGGAATCAAATAAGTACAGAAAAGACCTATCACAACTGCACCAGGCATTCAAGTCTCAAGCATGTCAGAAGCTCTTTTTCTCGATTCACTTCTTGTGTCCATCTTTCCTGCCGCATTCGCTTCACTCTAATATTTTACTGCTCTCATAAGAAAGTCTGATGTGGCACATTTCATCTTGTTGGATATAATACAATATAGAGCTGTGTGTAAAACTATTGCCTACGTAGTGGCTTTGATCTGTATTGAACCCAACTCATCCTATTTTTGTGTATTTGATAAGATTTTTTGAACTTGCAAGAACCATGCATGAAAGATTATTTTTATTTAGAATTTTTATACTTCACAGGATCACACAAGGTCCGGCCATTTGAAATCTTGACTACCTAGACGATGTGGTCCTGCATTCTTGCATAGGCACGTGCGCATGGGTGGCGTCAACAGCCTGTTATAGCAGGGACGTCGCTTTTGGACCATCACATTGATGTGACGGGGCAAAGCCCCATTGCCCACCCATGCAAACGTCTCGGGCGTGGGGTGGTCGACGGCCCCCAAACTATAGCAGTAGAGACAAGGGGCGAGAGGGAAGGTTATACACTTGCTACCTTCTCTCTCTAGAGGTCCTGATTCCATCCCAAAGCTTTTGCCTTCCACCCTACTGTGCCACCGATGCCTCCTGCCAAGACCATGGCGGAGCCAACGAGGTCGTTTGTCGATGGGGAGGCCCCGGAGGCCTTCCACGCTGGCAATCCTCCACCGACAGATGAACCACTCATTGGCATGGTCTCTCACCTGCCAGTTCCCCCTTTGGAGGTGGATCATCACTATACACTATTCATGTTGTTTATCTTCATTTAACTAGAGCATGCAAGCAATGCTCACACTAGTATTTACGTTCATGCTATTTAATTTAACTAGTATTTTGAAATTGCCTACTATCTCAATAGGAGGATGTGGGCATGATGGCATCCTAAGCCTCGTTGGATCTAGAGCCCGGTTCTTTGTTCGTGGTCTCGCTCGGAAAGTGGAACCGTGAGGCATCCCCCAATGGAGGCAGCCACCTGTGATTCCGTGCCATGTTGTGCCGGTTAGTTCAATAAAAGTCATTTTCCTTCTCAATCAGATCACTCTCCCCCTTATCCTATATGGGCTTGAACTTGGCTTGCATTGTGCAGCGCTTCCTCCATGGCAGTGCCATCCTCAGTCATGGGGCTTTCCCCCGGTGGTGCCAGAGAGTCGTCCCATCGCCGCTTGCCATCGCTGGGCCCATCTGTCCTCGCATAGTCCTCTGGTTCTAAAGTGGGTGAATCATCAGAAGAGCATGAATCCTTTGATGACGTAGAGTACCATCAATTATTGAAGGATTACCATGAGGCCCAAGTGGATTTGTCATTAGCCAGGCTGAACGCCGAGATGCTGCGCGCTGAGCTAGATGCTGCGCGCGATGCACTTCATTTTTCCATGACTGAGGTCTCCAAGGCATGACTTGACTGGGAGATCCTCCTAGAGTACGGCTAAAACATGATGAACCTTCTTGTAGATCTGAGGATGTGGGTCGATACCCTCATCCTGTGTGTGCAAGCCACCATTAACTCGGGTTTCCCCGTCCAAGCAGTGGATAATCTGTTCACCGCAGAGGAGCCGTTTTGAGCCCTGCCGGCCCACCTTTGAGCCATGGTGACTGAAGTTGTTCATCATGAGGCTACCGTGATGCTGGCTACTACCTAGCTTTAGATTAGCACAACGGTTAACGTCCGGGTGGCGAAGTAGTGTTTTCTGCTAGAATCAAAGGACGATGACAACATCAATCTGGTTGAGAGTTTCGAGCCGACCACCAACGCCATCTTAGCGAAGGTGGACATGGATGAGATTGTGCATGCCCACCTTGACCCTTGATCTATGGGATGAACCAGTAGTACTAGTAGTCATGACTAGGTTTGATCCGTGGGATGCCCTTGTGAATATGTGAACTCTTATTTGCATGCATGTCTATGTGAACTTTTGTTGCACTTTGTATTAGGTGGGTTAAACTCTATTGAGTGTGGTGTAGCTCAGGTTGTTTGGTCATTTTGTAGCTGGTTCTTTTCGTTGTAGATTTCTTTTTAGTTTTCTTTGATCTGAAACTTAATTTGCTAAACATTCATGAGTGCCTTTGATCTTTGTTAAAGCCAACTCGTGTCTTTGATAAAATTTGTTGAACTTTAAAGAACCATGCAGTGAGGAGTTCATCTGAACAAGTCTTGCCTCAATCTAATGTAGAATGGAGGAGCCAAAGCTGTTGACTTTTACTACGAAAGCAAGAAAGTCTAGTCGATGCGTATTTGATCTCATACAACAGTAGAGTGTCATAGTAATCACTCTACCCCTTGACTACCGTGACTGCTTGGATTGGAGTGAAATAAGTACATAAAAGACCTATCCCAACCGCACCAGGCATTCAAGTCTCAAGCATGTCATGGTGGTCAAAACATCTTTTTCTTGATTCACTTCTTATGTCTAGCTTTCCTACTACATTCGCTTCATTCTCATATTTTACTGTGCTTGCAAGAAAGTCCAAATGCGGCACATTTGATCTTGTCGGACACTAAATATTACAAAGCTATGAGTAAAACTATTGCGTATGGAGTGCACTCAATCACAACATTTGTATCAGTAGTAGTAGTCATGAGTGACTTTCCCTTCCGTTGATTGACACTAACCGAAATCATGCTTACAGAAGGCAACTAGTTACCATACCACAGATGTGTACTCTACAACAAACAATCACAACTTTTTCCCTAACCACGTCCCTCTAGTATATTTGACAAAATGATGTTTACCTATTTCTTATAAACCGTTTGCTCGCCTGATAGTCCGAGCAGCGTAAATTTGAATGGGCCAGACATATAACTAGTTTCAATTTTATTTGTTTCCTTTAGGGATTCAACGAATGTATTCATACAAAATAGGTTTCCCTATATAATGTGAGATGTGTCTAGCCCGGTCAGATTTACGATGCTCAGACTTTCTTGCATGTGCTGTAAAATTTGAATAGCTAGTGGCTCATCCATTAGGCATTACATCAACACAAGACTTGATTAGATGAATTCCGATAAGCATGTTTAACATACTACAGATTAGAAAGAGTACCAAAAAGAAACCTACAAGTAAAACCAACCAACAGGGGCTAGAAACCGGCTACCAATTGACCAAAGGATCTGATCTACACCATGGTCAATAGAGTTTAACCCACCTAATACAAAGTTCAACAAAAGTAAACATAGACATGCAAATAAGACTTCACAAATCAAAACCTATGTACATTTGAACGTGTTTGACATAAAATGGAAGGGAAGATACATAAGGAAGAGTAACAACATGAGGAAAGAGTAACAACATGTACTCCATCTATACTCCCAACATAAGGAAGATACATCAAATGCAACGTGAGATACATCAAATGCAACTTTATTTACTCCTCTACTCATCATCAGTATCACTATCCTCATCCTCGTCCTTGTCATTGGTATCAATGTCATCACCGTCCTCCTCTATAGCCATGAGGCCCTTTTGCTCATCAGCGGTGATGCGGTTGGCCACCTGCTCAGCATTGGCACAAACCAGGTTGCGCTAGTGTTTCTCGGTGTTGTGGGTGGTGCTAATTCCTTGCATCATGACACTAGTGTCGAAGCCATCTATCTAGCTCTAGTAGTAGGCGAGGATGTACTCCGTGTTGTCCGCGCGATTCTTGTTCAGGTAGGCTGGCAGTTCTTCTAGGATATCGGTGAGTTGGTGAAAAATGAAGACATAACTGCTCACCTTTTCCTCCCAAGGCAGGTTGAGGGTGCTCACCCTGGTGTTCTGTAGCACATGCCTTATCTTCAAGAAAGCCTTACTCATGATGCCAACGGCCCAAATTCTCTATCTCCAAAGGGATCCATAGGAGCTTTGTAACACCCTAGGTGTTTGGCTTCCACTAATTGCATTTCATTTCATAAACATGTGCATCATCTATCTCATCATGCCTTTGTTACTGAAACATGCATATGCAACATTTTCCAATTGTGTATGTTTCCTACTTGAGTGTTGTGAATAGTAATGGTGTAACATGTGAATGCAACCTGAGTTTCTTATATCATGAAACATGGCAACATGGTAGTAATGTGACAAGTATAGAATAACAACAAAGTCATGCAACATGTGAAACATTGCATTGCAACATATGAGTGAATTGCTTGTTTTAGTTGCTTTATCACATGTGATCATTAAAGGTTGGTATAACAATTTGGTAAAGTGGTTGATCATGGTCTATTACACCTTAACTATACTTAGGTTACTTGTTGGGACATTGTTCATGTAGATCAAAATGACCAAAATGCCCTCAAGTGGACGTTTGACTTGAATTGACCCTTGGAGTGTCACTGTTTGACTGTTTTAAAAGACCAACTTAGAAATCTTGCATGGCTGTACACTCTTTACAAAAGTTGTAGCTAATTTATTAAGGAACAAAAGTTGTTTTATGACCAACTCATGAAAATGTGTGGAACATGCTCAAACATGGCCCACAAGTTAGAAGTTCATGCTGATTTCACTGAAAATTTTGTCTAAGTCTTAAACTGCAATTTCAGTTGGATCAGGCCAACTTGGGCTTCATTTAACTGTTGATCCATGGCGAATTAGGGAATGGTCCTTGAAGAGAAATTGTAGATGGATGGTAGACCTACATTTTTCATATACACCATTTTTGCAAAGGTGTAGTAGATTAGCCATGTTGACACGTTGAAATAACGATGTCAGTCGGTTTCTTCGTCTAAATGGATGCTACAGTGGCTGACCAATTTCAGAAAATGCCCAACGTGTGTGTGCCGCGCGTCACCGGTCGCCTGAGCATGCTGCCACGCGCCGCGTGCCTCCTGGCGCTGCTGGCCGTGACAAGAGCACCCCGTGCGCCTGCCCGACGCACTCGCCGCGCCATTTGGTTTTCCTTTCTCCTTCCCCGCGCGCTGTGCCAAGCCACAGCAGCCGTCCACCATTACCGACCGAGCGTCGCCGTCGTCGTGTGCGCTCGCCACCGTGAAAAAGCATTGCCCAGCCCGCCTGTAGCCTCGCCGTAGTCTTCTCTACCTTCTCCACCCCACCATCGGTCCGATTGTGCCGTGGTAAGGGAAAAATCGTAGCTTCGTCCCACCGCTGCCATGGCTATTCTCGCCGGCGTTGTTGCTCCACGCGAACAACCGCCACTGTGACCCTCCCATCCCCTCCTCTGCCTCACGCTAGATCCTAGGTGCACTGCTGAAGCTCGTAGAGCCTCACGTTCGAGACGTAGCGCCGTAGCCTTCGCCAGAGCCGGACATGCCGCGGCCGTGCTCTGCCATGCTTGTCGCCAAACCTGTAGCCGCAGCCATAGAAGCGATTGAGGGCACCAATAGATGCGCACGAGTGAGTTGACCGTAGTAGCACCGTTGCCTTCGCCGGAGAAGCCACCGGCGACGAACTACGCCGTCGTCCGCTCCTTTCCCCTATTTCTCTCCCTGACGCGCGGGTCCTGGCTGTCAGCCGCCGAGGCTCAGGCGAGAGCCTGGCTGGGCTACGCCGCGTCTTGGGCCGCGCCAGTGCGCTTCACGGGCCACCGTGTCCTCGGGCCGGCCCAACAGCAGTGAAATGATTTCTTGTTTTGTTTTGTTTATTTTGTTTTTCACAGAATTGTGTGCATGATTCAAAAATGCGTAACTCAAGTTTGGTAGATCCAAATGCTATGGTTCCAATTTTTTTGAGTTCCTAGTAATGTCTAGTATTAATAAAAATATTATATGAGCACATGTTTTAGAAATTTTGGATGAATGAAATAGGACTTTGAAATGTGTTTTGAGATGCATGCAAACTTGTTTGAATTTTATCTTGAGTTTCTTTGGTCCAAAAATTATGAAATTTTGTGGGTAATCTATTATTGCTTAGTAGAAGCTCTGGTTAAAATTTCAGAGCTAGTGCATGTATAGTTGTTGAGTTATAGAATTTCTATTTATCAATGGATGGATCTTGTGTGAATTTTCATAATTTTTCTATAGATCCAGTATAGGTAAATTTGGTGAGTAAGGTTCTTATGCTAGAATGATGCTAGAAAAAATGAGAAATATATTGCTTGACACTTTTCATTAGGGTTTCCTAATTATGCTAAAAATAGGCATGCCACCTGTTATTTTGGATACAGCAAGTTCTGCTTGCTCAATGGCTTTGAAATTTTTATGGTAGTCTATGTGAAGCATGAGATAGCTACTGTAATTTTTGTAGATTTTTATGAACAGTTTTACTATATGTTGCTTTAATCACCTAATTAACTAAATAAATTAGAAAAGGATATTAAATGATTTATTTAGAAGTTGGCATTATACTTTCTAGTGTTCCTCTGGTATGTGTAACAAGCTGGTAAACTTGGTTTGGTCAAATTAGGCTTTTGCATCATCATCAAATAATTAAGTTAGTAACCCTGTCATTGCGGGACAGATTCTAGGTTTACTGGAATTTGATTTGGTTAACTTAAGAATCATGCTTTGATGTTTACAAATGAATTGTAGATAATTTCATAAGCTTTCCAGAATGTCCTCTTGCAAGTCATTTGGATTTGTAGAACTCTGGTTGTGATTGAATTAATGGACTATTTGTGTGCATATGAAACTTTAAATGTTGATTTATGTATGCCTTTACTATTTCTAAGTTTGTGGTAATGTTCCTAGGTGTTAGGCCTTTAACTGAAGATGAGCATCTTTATCTTAGGTTATGCAAGTTAGGTAAGTTGATCTTGTTCTTCAAGTTAAATTAGATACCTGTTTTAAAGTGATTTGAATAGGACTAGTCTTACTCGGTAAACGAGTGTCTAGTGATGTTTTCGGTAAACACTTACTGTGATTCATTCATCATTGAGGATCATGTCATTCCTTATGCATCCATGATATTTATCTCGTGCATCGGCATGCAATAGGTGTACCAGAAGGAGTGACCCTGCTGGAATTCGAGGAACCGAGCGAGCAGCAGCAGCCGACACCGGAGGTTCAGGAGGTGCAGCCTTCAGAAGAAGTGCCAGACGAGGTCGCTATTGAGTGCCCAGATCACCGTACGTGCAACTTTGTGAAAGGCAAGCCCCGGAGCATATTAAGCCTCCTAATTTCCGAAATGCAGTTACAGTATTATTATTATATATCTATATATATATTGTTGCATTAAGTTTAGGTGTTGAATGCAAACAATTGCTGCATTGGTTACCCAATCCTTGTCCAGATATTATTACCCTAAATCCTATGTAGCTCAGGCTCGTGTAGTGCTTAGCCCTGCTTAAACGCGGTAGAAGTCGGGTGATTTCCTGTCACCTACGAGATATAGGAATATACATGTGGCACGGTTGGCTATATTTGCTATCGTGGAAAAGAACCAGTCTTAATTTGAAATGAAGACCGAGTGGAGGCTTACCGGTTTGCAGTGACTCCGTCTATGTCGCTAAAGGACTGATTCTTGGAGCCTTTCCTGTTCATGTTGAACGCATGCCTCTATCTTAGTTGGCCATGTCCGAAGACCGACCGCGAAGCCGAGTAGCTCACCTCAGGCCGGGAGTCGATAAGTATAAAGTGCGCCTCGGAAGGGAGCCATAGGCATGAGTCCAAGGGTAGGTGATTTAAAAGTCCTGATCGTCCTGGCAGAAGGGTAATCCCTGAGAGTGCTGGCGCTGATCGAACCCGCGAATTTGGTTCCTGAGATGTTCCAAAGGTGACCCACGGCTACCCTTGCAAAGTATGCCAGGGTGAGAGTTAGGAATACCCCATCAGCTGAGTTGTAATTCGATTCGAGTCGCCGTCTCTCCCGGTTAGTGAGAACTTGACGGGCTTATCTCCAATGTAGATACGCTTAATAACATAATGGTTCGGAAATGATGATATGATGATGACAGCCTTATTATACCTGTTATGGTTAATATTGTTTGCTCCTAATAAGTGAGTGCTCTAGTACAGGTGCTAATCTAGTGGACAGGTAAATGATGATAAGCTTGATGCTAAGTTTAAATTGGTTACTATAATCGTAAGCTCTTTTTCTACAACTGTGTCCAGCTAGCCCACCTGAAAAGCCTTGCATGATCCTTGGTGTCTTTTATTTCTAGTTTTGTTGGGTAAGTCTAGCTGAGTACCTTCTCGTACTCAGGGTTTATCTCCCACCTGTTGCAGATGACCAGTTCTACTTTGGTTGCTGCAAGTACTGCCTTCTCCCAGCTGGGGATGAAGACTAGGCCGTTGGGCATGGTCTCTACTAGTTCTCGTACCTGATAATGCTTTTGTGGGACATGACTCAGATCTGGCAATGTATTTGAAACTATGAAGTTATGTACTAAACTATGTTGCTTCCGCGTATTTGAACTTGGTTTGTAATATTTTATTTGAACTCTGATGGATGTAATCCGAATGCTACTTATGAAATGCTGTAACGGATGATGTGTTGTGTTGAATCACTACGATCTTGGTTTGTATATCGAGAGTTGGTTGAAATCCTTCGTGATTTCCGGACTACCGGGATTATGGGAGCTTAAGTACAGGAATTTGATCGCTTCGGTGATTGTTTTTATACTTACGTTCTTATGATTTGGTCGGTTCTGTTACAGCTAGCATCAGAGCAAGATTCGACACTAAACATGTCATTTGTGTATTTAAAACAAAAGTATTTGTGAAAATCCTAAATTAAATACTAAGTATTGCTAGTGGTCATATCCCTTATGCCCAAATAAGGACTCTTAGGTGGCTTATTAAGTACTAACTTGGGGGTTACTGCTTGTTTCTGTTTCGTCGTCCATACGGCGTGCTATTGTATGGATGTCATCCGCTTGGGTGGTAATGTATGGATCAAAATACCTCTACGCTCTGGTAAGTGGGAGTTGTGAGAGCATGACCGTCCAACCATCGGTCTAGGGGAGAGTAGTTGTGGTTGCTCGCATACTTACATGTTCAATCATGTATCTATGAGAGTACTTAAATGTGGGTATCTCTGACGGGTAGCTGTGATACTAGAGTATATGCATCAGGGGATGTATGTATGAAAGTATTTAGTTTACTGCTTGCTTTTATGCATTTTGGGAAATTACTGGGCTGAAATGAAATTTTCTGTAGGTACACTAACAACGTATCGTTGTAGATCGACTAGCTACCATATACGAGAGAACGTATGTATGCCACCGTATATTCGCTAGCCTTTAAATTTTTCTAGGTTTGTGAGGACGTACGGATCGTGCATGCATCATGTTCAAGCATACATGGCATTTCTTGCATTACTCCCTCCTTTAAAATATGATTGTCCCGACTAATTAAATTTCGTATCCCTTAAATGATTCTCCCCTTATGTTGTAACTTTTTGCTATAGATGGCGCGCACAAAACTCACTGCTCGCAAGTCCGCTAGAGGCAGGGCGCCTCATCACCGTTTAGCTCCTCGTGAGCCCCATCCTGAGCCTACTGAGGTGGAAAGGCTGAGGACAGAGCTAGCTCGGGTGACTGCTGAGAGGAATGCGGCTCAGCACCGCTTGGAGCAAGTAACACAGGAAAGGGACTAAGAGACCCTTGAGGTTCAGAGGTTGACAGTTGCTCACCGCAACTGTGAACGCATGTTGATTCACGTGATGAACCAACGGAATGAAGCCTGGCACGAGGAGAATGTGTTGAGAGCACGACAGGTAGAGCTAGAGCAGCAAGTGGCAGTTGCCGAAGAGTACAATGACCATCTCCATGAGGAGGTTCACCTGTTACACAATCAACTTCACCCTCTCCTACCACTTGATGATGAGGATGAGATGGGCTCTGGTGTCATCATGGCTGAAGGTGATGATGACATGGAGGTCAATGGACCTGAGGACATTCCACCTGATGAGGAGGAAGATGAGGAGTTAGAGCCTGCTAGTGATGAAGATGGAGGAGAGATCTTCGACACTGACTCCGAGGACGATGCGTAGTTTAGCTTACTACTTAGCTAATGCGCAAGAGCTAGTCTTTTGTTGATCCTCATGCATGAACGAGTAGCTTTGTAATAAGTTAATCGTTGGGATGTAATATCGAACCATAAGTTATCTTTGGATGTAAGTTTGGAACCACTATGGCTTGGATGTAACCTATCGAACGTATTATGCTCCACGTATGTGAGCTTTTGATGAATTTTGTCTTTGTGGTCTATAGATCTCGCTGTTGGTTAAGTTCATCGCATTTATGTGTCAATCGATGCGCTTGATGAGTTGTGTGGATTGTGATGAATGATTGTGCCTCTGTTGATTATATAAATGCATTCCCTCCAATGGACTCAGTTTGGCATAATTATACGATTCATCTACAAAAATTTCCACATCGTCAATGCTCATTGGATATACATTTTGCAGATGGCTCATAACCTTCGTTGCGGTCGTGGCATGGGAAATGAGGAACAACCACCTCTACCACCGCCCACCCCAGCTGAGCTAATGTAGACAGTTGTGGAAAGTCAGCGCATGCTAGCTGAGGCTATGCGCCAGATGGCTAACCGTGAGGATCGGCATGTCCGCCAGGGACCCGAGCCAAACCAGTACAGTAGCTTTAAGGACTTCATGGACACAAAGCCTCCTATCTTTCATGAGGCAGAAGAACCATTACAAGCTGATGAATGGTTAAGCATGATAGAGCAAAGGTTTGGATTGCTCCGTTTGACTGAGGGTATGAAGGCCACATATGCAGGACACCAGCTCCAAGGCCCCACAGGCATCTGGTGGACCCATCACAGGACCACCTTCCCTGCTAACGTTGAGATAGTTTGGAACCAGTTCCAAGCAGCTTTCCGGGGACATTTTATCCCTCCTGGTCTCATGGCCATTAAGCATACCGAGTTTATGAAGCTAACCCAAGGCAACAAGAGTCTTAATGAATACCTCCAGGCATTCAACAACCTGGCGAGGTATGCTCCTGAGTTCGTTGATACTGATGCCAAAAAGATAGCAAGTTTCAAGAGGGGACTTTCCCCAAAACTAATGAAGTCTATGGGCAACTGTAAGTGTGTCACCTTCAATGAGTTTATCAGTGACACCCTGACTTAAGAGAATAATGATAAGGTATATGCGGCTTCCAAGAACCGCAAAAGAAACTTTGAGGCAGGTGCTTCTCAGTCTAAGGCACCAATGGTATCCAAGACCCGCACTGGTCCACCCAATGCTAATGTCCGGCATCGCCCACCTCGGAAGAAGAATCAAGCTAAAACTGGTTTTCATAAGGGGTACACAATTTCCTTGCCAAAGAATACCTGGCAGGGGCAGCTCCAATGTCCCACCAGCTAATGTGCCATGTTGGAACCAGAACCACTGGTCATTGGGCAAATAAGTGTCCCTATCCTTCCAAGCAGAATGCTCAAGGAAACATCCGTCAGGGGTGTGTTCACTACACTACTGTGGAGGAAATTTATGCTGGTGAAGTGGTCACCGCTGGTAAGTTTCTTGTTAATGATCACCCTGCAGTTGTGCTCTTTGATTCGGGTGCTTCACATTCCTTTGTGAGTTCTACTTTTGCATCTAAGCATATGATGAATGTGATTACAATTGTCAAGGGTGGTTATTGTATTAGTGCTGCTGGGAATAATATCATGACTAACCAAGTAGTAAAAGATGTAAAGCTTGAAATTGGGGATCGAGAGTTCCTTACGGATCTTGTAGTTCTACCGGGGGTAGGAATTGATATAATCCTAGGAATGAAGTGGATGAGTGGGAATGGAGTGTTGATCGATACGTCAACCCGTGTGGTAATGTTGAGGGATCCTGTGGATAAGAAGGGTTTTCTAGTGCAGTTACCTCGTGATATCTCTATTCACAATACAGCCAATGCTACCCTAGCCAAAGCCATTGAGGATCTACCAGTTGTCTGTGAGTTTCTAGATGTCTTCCCTGATGACTTGCCTGGATTACCTCCGGACCGTGATGTAGAATTCAAGATAGAACTCATTCCGGGTACGGCTCCTATTTCTCGAAGGCCCTATAGAATGCCGCCCAATGAGTTGGCTGAGCTGAAGAGTCAGTTGAATGAGCTATTGAAGAAAGGTTTGATTCGGCCTAGTTCTTCTCCTTGGGGTTGTCCGGCTATATTTGTGAAGAAGAAGGACGAGTCTCTACGCATGTGTGTAGATTATCGTCCCCTAAATGCTGTTACCATCAAGAACAAATACCCTCTTCCTCGCATTGATATTCTGTTTGATCAGCTCTCCAAAGCTAAGGTATTCTCCAAGATCGATTTGAGGTCTGGTTACCATCAGATCAAAATTTGTCCTGAAGATATACCTAAGACAGCTTTTTCTACTCGTTATGGCTTGTTCGAGTACCTTGTCATGTCCTTTGGGTTGACAAATGCCCCGGCACACTTTATGTACCTGATGAATTCTGTATTCATGCCAGAATTGGACAAGTTTGTTGTTGTGTTCATTGATGATATCCTGGTATATTCTCATAATGAAGAAGAGCATGCTGAACATCTGAGAATTGTCTTAACTCAGTTACGTGACAACCAGCTTTATGCTAAGTTCAGCAAGTGTGAATTCTAGTTGAACAAGATACCTTTTTTAGGTCATGTGTTATCTGGTGATGGAATTTCGGTTGACCCTATGAAGGTGCAAGAAGTCCTTGAGTGGAAGGCACCTACTACGGTCACAGAAGTCCGAAGTTTCCTGGGATTGGCTGGCTATTATCGTCGCTTTATCCCGGATTTTTCAAAAATCGCCAAGCCCATGACTCGACTACTTCAAAAAGATGAGAAGTTTGTCTGGACTCCCGAAGTGTGAAGAGGCTTTCCACACTTTGCGGACCTTACTAACCTCTACCCCTGTATTGGCACAACCTGACATCGAGAAGCCTTTTGATGTTTACTGTGATGCATGTGGCACCGGTTTGGGGTGTGTTCTTATGCAGGAAGGCCGAGTAATTGCTTATGCTTCGCGCCAGCTTCGAAAACATGAAGTCAACTATCCTACCCATGACTTAGAGCTAGCCGCAGTTGTTCGTGCCCTAAAGATTTGAAGACATTACTTGCTGGGTAATGTGTGCAACATCTATACTGACCATAAAAGCCTCAAGTACATCTTTACTCAACCCGAGTTGAACATGCATCAACAACGATGGTTAGAATTGATCAAAGACTACAACCTTCAAGTGCACTACCATCCTGGTAAAGCAAATGTGGTTGCTGATGCCTTAAGCAGAAAGGCCCATTGCAATTCCTTAGTTAGTGAGGATTTTCATCTGGCACACCTCCTTCATCCTATAGTACTCCACCATATCACTGTGGATTGCTCTCTTAGAAGCCGAATTATCGAACTCCAGAAGACTGATGTGGGTGTGTTTCACATCAAGCGGAAGATGAAAGAGAAAGAGACCAAGCACTTTAGGGTCGATGACAAAGGAATTCTCTGGTTTAATGATAGGCTTGTGGTACCCAAAGACAAAGAACTTAGAAATCAAATTATGGCTGAAGCCCATTCTTCTAAATTGTCCATCCATCCTGGTAGCAGTAAAATGTATCAAGATCTCAAGCTGTATTATTGGTGGACCAAGATGAAGAAAGAAATCGTAGCTTACGTGGCAAAGTGTGATAACTGTTGCAGAGTCAAGGCTATTCACATGAGGCCCGGATTATTGCAGCCACTCTCTATTCCTGGCTGGAAGTGGGAAGAAATTAGCATGGATTTTATTGTTGGATTACCCACTACCAAAAAGGGTTGTGATTCCATCTGGGTTATCGTAGATCGTCTAACTAAATCCGCTCACTTTATTCCAGTCAAGTCTACCTATCACCCTCACAATTATGCTGAGATTTACTTCCAACAAGTGGTACGTCTCCATGGTGTACCCAAATCCATTGTTTCTGATAGAGGACCGCAATTCACAGCTCGCTTTTGGGAGTGCTTACATCAGAATCTTGGCACTCATCTAATCCGCAGTTCTACCTATCATCCGTAAACATCAGGACAGACTGAGCGTGTTAATCAAATTCTTGAAGACATGCTTAGAGCTTGTCTTATCTCTTGCAAAGGCTCTTGGGAGGACTGGTTACCTCTCGCTGAATTCTCTTACAACAACAGCTATCAAGAGAGTATTAAAATGGCTCCTTTTGAAGCTCTTTATAGCCGCAAGTGTAGAACTCCTTTGAACTGGGTGGAACCCGGGGAAAGAAGATTCTATGGTATTGACTTTGTAAAAGAAGCCGAAGAGTAAGTCCGAAATATACAGAAGAATATGACTGCCGCTCAGGCTAGACAAAAGAGCTAGGTTGACAAGAGAAGAAAACCTATTGAGTTTGAAGTAGGTGATCATGTTTATCTGAAGGTATCCCCTATGAAAGGAGTAAAACGTTTTGGAATTAAAAGGAAGCTTGAGCCTCGATATGTTGGACCTTACCGCATTATCGAGAAAAGTGGAAGAGTAGCCTATAAACTCGATCTACCGCGTGAGATGGGAGCTATATTCTCGGTATTCCATGTGTCTCAGATGAAGAAGTGTCTTCGTATTCTCGAGGAAAGAATAGCAACAAGGAAAGTCAACTTGAAATCCGATCTTTCTTATGAGGAGAAGCCCATGCAAGTCCTGGATACTCAAGAAAGAGTGACTCGTACCCGAGTGGTTAAGTTATACAAGGTAGTTTGGAGTAATCATAGTGAACGGGATGCAACCTGGGAGCGGGAAGATTATTTAAAGGAAAACTATCCAGCTTTCTATATTGATTGGTACGCTTTCCAAATCTCGGGATGAGATTTTTTCTAAGGGGGGAGGGCTGTAACACCCTAGGTGTTTGGCTTCCACTAATTGCATTTCATTTCATAAACATGTGCATCATCTATCTCATCATGCCTTTGTTACTGAAACATGCATATGCAACATTTTCCAATTGTGTATGTTTCCTACTTGAGTGTTGTGAATAGTAATGGTGTAACATGTGAATGCAACCTGAGTTTCTTATATCTTGAAACATGGCAACATGGTAGTAATGTGACAAGTATAGAATAACAACAAAGTCATGCAACATGTGAAACATTGCATTGCAACATATGAGTGAATTGCTTGTTTTAGTTGCTTTATCACATGTGATCATTAAAGGTTGGTATAACAATTTGGTAAAGTGGTTGATCATGGTCTATTACACCTTAACTATACTTAGGTTACTTGTTGGGACATTGTTCATGTAGATCAAAATGACCAAATGCCCTCAAGTGGAGGTTTGACTTGAATTGACCCTTGGAGTGTCACTGTTTTACTATTTTAAAAGACCAACTTAGAAATCTTGCATGGTTGTACACTCTTTACAAAAGTTGTAGCTAATTTATTAAGGAACAAAAGTTGTTTTATGACCAACTCATGAAAATGTGTGGAACATGCTCAAACATGGCCCACAAGTCAGAAGTTCATGCTGATTTCACTGAAAAATTTGTCTAAGTCTTAAACTGCAATTTTAGTTGGATCAGGCCAACTTGGGCTTCATTTAACTGCTGATCCATGGCGAATTAGGGAATGGTCCTTGAAGAGAAATTGTAGATGGATGGTAGACCTACATTTTTCATATACACCATTTTTGCAAAGGTGCAGTAGATTAGCCGTGTTGACACGTTGAAATAACGATGTCAGTCGGTTTCTTCGTCTAAATGGATGCTACAGTGGCTGACCAATTTCAGAAAACACCCGACGCGTGTGTGCCGCGCGTCGTCGGTCGCCTGAGCATGCTACCATGCGCCGCGTGCCTCCTGGCGCTGCTGGCCGTGACAAGAGCACCCCGCGCGCCTGCCCAACGCACTCGCCGCGCCATTTGGTTTTCCTTTCTCCTTCCCCGCGCGCTGCGCCAAGCCACAGCAGTCGTCCGCCATTACTGACCGCGCATCACCGTCATCGTGCGCGCTCGCCACCGCAAAAACGCGTTGCCCAGCCCGCCTGTAGCCTCGCCGTAGTCTTCTCTACCTTCTCCACCCCACCGTCGGTCCGATTGTGCCGTGGTATGGGAAAAATCGCAGCTTCGTCCCACCGTCGCCATGGCTGTTCTCACCAGCGTTGTTGCTCCATGCGAACAACTGCCACCGTGACCCTCCCATCCCCTCCTCTGCCTCGCGCTAGATCCTAGGTGCACTGCTGAAGCTCATAGAGCCTCACGTTCGAGATGTAGCGCCGGAGCCTTCGCCGGAGCCAGACATGCCGCGACCGTGCTCCGCCATGCTCATCGTCAAACCTATAGCCGCGGCCATAGAAGCGATTGAGGGCACCAATAGATGCGCACGAGTGAGTTGACCGTAGTAGCACCGTTGCCTTCGCCGGAGAAGCCACCGGCGACGAACTACGCCGCCGTCCGCTCCTTTCCCCTGTTTCTCTCCCTGACGCGCGGGTCCCGGCTGTCAGCCGCCGAGGCTCAGGCGAGAGCCTGGTAGGGCTGCACCGTGTCTTGGGCCACGCCAGTGCGCTTCACGGGCCACCGTGTCCTCGGGCCGGCCCAACAGCAGTGAAATGATTTCTTGTTTTGTTTTGTTTATTTTGTTTTTTCACAGAATTGTGTGCATGATTCAAAAATGTGTAACTCAAGTTTGGTAGATCCAAATGCTATGGTTCCAATTTTGTTGAGTTCCTAGTAATGTCTAGTATTTAATAAAAATATTATATTAGCACATGTTTTAGAAATTTTGGATGAATGAAATAGGACATTGAAATGTGTTTTGAGATGCATGCAAACTTGTTTGAATTTTATCTTGAGTTTCTTTGGTCCAAAAATTATGAAATTTTGTGGGTAATCTATTATTGCTTAGTAGAAGCTCTGGTTAAAATTTCAGAGCTAGTGCATGTATAGTTGTTGAGTTATAGAATTTCTATTTATCAATGGATGGATCTTGTGTGAATTTTCATAATTTTTCTATAGATCCAGTATAGGTAAAATTTGGTGATTAAGGTTCTTATGCTAGAATGATGCTAGGAAAAATGAGAAATCTATTGCTTGACACTTTTCATTAGGGTTTCCTAATTATGCTAAAAATAGGCATGCCACCTGTTATTTTGGATACAGCAAGTTCTGCTTGCTCAATGGCTTTGAAATTTTTATGGTAGTCTATGTGAAGCATGAGATAGCTACTGTAATTTTTGTAGATTTTTATGAACAGTTTTACTATATGTTGCTTTAATCACCTAATTAACTAAATAAATTAGAAAAGGATATTAAATGATTTATTTAGAAGTTGGCATTATACTTTCTAGTGTTCCTCTGGTATGTGTAACAAGCTGGTAAACTTGGTTTGGTCAAATTAGGCTTTTGCATCATCATCAAATAATTAAGTTAGTAACCCTGTCATTGCGGGACAGATTCTAGGTTTACTGGAATTTGATTTGGTTAACTTAAGAATCATGCTTTGATGTTTACAAATGAATTGTAGATAATTTCATAAGCTTTCCAGAATGTCCTCTTGCAAGTCATTTGGATTTGTAGAACTCTGGTTGTGATTGAATTAATGGACTATTTGTGTGCATATGAAACTTTAAATGTTGATTTATGTATGCCTTTACTATTTCTAAGTTTGTGGTAATGTTCCTAGGTGTTAGGCCTTTAACTGAAGATGAGCATCTTTATCTTAGGTTATGCAAGTTAGGTAAGTTGATCTTGTTCTTCAAGTTAAATTAGATACCTGTTTTAAAGTGGTTTGAATAGGACTAGTCTTACTCGGTAAACGAGTGTCTAGTGATGTTTTCGGTAAACACTTACTGTGATTCATTCATCATTGAGCATCATGTCATTCCTTATGCATCCATGATATTTATCTCGTGCATCGGCATGCAATAGGTGTACCGAAAGGAGTGACCCTGCTGGAATTCGAGGAACCGAGCGAGCAGCAGCAGCCGACACCGGAGGTTCAGGAGGTGCAGCCTTCAGAAGAAGTGCCAGACGAGGTCGCTGTTGAGTGCCCAGATCACCATACGTGCAACTTTGTGAAAGGCAAGCCCCGGAGCATATTAAGCCTCCTAATTTCCGAAATGCAGTTACAGTATTATTATTATATATCTATATATATATTGTTGCATTAAGTTTAGGTGTTGGATGCAAACAATTGCTGCATTGGTTACCCAATCCTTGTCCAGATATTATTACCCTAAATCCTATGTAGCTCAGGCTCATGTAGTGCTTAGCCCTGCTTAAACGCGGTAGAAGTCGGGTGATTTCCTGTCACCTACGAGATATAGGAATATACATGTGGCACGGTTGGCTATATTTGCTATCGTGGAAAAGAACCAGTCTTAATTTGAAATGAAGACCGGGCGGAGGCTTGCCGGTTTGCAGTGACTCCGTCTGTGTCGCTTAAGGACTGATTCTTGGAGCCTTTCCTATTCATGTTGAACGCATGCCTCTCTCTTAGTTGGCCGTGTCCGAAGACCGACCGCGAAGCCGAGTAGCTCACCTCAGGCCGGGAGTCGATAAGTATAAAGTGCGCCTCGGAAGGGAGCCGTAGGCGTGAGTCCAAGGGCAGGTGATTTAAAAGTCCTGATCGTCCTGACAGAAGGGTAATCCCTTAGAGTGCTGGCGCTGATCGAACCCGCGAATTTGGTTCCTGAGATGTTCCAAAGGTGACCCACGGCTACCCTTGCAAAGTATGCCAGGGTGAGAGTTAGGAATACCCCCTCAACTGAGTTGTAATTCGATTCGAGTCGCCGTCTCTCCTGGTTAGTGAGAACTTGACGGGCTTATCTCCAATGTAGATACACTTAATAACATAATGGTTCGGAAATGATGATATGATGATGACAGCCTTATTATACATGCTATGGTTAATATTGTTTGCTCCTAATAAGTGAGTGCTTTAGTACAGGTGCTAATCTAGTGGACAGGTAAATGATGATAAGCTTGATGCTAAGTTTAAATTGGTTACTATAATCGTAAGCTCTTTTTTGCAACTGTGTCCAGCTAGCCCACCTGAAAAGCCTTGCATGATCCTTGGTGTCTTTTATTTTTGGATTTCTCGGGTAAGTCTAGCTGAGTACCTACTCGTACTCAGGGTTTATCTCCCACCTATTGCAGATGACCAGTTCTACTTTGGTTGCTGCAAGTACTGCCTTCTCCCAGCTGGGGATGAAGACTAGGCCGTTGGGCGCGGTCTCTACTAGTTCTCGTACCTAATAATGCTTTTGTGGGACATGACTCAGATCTGGTAATGTATTTGAAAATATGAAGTTATGTACTAAACTATGTTGCTTCCACGCATTTGAACTTGGTTTGTAATATTTTATTTGAACTCTGATGGATGTAATCCGAATGCTACTTATGAAATGTTGTAACGGATGATGTGTTGTGTTGAATCACTACGATCTTGGTTTGTATGTCAAGAGTTGGTTGAAATCCTTCGTGATTTCTGGACTACCGGGATTATGGGAGCTTAAGTACAGGAATTTGATCGCTTCGGTGATTGTTTTTGTACTTACGTTCTTATGATTTGGTCGGTTCTGTTACAAGCTTCATCTAGATTCACCATGGGCATGGCATCATCCCCTTCCCATGCGCGCTTCGTAGAAGGCTCACCCTTCACCATGGCGGTGTCTAAGAGTGAAGTAGGTTTGGACAAGGCAACCGCATGTTCCTGGCGATTTTAGATCTGTAGTGGGAATGGGAGGGCTCGGGGAAGGAAGGAAAACAAGCGGAGTTGCGGAAGAGATCACGGTGGTTAATATATCACTACTACAGAGCAGCCATTGGTATTTTTTTGGAACAAAGAGGAGCCATTGGTGTTGAAATGTTACTGCACACACAAGAAAGTCCGACCTCTGTACGTTTGAACGCGTCTGAGACATTAGCTTACATTACAAACAAGTTAAAGTTGATGCAAAATAATGACAACATCCATCCAAGAGGAAATTAACATGTCCATAGTCAATCAAACAACATTGATCCATTTAAACATGTCATGACAGAGAGATACATCAAATGCAGCTTTATTTACTACTTTGCTAATGACTCCAACACCAAGAACAAGGGAACATAGGGAAGATAGTAAGGTCTGTCGATGATTTCTGGTAGGATGTCACGTCTACCATACAGAATGTAATGTGTAGGGATGACATGAACTTTTCTATTGTCCATGTTATATGCGATGACGGCTCTTTCCACCCCAACCCCAACAAAGAAAACCAAATTCCATTCTAAGTGAACTATAACCGCTGTGTAGCATGACTCAAAATCAAAGTAACCCATTTGTTTCTTAGTCTTTCCAAACAACTTATGCAGGCTAATAGTGTGCTTCAATGTCCATTTATTATTAGTATCATAGTCTTCAAGGATCCAGATCAAAAGCTTGGACATATTGCGACCACCAATAGTACATTAACACAAGTGACCCTGAGCTTGATGGATGGAGCGTGAAAAACCACATGGCCTGTTAGGAATTTTCCTCCATGCCTTTCCCTCCATATCCACAACAAGTATATGATAGTAACCCTTGCAGAACCCAATATAGTGTAGGCAACCATTAAGAAACACAGTTGCTGATTTTAAAAATGTTCACTCAGCCTCCTCGCCCCATTTAGATTTCTTAAAGATCCATGTTGTAGTTTTAGATGAGTAGATGTCGACACCCACGCACTGGCCATCCTCCTCCATATATTCAAACACATGGAAGTGCGAGGAGGTTGTCGGATCAAACCCCAATCGAGCCTGACCAATAGAATGGATTCTAGGCGATACTACCTTCAACTCTTGGGTTGTCGGATTGTAGACAACATAGCGGTATCCATCATCCCCAAGGCACCAGCATAGGATGAGGCCGTTGCAGCAATCTGAGATAGCTACCTTGTTCATGGTGAAGGGCAAGAAGGACGAGGGGTAAACACCAGTGATGCTGGTGAAGTTTCATTGGCCATAGATTCCATCATAGAAGAAGCCGGCCACAGTCTAGGGCATCAACTTATGGTTGTCCGAGATGAGGCATTTCCAGGAGCGACAGACATATTGGTAGCAGAACAAGGAGCGGGCGAGGAGACGGTGGAGGATCTCGATAAAGACATCGTCCATGAGGCTGGCCAGTGCGTTCCTCTTATTAGGGGCCTCCTCCATTTCATCAGTGTGCATGCCATAGGATGAGAGCTTGCTCAATAATGAGATCACTGAGGAGGAAAATAATCCAACAAAGATCCATCAGTAAAGTCCACAACACATACCAAAGTGCAACATTAACAACCATTAACAATTTTTATGGTATGACCTCATCTCAATTTAGAGTAGCACCACATAGATATATATAACTCAAACTAGAGTAGCAGTTAATGGAGTTGTAACCATTAAAATTCTAGCTAAATCAAGTCTAACCATCACACTTATAATCAGTACATGAGCTCAGAGCTTCTTCCATAGGAGATAGACAAAGATTAAGAGGACTACAATTACAATAGTTTTGAAGGACAAAGAGGGTGGAGCAGCTGTTGGGTTTTGAAGATAGAAGTCATCATCATGAGTAAGGCTAGATTTGAGTTGGTTCTTGACTTGAAAGTAGCAATTCCTTCTTCATAGGAGTTGTACTTTTTATAACAAGCACCATATGAAACCTATGACCTTGTCTATGGTAGTCAGGCTAGTTATAGTAAACTCCTGACTCATGGCCATCCAACACAACATAGTAGGGATGACTCATCTCAAATCTGCACAACCCGAACAGGCTACCTCAGTTTTCACAAGTAGAATGTCAATAAATAAGTGGTAGTGATCATCATTGGCATCAGTAGCAACATGTGCAACTTAGACATCAGTGGCCTCAGTCATGCGAATGATGGACACAAAGCATTGATTTGCTTTCAATGCCTTCATCTTGTTTGGAACCAAAATGGATAACTTGGTTGTCAACAAGGAGAAGACACATAAAGCAAACATATGAGCTACATCCTAATACATCCAACAGCCATGTAGACCTCATCGACATAGAAATGTGGCCTCAGATATGTTATAAGTTCAAAATACCATAAGGACTCACTGGTGGCACTAGAGCATACAAAATAGAAATATAGAATCAAGCAAGCACTAGACAGAAAAAATAGTTTAAGGCAGAAGCGAAGGGCCTATTTGTTTGCCTAGACAGATCTACAAGTGACACATGCCGGTAGAAAACCAACTAGTGCCACCTCCTAGTTCTTTTCATCATCATTGGCCTAACCAGATCTGAAACGCTACAATGTTTTTTGTATACCACATGTTCAAGTAAGGACCAAAATAGTGAAGCGAATAGGAAAAGGGAGAAAGGAGACCAATGGATCAGATTTGTCACCTCTGCCGTGGTACACGACGGACGCCAATGCCGCCGCGCTCCACCAGGAAGACTCGCTGCCTAGCCTCTAAAAGGACACCTGAGCCACCATAGCACATTGGGATCCTTCGTTGCCGCTGCTGCCGCAAGTCCAACGGGCACAGATTTGTTTCCACTTGCAGGGGATATACCCAATATATAAGTCAACCTATCCACATAGAGAACATATACTACTCCAAAGACATGTCAACATAACTAGGCGTCTAGCAATATTGTGAAGGCGGTCTATTCCTTGCTCTGGGTCCCAAGTTGGACTCACAGGTCTCATGGTTTTTTTTGAGTTTTAATTTATTAAACTCCGGTGGCAACAAGTGACACACATGATGTTGGGTCCCACAGGTTGGATGGAGAAAGGGTCCACAAGTGACACGCAAGCCATCGAGTCCCACAGATCGGACGGAGAAAGGGTCCACAAGTGACACACAAGCCGTCGGGACCCACAGGTCGGATGGAGATGGAGAAGGGTCCTACAGGTACATGTGACACGCAAGCCATCAGGTCCCACAGGTCGTATGGTGATGGAGAAAAGTGTCATCGGGTCCCACATGTTGGATGTGTGACATGCAAGCCGTCAGTCCCACGGGTCAGATGGAGATGGAGAAAGGTATCATCGGGTCCCATAAGTCGGATGGAGAAGGGTCCACCAACACAAGTGACACGTCAAGCCGTCGGGTCCCAAAGGTCGGATGGATATGGAGAAAGGCCCCATAGGTACACGTGACACGTAAGCCGTCGAGTCCCACAGGTCGGATGGAGAAGGGTCCCACAAGTATACGTCACATGGAGAAAGGATTGAGCGGAGACTTTTATGATGAATTGCAAGCTTCATGGATGAGTAATTGCAGGTCCCATAGGTACACGTTGGATGGAGAAAGTACCATGTAGAGATCTATGATGAAGCACCATCGTTATCAGATCGAATATTGCTCGTCATAGATCAGTAATTAGTTCAATGACTAAGCCCTGTTCGTCACAGGTCTGAATAAGATCATCATAGATGAGCAAGAACAGTCATGTGAGTGATCTTGATGAAACCATGTGCTATTCTATGATGTATTTTGTGACGATACCCAATTTCATCATAGATAAGGGAGGTTCGGGGATCGTCACCGATGATCTATGACGAAACAAAAAATTTCATCATAAAAAGCATTTTTTATGACGGTTTTGGATCTATCATTAGCATTTTCGTCATAGAAGTGGATTTCTAGTAGTGAGCATTCCAAATCTTTGTTTGAGACTATTTTGCTATCAAAGAAAATTTGAACTTCTTTTGTTCCTGATTTTCGCCAAACTATATATGTACTATTTAATATCTTTTGATGCACATTTTGGCATATCCTGCAAAATAAGTCTAGAGAACCAAAACTCATGGAACTTGTTAGATAAAAGGTCTATCTTGCTCAAGTATATTTTATTTGTTGTCATTTAAATATACTTTGGTGGGCAAAATATTTGAGTTAACGACCGCCAACAGTATGGTATCTCTAACTAAAAAGATTTTTGCACTTTAGGTCAAGCACTATATGAGGTCTAAACTTCACAAAACACTGATGCTAATCACCTAATCTTTCCTTAAGAACTTTGCTGGCTAGAGCACTAAAGAATGAGCTTGAACTCAACTATGCCTCCAACTAGCTCCAACACACTTCATTTGGCTGATTAGGTGTATATATAGCCCCAACACAACAAACTTGTTGTTGCTAATGGACTGCCCATTTGCAGTGAGCATAGGAGAGCTCTGGTGACCCCACTGGAGCTCTAGTACCAACACATCAACTAGTCATTGGACTCGATTTTTCAAGGATGTAAAGTCTTGTGGTGAGCTTCGTTGTGTGTATCACCTCTAGCGAGTCCTCCAACACCCTCTATGTAACAATCTCCAGTGTGAGCACTCTAGTGCACACTGGAACTGGAAGGTAAGGTGAGGGCTTTGTCACATAATTGTCCAATTTATAAGAGCACAAGTATAATAGCAATCACCAAAGCGATCAAACCATCCCACTTGAGCCATATAAACCCGGTAGTCTGATGAAATCATGAAGGATCTCAAACAACCAACATACAAACCAAGATCATAATGATTCAACATAACTAGTCACATGTTACATCACAGTTCACAAATATCTCATATACATCAGAGTTCACATAATTATTACAAACCAAGTTTAAAAGTAGCGGAAACAAAGTAGTTTGACATCAACATCACATGTAGTTTAATACATAGCCAGTGTCATAGTCATCTCCAACCAAAAGCACAAGGGTGAGATGATAAATAGAATGACCATTGTCCCTGGTCCTAGTCCTCATCCACTACAGGAGCAAAGCAGTTCTTGCAGTAGCCGTGATACATAACATTATCTGCAACAATGGGAATGAAACCCTGAGTATAAGAAGGTACTCAGCTAGACTTACCCGTCCAACTAAAATACTAAGACACCAAGGAGTATGCAAGGCTTTATAAGTAGAGCTGGTAGACATTATTTGCATAAAAAGCATAAGTTATCCAATATCTCTTTAATTGTGAAACACCAGTTATTAATCCTATCTCATACAACATTAGCACTATCCTATGCTAAACATGTTGGTACCATTAAGTCATCACAATAATAACCATATCTAGTTGAGTTCTTGCAAATCCTCATAACCAACACTTCCATCAATTACTATGATGAAGTGTACTCATGTCAAGTTCTCACTATCCGAGAGAGACGGCGATTAGAATCGATTTCTACCCAGCTAGGGAATTATTCCTAACATACACCCATACTTCCCCCGTCGGGGTCGCATCAAGTCACCTTTGGTACAACTCAAGTACAATCGTGGGTAGGACCATCGCCGCACCCTCAAAGATACAACCAATCTGCCAACGGGGCTCAGGACTCTAACCTGCCCTTGGGCTTACGCCATTGGCTCTTCGCACATCCTTACTGCCTCTAGGGTGCGCACTTGAACTGCTCATGTCCCCGGCCTGAGTTGAGCTACTCGGCTTTATGGTCGGAATGACTTATCCGGCCAACTATGTGAGAGGCATGCGTTCAACATGACAAGAGGACCTCCAACGGCCGGTCTTTAAATGACACGGACAGAATCACTATGATACCACAACATAAGACTCCGCCCGGTCTCCATTTATTCAGCAGTACCAGGTTATGTTCCACGATATCACAATATAGCCAACCATGATCAAGTTATCACCTATAGCTTGTAGGTGACAGGAAATCACCCAACCTCTACCAGTCTAAGCATAGCTAAGCATAATAAGCATTCCTGGACTTAAATAGGATTCATGGTAGATATTTCTGGTCAAGGAAAGGTAATATATAGCAAGTGTTTCCAAACAACTCCTATCACGTAATGCATCAATACGAATAACTTTAGGTGACATTAATAAAATAGGGAGACTTATAATGCTCTGGGGCTTGCCTTTCATGAACGTGGCTGGCTGATGATCAGGGCACTCTAGGAGATGATCAACCTTAGGCTCGCCTTCGCCAAGAACCTCCTAGTGCTGCACTTCCTGACCCTCCTCTTGTGGATCGTCGTCGAGCTTCACCAACGTGATTTCCTCGGTTGCACCTATTGCATGCATATGCATAAGTCCCATGAATGCATAAGAAGGATCATGGAGGATGTGATATGGAAAGGTACATGCTGCGATAATGATGTTCAGTTACGCAATGATAACAATGCTAACTCCATGTTTACTGAGTAGGTGCATATATCTTCTCTATCTACTTACAATATTCAACACAAGACAATTTCTAGCTACATATAGCAGTTATAAGTTTACATCATAACTGCAGTCATACTTATCCAAATGTTGTGATCTTAGACTTTCTAGAAATCTTATAAAACTGCCTACAACTCTTATTTAATCACCAAAAGCTAATTAACACTCTATCCTAACCAAAATAGGCAATCTTTCCAGTTCTGTCCAGAAATTCCAAGAGAACAAGCATTTTGAGTGACCAACTTTAAACAGCTATAACTCCTAAACCATTTGGCCTATTGCTCTAAAATTTTAACACAAGATATATGAAGAAGTTATCTACAACTTTGTTATTAAACATTTCTACAGTAAATATCATTTTGAATATACAACATACCCAACAACAGAATCTGTCCGAAAGCACTTCTAAATCGAATTATAGAGCAACAATCTTTTTACTACATGTAAGCCTTCAAAATTGGACATCACCAAGTGTACCAACAGTTCATGAATATCAAATAAACTCTAGAAAACATAATGGTCAAGCCCAATTCATTTATTTAAATACCTTTATTAATTTAATTAGATAATTAGGGTAAATAATAAACATATACAAATGTGCGCAATAAATTCTCAGAAAATTCCAGTGGCATCCAAATGCTCCTAATAGGCTACTGTATTATTTTCATACCATTTGAACATGTACAACATCCTCTACAAAAATGACAAGCTAGCAAGGCTTATTTTGGTGAAAATAGTTAACCCTATAGAAAAGTGTCGAACAACAGATTTTATATTTTTCTTAGCTTAATATTAGTGCCATACTACTGTACAAAAATTTGCACGGCCATATATTACTTATTTTTATCCCTATAATTTTTCTGGAAAATACCATTTATTAATAGATAAATAGAAAGACCCTACTCCAATCAAGTTTACAGCAAGTTTATTATTTTTTCTAGCTAGAGCATGTCAACACAAGACCAGTAAAATTGGAATCACAATTTTATCACTCTTCTAGTTCAAGGTATCCATTTTACAAACATTCAAAAAACACTTATCTAGCCATATTTTATTCACCTTGAAAAATAACTGAAACTGTACATTTCATATTTTTATACAATACTATACTTCCTGAGGAACCCAACAAAATTTAGTTCACCAAAATTAGACATATACAACTCAACTTATGATTTTACAAAGTTAGCACAAAAATCTAGAAAGAAATAAACAAAAACCCTAAACTGAAGTCACTGACATAAGGGACCCACGAGTCAGGGGACCCCACACGTCAGCGACCTAAAATAGGGGACAGCGGTGGACCGGCGCTATCTCGTCGACGGCGAGCTCTCCGGCCAAACCAACCCCACCATCCTGATCTACACAACCACCCGCGTCGATTGGTACCCATGGTGGCAGCGTGGACGCACCGGAGCTACCTCGTCGCTGGCCATGGCGGCACGGCGGCGCTGCGCGGTGTTGCTTCGGCCGTTGCTGGCCATGGCGATGCCCGACGAGAAGCGCATGAGCTCCGCGATGACTAAGTGACTCTATTGCGACTACCTAGGCTAGGCAAGATGCTCCGACAAGATTCGACCACATGCGTGGTGATGCGGCGGTGAGAGCGCGACGGCGCGGACCATTGTGTTCAACACCGGCGAGGCGACTGTTCATGGTAACGTCATGCCACAAGCTAGTACACATCCTAACCAAGCCCTAACGCGAGTAAGATGGAAGAATGCGCATGCGAGCCGAGCGGCGGCGAGCTCACCATGAAGGCGGCCATGGAAGTTGAGCTTTCCGGCGAGGCAAGAATGGCGAATACGCCCTCACCGTAGCTCGTATGGCACTGCGGCTGTGTCTAGGAGGTGGAGAGGAAGACGGTGCAGCTGCTGGCAAGATGGAGATGGTGACGGTGCGGTGGCATGGGCGCTAGGCAACGGCGGAGCGGTGCAGTTGCGCGTCGGCGAGGGAAACTCCGTGGCGAGAGCAAGAGAGAGCAACAGAGAGGGAGGGAATGCGAGCGCGAGTGCGGGATAAGCAGCGTGACACCTTTGTTAATGCTCACCACGTAGCCACGGTGAGGGCCTGACGTCGGCCAGTGGCGGCCATGCGCTGGCCAAGTTTTGTCCGTGGCTGGCCACTGTTGACGCTACATAGCTCGGCCATCAGAACACCATCTCAGGCCTGACAGCGCGACTTCGACGCCTCTAAGCTCCTAAACCACAGCGATTCAGTGTACCATGCACAAACAAAACTTGTAGAGCTATGTATGGGCTACAACATTGCTTTAGAACTCATCTCCTAATTCGCAACGGTTATGGAGTAAAATCATCACAAAGTCAGCACGATGAAACTGTAAATGCACTTTGACTTAGAAAATTTCTAAGTGTGGAAAAACAGTGAAATGTTGATTCTTGTGAGCTCTAATTGACCAAGCTAGGCACTGAATTAGCTCATGACCCAAAAATAAAAGTTGTTGGTCTAATAAAGTACTACAACTTTGCTTAAGGGTGCACTACAATGCAAACACTCTATGACATAGTTCAACTTAGGTCAAACATACAACTTGAAAATGATGACTTACACTATAACTATGACTTAGAGACCAAACTAGCCTTAGTCATGAATACCAAAGTTGTTCCTAGTGACATTCTAAACATGTTGAAGGTATTCCTAAGGTTCCACAAGCATTTCATACATTGGTTACAAGTAAACCCTAGCATAGGTAAGACATATAAGTAACATCACATGCAACATAAGCCAACAAAGGGATACTATTTGAGATGCTCATGCTCTTGCATGCTCAATGATGCTTGTGCTCATGCAATGTCAAGGTTAAATGCATGCTTAACACCTAGGGTGTTACAGGCTTCTTCTCCTTAGACTCAAACCAAGCCTACCCAGAAAGCTCCGGTGCATGTCATCGGACAACTCCGGTGCTCACTGTCTGGTGCTATCTGTTTCTTCTCTTATTAGTATCTTCTCGTACGAGTTTCTTCCACTTGATGTCTCAGACTTCTTGCTTGTCTTATAGGGTCTTCATAGCAGCTTTTTACCCATTGCTTGGGGTGTTGATCACATGATCACCACCGTAACGTAGCTCATGTCCATCCTTGCATCCATAGGACTAAAACCTTGTATACTATCCAACACATTAGTGCCACTAGTCATGTTATCACTCGACCTTGGAAATCACTTAATGGCCCTAACTAGATGCCATTTTCCATACAAATCTCAAAAAAACTGCAAAGTTATAGATCTCATTGAGTACAACTTTATTGATGTTTATTTTGTCACCATCTAAGATTGTTTAACAAGTCGGAGAACCTATATTGAATATTTAGACATCTTTTTCAGATAATGGAAGAGTTTTGGCTTCAAACCTCTTCAAAGAAGAGGCATCAGTCCAACAACATACAACTCAAAGAGGAAACAAAAAAGTGTTCAAAATTATTGACCAATACAAAATCTTAAAGGCCATCCATGAGAGGCAAAAAAACTCCATTGCTTTGATTTCTAGAAGTTGGCACCAAAATTAACCAATCCTTATGATCATCGGTGTGCTGCAATATAGTCTAGAAATGAAGCTAGCATGTCCCCGGAAAAGTGCCTAGAAAAATGTTTTTTGTCTGGCCATTATCGAACATAAAATCATTCCTACTAGGTCAAATTGCCCAGCAAACTGCTGCAGCTCATGTTAATAACAAAGATCTAGGATTTTGACCCACTTGCTTAGACCAAGAATTAAATAGATGATTTATATTCCATGGAGGTTTGATGCCTAATACAAAGTGCACAACACGCCACAAGGCTTTGGCATATTGACACTCAAAGAAAGTTCCACAGTTACTACCATTTCAATTTCTTATGGCTAATTATCATTGGTAAGAATGGCCCCTCTATTAAAATACCACATGAATATTTTTATTTGAGAGGTAATTTCAAATGCCAAATTTCAGGTGTAACCTTAACTCTGTTATTGACAAGATAACAATTAATTAACATAGATCTGACTATGACAATGCCATCTTTGTGAAGACCCCACACAAAAGGATCCAAATTCAAATTTATAAAAAAGGTACTTCAGTCTTCACCAGAAACTATTCGGTGAATAGTTGGGAACCATTTCACTGTGCCATGTTGCACCATTTTCCTTTCGTATGAAAATACCATGTGTGAATATTCAGTGTAATTGACTTTTCGTATTTTTCAATAGATGACATGCATCTGAACATTGGACATATTTTAATTCCACAATTGTTTGAGCAAGGTTTCTACTTTCATCTAACAACCATCTATATTTTAACATCTAATTCCTACAGCAACGTGTGAGGAATACATCTAGTATTATAAAATTCATAACTAGAGATACACTCATCCAACAATCGTGTTCTAATACAATCTGGAAAACTTAAGAAAAATCCTAAAACTTTTATGTAGATCAAAAGAACAAATTCATCCATTATGAACGCCAAAAACTAAATGGATCTCAAACTGCATAGATTCTTGTCCTGCAAAACAGCCTTCTTAAGATAATCATATCTCAGAAACTACAGAGGCTATGAGAGTGATCTTAGTGTCAAAAGAAAGGTATTGAAGTCCTCTACAACTTTGACCGCAGCTGTAAAATTTATTAAGGCCATTAAGATACCCTAAAACGACGATGAACAGGAACTACACAGTTGTTGGCGGTCCTTAAATCCTTTTATTAACCACCAACTATCACATAAAAGGAACTAATATGGACATCAAACTTAGACATAGGGCTTTAGAACTAACAATTTTCACAAGTTTTGGTGTTTGACCAATTACAGGAGGACATATCGAAATAGCACAAGAAATGTACCTAAAGTAGACAAGAAATACAACAAAACAAAAAACGGTGGCTAAGCAATCTTAAACACATGAATTTACCATTGACCAAGTTCCACATGTATTTGGAGGTTATTATTTTGCAGGACATAAACACAAATACATGAAAAATACACCAAGGAGGCACTTTCCCGATGAAGCGTAAAGCAGACATGCGTAAACAATAAATGGAAAGGCCCATTAACTCAAGTTATCTGGGCGAAAGACCACCCAAGGAGCAGCCCACATCCACTCAACAGTCCACCATGCGAAGGCGGTGGCGAGAGGGTTCGGTCAAGGGTCGGCAGACCCCCACACTCTGTCGCCCCTTCTTCTGGCGGTGGCATGAAGCCATGCAGAAGTGGTGGAGATCGGGATTTCATGCCAAAGATAGCCTCCTCACCGCCTTACTCCTTGTGCCTGTATAAATAGAGGGGTAGAGTCCCGTCTAAAATACAACAACACACAAGAGCAAGAGCACTCCACCTTTGAGCTTCACTCCAAGGGCTTAGGCCCTAGCTAGCTAGTAGACTAGTAAGGGAGAGATGTGAGGGAGAGCTCGAGGAAGCGATGGACTTGTCGGTGTCTCCCCAACTTGTACCTCGACGAGCATCTTTACTCAACGTGTTCTCCCGCTAAGTGAGTGTTCGTGTTTTCTATGGTATAACATTTTTTGATTAGTTAAGCTTTACTCTTACTTGTTTGCGGGTTCATCGTTCATCCTTGCAGCGAATACTCTAGTAGAAGGGCCTTGATAAAGATGAATAACCCTTACTAGCATGATAGAGTAGTATTCGATAGCATAGATCTGGTGTCTAGGCTAGAGGCTACCTTCGTTTGCCTCATGCCCCATGGTTAAGGGGTAGGCGTAGGTAGTGACAGCCCTATCCATTCCTTGTAATCCCCCACGTTCAGGTTTGACGTAGAGCTATAGGCGGGCAATTCTTGGTAGACCAAGTATTCATCGGTGCCCGAAGTAAGCAAGTAGAAGTATAGTTTATCTATCCATAGACCCTATAACCATAGGAATCCATCTCAACCTCTATCTACTCTACCCTTGTGTTGTCCTTGGATGAACTAGCTAGAAGAGGACCTCCGTTCCCTATGAAAAATACGATACCCTAAATACTTCCGGGTGAGATGCTACAACGGTAATTCCGTGCGCTTGCGGATTATTTATGTTTGCGTTAAGAAATACCAACAATAGTCTGACAGGATTTCACATCATGGACGAGATTAATTTCGGAAATTACTCCCACTAAACTCCTAATTAGATGATTCGATCCACATTACTGATCCCAAAAAATTTATTAGGATTCAGCATGTCATCTTGGGCAACCGCAGCGAGCACGACGACCAACCTCCCAGCGATCCACTCCTTCCTTCCTTTCCCTTCTCTACATCACGACGATCTACGCCATTATAACCGGATCGCCATTCCAATCTATGACCAACATGGTATATGATATACCACATATCCATCATGGACAACGAGGGATCGAGAAGTTGATGACAAAAACAAGGAGAGAAAATGATGCCTAACCAAAAATCTAAGGAAGAACGGCACCACGGACGACGACAACGATAGATAGCAACGGCTGTAGCCCTAAACCTCTCTTCCTCTCCCTTCTCCCTCTTTTTTTCCATGTGGCAGAAAACGAAGGAACGCTGCTAAGGGAGGAGTTCGACCAGGGAAATGGAACGGAGGAGTCCGTACGGTATACTTTAAAGCATCTCCAACAGACTCTTTATATTCTTCCAAATTTATAGGAATAGAGATTTTGGTGAAAAAAATGCCCTCCAACAGTCTCTTCAATTGGATATCCAAATATAGACATCTTTATTTTGGATTTCTCGCTAGTCGAAGATAGAGAGTGAGGATGGCTCTCTACAGAGTGGACGAGATATAGAAAATATGTTGGAGAGTATAAATATATAGAAAGTGATTTTTACTCAAATGACTCTCTAAATGATGATTTAGAGAATAAATTTTAGAAAGACTCTTGAAGATGAGGTAGGATATGTTTTTTTCTAAATCTTTAATAAACGTAAATTTATGATCCAAAATCAAAATAGCGTGTATGAGTAATCAAATGGAAAGCATTCGACAAGCTCTACACGATGGTGGTCTCCATAAATCCATCTGAGCAACTGATCAAAAGTCATAGTTTGGGTCTGTCCTTAAATCCGGTCAACCTTAGCTTAAAAACACTTTATCCATATTAAAATTTATATTTATGGCATTCATTCTCTGGGTAATACGTGTATCACATATAAATATAGCGTCACTAAAAGGGGGTTTCTATCTGAACTATTGTTTAAGGTTTAATGCAACGAGACACCATTAGAAATATATTTTGAAATCTTCAAAAAAATGAAATTCAAATGTACTGGTTCGACAAATATGATAACACAATTGAAATGCACAATATTCAAGATGCCATCTCAGATCTTGAAATAGGCCCCCCACCAAATGTTGCACATAGTTTTTAGTAATGTTGAATTAGGTGTTCATATTAGTTGGAGTAGGTTACAAGATAGTTAAATCATGTCTTTTGAATTGAATGCATATGAAATGAAAAAAAAAAAAAAAAAAATTACTACATTAGAGGATTAAATTAAATTGTACTACATGAATGTATGTGAATATAAGAGAATAAAAATGGACTGCCCTTCAATCAGCCTGTACACTCCAAAATGGGAAAAAGGCAATGGCACAAATGGGTTGGGCTGCAATGATAGAACACTGATAGCCTTCTTGGCTACTTGGCATCATAGCCCAACCAGGACGAGAGAACAATCGGACCCCCAGCCAAGAGTTTTCTGGGCTTGCATTCTGTCAAAGTTTGATGGGCTTGCTTTGCAGCAGCAGCACCAAGAAAAATGCTTCTCTCATCAATAGAACACAAAAAGCTTATGCTTTTCTCAAAAAATAAAATTTATGCATTTTTGCATTCTTTTTTCTTTGGGTTGAGATTGGGAGGAAAAGGTTGTTCATGGGCAGAGTCACTTCTCTCAGTTCTCTGTCGCTTTCCCAAATTCTTAATCGGCCATAATAAAGATGATTGCAGTGCCTGGCTCCCCACCAGTGTAATCTCCTCGCAACTCAACGTCAAAGGCTATCATTTCAAAATTAAAAACTGTTTTTTTCCACACAAAAAAAGAAAGAAAAATAGCCGCAGGCTACTAGCCTGTTTCGCTGCCATGCCAATCTTCTATACTTACAAGTAGTAAAATTCAACAATAGTGAGCTGCCGTATCAAAATCATGTGTGGAAACCGCGTCAGGGTGAGCAAGCTGGGAATGGAAATTGAATACAGATCAGTAGATGAAACCTCTCTGTTCTTGTGCAGCTGCTACCCCCTTACCCGGCCATGCTCGGAGTTGACTCTTGCGCCGTACGCGGCCGGTGATTTTTTTATAGCAATATGCATTTGTCCAATCCGCCATCCGCGGCACCGTGATTGCAGCTATTTGGCATCACCGTCCAAGTTCCAACTGTATCTTCTTGGGCTGTTGGGCTGTTGGCAACAGCAACAGGAAATGCACGTGCTACATACGGCGTGGCGAATCAAGGTGGCTGTCCGTATCGTGTTCAGTCGGAAGAAAGTGACATCGAAAGAGTGTTGCCTACTGTACAAGTTTGTCAGAGAACAGCACCGTTTTTTCCCCGGAATGCAAAGGCGGGCATTATTATTCCTTCTTTCTCAAAAGGAAATGTGGGCATCCCCTCTCAAACACGTCAATTATTCTGAAAGACTTAAACATAACTTGCTGACAAACTTTTCTGCATCACAAGAGAAACCAAAACATTTCTGGAATCCATACAGCACATGTGTCTGGCTATGTATATATACGACGCTTCTAACCATCATCTTAATACAACCACCCAACAACCAAGTGTGTTTGTCTTGCTTTCTTCTGTGTTATGGTATGGATGGCAAGCACAGTGCAGGCAAGCAAACAAGGCCCATATATATGTTTGTTTGGAAAACATCGAGACCAAAAAAAAATGTTATTTTTGTAAGACTCTGTGTGGTTATGATTATGATTATAAAGAGTACAATCACACACAGTACCATATATACAAAGAAATACAATTAATTTGAGTGGATGGTGCCGGGGACGGAATTGCCGACGGAGCATCTTTGTACGCGCATGATTGCAGGCACATGGCGTGCCCAACTGCGGTTGAGTTGAGATGCCTTGGCATACCAATTAAGAAGCGACGACACATCCTTACAATAGGCTGCAAATACAGGAGAGTACTGTATTTTCCATCGAAGTCTAATGGTGTCCGTGTATAGCCCAACAATTAAGTTTGGCAGCACTAGAGATTTGGTGGAAATATAATATAAATACCAATATTATGCATAGCTCCCTGGTTGATTGAAGATATGAACTGAAGTATCTCGGTGTCACAATCAATGCCAAGAAGTAGTATTAGCTTCTACTCCTACGTACGCTCCTGATTAAGGCGATCATTCGGATATGGACACCACTGATCAAAGCAGTCATGTTGTCTGATCAGAGATTTTCCATTTCTGAAATTGATTAATTGCGGTCAGGGCTTCAGCATGTTATGTATATATATGTAATAATAATAATGTACTATTGAAACTGCAATCGAAGGAGTGATAGTGAATACTATCTCAAACTTGTTCTTAAAAAGAAGAGTGATGACAGCTTCGACATAGCTGCTCATCATCCAAAAAAAAACAGTAGATGCCGCTAATGACTCTTCCTCTGCTTAACGCGGAGAGAACAGAAAACCGACGACCCACGCGTCGACGCCCACCGCAGACTGAGTAGTGACCCGTCATTCAGAGAGGAGAGAGAACCCATCCTAATACCCATTCCATGCATATGCATATGCATCTATCTGCGAATACTCAAATGCATATTTTTTCGACATTTTATCCGGCATTTTACTATATCCGTATTGAATCCGAATCAGTAGAAATCGAAAACAAACTGCATCTATCTGCTGATAGATACCCATTCCATGCACATCTATCTGCTGTTTTTTTTTTTTTTTTGCGACTGCAAAAACTAAACCTTCAACTAATGTAGATCATTTGTTGCTTAATACTATATGCGAGTGCTATACACTGCTACACTATATGTCTATATCCTTCGTCTGCACTCGAATGATTAGCTCGTCAATGCAGACAGCAGGATTCGCGTACGCAGCATGTGCGACACGGATTATTATCACCATGGAGGCATGGCCTGGTTTTCTTTATTCCACACTACTCTTTGCCGCCGGCCAATTGGCCTCCAAACGTAATTTATGTCGGAATTTACTTGTTAGCTTATTCGAACGTCCTTGTAGTTAGTAGACATTGTCAAGAATATCAGCGGTTTGTCAACTCGATACCGACTCAGGTTATTTGAGTCTATGAGAATTGATGGCCAAACTAAAGCACTAATGTTGCTCATCACACATGAACCGAATCAAAGAATATGGCCTCAAACAGGCTACAGTAAGATTTTTCGTGAAGAAAATTGCAAATATTTCTTTCAAACTATATATCTACACTACTCTACTCTAGGAGTGTAAATAGCAAGAGCACGTTACATTACATACAGTCACTTGTGCCGCAAAATAAAATAGGAGAGCTCGAGAGTAGATCTTTACTCGAGAGCGTGCAGATTGCGGTGTCCTGCGGTTAGGCTAGGCCGGCGGCCGAACGAGGGCGCTCCACTTGGCTTTCGCCTAAAACTAAAACTTTCTTGGAGCTGGACTGGACCCAAGCCAACCCATCACCCATGTGATTGAACGAGGAGCTAGGCATAGGATTAGCCTGGCTGCTCGTGAGCTGCCCCCCTCCTGCTCCTACGCGCTACAACGAACTGCTTCCTTCTGCTCCCAGGTGGAGTGGAACGGATGGCTCGATGCCGTCGGAGTTAGACTAGCGTGTCTGAGACCGAGAACGCGTTGCTGCGTTCGGACTTTGTTGGAGCGGTAACCCTACAAACAAACCCTACAAATTAACAGGACGTCCGACGCCACTGTTTCCATCCGAACGCGCACAGCAACTTTTTAACCTTCACTGCTGTACACGCTGCTCCTCTAAATAAATAAATAAACAAATTCAACTCATGGCCGCCTCGCCCCGCTCCGTACGTGCCGCCTGCCCAATGAGCTCCTCTTTCTCGTGTTTCCTGCTGCTCCGCTCTCTCTCTCTTGCCCACCCCGGCACACCCTTCCCCACCCCAACGTACTCCTCCCTCACCCCAACGGCGTCCCTCCCCCCACCCCGGCGTCCTCACCCACCGGAAGCCCCCAATGCCATAGATCCGGTGGCCCTCTCCCCCATCCCCGGCAAGATCCATGGAAAACGAGCGAGATCCATGGCGGTAGCACGACGGTGTTGTAGGGGAGTGGGCGACTCTCCCCCATCCTAGCACAGCTCCCTCCCCACCCCCGGCAGCGCCCTCTCTCATGCCGGCAACCGAGCTCCCCTACCCCAGCGACCATTGTTCTCCTCGCCCCCCATCTCCCACCATCGCCGTTGAGCCAAGCTCGGTACTGGTGGCACTGGTGGTGGCGGTGCTCGCGCGTAGCCACTCACCGCCATCTCCGACCCCGATGACCAGAATCGGCTGGCCTAGCCTTCCCCTCCCCTATGTTGCATATGTATGTTTCAAGTATTTCAGACGTTTCAGATTTATGTTGCATTGTTTCACGTGGATGTTGCAAAAGTAGATTGGGGGATGTTGCACATGTTGCAAGTATTTCAGAGGCATGTTGCAAGCGTTTATTCAAAATGTTTTATCTGTTTTTAGACGTATGTTGCAATCGTTTTGATCTGGATGTTGCATATGTTTTCACACATATGTTGCAAAAGTATGTTTAAAATGTTTTGTCTGTTTTCAGTCTTCTGTTACAGCAAGTGTTTTCATGTTGCAAGTTGCAAGTATTCTATCTGTATGTTGCATATGTTTTCACACATATGTTACAAGTGTATATTCTAAATGTTTTATCTCAGACGTATGTTGTATTTAAGTGTTTCATGTTGCACGCGTTCAGGTTGTTTGGAGAGTCAGGGGCACCGAGGAATGGGGTGTGGCAAGCCGGTGGCCGATGGACGTGGTGCGTGACGCGCTAGGGCTGGCGGTACGGGGCATGACGGGGTGGGGGTGCGCCTACGGGGCAGGGCGAACGAACGGGGATGGGGGTGGGTCAGGCATCGGGGCAGCCATGTCAAGTGTGCGAACAGGCATACAGATAAACATGGTGAGGTGCGGGATTTTGTTGTATTCACATACTAACGTTTTAGTGGGAATTTGCATTGTCCGACACTAAGCACCCGAATCAGACGTCTGGGCGCTAGCAACTCCGTTGTCGGAGAGGGTACCTCCAGGACATCAACTCTCCTCACCCATGGCACCCTGTGTGAACGATCCCAATTTCCTCAAAGGGAAATCCACATATTCGAAGTATAACGTGATAGTCCCAAGTGATCATCCCATCACATTATCAAATAACAGTCGATATCGCAGTCATACATCGAGTACCTATCTCAAGAGAGTACAAATAGCAAGGTTTACTCATTATTACATCGCCACTTGGCAGAATCACTCAGAGCATGCAGCATCCAGAACAGCATCAAGTAGAAGGGCAGCGGACGTCGACTCCATCTTCTTAACCAAACTTGAGTGTAGGAACAAGACCTCTAATCCTCCCAATCGTCTCCTGGTAGTCGTACTCGAGCTCGGAACCTGTCAAACAATTATCAATACGATTTGTACTGGCCACTGGCTCCCACCCTATACTTTACGTTTGCTTTGTGGTAGTGGAATGCAAGGATAGAGCCAAAGACCTATTTGTGGTTGTAGTCTCCTATGCGGGTATGTCAAGTTTTAATAGTAATAATTCATCAAGTTTTTATCCATCCCATCCATACATTCTCCCATCCCATCACACACATCTCACCACTCTCACACTCTCTAGGCGACAAGGATGATTCCCGCTCGTACCTTGCCTCATCGGCCAAAGACGGAAACCAACACAAGAACCTAGGGGAAAGAAGAAAGGAGTCCACTCACTAATCAAGGGAAGCATATGTCATAGGAATGTCCATATCTGAGGACGCGGCGATACGTATAGTTCGATCAACTATGTAGAGCGTGTACACCTAGAACCACAAGATCACCATCATCGGCGGTGCCCCGCCTAAGCTGATATCGACTGCCTCCCAATTGGTATGGTGCTACCCTACCACTCAGCCATGGGCCACCCCGGAATCCACCGGCACGCTGAGATGAGACATAGTACCGGGCCCCCAAAGGTCACTACGCTGTCTTAGGAGGGTGTGGGCCATACGCCCGTACCTCCCTACACTATCCACTTCCAACCTAGCAGTAGCGGCACCATCCTAGCTGGTCAGGTAACTGTCCCCACCCATTCAGGAGGAGTGGTGTGTACGTAGGGTCCTATGATCCGGTTCTCTCGACATACCAGTCCTTTGGGGGACCGGATAGGATATCTTCTCAAAGGGGATAACCAACACCCCGTGTCTCGATGGCACCTCCATCTCAGGGCTTCATCCCACAAAGACACTCCACCCTAGGATCTTCTCATCTCACATGCACCCACCATAGGTAACACTCTTAGGGGATGCCCAAGTCACACCCCCTGGCAAGACTCATCCAACGACTCGTCGTAAGATCCTGCTCGATCGACTCAACCCTCACCACACGCCCAAAACGCACTCTAAGATCTCCCCGGTTGTTACCACATTACTAACACCCAGTGCCTTAACCACTCACATACAATCCTCCACCAAGCATCACATCACAGATATAATGCGTAGTAGAAGTAGTAGCAAGTAAGTAAGCGAACGTCTAACTTAACAGCGGGTGTGTAGGGGTATAGGTTGCGACAAGGTAATGGCTCACAAGCAATTCTTCCATGCAACCTATCACAGATCATTTGCATAAAACGTAAAGCCAAGCATCTACATTGTAGCATGTCTAATAGGATTCTACGAGGTTGGGTGGGACGTGGCATCTGGCAGGTCGTCTCCAAGCTCCTCTAAGTAGTCGGGGTCATGCTCCTCAGTCTGTGGCTTCTCCGAGTCTGTCAAACGAGACATATAGTCACGATAAGCCACTCCTATAGATGATCACAAACAAGCAACAGAAATCCAAAAGATCCAAATGCACTCAAACATAAGCCTATGATGTAGAGCTCATTTTTAGAAAAATTTGGGCACTAGTTTCATATTTTTCTGAGGTCGTATGAATTTCCTATAAATTTTCTAAGTTTAAATTATTTTCTAAAAAAAGAAAAATAAGAATTTTGAACGGTGAAGGACACATGTCAGCACGTGATTGGACGTGGAAATATGGTCACGGACAGGTGGGATCCACAATCAACAGTGATTGACAGGTGGGGTCAGGTCAACGGTCATTATTGACAGGCAACGGTCATCGTTGACTGGGCTTGACTGGGCCCAATGGGACGGGTCATGGGCCGGACATGTGTCACGCGCGCAGGCGGCCACATGGCGCAAGCGGTCCGCTACTAGGCTCGGTCCATGGGGGCTGGTCCATGGTGGACGGCGCCGTACGGGTTTATGGACCGCAGGCATGGTCCACGGTGGACCGCATCCACCTCTCCTTCTCCTCACTCTGGCTCACGGTGCTCCAGGTGTAGGCAGGTCCACGCGAAGGGCGTGGCTTCCTCCCTCTCTCTCGTGGTGGTGCTCTCGCCGGTGGTGAGCTCAGCCATTCTCAAGCTATGATGTCTTGGAGGGGTAGCTAAGGGGGTCCACGTCATCGTGAGGTCATGGAGAACTTCACGGCGGGCCAAGGACAGTGACTTGAAGGCTTAGGCGCCCGGCGTAGGCGTCGTGGTGGGTGGTGGCGGTGCGGTTCGACAGCAAGGGCGTTGAGGCGTTGGCACAGCCCGAGCAGGGCTTCTATAGCTTCCGGGTGTCATTGCGGTGGCAGCGGGCTGCAGCCAGGCGGCCATGTGCTCAATTGAGCCCAAAGGTGGCTCCTTTTGTCTAATTAGGGTCGCGGGAAGGGCGCGAAACTGGTCAGCAGGGACCATAAGCCACGGTGGAGTCCGCACCATGGCAAGGCATGCGGTGGAGCTCCAACGAGCTCGCGGCCACTGTGAACTAGGGCAAGGCACGGGCTTTGCGCTCAACCATCTACACGTCGAAGTGCGCGGGGTCAAGGGAAAGCTTGACAGCCTGGTCTCGCCTCGTGAGGTAGCCGGAGTTGGTCGGGATGGCCACGGCATGGCGGCAGCATGAGTGCGTGGCCGCATCGGCGTTGCAAGGAGACCAGCGGCTCTAGGGCTTCTCCTCTCCTCCCATCTAGCACGTGACGTATCCCTCGGTGAGGCAAAGCTCGTCGGGGCGCTCGTTCTACCTCTATCAACCGGGTGCGGAAGGAACAGCTTCGCCATGGCCGTGCTCTGTCCATGGCGAGTGCGTGCGGTGCTTGTGCAAGGCGCCAGTCTTTCCATGCTCTAACGGCTTGGCCAGGCCGGCTCTTGGCCTATGTACAAGCGTGTGTACGCGTGGGTGTGCGTGACGGCCAAAAGCGAGGCCTTTGGGTCTCCCAGGTTGGAAGACCACATTGGTGGCCATGGTGCGACGCGAGGACGTCAAGAGGGGTTCGATGGGGGCTCACCGTGGGCTTGGGGCAGGTAGGATGGTGGTGCGGTGGCAAGGTGAAGCCGTGACGAGGCGATGCAGTGTCGTGCTAAGCAGCTACGCTGACGTAGCCGATCGAGCGGCATCTCTGGCTCCGGCAGCGTCTCCACGGCGGCGATCCGCTCCGGCGAGCGGTGCTGCTCCCACTTCCTCCTTCTCCTCTCTTCTCTGGCTCGGCGTGGCAGGTGAAACCGCTAGCGGTGGTAGGGTGGATGGGAGAGGGGCTAGGGCACCAGAGAGGGGGGTTTATACCCGAGCTCACCCATGGCGGCGGTGGACGGCGAGGAAGGCAGAGAGGACACATGTAGGGTGATCAGGAGCTCCCGGCACTACACCACAACACTAATATAGCGTCATATGTGTGTCGTTATAAGTTCACTAATACCGTTGAATTGTTGGTCGGTATAGCTGGCCCACAGATCAAGTGTCGGTAAATGTACCTTTTGCGTTGAACTATCTGTCGGTATAAATATTTGGCTGTATAGTTGAACTGTCGGTCGGAATAGATAAACAAAAAGGATGAACCTTCGGTCGGTATAGAGTGGTGCGTGCTCTGAAAAAAAAAAAAAAAGGCCCGTTTGTGGGAAGATAAAGATGGGCCTTCACGCCGGCAGCCCAACTCAACACCCAACTCCCTCAACCCTAACCCCCACATCCAGACTCCCCCCTCTCTCTCCCAATCTTCCAAAGCCGCCGCCCTACACTTCTCCTCTCCATCTCTTCTCTCGCCTCAACACTGCCGCCTGTAGATCGAGATTCGCCCGGTGCCACCGCGAAGGATCGAGATCGATCCAGCGCTGCCACATAGACCTTGAGATCTTGCCGATGTCGTCTACCACTCCTCCCTCCCGAAGGCAATGGCTGTTGGATCCTATAGCCGGGCAGGATTCAAGGATGAACCGACAGATCCAGGGTGGGCGTCCAGAACCGCGACTTGCCATCTACTCCTGCTGCTTTGGAGGTACGTGAATCATTCGCGTTCTGCTCCGTCGTGGGCTCTTCTTGTAGGATTGGACCATGGAGACGACATGATTCTTTGGGGCCTAGGTGGGTCCATGGCAAATCACGTTAGAAGCGCTGTGGAGCAGCGATGGCGAGAAGCGAGATCTTGGTGCCACGGCATTGCGGCTTGCGGCGCGAGTCTCTGTGCACGGGTGGCAAGCAGATCTTGGTCCCCATGAAAGAAGAATAAACCTCCTCGTGTTTCAACTGCTGACAAAGGTGTCTACTTCATTTCTGTGGTATGGTACTTTGCTTATGGTCTGTCTATAAACATAATAGCTTAGTTTAAGATGAGGTGCGAATGAGCCTAGTGTTCTGTTGTGGAACAACACCACGAGATTTTTGCACCACATTGATATTCTTGTTTTCCATTTTATCCATTGACTTGACAACTTCGGATAGAAATAGCAAAGGGCACTCGGTTCTATCATTGCATTGCAAGGGAAGTGACATTGTCCAAGGTTGACATATTTTCTTCCATCACTTTGCTATCCACATTTGCTAAGCACTAAATTGATGTCTTCTTCTTTGATTATTTTTCTAGGCTTTTAGTATGCATCGCTCTAAATGTGTCACCTTATAGCAACTAAAGTTCGAGTAAATGGTCTTCTCTTTGATGAAGAATAGATCAATAGTAGTTTATGAGGTCCTTGTTCTCATATAACCATCAGCCGAGGGAGACATGGATGTATTGCTAAACAAAATTAAATGACATTTCCATTCTTCAAGATTGTAGTTCATTGCATGGTAACTTTTGGAAAGCAAAAAAAAAATGCATCATCTTGGTCATGTAATAAGAATTGGTATTTTAATCTGTGAACTATAGAGTTTGTGAGTTGATTATATGATATAAATGTTTAGGTTTAACTTTAATATATTGAGCAACTACCTTCTAGCTACGAAGTATCACGGGAAGGAGCTTGTGCTCTGAGATGATTACGCTTCTCTATGCCTTCTTGTCATTGCCTTCTCTTAAGCTTCGATGTGTTGTGTGGTTGCACTCTTTGTGGAAAAAGGCATAATCTGAAATCCACTTGATCTCCTCATGGATAAAACATGGATTTTTTTGAATTATTTATATTTCGACGGTTGAAGGTTACCAAGGCATCACAATCTTCCTGTGGTATGTTTTTGAATTTTACTTTGTCAAGTCTTGAATTTTACTTTGAGCAAATAGCCTAGTCTTCTCCAATTTCTTTTTTATCTCCAAATCTGATCTATTACATGTTCTTTAGTAAAGTCATTGAGATGTTATCGGTGAAGTTATTGGAGTACTAGTCCTTGTTGTTTTTGCTAACAAAGATACCCCTGTTTAACATAAATCTATTGAAATTGATGATGTCGTGTATGGTTCATTCATTTGCAACATTTTACAACATGTTCGTTGTTGTAATGCCCATATAAGCCGTGAACCACTTTTTGATTTGAAGACCCAGTTGTTGATTCATTTTGTAAGAATTAGTAAACTTCCTAGTGACAAAATGGTGAGCTTGCTAGTACTTATGACAAAGCAGTGAGCTTGCTAGTGACAAAACAGTAAACTCCCAGTTTGAGTGATTGTCTTTCGATTAGTGATGGTTTTTAAGTAACCTTAGTTGTATAAACTGCACAGTTGTGATTAGTAACTTTAGGCTTGGATTTGGGCTGCTTGTGTGTTGCTAATGTGCTCGTGCATTTGGTAATTCCTTGAGAGTAGGGACACTGCAATTCCATTTTAACTTGCAGCCCTGGCTGTTATTATTTTTAACTTGCAGTCCACAATTGATAGTCCTGCAGTTGACTAATCACAACCATAATGTTACTAAAGTGATAAATATATTTTCTCTGATCTGTATGTAATAAATTAGCTTCTAAAGTACCATCACCCCCTGCATCATCCATAGCAGGAATATTATCTCTATTTTTATTTTCAGATTCACCCTCAGTATTGTCAACCTCTAAATTTTTATCAGAACTCAACATCACTTTCTGTTTGAGTTTTTTGCAGAGCTAACAAAGCTTCCTCCCTGGCCTGTATTATAGATATATTGGCCAGCCTTATTGATTCCTCTTCTCCCAATGATATGCCACAAGCTCTAGCTAGTTCCTCAATATGAGTGGATGAGTCAGAAATGGGTTTAGGAGGGATAGAAGGTATACCTTTAGGAATAAAAGCAGTTGCCTTCTTCTCCATTGGCTTCTCCATTATCTTCTGGTTTCTCCTTGTGAGCATTGACTTCCTTCTTCACAATTTGTGAATTTTTCTTCACCTCCAGGATCCGAACATCTTCCTCGGCTTGTTCATTAAGGTTTTTAGTCCTTGGATTGGCCATCTCTAACACTTCAACATTTGTATCTAGCGTATGATAGATATCATCGAGAGAAAAGAAACCCGACTTGGATAACTCAACTTCACGGTTTGATGTCATCCCACTCTTTGAACTATTCACCTTTGTAGCAAGAGCTTGATTTTCTGAACTATGTCGGGCATGATGCATTCGAAGTGTTTACTTGCTCTTTTTATTTGAGTCACTCTGTTCACAATCTCTAATGCTCCCTTAGCCGCTTTCTTTCCTCGATAACTTGATGACCAGTGCTTTTTGAGTATCTGTCCCCCTTGGAGGTGATTTACGGTCTCAAGCCGACCATGGCTCTCCTAGGATTCATCACCGGGTTTGTGAGGAGGAAATTTCTCCAATTTATCTGAATAATACCATGAGATCCTTCTCTCTTGTTTGTTGATGAACACCTCGATGTCCCTCCAATCTTGATAGGATCTTTACAGGACACTTTGACTCATCTGATTTCCATTGTAAAGATGGTAAGTGCACTTCCTCGGGATCTCCCACCAATTTAGCCAGTTCCATTACATCAAATTCAGACCTAGCACTGGGAGGTATGCCTCTGACTCTAACCCATCTTTGTCTGAAGAACTTGGAAAGGAACAGTCAATTCTTGATTATGCGTGTATAAATGTAGTTTTACATTTTTGCGATCAAATATGTATTTTCGATCATTACGGAAAATGCATGAGCAAGTGTTTGTTGCTAAAAATGCATTTGCCTTATCGAATTGTTAACGTTGTATCGATAGTTTTCAACCAACATCTTATGCATGCTTGTTATTCTTGTCTTTGTAGAGTAAAGGCCAAATCCCTAGAGATTCTCACTTTGACCCTTCACATTTCATGAGAAATGGATCCTCCACGGATCTAATTTCATAGGGAAACTCGATGATAATCACAACATAGTGACATCTCTGCGGTTGCATCGGGGAGCACAGGATCGCGTAAACCGATCACATGGCTAGCGGGTGCTACAGATCAGTAGATACACCGGCGAATATTACAAGTATGATCAATGGCTAGTTGCTTTGGATGATGTAACATTTTGTAAAGAACTCCTTGGGCATGTTAGCTGTGAGGTGTGCAAGACAGACTTGTGTGTTGTGAAGAATACTATAATTTGGTGTCTCATGTTACTGTGAGGTGTGCAACCCACCATGACTATTACATGTACCAAATGGCATGAATGAAATCTAAGCTATGTCATTGTGACTCGATTTTGTGTCTCATGTTGAATGTGACCTTGTATGTTTCATGTCTAAAAGAATACTGTAATTTGGTTAATGTGAGATTAATAATGTATTTTTGTGTCATGTGATCTATGCGTTGGATTGTTGGTTGGTATAAATCCCTTTAGCCTTGAGCTGTTGGATTGTAAAACTACTATATGCCATCATTTTGTGTTGGTCGGTATTGCTTGACATTTCAAAGATTTCGGACTATCGGTCGCTAAAAGTATGTCGGTCGCTATAACCCTATCCCGACGCCACTTTCAGCGGTAGCAGTTAAGTGTCGGCATAGATCTATACCGACCGATAGTGCATCGTTATATCCACCTATAGCGACCAATGGTGCATCGCCATTCTGGGGCTGTGGTGTAGTGCGGCTAGGGTTCTAGGGTTCAGCGGGAGTGCGGGGGTGGTTGGCGCCTCCAATTTGGAGCGGCGACCGGTCAAGGGCGCGGGTACGGTGGTGGCAGGGCATGGCAGAGGTGCAGGCCATGGCGACGATGTCACCTCTCCGCGGCGCGAGCTGGGGCAAGGGGTGTGGCGTGGATTGGCGACGTGGCATGCATCTATGCGCGTACGGGCGAGGGGCAAGGGCACGGATGGCTGGCGCGGCGAGCGGCGGGCACGGTGCTATGCTCTGCTTTTCCTAAAGCAAAGAGGAGAGTGGGGGTAGGGGATGATAGGTGGGGTCCACCTGGCGGCGACAGGGTGTGAAGGTGGCTGCTCGTCATAATGCAGTGTGCGTGGCATGGGTTCTTCATTGGTGGCTGGCTCGGCCTCCATGCAAGCATGCGCTTGAAAGCGTGGGAGCTGGGCCACCTTGAGGTGGCGCGGCGATGGTGGGAAATTTGGGCTTCTGCAAACTGGACTTCTATCCCCTTTTTCTATTTTCTTCCTTTTTCTAATTCTTTTTCTATTTCTATTTCTATTTCCACACTACTCCTATGCATGTATATATGTGTTGCCAACATATATACATCCTAGTGGGGTCCACAAGAGACCATCTAGGGTCCTAGGGTCCAAGCCAAGGGTTGGCAACTCACACACATAATTTATTTATAAAGGTTGGATTGATTTTATTACATCACATAAAATCATGAAGAAGCAACTCACAAGTTGAATTAAATGCAAAATGCTCCACCATGCTAACTTGGTTCTACTTGTGCAACTACATGGGTGGTTTCCTAGTATGCACACTCACCATGCATGGATTTTATTAGAAAAATTTTTACGTTCAGATTTTTGGGTATTAGAAAACCTGGGTTGTTACGCTGTGCCACCGCCTCACGCGTAACAAGTTCTCCTTATATATCTCACTTGGGTCTCATTTTGTAAGGTTCCAGAGTTCTCCTTATATAGCACACTTGGGTCTCCTTTTGTAGGGTTCTAGGCGAGGGTCATCGCACCGTGAAGGTGCCTACACTTGAGGTGTCTTCTGGAAGCGAGTCACCGTTGCCATGAATGAGCAGAGGTCAACCACCAATCTAGCCATCATCACCCAAGGCAGACGGACACCAAGGCAGCCACGTCCAACACGAGACCCTCGACGTGGAGGGGAGTGGTTGAGTCCACGAGGTCTAAGGGCCAATGTGCCCCTAGATATGGTAGGAATATGCCTTTTTGTCGTGGGAATTACTATGTAAATAGCCAAATGATGTTTGTATTTCATATAAATATGATGATATGTAATAGTACTAGACAGATTTAGTGCCACATACTCTTACTCGTTTATTGTGTTATCTTTACATTTTGTTCATTGCTTGAGGTCTACTACTAAGGGACCCACAACACCCTCAACAAGGGTCACTGTGATAGTTTGTATCCCAACCGTTGGCACCATCCGTGGGAACCCCATAAGACCACAGATGGAAAGAAAGGCAGCACCGAGACAGTCTCCAGGAGACCCTCAATCCTACACCTCTTAAGCCTCTACAGCCATGGTTACCCTACCTAAACTGAATGCAGCCATCAACCAAACTCAACTGCTTGGAGGGCCCACCCTCAAGTCTCAATCCCTCGTACAACCCTCGTAGCGAACCAGCGAGGGCAACTCAGCACACAGCTATATTAGGAGCAAGGTGATGAAGAAATGTTCAACGAGAAAGGAGGCCTAGCATAGTTGAATGAAACTCCACCAAGCTCGTAAGCTCAACAAGAAGAGGTGCATAATTGATGAGGTCCGGAGGCACAACAAAGTTGAAGACATAAGAAGGAAGAAGGTCCAAGTAACATAACACATTAAAGAAGACTAGGCGAGTTCATAGCTGCTCATGAATGTAACCCAACTAGCCAGCACTCGCTGAACAACCAAGACTCTTTGTCAACAAACTTGCTCTAGCTATTGAGAAACCAAGCATCGCTACCCCCATTCAAACTATCTATATCTACGCCTCCAACCGCAACAAAACCTAAACCACCCGATTCCATATGACCCAAGATCACCACTATCTGAAAAAACATCCAAAGGTGAAGGTGCCCCATCACCAGGGTATAACCCCCAAAACCTACCAAGATACAATGGCAACTCTGACCCCAGTCAATTTCTCATGAGCTACAAAGCCATGGTCGCAACGGTCGTGGGAGACGAGGCGACCCTTGCCAATTCATTTGTCATAGTAGCTCGCAACATAGCACAAAACTAGTATGGCAAGCTTCCACAAGGCTCAATTATTGAAACCACAAAATTTCTTAATTAATTATGTAGGGAAACATGTTGTTAAGGAAAAAATTGTGAATATAACGATACTATATTATTTTCGTATATAAATTTGGTCAAAGTTAAAAATGTCTAACTTCTTCGGAAGCGAGAATGACAATTTTTATGTGATAGAAGGAGTATGTCTCTAAACCAGTTTGTTATGAAAATATATTCCATAATGAATCTAATGATATTATTTTGTATCGTAAGTGTTATTATTTTTATATAATTTTGGCCAAACTTGAAAGCAGTTGGTTCCTCCAAAAGCAAGAATTGTATTATTCCAAAGAGGGAGGAAGTTTTTTTTTTTAGAACAACATTGACAGTTTCATCGAAGAGGAATATATCCATCATTTCTACTCTACAAAATTACCCGTAGCAAAACGAAGTGAAGAGATGCCAATTGCCAACTTGGACGTCTATTTCACATGGCATACTTTTCTCTTGGGCGGGTATAAATTCGAAAAATAGAATCGACTTGCACTGACACAAGTAAAGAGAAGATAGATCGGAAACACACGTATCCTCCTCGCCAAGGCAATTTGCTGTCGCCTGTCGAACGAGTGAAGACAGAGCAAAACGAGAGCGCACGTGAGCATATAAACGACCGGAGTGCAAACTCGAATGCGTCGATTGAAACAGCCAACGGACAGAAGATACCAGTAACGCCATGATCGGCTGGGTTGGCTGGCTGGCTGGCCCCATATAGATACTATTTATATAAATCAACCAGCAGTATTTCTCTCTTACATAAATAAATCAGCAACGATACGAACCAGTCGTAACGGGTACACGACGCGGCATGGCCAACCGTGCGACTTGACTCGGTATGCCCGCAACCATACGAACCAGCCAGTACACGACGCGGCAGGGGAAAAATCGCAATTTCCAACCGTGCGACTTGGCTCGGTATGCCCGTGTGGCCGTGTGTCCCTCCCGCCCTGGGCCGTGCCAATCACGCTGCCTTTTTGGTGGGACGCTGCGCGGCGGGCCGAGCCAGGGGCCGGCGGCGGCCCCACCCACGTTGCTCGCGGCCTGGAGCCTTTCGAACACGACACCGCGGCGGCGCTGAAACGGTGAATCAGTGGCGACTGGCAGGTCATCGAGGGGCAGAAACGAAGAGGTAAAAAGAAGGACCAGTAGTAATCAACCGATTACCGAACTGAACGTCACGGGCTGACCTCCCGGACCCACCACCCTCCGTTCCGTCTGTTGCCACAACATGGGACGGTGTGGTTGTGACGGACGATGGGAGTGGTGAGATTCGCAGGTTGACGCTGACCTGCGGGGTCCACGCGGAGCAAAACCACGGTAACCCGCCGTAGATGCTCTGCGTAATCCAGCGGCAGGGCAGCAGCAGAAGTGCATGAGAAAAATCATCGTCACGATGGCGGGGCACACCGCACACCACGAGGCGCTGGCTACCACGCGCAATCTTCACGTCACGGACAGGTGGGCCCCAGCGCTCCCGCCGCGGCAGGCCTCGTCCACCTGTCGGTGACCGTGTCGCCAAAGCTTCCCGGTGCACAAAGACCGCCGTTCCGCTCAACCGAACGCTGTCCAGCCGCGGGGGCGGGCCCACCTCCCTACCTCCGCTTTCCGTTCCCACCTCATTCCGTTTCACTTTCCATTTAACTCTGGACCGCCCTGCCTACTGGGGCTGTGGACGCCTACTCCTGCTACTCTCCTCTTCCTCCCGCGAGGATTGCTATACTACTACTACTACACACCACTAGGCGCTAGCACCGCGAAGCATCATCATCTCGCCTCGCCGTCCCCTCCGGCCTAGCTCCACGAGCCATTGTTACGCGCTAAGCAAACCAACCAGCGACGATCTCCCCCTAGCTCCCAGCTCCAAAAGCCGGAGCCGGAGCGGGGGTTGAGTTAAGGGGGGCGCGATGTCGTCGCCGACGGCCGCGCCGGCGCCGACCACGCCGTCGGCCCCGCCGGCCAACGCGACAACCCCGCCGCCGGCGACCCCGTCCGCGCCGCCCCCGGCGACGCCCACGCCGCCCACGCCGTCCCCGCCGGCCCCCGCCGCGCCGCCGCCGTCGTCCCCCTCCGTCCCGGTCCCCGCGACCCCCGCCGCGTCCCCGCCCGCGCCGTCGTCCTCCACCCCGGCGACTCCCTCCGCGCCCTCCCCTTCCTCCCCGGGGACGACGCCCGCCACCCCGTCGCCGCCATCGGACACCCCGTCGCCGCCGTCGTCCGGTGGTGGAGGGGGCAGGTCTCCGCCGTCGTCCGGCGGAGGGGGTGACCGATCCCCGCCGTCCTCCCACTCGCCGCCCAAGTCGCACTCGCCGGGGGGCGGCGGCAGCTCCGGGCCGTCCACGTCGCTCGTCGTGGGCGTGGCCGTCGGCGGCCTCGTGCTGCTGCTGCTCGCTAGCTTCATCTGCCTTTGCTGCCTCCGTAAGAAGCGCCGCCGAGCGCAGCCGCCGCCTCAGCACTACGGATACCCGCCGCCTCCGCCCCCGTACAAGGGTGAGTTAGATCTCTCTTGCAGCTCCCGTGCCTGCCTGCCTGTCTGTCTGTCGCTGTCTAGATCCAGATCTAGCCTGTGGGTGGCGTGACTAGGTACTAGTCACGTTGCTTTCGGTTTCAATTCTTGTCTTCCTGCCAATTCGGCTGGCGGTGGATCTTAGGTCGCGCTATTAACATGGGTGTTAGGTGTGAATTCCTGATTCTTCGGCGTAGGTCTTGTTGACATGTGCATAGTGGTTAAAAAGTGTTAATTTCAGTAAATTATACTAGATGCTATTTTCAATTTCAAGGAATTTGGACCTGCCAGTTTTGTACTGATTAATTAATCCTTAACAACCGTGATGGTTAGGTCTTTACTTTTGATAAGGTGTACTTGTCTTAAGTTCAAAAATACATTACCTGGTACTCTTGATAGGTGTCATGCCTGCTGTCTAAATCAAATGCTGTATTATATATGGTTTTAGCTATTGTCTGTCAGTTTTGTTTTGAAGAGAAACTAACTTGTATATCTTTTCATATAAATTCTGTTTCCAGCATACTTATGTTGCTTTCTGTAAGCAGTTACAAAACAAAGACAAACCTTTCCTCACATGATGTTCTATCTTACCGCAGAGGATCCATATGGTGGAACATACCAGAGTTGGCAGCAAAATGCGCCTCCTCCTCCACCCCCTGAACATGTGGTCAAGATGCACCCTTCGCCTCCGCCAGCATATGCCAATCGTCCTCCACAGCCGCCGCCACCGCCACCACCAGCGATGCTAAATAGTAGTGGTGGATCTGGTTCTAACTACTCTGGTGGCGAGATCCTACCTCCACCATCCCCTGGTGCTGCTCTCGGCTTCTCCTCGAAGAGCACATTCACCTACGAAGAATTGTTGAGGGCGACTGATGGATTCACTGATGCTAATCTCCTTGGACAAGGTGGTTTTGGGTATGTTCACAGAGGATTGCTGCCTAATGGCAAAGAGATTGCTGTAAAACAATTGAAACTTGGAAGTGGCCAGGGAGAGCGTGAGTTCCAGGCTGAGGTTGAGATTATCAGCCGAGTACATCACAAACATCTTGTGTCTTTGGTTGGCTATTGCATTTCTGGAGGCAAGAGGTTGCTTGTCTATGAGTTTGTCCCCAACAACACATTGGAATTCCACTTACATGGTATGTCCCCCTACCCCAAACCCCCCAAATTTTTTCTCTTCATTATCTGTGATTCTGCAATCCACATGTTTGATTTTTCTACTTAGTTTCTCTTTGAGACCATGTCGCCATGTTTGATTAGCACATCTAGAATGCATTAAAATTGGAGGCAATGGCTGTTCACTATCCACTAGAACCTGAATAGCTTAGCTGTTCAACTGAACTTTCTAATTCTTCCATTTTTCCCATTCAAGTAATATGATATCTATGTGTGCTATTCAAGATTGCAATAACAAATTTGCATATAAGAATAATTAAGTAAACTTGGCCGCCTAATGAGTAGGATTGTTCGGTTGGAGGAAATTTTGTAGCATGTGAAACTTGAGCTAGATAGAAGGCCTTCTCTTCAGCATGAAAAAATGGCTTGTTATCCATTCCTTAGAGTTAAGTCCTTAGCCACTTGCTGGCCTTATCGTCTGAAAAAAGAAATGGTACTCGACCGCTGGTCCCTTTGGCAAAATTTTCTTTGCTCTTTTCTCGTTTGAAATGGCAATCCACAACCAAGTGCCTTGCTTGCACAAACAAAAATCCCTTCTACTGTAGGGCAACCCATGGATTTATTGCTTGTCCTGAAATTTGATTGAGGCATTCATGATATCAGTCAATTGCTAATTCCATTTGTTTCATGTTCTCTTGCGCATTGTTATGACATATTTGCACCTTCTGCAGCGAAAGATCGACCAACAATGGAGTGGCCCACTAGATTAAAGATCGCTCTGGGTGCTGCCAAGGGTTTAGCTTATATTCATGAAGACTGTGAGTTTACATACATAACAATGATCAATATTTTATTACAACCATATCTCATAGTTGAAATATAGAAGGACCTTATATAACGTCTTTCTTATGAGCAGGCCATCCAAAGATCATCCACCGTGACATAAAGGCATCTAACATTCTTCTTGACTTCAAATTTGAAGCTAAGGTATGCTCTGAGTATTCTAGAGTTTACAACTGACTGTTTCTGTTAAAACTGAAAATGTATTTCTTACGCAGTGCTTATTTTACATTTACCACCTTGATGAAGTTATATTATGTTAGGACATTTTGGCAGTCCACAAATTATATCTGGTTTGAATGCTGTTGTAATGTGGTCTCTGCTATCTAATCTATTTTGGTAGCTGTAAAGTTTTGCTTGCTTGGAATTTGGTCACATTAATGGAATTTTGTCTATAATCACATTCACATCAATGAGAAATTATACAGCCTTCCTGCTTAAATGTACAGACCACTCTTTAATTTTTTTGAACTTTATTTTAACTAACAAGTGTCTCCACAGGTTGCTGATTTTGGACTTGCAAAGTTCACTACTGATAACAACACCCATGTTTCGACAAGAGTAATGGGCACCTTCGGGTATGTATAAATGCTACCTTATAATTCAAGTACGATGTTAGACATTATAGACATGCTGCATACCTATTTGGCTGAAATTTTAAGCATGTGGATGCCATTACCTAATACTGATGCAATTCAGACTAGATCGAAATATGGTTAGTTTTCTTAATGATACAATACCCTATAGATTTTTGTAACCTTGGCATTTGCATCATATTCTCAGCTATGAAGAGAGTTATTCCAACATTCAACTTGCTATGCTAGTAATAATTATGGCTTGCTAATACACATCTTCCTGGCTTTAGGTATTTGGCACCTGAGTATGCATCTTCTGGCAAGCTCACAGAAAAATCTGATGTATTTTCTTTCGGAGTCATGCTTCTTGAGCTTATTACTGGGCGGCGACCAGTTGACACAACCCAAACATATATGGATGACAGCTTGGTTGACTGGGTAATTATTTGAACATCTTTTCTTGCTTTGATATTTTCATAATGCTTCCTAACTGTTCATCTTTAGCATTGATCTTTGCTAATGATTTATCGATATGAAATTTAGGTACTACTGCTATAAGCACATATGTACTTCCATTTGCATGCTCTATAATACCAATACTAATTGCAAAATTGTCGTTATTTTTTTCTACCCTTTTTTAGTATAAGCATATTTCTGGCTACTAGGTTGTATTCTTGTTAATAAATGTTATGGACTTGTATTCTTGTATTACCTTGAGAAAGTATCTGTCTCTACCCGCCATATGAACGTGCTTAACCTGGAAAGTCTTATCCTTTGTTGTTTTTCATACTGTTGTAAGCTTCCTGTGAGTAACATCACTGTATCATCTGCAGGCAAGGCCATTACTGATGAGAGCACTTGAGGATGGTGAATATGATGCTTTGGTGGATCCTCGGCTGGGAAAGGACTTCAATCCTAATGAGATGGCAAGAATGATAGCCTGTGCGGCTGCATGTGTACGCCATTCTGCACGTCGTCGGCCGCGTATGAGTCAGGTAATTTATAAGCAGCTTTTGCAGTGCCCTAGCAAACATGCCTAAACTGCACTAACATCCCTTAGGGCCCTATTAAGTGCTATTTTTCTGAATCTGTTGTATACATCACTTGATTTCTATACCACAAGAAGTATTGAGCTGACGAAATGGTAACCTTCTGACTTCTGAGTTGAAACTTTGGTCACTTTAGTTTCAATGCTGTAAACATGCCACATTGGGATCCATAAAACTGCAATACACAACGCGCTCAGAGTTTCATGTATTCACTTGGTGGATTAATAGCTTCGCACCTGATTGTTCAGGTCGTTCGGGCTTTGGAAGGCGATGTGTCTTTGGAGGACCTTAATGAAGGTGTTCGGCCTGGTCATAGCCGCTTCTTTGGGTCATACAGCAGCTCTGATTACGATTCTGGCCAGCACAACGAGGACATGCAGAAGTTTAGGAAGATAGCATTTAACAACAACTACACCAGCAGCCAATACAGCGCGCCAACCAGCGAATACGGCCAGATACCGTCTGCGTCAAGCAGCGAGGGCCACCAGACGCAGGAGATGGAGTCGGGTGCCATGAAGAAAGGTGGCTACAGCGGCTACAGCTCAGGATACAGCGGAGCCACGTGAGGGAATTTCCTTTCTCCTTTTGTTCTTTTTCTTTTGATGTTTTCATTGCTGCATTTGTAAAGTCTGGCCGAATTATATGACCAAAGTTGCTGACTTGCGCGTGATGTATCTAAGTTTGACCGAGTATAGTTTTATGTAGCTGCAATCGTTTATTCTTTCATGAAAATTCTTCTTGACCAATGTTTGCCTGTGCAATTCAAAGAGAGCTAATTGACTGTTGATGATACTGTTCATGGCTCGCTCAGTTCATCTTAATGGATGTGTCATCTAAAGAACCTTGCTAGTTGATTTCTTTCCGGCTACTTCATTCCAGTACATGTATCATGCATGCTATCACGGGACAGTGGGTGTAAATCTGTAACGCTTTCACTGCAAGTGTAAGTTTCTGTGATTCGCTGGAACCATTTTGTTGCGTTGTTCGGCGAGTAGCCTCGCGGCGGACGGCAGAGCTGTGGCGTGCTGAGTTGCGGTTCTTTGGAAGCACGGCACATGCGACAGCTCACGGGATGTGGAATGGGCGCCTGCTTGTGTCTCGCGTTCCTTTCCATGCTTTTGCCGGTGGCGTTCGACGCGTGACCCTGAACCAAACCTCGGGCAAGAATGCAAGATTTCGCTTGTTGGTCTAGGCTGCACCTACCGTTGCTTATCTGACATTCTGGCTAGCATGCATCATGTTTTCCTGTCCTGGAACCATATAATTTCGGAATTCCTGTGTTTGATCGTCGTGTTACTGTGTTCGGAACAGAACGAGGGACATGGCAATTGGCATGAGGTAGAGGCACCACTTCGTCTGTTGCTATTTTGATGGGCTGTCCATTCTGGCATGGCCCAAGGGCCAAGGCTCATAATGATTGGTGTCTTTTGTCCGTTCTGATCTGGCAAATGGAACTATTGCTCCGTGTGTTATCTCCCTTCGAAAACCTTTATCTTGCCATCTTGGCATCTCAAAAAATGGTTTCACCAGAAGCATACTCCGCACGTTGTCGCAAAATTTTCTTAAAAATAAATTTATATACTGTGTGTGTTTGTATATATATATATAGCTGGCTACAAAATAACTTATTTTATAGCCACTTTGAGTTACGATAATTATTATGTTAATTTATGAGATTATAGTAACTCCTTACTAAGTGATTTACTATAATGTTATGGTAAATATCCCCATATGTTATAGGAACCCAACTATCGTAAATACATATTAACATTATTGTAAATTAGTATATATATGAATTTGACTTGCATGTTATTTTATTGTATCGGTCTGATAAAAAAAATAGTAAGCTCATAGAAGAAAAACCAGTAGAATATTTGATCACATTATAAAAGAATAGGTGATGAAACAAATAGGATATGTAAATGAATTTACGTTAATGGATTAGAGATTAAAAGTATTGCACGTAATAGAGATGTTGTGGATATTTTTTGTAATTAATAAGGGATGACATAACTAATAGAAGAAAAATCAATAGAATATTTGGTCACATTATAGAAAAATAGGTGATGAAACAAACAACACTTGTAAAAGACTTTACGTTAATAGATTAGAGACTAAAAGTATTACACATAATAGAGATAATGTTGATATTTTTTTTGTAATTAATAAGGGATGACATGAATAGCTTGCATGAAAGGATTGCAAGTTAGTGGCACACATAGTGGGAAATGATGTGGACACTTTGCATAAAGAGAGAAAACATCTATTGGGGTTTAGTTTTTTATAATTAATAAGGGATGACATGGATAGCTTGTATGAGAGGATTGCAAGTTAGTGGGACACTTAGTGAAAAATGATGTGGACACCTTGAATGAAAAGAGAAAACATCTAGTAGGGTTTAGCTTTATAAGAATAAGAATAAGAATATAAGAATATATAGATGTAGATATACTAACAGTGCCTGAATTGTAGACTCGCATGGTCGTAAAAAAAATCATGTTTTGACGTTGGATCATGCGAATTCCTGTGAACAACATACGCATAATACAGCCCAAATTGGGTAAACAACACCGGCTATAGGCTATAGCTATTGTGGTTCGTATGCGTTTTACCGTTTATTCATAGCTCTAAACTAATTGAACAAATGAGGATCCAAATTGAATTTAAATTCAAATGCTAGGGAACATTAGATAAAAATTACCAAATGGTTCATTGTTCACCTTAAATATTACTAGTTAGAAGCTTCTAGCGCAGACTTCATGTTAGTCCCCACGAACGCGCTAGAAAAAAGATCAATTCTAAAAATTCTCATAACATTAAAAAAAAATTATCTTTATTTTGGTGGATTCTAATCATCATCAATATAATAACCATTGGATCTATTTTATTTTTCTATAAAATAACTCACCTCACCTTATGAAAAATATATAAAGTAGCCCTCTTTGAATCTGAATTACCCACCTCAACCAGTATAAAGATAATTTGAAATAACCTCTAAAACTGTACTAAATAACCCACCTTTGCCAATCTAAGTGAAACTCATCTGAACCCTTGAACCAAAATGACTTGATTGAGCACCAACCTATATTGTTTCCTTAGGTCAGTAGGTAGCTCCTAGAGGTGCTTGAGCCTTTTTGGCAAAAAAATTAGATCGGCCGACCTGGCACCGTCACATACCCTTTCAATCCACCGTCATCCTAAAGTAGATGTCCAAGATGTTCTCCTCTAGGTTGGTGGGTACAAAATCATTTAACTATGTCGAATGGGTCTATGAATCCATGTGCCATCCATTCTGTCCCTCGATTGAACCGACCGCAACTCAATGTGTAGGAATAATCCATAGTGTGTCCCTGCATGTGTACGAAAATGTAGCCCATTTGGGACAAATGACAAGTCAATTGACCTTGGGCATGGTCGACCGACCTCCCCTTTGCTCCATTTGCATGCCCCTTAGTTCCCTTGGGTGTTGTGATGACTAAGGAGCCTCTGGACCATGTTTAGGAGGCATTAGGCTCAAGTTTGGTTTGGTCGACCTCTTTGTCTCTCTCATTTTAGCCTTGTAATTCTTTAGAAGGCGTAACTTTTCCGTTCGGACTCCATTTTGTTCATCTCGACGAGCTCTTCGACTTAGTTGAGTCAAATTTGGCACTTTAGATTTTTTTTTGTAGTGATGACCATTTGGATGACATCTCAAGCCAATCTTTGCTTATACTCCCTTAATGCTTTTTCATGTATATTTCGAGCATAGCCTGCAAAACACACGGAACCACCAAAACTTGTGAAATAAATGATTATTATCTATGAAGGTAATATAACTTGTGTTATGTAAGTGGAGACAAGTTAATTGGGTATAATATTTGATAAATTTTGCACTAAAACTTTTCTGTTCCTATGAGGAAATGAACAATTGCAAACTAAGTTGTGATAATCTTGCTAAGAATTCACAAAATCTACCATAATTCACACTTTCATAAATATGTTGAAGGGATTGGTATAATACGTGACTTAGAGATTAGGGAGAAGTCTCTTTGATTGATAACTAGTTCAAACATCATATTGTACTTATTCCTTTGTATAACTTTTTCCTTTCAAGATTTCTCATATGAAGTTTTTATGGAGGTAATATCAACATAAGGTTATTATCATATCATCTATTTTCCTTGTAGGATTAGTCATGATATATTAGTCATATGGCCAAAGTTACTGTTCTTTAGACTATGGCTTTGAGTTTAACTAATGAGGGTCTAAATTGAAATAATTATGATGATATATCAAGATATTTCTCTTTATTTTTCATATGATTTTTTAGGAATAATCAGCAGATTGAGGATAGGGGGTGTTGTAAATATTTTGGTTAAATGAGAATATATGATCGGTGGACGCACCGTGACAACACTCGTCACTGTGACGGCGGCGGCACCAGCCGCCTGGTCTTGGTGGACGCGTCGTGATTCGTTTACTTGACCATGGTTGGCTCAATAATGTGAACGCCGACGGAAGCTTTATCGGCAGCCGAAGCGTCCTGGCCTCCTGGGACAGTGCGGTGCCTTTCCGCCGGAGCTCGTCGCCTGCGGCAGCAGTCGGCTTCGTCTAGCACATGGTTTTTATGGCAATACAGCCTTGCAGTATTTTATAGAGAGAGCACGTCGTCGTGCAGTGTACCCCCTCACAAGTGGGCGGCCAAGTTGCAGATCACACATTCACACAACGGACCGAGTTTGACTCGCAGCGTGGTTGCCGTGGTCTTCGTCCTCTCGTCCGTTGCAGTTGCAGTTGCAGTTGCAGTCCAGAAATGGAATTCTAGGCCTGCGCCGGTGCGGCCCTCTCTTGAGCGGTTGAGCCTCCTTCCATATATCCTCGTCTCCCTTCTCCCAACAGCAGAGCAGACGTTCATGCGTCCATCCATCCATCCATCGTCACTTGATCATACTTCCAATCTTGTTTATCCATGAATCCCCTGCATATATTGCTCACCCTTCTTCTCTTCACTTCCCTTCACACTCCACCATGTTCCGTTTCCGCCGCCGCCGCCGCCGCCACGACTGATACTCTAGCGGCAGGACAAGCACCTTCGGCGACAAGCTCGTCTCGAGGAACGGCAAGTTCGCGCTCGGCTTCTTCCAGCCGACAGCAGTCATCAGTAAGTCCCACAACATCACCTCCCCCAACTTGTACCTTGGCATATGGTTCAACAAGATCCCAGTTTTCACTACAGTTTGGGTCGCCAATAGAGACACGCCAATCACCAATTCCATGTTGAAGCAAACACACCTCAAAATCTCAAGCGATGGCAACAACCTTGCCATCGTAACCCAAGCCAGTCCTGAAACTGAAACCATAGTCTGGGCCACTCCCACTCCCAGTGCCAATCGGTCAGGAGCCAGCTTAAACACTACCACCACTGCCGTTCTCTTGGACAGTGGTAACCTTGCGCTCCTAGAATTAGAAAGCCCATCATCATCCAATGTGAGTTATGTGACCTTGTGGCAGAGCTTCGACTACCCGACCGACGTCGTGCTTCCGGGTGCCAAGTTTGGCCGGAACAAGGTCACCGGTTTCAGTCGTCGGGCCATCACATGGAAGAGCCTCATTGATCCAGGCCTCGGCTCATACTCCGTCGAGATCGACACCACCGGGGTGGTCCTCAAGCACCGCAGTCTGTCAGTAGTGTACTGGCATTGGTCATCCTCATCCACATCAACACTGAAGCTCATCCCCATACTCAAGTCCAGAACTGGATCCACGGACCAAAGGCTTGATTGACCCCACATATGTTGATAACAGTCAGGAGGAGTACTACATGTACACCTCACTGAATGAGTCATCTTTGGCGTTCGTCTCACTGGGCATCTCTGGCCAGATCAAGATGAATGTTTGGTCACACGCTCAGCAGTCTTGGCAAGCCATATATGCCCAGCCGGCTGATCCCTGCACACCGTATGCTACCTGTGGCCCCTTCACCACTTGCAACGGCACTTCCTCCCTTTCCTTCTGCGACTGCATGCCGAGCTTCTCTCAGAAGTCACCCCAGGACTGGGAGCTTGATGATCGAACAGGAGGCTGCATCAGAAATACTCCGTTACACTGCACCAGTGAGAAAAAACACGACAAGTTCAACAGACATTTTCCGCCCCATTCCTCATGTTACATTGCCCTATAACTCCCAAAGCGTAGACGGTGTCAACTTTCAGAGCAATTGTGAGGAGGCTTGTCTCAGTTCCTGCTCCTGCACTGCTTATTCCTATAACAGTAGCAGATGCTATGTATGGCATGGGGAATTGTTCAGTGTGAATCAGCATGACGGCATCGATAATAATTCTGAAGATGTTCTTTATCTTCGCCTTGCCGCCAATGATCTGCCAAGTTTGACAAGAAACAAAAGAAAACCAAGTGTCGGAGTTGTTACTGCAGCAAGCATTATTGGTACTGGGTTACTGATGCTCATGTTGCTGTTAATGATGTGGCGAAAAAAATCCAAATGGTGTGGTACACCATTGTATGACAGCCAAGGTGGTGGAGTTATAGCCTTTAGATACACTGATTTAAGCCATGCTACTAAAAATTTCTCAGAAAAGCTTGGAGCAGGTGGTTTCGGTTGTGTATTTAAGGGAGTGCTTAGTGGCTCAACAACTATAGCAGTGAAAAGGCTTGATGGTGCCTGTCAGGGAGAGAAGCAATTCAGGGCTGAGGTGAGCTCACTTGGATTGATCCAACATATCAACCTAGTAAGATTGATTGGTTTCTGTTGCGAAGGTGATAAGAGGCTACTTGTGTATGAACACATGTCAAATGGATCTCTTGATGCTCATCTATTTCAGAGCAACGCGCTGCTGGCATTAACTGGAGCACCAGGTATCAAATAGCCATAGGAGTTGCTAGAGGATTGTCCTACTTGCATCAGAGTTGCCAAGAATGCATCATACACTGAGATATTAAGCCAGAAAATATACTTCTCGACGCGTCATTTGCTCCTAAAATCACAGACTTTGGGATGGCAGCATTTGTTGGAAGGGATTTTAGCAGAGTTTTGACTACATTCAGAGGAACTGCAGGGTATCTTGCCCCAGAGTGGCTTGGTGGAGTCGCTATTATATCAAAAGTTGATGTTTATAGCTTCGGTATGGTGCTGCTAGAAATCATATCAGGTAGGAGAAATTCACCTGAGGCACATAGTAGCAACAATTATCATATTGAATATTTCCCTATGCGAGCTATCAGCAAGCTTCACGAGGGAGATGTGAGGAGTTTGGAGGAACCACAGCTACATGGTGACTTCAATTTGGAAGAGGTTGAGAGGGTTTGCAAAGTTGCATGTTGGTGCATCCAGGATAATGAGCTTCATCGGCCGACAATGGGTGAAGTGGTCCATGTTCTTGAGGGTCAGCAGGAGATTGAAATGCCCCCGATGCCAAGGTTGCTTGCAGCAATCACACAAGACACTGGAGCTATCACGGAAAGCTCTAATGCATCTTCGATGTGATAATTCATAATAATTGGTCACTTCTCCTATATTTCAGGTGCATGAATTAAGATGATTTCAGGCAACACTCTTGTACCACTAACCAGTACAAGTAAATTGTTACTTTTGTGATTTGTTGTTTATCTCTATATCATAATATATTAAATTTTTGTCCTTGTCTTCCTATAGAAAATAATTGTAAATTGTTTATTGTCTTTGTGCCAACACAAATCAGATTTTATTGGGTCTGTGGTTTTGTCTAACGAGTTTTTCTATTCTCAGTACCGAAAATTGCAGGTTGCGTCTACAGAATTGCAATGATGGGAATATGCAATTTTAGTATAAAATATATGCAATAACCGTCGTCTGAAAAGAATTTAGCAAGTCCCATACTTTACTAATATTTGTTTCAGACAATTTTAATGCTCAATTTGGAGCAGAAGTAATAGAGGAAGGCATTAGGCATACCTAAAATTTCTAAATTGCATGGACGCTTGTTGTCCCCTTTTCTCTCATTTTGCATGATTTAATGGTCGTTTATGGTAATCAAGCATTGTACTCGACAAACCTTTTCAACAGGCGTGGCAAAATTTGGCAGAACTAGATAGGTGTTTATGCTTTGTTTATGATTGGGATAGGACATATATTCTTAATTTGAAGGAAGAAGTATATATATTCCAATACTTAGTACTTCCTCCGTTCCAATTTATAATTCGTTTGACTTTTTTGACTTTAAATTTGACCACTTAGCTTATTCAAAAAATTTGTGTAAACATAGTCAAATTTAAATCATTTTTTAAGAACGTTTGTTAATAAAGCAAGCCACAATAAAAGAAGTGATATTTTTCACAAATTTTTAAATAAGACGAGTGATCAAACTTGTGGTCAAAAAAGTCAAAAGAACTATAATTTGGAACCGATTTAGTACTTATTTCTTGCTTGATATGCTGCCTCTAAGGTGCTTATTATTGAAATAAGCCACCACTAGGTTGGACCGTCAAATATAAGGATGCTGTTATGAAGGATAACATATCTTTTCGCCATAAAGGGACACTTTATATGGCCCATATTTCAGTTAGATCAATGCCTTTACCGAAGACTTGACTCAACAATCGAGGGAATAAAAAACTAAAATTACACTCTGATCAGGTATGATTGAGAGTTTCAAGCAACTACAATCCTGTTACTAGCTAAAATAAATAAATACAAACGATAACAGTGACTAAACAAGAACAATATTAACAAAAACGACAAATAAAATGCACTACTCGGTTGACATGTTGCAGTAACTACTGATTACAAATTACAATCCTGTTCACCAACAGAAGGATGAACAATCAAGAATTCAGAAATCATCTAGTACATAATAAGCAAAGATTCACAGCCACAAATAACAGATATCTACATAACCAGCAAAAGAGAAATACTTGAGTAATTACTAATTAGAAGAGGGATTGGAAGAGAACAGATTAAACAAATTGAGAAGCACTAGCCCAGTGTAGGAACAAGAGCAGAGATAGAAGCTGGGGAATGTTAGCCCCATCTCTTCACTGTGCTTATAAGTAATAGACAGTCTTTTGATTCTCCAAAAATAAAAAAATCTGGGAATAGTACCTCTGCCTAACAGGAATAAAACTATCACAGGCTAGGAAATTTGGTAGGGATGGTCTGCACCAAAACATGGTGCGGATGTGCAGCTGACGCATAATGCATCTGATTTAGCATACGTGCGGATAAAATGATACAGTAGCCCACATGTCAGCCGAAAAGTGCGCACCACGTCCTAGTAGGGACGGTCCTCCCCTAATTTTTTTTATGATATCCTGAAACTAAAATAAAGTAGGTACTAGATAGCATGGACAAGTTGCGACAATTCTCAGTTAACAACTCCAACGCACCAACGGTTCTGAATGCAGTATAGAAGCATAAGCACTGCTTCACAGTTACAAATTAAATAGTAAAAAATATCAGAATTTAACAATAAAACAGAAACAATAGAGGGAAGAGATCTAACAGATTGAAGAAGTAAAGTTGCAATGTATCTTTAAGGAAAGTGGAGCAGAGATAGAAGCCGAGGAAGACAAGTCTCTGTCGCTGTCAGTGGCATTGAAGCCGGTAAACGAACAGGGGCCAGGGGGGCGGCGGCGTGCTGGGGCACATAGATGAGGGCGATGGCTGGTGGCAACTGAGGTAAGGCAGAAGCGCGGATTAGTGGAAGCGGAGAGCAGGAGTCTTGGACGCCGGGAGGTGGAGAGAAGCAGATGAAGGGCTGTTTGGTTCGAACCAGAGACCATAGATTACTTTTTAGTCCCTTCTCTTTTAACCAAACACAAAGAATTACTAGAGCGACTTTCAGTCTCTAGTCTATTAGTTCTTTGGAAGAAGGTTTTTGGACTAATGGATAGGGATGAAAACGGATCGGATATGGACGGATATCACTGATATTACATTTGTTTTCATATTTCTGTCCGGATTCGGATTCAAATACGGATAGTGTCAACCATGCTGGATATGATACGATTGGATATTGACATCATAAATATACGATTTGAGTATTCGGATATGGACAGATCTAGACCGTTCTAAACGGATTCGGTCTCGAATACTATCGGACAATATCCGTACCATTTTCATCCCTACTAATGGATCAACTTTATAGCTCATACCCCTCCCTCTCTCTCCTCCCTCGCGAGTCACGCTCGCATCGGCTCGGTGGCTAGCACCCGCTCGGTGTCCGCGACGAAGGGGCCCGCTCGGTGGCCATGACCAAGGGCTCCGCCATCACGCAAGAACCCCGGCGAGCTCCCTCTCCCCGACGAGCTCCCTCTGTCTCCTTGCGCGAGATCCGACGCGGCCCCGTCCCAAGCTCCGGTGGGCGCGGCATGGCCCCCCGTCCTAAGCTCCGGTGGCCGAGCGCGGCCCTGGCCCCAGCTCCGGCGGGCACTCCCTCTCCCCGGCGAGCTCCCTCTCCCCGGTGAGCTCCGTGGCCTCTCCATGGCGGCGCTCCCCCACCAGTAGCGGTTTGCAAAGAAAAATGGTATTTTAGTATTTGTTCAGTCCTTTATTCTCTTTTAGTCCCTGGAACCAAACAAGTTATTTAGTCCCTCTTTTAGTCTATAGTCTATAGTCTCTGGAACCAAATAGGGCCGAAGATTCAAGATTTGCAAGAAAGTAGTAGTATAGGAATGGGTAAGAGCGTCTCTAGCAGTTTGATATAGTTTTTTTTGCTAAATTAATAGATCTAGGAATAATACGAATAGCAATTTTAAGTTGTCTTTCTCCAATCTTCTTCTATAATAACTTTCTAAACCATGCTGAACTATTTCTAGCTAACGAACATTTTTAATAGTTTTTTTTATCTCTTATCGCTTTCTCATCTGGATTCCTTTATTTTTTTTAATTTATGTATGTGTCTAATTTATTCCGATCTCCCAAAAAAACGCTGGATGGGAAGTGGATACAGAGTTCCTTTCAACTACTAAAACTTACAAGTTCGAGAAGATATTTGACAACATCTTATTTTTGAAAAAGCTTTTTTACTAAACTGTTGGAGGATACTTCTTCCTTTTTCTAAAATATCAAAATAGGGAGTGCATCTCCAGGAGTTATGTAAAACAACTCCCGATTTTGATTTTTTAGTAAAAAAAATCTCCTCCAATAGTGTTGTAAAAGGGCTTCTTAAGAATAAAAGTTGCCAAATGTTCTCTCTAACTCGTTAGTTTCCGGAGTTGAGGGGAACTCCATATCTACTCCTCATCCGCCATTTTTCTCGGAAGATCGGAATAAATTGAACGCATGACTAAATTAAAAAAATAAATGGTTCTAGATGAGAAAACGGTAAGAGACAAAGACACTATTAAAGGATAATTGGTTGATTAGAAATAGTTTGTGATTCCTAATGCAAAATCTTTTAGGAAGCTAATATAAGAAATTATTGGAAAGAGAAATAAATTGAGGTTGCTAATTATTTTCTTAACTCAATAAGCATATTGATTTATCAAGTTAATTATAGAAAACATCTAAAGTTGCTCGGGCAATCCCAATGGGACATTGATGGTAGTTTCTATCCCTCTTAATTACACTGACAGCTCAACAATTTACTGATGTAGCAAAGAAGTTATTGTAGAGAGAGGGCAAAGAAAGAAGAAATCGTTTCTTCCAGAAGGAACGACGTCCTCATGAGGATCAATGCACCAAGAAACGAGAGAAACTGCGTTGGGGAGAAACTATCGATTTCCATGGCCCTCCTGCAGATCCGGTGCGCCCCCCGCCGCGCCAAGCTTCGCGCGCGCTGCAAATCCCGTCCTCCCACGCTGCTCCCGTCTTGTCGCTGGCTCGCCGTGTTGACAATGTGATTTGGTAAGTTAGTTTATTTGGTCAGCCAAATTGCTTCAACTAATAGTAGTCATGTCAATCAGCAGAAACATACATTGCTTAAGAATTTGGACAGGTTCGAAGCAGGCTTGGCTGATGCGTGGTACATGATGCATATCAATGGTGGAGATTGTCAGGTGGCCACATTATTTTTACCAGCAGGTCAAACGTGCATGCTTGTGTGAGGTTTTGCATCTTGAAGAGCCAGATCAGATAGGAGTGACATGCATATTTAGAGTGGTCCTCGTCACAAGGATTTGTAGTAGATAATGGAGGCTCAGCACGCTGCTAGAGGCATGAGAAGGAAAGGACATGGATTTCTTCTTAAGAAGCTGCAGGGACAAAATTATATATTATCTACTATTACATGCATGACGTGCTTGATCAGGAATGAATCTGGGGAGAGAAATTCTCATCAAGAAGGAAACATGTGGACCATGTACGTGTTTGGTTTGGACTCAATTCAGTTATGTGGGAAGGTTTTCTATTTAGAATAAACTACGTATTCGGCTAGGTTTCCAATATACGGCCGATTGGATGTCTCAGAAGATACGTTTAACATTGTATAGTTGGACCTCTGTACGTACACCGTAGACCTGGTGCACTCTATAAAGGGTGATTGGCCGATTGTTTTGGTCTCTCTCTAGCCCATCGACATAATACATCTACTATTTTTCATCGTTATTTGTTCTTTCTTCTACCTTAGGACAGAAGTACATGCCGAACCCTAATCTTTATTAGGGATTGGTAATCTTTGCCATTTTGCGCTGGAAAACAGTCGGCCTTCACGAAAGCGAGGGACTCCTTTGCTAGTTTGTCCTAAAAACTAGTCGCTCATCGTCGCGAAAGTACGATAGTTATTGTGTTGTTGCGCGGATCAATTTCGCGTGTCAACACAATTGGCGACTCCGCTGGCAAAGAAAATCTTTGTCAAGAAGAAGCACGAGCTGATACTACTGTTGATTCATTCGGCCATCTGTCAAGACGCCACCAGCAATTCCGTCAAAGGCCGACGTCCAAGTTTGGTTTGGCTAATATTCAACACATCGATTTTCAAGAAGCAAGCCAAAGCAACAGAGTTGCTGCTCTTGTTTTATTTTTAAGCGTGGAAGTGGACAGCTGAGAGAGAAACCAGCACTTTCTTCCATAACAGAAAACCGCAGGCGCTGGTTCCAGCTGAGCAATATTATCCGCGTCGGTGTAATCTGTAAGTAAGATATTTTATCTTATCGCAGTTACGATGGATTCATATAATAATGTTGCAAGGCATGTTGATAGACCTGTTGCATCGGCTAATGGTTATTTTAGCTACCCAGTTTATCAAGTTCAGAATTATACAGAGTCTATGCATAATACGAGTTTTAATCATGCAAGCAATATACAACATGAATTTTTCAATTCTAGTACATCGGCAGTTCTTATGACACCTATGTCATCACAAACCCACATGCCGTTGTATCATCATGATGGCCAGTATAATAATGCTTATTCGGCCAATTGTTTTGTACCTAACACTAATAATTCTACTGTTTTAACTTCGGTTTCACAAAATTTCGGCACATATGACCGAAGTGTTGGCTTTAGTTCTAATATGCAGCAACCTTTTTATCAAAGATTAGCATGAGCATACCACCTTCGCCACCTATAGGTACCGGAGTTCTGTGTGAGCCGGTTCCAAATGAGTACTCTAATGTATCTCCGCAGCATATGTCACACCCTATTTTAAAGATAAAATAGGATGCAAAACCTTATGTGTGCCCAGAGATCAGTCATACACATAAGCCGATAAATTATAAATAGTATCATCACAAGTGTTTATTACATCACGAATAATAAGACATAGTCTTCACATAAATATAGCGGAAGTATAAAGAAAAAAAAATCTCTCGCGGAAACTCCATATCACACGGACGTCAATTGGTTGACCACAAGTCTAGTTATCCATAGGAAAGTCGTTATTACCATAGCCATCTGTTACCCATCCGGGATTTTTATCTAAATATTGAAAATAAACAAGTGTAAATACATGTCGTACTCAACAAGTGTAACATAAGGTTCATGAGGCTCAAAAGGCTTGACACAGATTTAACAGCATTCAACTTTTAGTTATCATAATTTTAGCATAAGAGTAGCAACAAGTTGTTTCAATCCCAAAGTAAAACATATGATCAATGTAAACATGAATAATGAATAGCATAAACAGATAATTCTTAGTGATCATCTATTCCGTAAATGTTCCAAGACCGCTCGTGACCGTGAGCACGGCTGATATACCAGTTTTACACTCTGCAGAGGTTGTACACTTTCACTGTGAATCGTGATACCCATATGCCCGGATTAATTACTCCCAAAACACTTCCAAGGTAAGCAAACAGGGGTCACTATGAAGCCTTTTAAAGGTTCATCTAACAAGTTAGGGCCATTAGATTCACTCGACAAACAAATATAGGAACCCCTGTCGAATGTCACAATTCCATCATGACTATACACATAAGAGTAGAGATTATCCTATACCCGATTCGGCAAGCCATTCTTACGTCAACAAAGGTAACCTCTAACAAGCTAGAAAAGGTCCTCGTACTGAGCTAAAGCCAGAGCTATGTAACCCTCACATCTATACTGTAAGTCCCAGATGATCCCTTATAGATAAGTTCTTAGGGAGAGGAATCTGAAGCATTTAGAAAGTAGCTAAATACTCCAGCCCCCTGTTTCCAAGTTGCTAAAAAGTCATGTTTTAACATTTATTACATATACCATTAGTCAAGTTACAAGATCATGGTTTAATTGAGCACTAGCAAAGCTACCCAATGCATATCCCGTAGGAGACAAGGTATAAGTTCAATTCTAGGGAATCCCTATCAATATGACACATGCAATATGAATTAATTGTATTAAAGTAGATAGGAAACAAGGATGATCCCATGCTATACTTGCCTTGAACCAAATGCTCCTGCTATTCCTGCTCATTAAAGTAGTACTCTTGTTCACCCACGAATTGCTCACTGTCTATACTCGATAATCACAGCAACATACAAGCATCCAGAAGTAATCATACATAGTAAACAAAAGCTATAGATTAGAACAGTACACCAATAATATAAAATCAAGATGAAAAGTTTATAAAATGAATCTACGTCTCACTACGAACACACAGACGCGAAGATCACAAAAATCGGAGCTAAAACGAAGAAGTTACTAATTAAACAAGATTTCCTTTAGTAAAATAATAGATTAAATCTAACCTCGAATTTTAAAAGTTGAAAACAAACCTAATAGTAGTATGAACATGTAGATTATGGAATTATGAACCTAACACAAGTTGAACGGATCAAATCGGAGTTAAAACAGAGATTTTATGGCTAAAACAAGATTAGTGGCAAAACTATAAATAGTTGAAACTTAATTTTCAAATTTAAATAAATAAAATCAGATTTTAAACTGAACCAGGGACTACGGACATGAAAACGAAGGAACACAGGGGCTCTTTAACAAAATTGCAGGGACGGCGGGTTGAGATCAAAATAATTATAAGGGCCTTTTTGCAAAACGACAGGCGAAGGGGTATGTTCTAATCTGGGCCGTTGGATTGAATCTGGTCGGCGCAGATCAGATCAGATGGGAGGCAAAATGGCCGACGAGGACGACAGCGAGCTCCATGGCGGCGCCATGGCCAGAGTTGGGCGGCGCTCATGGAATACGATCTACAGACCATGAAATAGCAAACCAAGGACACCGGAAGCTAGAGGAGAGCAAGTCGAACTCGTCTAGGTAACTTACCAAGGCGCGGAGCGGATGGAAGCGGTGTGCGGCTTCGGTGGATTGTTCTCGGCGGCGGTGGCTAGGGCTAGCGGCGGCGTTGCGAGCTCGAGACGAGGTGAGGCGTCTTCAAAGCTTGGGACGGGAGCGGCACGATGCGGGCATCCGATTTTTATAGCTAGGAGCGGCTTGGGTCACAAGTCAAGGAGGGAGCGTGGGCGACGCGGACTCCCGGTAGCGGTCGTGTCCGTCCCGGTCATGCACGAGAAGGAAGACGACATGGCTGACAAGTGGGGCCGGGCTGTCATTGAGAGGAGAGAGGGGAGAACACGGGCGCGCTGCGCGGCTTGCTGGGCTGGGCCGCGGAAACGAAAGCCGGCCTACGGAAGAGAAGGAGAAGGCCGAGCGGGGAAGCGGACCGCACGCAGAACCAGGCCGAGCGTAATGGGATGCTCAGGCCAAAATCAAGAGAGGGGAGAGGAAAATCCTTTTCTATTTTCTAAACTTATTTTTCAAACAAATTTTGAACACAAATTCAAATCAATTTGAAATTTGATTTCAAACCACACAATACAAAAATAATATGCAGCAACATGAATGCATAGACATGTATGTAGACCTATATTTGATTTTATTTTTAACAAAGTTATTATTTTCCTAAATTTAAATGCTCATAAAGTTCATAATTAAATCATTTTCTCCTATTGTAAAACAATGCAAATTTTAGGGTGTTACAATTCTACCCCCTTGAAATGAATCTTGTCCTCGAGATTCAGACGATGCTTACTCAAAAAGCTGCGGGTATGTTTTCCTTAGATCCTCTTCTCTTTTCCAAGTAGCATCATCTTCTGTATACCGATTCCACTGAACCTTACACATCTTTATAACTCGGCTCTTCGTAACCCTTTCTGCTGTCTCCAAAATCTTTATCCAAAACTACTCATAGGTAAGATCTTCCTTAACTGTAAGCTCTTCTAAGAGTATCTGCTCCTTTGGTACACGCAAACACTTCTTTAATTAGGACACATGGAACACATCATGTACACCCGACAAGCTCTTAGGCAATTCCAACTAATAAGCTACATCTCCACGTCTCTCTAAAACCTTGAAAGGCCCAATATACCTTGGTGCTAACTTTCCCTTCATGTTAAACATTCTCGCACTTCTCATTGGTGACACCTTTAGGTAAACATAATCCCCTACTTCGAAAACCAATTTCCTTCTCCGAGTGTCAGCATAACTCTTCTATCGAGACTGAGCCACTCTCAAGTTATCTCTAATCATCCTTACTTGCTCTTCTACGTCTCTTAAAACATCTGGTCCGAACACTTGAGTTCTCCCGTTTGATTCCAAAACAACGGGGTTCTACACTTTCGTCCATACAAAGCTTCGAAAGGTGCCATCTTGAGACTCTTCTGATAACTGTTGTGATGAGGACATGACCTCCATACATATGACCATGCTTGAAGAACCATATGGAGACTAAGGAGATCAGCGAGGGTGTTCTAAGCGAGAAGGAGGCCTAAAGCTCATCCGGTTTGAGTCACCAAGGTGGAGGCCCAAATCAAGTTCGAGTCCATCTCGGTCTCCAGGACCAGTTTGCCTTAAACTGGTCACCTAGGTAGCATCTGGACTTCGTTTTCGACGATCCACATATGGATGGAAAGCTAATTTGATAAGAAAGACAATCCAAGTGGTCTCACGTCAAAATCTGTTCAGAATCAATGGGAATTGTGGTCACAAGTCAGCACCTAGAATCTGCCAGGGTGCTGCGACACCGTAATTTGGTCCATTGGACCGTGTATTATGTTTGGGCCCATTAGGGGGCGCGTCCAGGGGGGTGACGCCCAAGACTCTATATTTATCAGCCATCGCTCTCCTTAGGGTTTGGGTTTTGTTTAGTTCTTGATTTCCTCATGAAACAGACGTCGTTTTGCTGCAACTGTCGCCGCCAAGGCCGCTTGCTGTGAACCAGGGCCCCAGTTCTTGATCTTGTTCGCCTGTGGCGATTAGTCCTTTCGAATAAAGACTTGAACTCCTTCTTGTTATCATAAGCCTCATATTTATTTGCAATTTCAAATTGCATTCATCTCATTCTTGCTTGTGTTCTCGATTCGCTTGCAGGAAAGCCTTCTCGGCGAGGTCAATCGCGTTCGCGTGGTTGATAACCAACGGAGTTGTGGTGTAATGGTTGCGGGTATCCGAATCAGTCTTGGTTCGAAGCCTAGATCGTGAACGTCGAGTCTCCACCAATCGACGCTATCATACCTTTCGGAAGATCGGGCCTAGTCTACATCATGTTGTTATATGAGAACTCTACATAAGGCAAACTCTTGTCCCAACTTGTACCGTACTGTAATGCACAAGCTCTCAACACGTTCTCTAATATCTGATTAATCCTCTCAGTTTGTTCATCTGTCTGAGGATGATATGTTGTACTGAAATTCAGCTTTGTTCCCAACTATGTGCTTGCTACAAAAAATGAGATGTAAATTGAGTACCCCGATCAGACATAATTTTCTTGGGAACTCCATGCAGACATACTATCCTTTCCATATATAATATAGCCAATTGAGGTCCAGTATAGGTAGTCTTGACCGGTAAAAAGTGAGCAACTTTAGTTAACCGATCCACTATCACCCATATTGAATCATGGAACCCATATTGAATCATAACCTCTGTGTGCATGGTAACCCAACAATGAAATCCATACCAACTTTTCCCACTTCCACTCAGGTATCTTCATTGGTTGTAATAATCCTGTAGGTCTTTGAAGTTCACCTTTGACTCTTTGACATGTATCACATAAGGCAACATATTCGGCCACATCCCTCTTAAGTCCATACCACCAATACTTCTCTTTTAGATCCAAATACATCTTGGTACTCCCGAGATGAATAGAGTAAGCAGACTCATGTGCCTCACGAAGAATCGCATCTCATATAGCCTTATTCTCAGGCACACATAGTCTTTTCCCAAACCACAGTGTTCCATTATCATCCATATGGAAACCTAGTGCCTTGCCAATCACTATGTTCTCTGCTATCTCTTTCAACTTCGCATCCTGCAACTGGCCCTTACGTATTTCTTGCTCCAATGTCGGTTCTATCACCAACTCTATTGCATTAGTGACGAAACCCAAGTTTAGTCGCTCAAATTCAGCACACAACTCACTTGACATAGCTGTCACTTGTACCTCCTTGGCGTAACTCTTCCTACTAAGAGCATCGGCAACAACATTCGCCTTTCCAGGATGATAGTGTACTTCTAGATCATAATCCTTAATCAACTCCAACCATCAACGTTGTCTCATATTCAGATCCATCTGAGTGAAAAATATACTCCAGACTCTTATGATCAGTATAGATGTCACTCTTATGTCCGATAAGATAGTGCCTCCATATTTTTAGAGCATGAACCACTGCTGCTAACTCCAGATCATGGGTAGGACAGTTTAGCTCATGCTTTCTCAATTGTCGGGATGCATAGGCCACTACTCTTCCTTCTTGCATAAGAACACATCTGAGACCTTGACGAGATGCATCACAATAGATAGACAAATTCTTCCTCAAATCTGGCAAAACCAACACTGGGGTTGTAGTCAACCTCTTCTTAACTCTTCAAAGTTAGCCTAGCACTTTTCTGACCACACAAACTTAGCATTCTTCTCCAATAGAGCTGTCATAGGCTTGGCAAGTTTAGAAAACCCTTCTATGAACCTTTTGTAGTACCCAGCCAATCCCAAGAAACTATGAATCTCTCCCATATCGGTTGGTGGTTTTTAATTCAACACATCTCTCACCTTGCTTGGATCTACTGCTATTCCACCATTAGAGACAACATGGCCTAGGAAAGAAACTTCCTTCAACCAAAACTCACACTTGCTTCGCTTAGCATACAACTTGTGTTCTCTGAGCTTTTGCAAGACCAACCTTAGATGTTCAGCGTGCTCTTCTTTCGTTTTGGAGAATATCAATATATCATTGATAAATACCACCATAAACTTATCCAAAAACTCCATGAACACCTTATTCATAAAGTACATAAAGTATGCAAGCGCATTGGTCAAACCAAAGGACATAACGGTGTACTCATACAAGCCATACCTCGTAGTAAGGGTTGTCTTAGGTATGTTAGTTGCATGAATCTTCAACTGATGATAACCAGAACGAAGATCAATCTTAGAGAAAACACAAGCACCTCTCAACTGATCAAACAAGTCATAAATTCTAGGTAGTGGGTACTTGTTCTTAATAGTAACCTTATTTAGTGACTGATAATCAACACACATTCTCTAAGTACCATCCTTCTTGTCTACAAATATAACTGGTGCTCCCCAAGGTGATGAACTAGGACGAATGAAACCTTTCTCCTATAACTCCTTTATTTGTTTCTTAAGTTTCTCTAATTCATTAACCCCCATTCTATATGGACGCTTAGCTATAGGTGCAATTTCAGGTAATAATTCAATAATAAAGTCAATGTCATGGTTAGGTGGCATACCTGGCAAGTCATCGGGGAACACATCTAGAAACTCATCCACTACTAGGTCCTCCTTGTTACGCGATCATCAAGCCGGTTCACTGTGGCGGTCGATTGTGCTTGTACTACAACATTGACACTGATTCTTTCCCCATTCGGTGCGGTCACAACAACTACCTTCTCTTGACACTGAATGACTGCCTGGTTTTGCTTCATCTAGTCCATACCTAGAATCACATCAATGCCAGATGTTCTCAACACAATAGGGCTCACTTTGAACTCTATTGTGTTTACCTGATCATGTGTTTATGGGCTTGTGATAAACTTGTTGCTACTCCTATGCTAAAATTGTGACAATTAAAAGCTAATCGTAGTTAAACCAGTGTCAGCCTTTTGAGCCTCATGAACCCCATGTTATATTTATTGAGTACGACATGTACTTAAACTTGCTTTATTTTTTAAAATTATTTGGATAAAACTCCCGGATGGGTACCAGATTGCTAGAGTTTGGAGGAATTAGGCTTGTGATTAACCAAGCAGTTGTCCCTGTGGAATTGGAGCCTTCGCATGAAGATCGGAGTTGTCTTTCCACTGTTTGCTATCTAAGGTTATATTCTTTATACTAAGTATGTTATATGTTGAGCATTGTCTTTCGATATTACCCTTATTTGTAGCTATATGTGAGATTTGACTTCCTAGGCTCACATATGGTGTGTATCTGGTTTTGTTCTTAAAACCGGGTGCTACAAAGTGGTATCAGAGCAATGCTAACTGTAGGATGCAGGCCTAGTAGAAACTGGTCGTTCTAAGGTTTAGAAGTTGCTACAAAAACCCTTGCTCTATGAACCTTGATATTTTTCTTCTCTAGTATATCTCTACTCTTGCTATTCATCTCTACCTTGGTGCTTATTTTGTAGTCTTTGTTCTCATCTTCACTCCTTGATTTGATATACTTTTAGAACTATTCCTCATCACCTTCTTGCATAATCTAAAGATGAATTTTAGGATTGTTACCCCTAGTACAATAAAAACGATAGTATCGCAAGTTGAGTCAACGATTGAGTTGTGCATCTTTATTGCTTGTTGAATTGTCATTATGCTTATGATTGTTTTGAATCTTTGTAATGATTGCAATGATCTTATTGGGTGTTCCCATAATTTTATTTAGCTTATAGGCCTAAGGTATAAGGATTAATGAAATAAATAGTTGGGTTATGGTTTTCTTCTGTTCTCCCCATCCTGTCCTTTCAAAGCAGTCTGCACTCTTCGGCTTATATCTCTAATCTTGAATGACCAAAAATCATGAGAAAATTCTGGACAATGGTAGACTTCGCTATCTTTCTAGGAGCGTAAGAACCACCTTGATAGCTATTTTGATTATGGATATACAAAAAATCACAAGACGATGCATCTATGCTGTTTGGAACCCAGAATAGTTTCTGTTGTGCACTGTTTTTGACCAAGTTAACTGCAGAATTTGGAAAAGTGTTCTATAAGTAAGTTGTGGATAATTTGATAAGCTTTCCAATGGTATAAGCTACAATGTCATTGTATTAACATAATGAGAGTTACAGCTGTTCTACTGCGCTGCTGTTTTTCTACTCGCGAGGAATTCCAGATTTCTTGTTCTTGCCTATACGAGAGTATCATTGGAATGTCAGAATGTCTTGATATTAGTTAGCTCATCTAGAAGGAGGTGCAAGCTATACATTGGTGTCCCCTAGTTTATCTTTTCTTAATGGGGGTAGCCAAGCTAAAGAAGTTGCAAGACGAAGGCTTCATACGTTCTGGTGCTTCACTCGAAAGTATAGGTTATGTCTCTGGATGAGAAGTCACTATCAAGTGCAGGTATCTTTGCTAAGGATGTGTTACTTGTTGGATCAAGGAGCTCGGGTATTTTCCTGTATTGGTTATCACTTCGAGTTATTATCAATTGGGAGTTCAATCTTCAACATGCCCAGGATAAGTTGGCATTGATGATGTAGGAAGGAGATATTGGACATCTACAGTTGCTTCAATGGAGACTCAGAACATCTCAATGATTTACCAAGTTAGAAAGAGAGCTTTGGTTCAAGGAAGGTTTATACAAGATCATCAAAATTTTGGTATAGCTACCGGAGAAGCTTGCAAGTTACTTTGGATCAAGAGACCTCAGCTAAGTGTTGAAGGAGTCCAAAAAAAGGTTGAAGTAAAACCTATGTATTAGCTTTGTCAGATCAGGACAAGAGCTTTATAACTACAAGGATGCATCTTGTAAAGATATGGGATGTGTCCTTAAACCAGAAGAAAAGTAGTGGCTTGTTAATTAAGTCAGTTAAGGAAGCGTGAGTTAAACTACCTAACATATCTAGAGTTATCCATTGTGGAGCATGGAAGTAATATCTTCTTGGGGCGTAAAAGTGACATCTAGGTGGATCACAAGAATCTACAGGACATCTTTACTAAGTTGGTCTTGAGCTTGTGATATCTTCATTGGAATGAAATTGCTTATGACTTGGAAAAGTGCTATCACCTGGAGAAGTAAAAGTCACAACCGATGCCCTTAGCAACGGAGAATTATGCTAAGAACGTTCGGGTGACACCAAGAACTAAGAATTGTATTCCAAGTTAGAGCAACTTAACCGAAATTATTAATGTTTTGAAGATTAATATTAGAATTCCCTTCTGGCCAAGAGATTCATCAGGCTTTGTTGGGAGGTGGATATTTTAAGAAAGAGAATAGGTATTATAGGAAAGGTGGCCTAGTGATTGGAGTTACCTGAGTATTGTTTGGAGTACCTATCAAAATCTTGGAATTAGTTCGACAAGTTACTCGGAGTAAGATTAATAGGTATGCAAAGTAAAGAGGGATCCTTATCAAGAAGATGGAACTACACGAGAAAGTAAAGAAGAATATAAAGACGAAGTATCTCTATTTCCTAATCGACGTCTTCTGAATCTCGGAGACGAGATTCATCTTAAGAGGGGTAGAATTGTAACACCCTAAAATTTACACTTTCAAAAATAGGATTTAAAATGATTTATTTGTGAATTTTTGTGCACATGGGATATAGGAAAATAAAATTTTTCATTAAATTAAAATCCATCATAAGCTAGCAACATGTTTGAGCATACATGCACTTGCATTTGATTTATTTGGTTGAGTGGTTTTGATTGAAAATTTCAAATGGTTTAAATTGCTTTTGCAAATGAAATTAAAAATGGCTTTGAAGTAAAAGAAAAGAAAGAAAAGAGAATTAGAAAATAAAAGAATTTAAAAAGGTGTAAAATCTATTTTTGGAGAACTTACCAAAATTTCTCATTTTTATTAGAATTAAAAAGTGTATTTTAAACTCTATTTGAATTTGATTTGGTTCAAAATTGAATTTGGTTTTGAAAACAAAATAGCAAAGAAATTCTTTCCCCTTCCCTTGCTTTTGGCCCACTCGGCCTTGCGCTTCCCGTCGGTCTAGCTGGCCTTTGGCCTTCTCCTCTCCTCCCAGCTCGGGCCGAAGCCCAGGTCGCCTCACTCCCTCCCGCACCGCTCCGCACAGCCCAACAGCGCAATCCGTAGATTACGCCTCGGTCTTTTAAAAAGCGTATTTTGTTCGGTTAACTCCAAAAAATACGTTTTCAGTTAATTACAGTTTTGCCACTAGATTTATTTAGGCCATAACTTCTCCATTTTAACTTCGATTCGACCCGTTCAAATTGAGTTAGGTTCGTATTTACGTTGTCTTTGTGTTCATATTGAGTTAGGTTCGTATTCAACTTTTAAAATTTGATGTTAGATTTAATCTATTATTTTAATAAAGGAAATCTTGTTTAATTCATATCTACCACGTTTTAACTCTGTTTTAGCCCATTCAAGTTGTGTTGGATTCGTAACGACGTAATCTACATGTTAGTAACAACTTTTACTATGATAATTACTCTAAAATTTTATGGTTTAAGCTCTAACTTGAATAATAATTATGTAACTGGATTTTATAAATAAAATATGATTTGTTTTACTTTAGTTTTATAATTCAAAACTAAATTTGACTTAATTCAATTTATATTGTTTATGAAATATCTTATATATATATGATTTTATATAGTTAAAATAAATGAAGCTTATAGTTTTATATTTTCTTTTATAAGCAAATATTTCAGTAGTTGTATCTTTTCAACCGTAGCTCCGATCAGAGTGATCTTCACGTATGTGTGATCGTAGCGAGACGTAGATTCATTTTATAAACTTTTCATCTTGATTTTATATTTGGTGTATTGTTCTAATTTAGATCTATTGTTTGCTTCGTGTATGATTGCATGGATGTTTGTGTGGTGCTTTATGATCATGTCCAGTCGGTGAGCTTTACGTGTTGATCAAAAAGGGGTTCCTTTGAAGTTTTGGACTTGAAGAATGATCAGAGTTTAAGGCAAGTATAGCATGGGATCTTCATTGTTGCCCTATACTCCTTTAATCATTTAATTCATACCGCATGTGTCTACCTTGACTACCACTAAGGATTTCCTAGTACTTTGTACCTTATGCCTTGATACCTATGGGTTATTACATTGGGTAGTATGATGTTAGTGCTCAACTACAACCATGATCTTGTAACTTGACTAATGGTATATGCAATAAACACTAAAAGATGCTTTTTAGCAACATGGAACAAGGGTGCTAGAACATTGGGTTGTTTTTATGGTGCTCTAGATTCCTCTCCCTAAGAACTTATCTGTAAGTGATCATCCGGGACTTACAGTACAACTGTGAGGGCTATATGACTCTGGCTTTAGATCAGTATGAGGACCTTTTCTAGCTTGTTAGAGGTTACCTTTATTGGCGTAAGAATGGCTTGATGAATCAGGTATAGGACAACCTCTACTCTTATGTGTATAGTCATGATAGAATTGTGCCATTCGACAGGGGGGTTCCTATATCTGTTTGCCGAGTGAATCTAATGGCCCTAACTTGTTAGATGAATCTTTGAAAGGCTTCATAGTGAACCCTGTCGACCTTCCTTGGTAGTGGGTCAAGAGGCTGATCACCTCGGGTGAAAGGGTAAATCACGACTCACAGTGAAAGTGTACAACCTCTGTAGAGTGTAAAACTGGTATATCAGCCGTGCTCACGGTCACGAGCGGCCTTGGTACCCTTAAGGAATAGATGATGAACAATGATTATACGGATGATGAAGATGCTAACTAATGATTACTGTTTACGCTATTCATTATTCATGTTTACCTAATCATGTGTTTATGGGCTTGTGATAAACTTGTTGCTACTCCTATGCTAAAATTGTGACAATTAAAAGCTAATCGCAGTTAAACCAGTGTCAGCCTTTTGTGCCTCATGAACCCTATGTTATATTTGTTGAGTATGACATGTACTTATGCTTGCTTTATTTTTTTAAATTATTTGGATAAAAATCCCGGATGGGTACCAGATTGCTAGAGTTTGGAGGAATTAGGCTTGTGATCAACCAGTCAGTTGTCCCTGTGGAATTGGAGCCTTCACCCGAAGATCGGAGTTGTCTTTCTGTTGTTTGCTATCTAAGGTTATATTCTTTATACTAAGTGTGTTATATGTTGAGCATTGTCTTTTGATATTACCCTTATTTGTAGCTATATGTGAGATTTGACTTTGTGGGTTCACATATGCTGTGTATCTGGTTTTGTTCTTAAAACCGGGTGCTACAAAAGGTTAAGCTTGGGGGAGTTTGTTGATGGTAGTTAATAATCATTATAAACCATCAACATAACATATGTATGGGCATGAAAGTTATCACCAACATAGACTTAGAGGTTTAAACTAATAATTTCTATGAGTTTTGGTGAATCTATGTTTTCTGCAGGGTTTATCTAGGAAACCATCAAGGTAGACCTATATGTCAGAATTAATCATGCTTATCCATGGTATAAACAACACTAGAAGGATCTAGGAGACACCTGAGGACACCACACCACGGTGGAGGGCGAGAGGCCACTAGGTGGGACCGGCCAGTCCCACTTGCATGTCGGTCGGCCTATGGGGTCCACTGTCAGCCTCTACCTCATGATGTCGGTCCTCCACCACCTCCTAGGTTGCATCCATGTCATCCATTCAAGTCAGTTTGATCCGAGGGCTCAGAATTGATGTTCCGGTCTATATATACCAGCCCCTGCCACCCCCTGGCATATCAAACCTTGATCAAGTCATTTGAGAAGACAGAAACCGTAATCATCCTCAGAGCTCCACCATATTCTAGAGCATAGCTAGCTAGGCTAGATCTAGAGGGAGGCAAGCTTCGCTTGGATTCCTAATCGTGTCAAGAGTGTCGCTTGGTATAGCCTTTGTACCCCCTCTCTTTTGTATCTCTCATTACTTTTATATGTTTGCTACAATTGTTATGACATTGTTCTTCATATTAATCTTGTTCCTAGTTATCATGTTCATCATCTACTTTGATTCTATGCTTAGTATAGTTAGATTATCATCATGTTCAAGCATAAGTTCGTATAACGCTCGTTCCAAGGTACCAAGGGTGAGTGGTCAACATTGTGTAAGCGTGGTGCTTATATGTTGTTTACCTACGGATGCACCCTATATTCCAGGCCATGTGGTAGATCACGGATGTGACACTCTCGTTGAGTCCTTTGTAGTCCACTTCCTGAATATAGGACAAGTAGGATCTAGTTACGAAGGAAGACAAGCTCTGTTCTTAATCTTCCTTAGTAATATCCCTTGTGTGTAGATATGAAGTTGATCTAGATCATGACTACTAAATATAATTACACTAATCAACGTATGCTTTGACTTGTAATTAATAATAACTTAGGAATTATTCCTCTAATTTCTACTTAGCCATGCTAATGCCATAGAAAGGAGTACTCTGAGTGATCATTTATTATTTATCATGAATTATCCTATTCATCTCTTGACTTACCTCTATTGTGAGTAGAAGTTTGGTTATGGTTTATTTCTCCGTCATACATATAAGTTATCAATATATTCGTACTGCTCGTCCTTCCCTATGGTAAAAATGATACCTGGAATACTCCCAAGTAAAGTGCTATAATAGTATATTATCTGTGCACTTGCGGATTCTTTTCATATATTTTCTTTCAAGTTACAAGTAAATACCAATAAACATTTCTGGCATCGTTGCTAGAGATTAAATTCAAAACCTTGTTCTTAGTAGCGATGTTGAGAAATGCCAACAGGGGTTGAAGATCTCATGTGTGGTAGTAGAGAGACCAATTAATTCAGGAGATTTCTCATGTGAGCATGGATTTGATGAGGTGTTCATGAAGTAGCTTCCATGCTCATTGATGTCATCTTCCTTTTCAAGCTCCAAGGTTGATTCTTCATGAATGCCCAAAATTTCACTTGGATTGGTAACTCTCGGGTTGATCTTGTTCAAGGCCTCCTCCAAACTTGGATGAGTTATGTTTATTAAGGAGATTGACTTAAGCTCACCATTTGGATCTAAACTAGGTTTAGATTCTACCCTTAAGGTTTCATCCTTGTCCATCCATTCTTTACTAGCAACGGCATATGACTTCTTAATATCCTCCAGCCATTGTCGTTGCTCTTCTTGGTCATTTTTGTTGTCTTCATGACTCTATGCTTTGGGTGTCTTAGTGGATTTCTAGGATCAACATGAGACTTAAGAGAAAGACTTAATCTTGCGGCAAGCTCGGGCCTTGGCCGAGACAGAGCAGGGAGGGAGCACTTGGGCTGGCTCGGCCCACGCGGGAGTGAGGGGAAGGAGGGAGGGAACCCTAGAATCGAGCCGTAGTCGCCTCTGCTCGAGCCCTAACCGCGCTGCAACCCTAGCTTGCCGCCACCGCATGCGATTTCGCCAAGGCCAAGCTCCGCCATCCCTCTAAGCCGCTCCCCAGCCTTCACATCTTGGTAAGGAAGTCCCCTGTGCCCCACTTTGGCTCTCTCTTCCTCCTTCTCTATCTGCGCGCCATCACCGAACCAAGCCGAGCCACAAGATAGCGCATGCCGCCGTATCCGTTCATCCCCTGCTTCAACCAATACCCCCATCGAGTTCACAAGCTCGATATCTATCTCGCTATGCTACCCGTTGAAGCAATCAAGCCTGGAATCGCCATTTTGGTGAACTTCGATGAGGGTCGGCCATGAAACCGCCGCCGAGGTCACTGTTCCGGCAGGCGATCCCCTCTCTCCCTCCCTTCTTCTAATCTGAGCTGTCCACTTTAGATCCAACGGCCCAAGATTCCCCGTACCCCTTCATCTACCTCTTTTGCTAAAGAGCCCCTGCTCTTTCTTCTATTCATGCCCGTAGTCCCTAGTCTGTTTAAAAATCAAATTTTATTTATTTTAATTTGAAAATCAAGTTCCAAAATTGCTACTACCTTCAGTAAGCCATATCTTCTCCGTTTTAACTCCGATTTGGTCCGTTCAAGTTGTGTTAGATTCGTAACGACGTAATCTACATATTAGTGGTATTTTTTAACATGTTTGAAGCTTTTGAATAAAATAGTAATTTGACTAATCTATATTAGTTTTTCAATTAAAAGCAATTATGGATTTTCACCGTAGTCTTTTGTAAATAAAATAAGACTAATCTTATGTTGGTTTTCTAATACAAATATAATTTGACTTAATTCAATTTAGATATTCTCTGAAGTATCTTATATATGTTTTATAATCATTCAAATAAATGGAGTTTATAGTTTTCCATATTCTCGAATAAAAGTAACTTAGGTTTTTCACTCTGATCTTTTCTAAATAAAGTAAGATTAGCTTTCTCTTGGTTTTCTAAATCAAAACTAATTTGACTTAATATGATTTAGATATTTGTATAGAATATTCTATATATACATTTATAAAATAAATAAAGACTATAGTTTTCTTTTCTACATATAAAGTAAATCTTTCGGTAGTTGTATCTTTTTTTACCGTAGCACCTATTAGCGTGCTTTTCACGTCAGTGTGATCGTAGCAACGCGTAGATTTGATTTCAAATTCTTTTTTATTGATTGGTGTATTCTTCTAATATAGTTATGTTTGAATGCTATGCATGTTTGGTCGGATGCTTGTGTGGTGCTTAATGATCTTGTCCAGTCAGTGAGTTTTACGTGGTGATCAAGAAGCAGTTCTTTGGAGGCTACAAATCAATAGAAGAAGGAACTAAGTTTAAGGCAAGTATAGCATGGGACCATCCTTATTACCTATTCACCTTTAATCACTTAATTCATATTGCATGTGTCTACCTTGTTGCCAATAAGGATATTCGAGATATTTGATATCTTGTAGCTTGACACCATGGGTGATTATGCATTGGGTAGTATGATGCTAGTGCTCAATTAAAGACCATGATCTTGTAACTTGACTAATGGAATATGCAATAAACACTAAAAGCTATTTTTTAGCAACATGGAACAAGGGGGATAGAGCATTGGGCTATTTTTATGGTGCTCTAGATTTCTCTCCCTAAGGACTTATCTATAAGTGATTATCTAGGATTTACAGTACAACTGTGAGGGCTACATGGCTCTGGCTTTAGTCAAGTATGAGAACCTTTTCTAGCTTGTTATTGGTTACCTTTATGGCGTAAGAGGGGCTCCGATAGGTATGACCTTTGTCTGCTAGGTTGAGTGCATTTTTGTTTCTTGACCTTTTGTTAGTCACTCCTTGGAGGGGAGTTTATGCTTATTGATGGGGAAACCTAGCGGCCCTAACTTATTAGACAAATCTTTGAAAGGCTTCATAGTGAACCCTGCCGACCTTCCTTGGTAGTGGATCAAGAGGTTGATCACCTCGGGCAAAAGGGTAAATCACGACTCATAGTGAAAGTGTACAACCTCTGCAGAGTGTAAAACTGGTATATCAGTTGTGCTCATGGTCATAAGTGGCCTTAGAATATTTATGGAATAGATGATGAACACTGATGATACGGATAAAAAAGATGCTCACTAATGATTACTGTTTATGCTATTCATTATTCATGTTTACCTGATCATGTGTTTATATGAGCTTGTGACAAACTTGTTGCTACTCCTATGCTAAAATTATGACAATTAAAAGCTAATCGCAGTTAAAGGAGTGTCAGCCTTTTGAGCCTCATGAACCCCATGTTATATTTGTTGAGTATGACATGTACTTACGCTTGCTTTATTTTTCACATATTTAGAAAAAAATTCCGGATGGGTACCAGATTGCTAGAGTTTGGAGGAATTAGGCTTCTGATCAACCAGTCGGTTGTCCCTAAGGATTGGAGTCTTCACCCGAAGATCAAAGTTGTCTTTCCGCTATTTTCTATCTAAGGTTATATTCTTTATACTAAGTACATTATATATTGAGCATTGTCTTTCGATATTACCCTTATTTGCAGCTATATGCGAGAGTTGACTTTCTGGGCTCACATATGGTGTGTATCTGGTTTTGTTCTAAAAACCGGATGCTACATAGGCGCAGCTCATAGCTGGGTGTTAGGATAGGCTTTGAAGATTTTGGTAGCTCTAGGCATGCACTCGTAGGTTTAGCATATTGATATATAAATGTGTTATCCATGGTAAAAGAAAAATCAAAACAAAAGATATAAAGTCAAGCTAGGTTCGTAGTTAATTCAACAACTGTTTCCCTGGCAACGACGTTAGAAAGCTTGTTGATATTTTTAAATGCACACAGATAAATCCGTAAGCATACGGATACCGCTGTAGCTTTCACTGGGAGTATTCCAAGTATCGTATCCATACAAAAATGTGTGAGATTAACTATAATCTAACATAACTAGGGGTAGCAACAAAGCTAAGGATAAACAGGAGCATAGAGAAGACCACTAAGGTTCTCTATTTCTAACTTGGGTAAGTTGTGTATTCTAGTGTTCACCTGAGGATATTACTAAGGAAGGACACAAACAAAGTATGATCTTCCATAGTAACTAGGTCCTACTTGGCCTATAGATGGGAGGTGTACTACAAAGGACTTAGCGAGGCTATCACCCTCATGATCTACCACCAATCTAGAATGCAGGGTGCATCCACGAGTAACGAAAGTTTAAGCACCATGCTTACACTACGATACTACTTTACTCCTTCTAGAATAGGAATAAAGCACTCAAAAGAGTCACAATCCAGATGATCAATATAAAATGAAACTTACTTGAATTAGAAATCAATTACCAGAGATGTCTCAGAAGCAAGCTCAAGTAGAACTTGAATTCGCCAAGGTACAAGCCATAGAGAGAGCACCAGCAGGCCGGCACTTCCTCCAAACTCTTCCCTCACTCTCTATCTCGCTATTTTCTATATACAAGGATAGATCCTAATGTGGAGGACTATTCTTCTCTTGACTGTTGTCCCTTTTGGAGGAGATATGAGGGTCCTTTTATAGGGGGCACTAGGAGTCCTGTGGGCCCATGAATCCATGGCAACTTCATATCTAAGCCCTTGTTACAAACCGACCTTGAGCAACGGCGGAGATGGACTCTCAAAGGCAGTGGGGAACTGACCTTCGAAGGAGAGGCTGACTGGTGGGGTCCACAGGCTGGCCAGCCTATTTCACAGGTTGGATCTCTTGTTGATGTCGGTTTGCTTGTTTGGAATGTATGACGGTGGTCCCAGTACTTTTTTCTAGATAAATCCTCCTGCATTCACATATTCACCAAAACTTGTGGAATTCATTAATTTAAACCCCTATACCTATGTTTGGTGATAGAATTATGTATATATGTAAGATATGTTGACGGTTTATTATTGATGTTAACAACCGTCAACAACAGGGCCAAACTCAACTTGGAAGTGGTATGCCAAAAGAGTGGGCGAAGGCAAATATCAGATGAGATTCCCTAATGCTCAAACAATTGAAGACTTATCCTACTTTACTGAAATGAGAATGAGGTCTATGCCTGAGGTGGTTTTCAAAATTGAGAAGTGGAATCATGCTACAGGCTCCAAGGGAGACCTGGATGTAGCTTGGTTCATGATCACTAATATCCCCTATGAGAAGAGATCCTATTCAAATGTATGTATGGTTGCCTCTAAGGTGGGGCTTCCCTTGGAAGTGGACAAAGTCAGTCTGAACAAAAGTGACTATGTTAGAGTCAAAATAGGCTGCAAAGATGTTACTAAAGTGCCTGCATCAGTGGATGGGGTGCTGGATTTTCATTTTTATGATTACTTCTTTCAAAGAGAGGTGCCTCAAGAGGGGTACACTAACCCTGCTAGAACAAAGTGGATCAGGAATGAGAGAGATCATCCAAAGGATGATTTTCCTTCTCCAAAAAACATAAAATGGAATAGGTTAAGAATGTTGGTCAGTCCTCTTAAGCTGGGCTCAGTAACAATACAAATGCTGGCAAGGGGAAACAAACTGCTGGAGAATATTCCTAGAAAGGAAATCAGCAGCAGGTTTGTTTCAAAGAAGACAGTGAAGATGAGGGTCTGCAGTTGGGAGATTTAGTTGCTCCGGGCTCTGAGCAATTGAGGTTTGGTAACTTTGATCTTTGGAGCTCAGGAAAGTAAGCTTCATAATAGTTAATGTAAATCCTAAGGCTGTGATAAATGAGTATGGATTAAATTTTGTGAAGTACAAACAGGATCCCTTGGTAACTATAGAAGCCAAAAATGCTCTGCATGGTAACAACAAAGGTGATATCTTTCAGTTTGATGATTTCATAGGAAAATCTGGTTCCAGCAAAAGTCTGCCTACTATAATGGAAGATAAGGAAGAAGAGTGTGTGCTATATAAAGAGCCACATCTATGAGTCCTATTAAAGGTAACCAGGGTGCTCTAGAAGTTTACTTATCTAGCCAAGAAGAGGCTCATCAAAAGGAAAGCCAAGATATTGACTGGGACCTAATCTAGGAGGAAGATGGCCAGAACTCTGAGATAACAAAGATGGATATGGATACAGGAAAATAATATAGATAGTGCTAGCTTTCAAGCTATTAGAGAAGAGAAGGATATGGACATAGCTGAAGATGATCAGTTGAAAGATATAGTGGATGAGTCACAGTCTGCTGGCATGAATGGAACAATAGAGGATCATAATGTCCGGGACAGCCATGGCACTGATCTGGTGCCTGTGGTGGAAAATGGACAAGATGCTAATCAAGAAGGGTGGCTTGAGTGGCAGGAGGTAAGACAGAGCAAGTGACTCAAGGATAATGGAATTTCTCAGCTGAAGATGGGTGGTCAAGCTCAAAACAAAGATGACCAAGGACTTGGAAGTGGAAGGTACCTCATCTTTTCCCTAGAACTCCTTTGCAGTTCTATCTAACCCCCATATTATTTCTTTGGCTAATAAAATGGGGATTCATTCTGAATCAATAAATTTTGAGCAAATTGATTCGATTAAAGACCTTAAAAGTGCAAGAATGAAACTTGATGCGCATTCAAATGTTATTGTGAACAGTCAAATGTTTTGGAAGAAGAAAATCTTCCCTTAGAGGACCATAATGTGCTAGAATGGGGTTCTGAGTAATCTGAAGAGGAACCTTATGTTGTGATTACTAGTGTAGGAAAGAGTAGGTCCTCCAAAAAATACAGAAGGAAAACCAGAGCCATTAAGAATCTTCCTCTTGAAGATTCTGTTAACTCTGAAGGGCATAAATCTAAGGTTAGCCCTAGATTTAATCTCATGGACAGAAAGACTATTAAAAAAGTGATTAAATGATAGGTATCATCTGGAATTGTAGAGGGGTTACAAAGAAAGGTCCTAGTTCCTTCATCAAGGAGCTGCTTTGGGATCACAAAGCAGACTTCATTGGCATTCAGGAAACAATGAAAAAATCATATTCTGATAACTTTTCTAGAAAATTGACAATAGCAATGAGTTCAGTTGGTTTTGGACTCCTAATGAAAAATCAGGGAGAATGTTGAGTGGTATTAAAAAGGACAGATTTGAAGTTAAAAACTTTGATAGTGGTGAATTCATGATAATTGCTAATGTATTTGATAAAAGCCTTAAAAAACACTGGACCCTGGTAAATGTATATGGTCCAGCTCAAGATGTAACACCCTAAAATTTGAATTTTTAGAAATAGAGCAAAAAAGATTTAAGTTAGAATGTTTGTGCTCATAAAATATAGGAAAATAAAAATTTTCATTAAATTAAAATTCATCATAAGGTTTAGCAACATGTTTGTGCATACATGCCCTTGCATTTGATGTATTTGGTTGAGTGGTTTTGATTTAAAATTTAAAATAATTAAAATTGCTTTTGTAAATGAAAATGGCTTTGAAGTAAAAGAAAAGAGGGAAAAAGAAAATTTGAAAATAAAAGAATTTAAAAAGGTTGCAAAATTTATTTTTGAGAACTTACTAAAATTTCTCACTTTTAGTTAAGTTGAAAAGTATATTCATAATTCTAATTGAACTTGGTTTGGAAATGAAAAAGGAAAATAGAAAAGAAATTTGGAAAAGTATTTTCATTTCTCTCCCTCTCTCTTCCTTTCTCGGCCTGAAGGCCCGCTCCCTCATCTTGCTCAGCCCAGCAGCCGGCCCGCCTTAGCCTGCCCTCTCTTCCTCACGGCCTTCCCCGCGTGGGCTTTTGCCCTAGCACTGGCCCAGCCCCCTTCCTCCTAACCGCGCGACCTATCTCCCCTTCTCCACTACACGGCCCAGCAGTGCAGCCGGCCCAGGTCTGCGACGCGCCACGCCATTTTCCTCTGCTCCACCCCGCTGACGCGCCTGGCCCCCATGTCAGACGCTCCTTCTTCCCTGCCGTGCCGAACCCGGACTCCTTCGCCGGTGTTCATGTCCGGCTCCATGACGCCTCCCCCCTTGGTAGCTTGCGCCCTACGATGCCCGGCCCATATAAGCCGAGCCGCACCCTGCGCCGCCTCCCTATTCCGCACTGACGCTGTAGCCGAGCGCCCTCGGCCGCGCCGCCGTTCGCCGTCGCCAGTCAAGCAAAGGGCCCGCCTTGCCCCTTCCCTGCCGCCGAGGTATTCCTAGGTGAGCTCGCCTCGACCCCCTCTCCTCTCCCGTGGCTTCCTCGTCGAAAACCGTGGCCTCTAAGGCCGTTTCTTTGCTTCGCCGCCGTGCTCTATCGTCGGCCATGGTGCGCCACCGTGCCGGCTACTGTTCCAGCCGGCCACATTTTTTTTCCAGCGCCCGATTCCATCTCAGCCTTCCAAATCAAATCCGACGGCCCAAAAGCAAAGATACCCCATCGCGTGGCTGTATTGCAAAAGAGTCCTTCTGGTTTTCCATTTTTAAAAACCCACGGTCTATTGCGCAATTCAAAGATTATGCCTTGTTCTTTTAAAAAGCGTATAATACGTTTTTACTTATTTACAGATTTGCCACTGATTTTGTTTTAGCCATAATTTCTCTGTTTTAATTCCGATTTGACCCGTTCAACTTATGTTAGGTTCATAATTTCATAATCTACATGTTCATACTACTGTTAAGTATGTTTCTCAACTTTTAAAATTCGAGGTTAGATTTAATCTATTATTTTGTTAAAGAAAATGTTGTTTAAATAATATCTTCTACGTTTTAACTCCGTTTTAGCTCATTCAAGTTATGTTAGATTCATAGCAACGAGATCTACGCGTTAGTAACAGTGTTTATCATGTCACTAATACTAGAATTTCATAGTTTGAATCATATCTTAAATAACAATTGTACAACTGGATTTTATAAAGAAAATATGATTTGTTTCACTTTAGTTTTATAATTCAAATCTAAATTTGACTTAAATTATAATCTCTATAAAATATCTTATATGTGATTTTATATAATTGAAACACATAAAGCTAATAGTTTTATATTTTCTCCTATGAGCAAATCTTTCGGTAAATGTATCTTTTTCACCGTAGCTCCGATTAGAGTGTTTTTCACGTCTGTGTGTTCGTAGCGAGACGTAGATTCGTTTTACAAACTTTTCATTTTGATTTTATGTTTGGTGTACTGTTATAATTTAGATCTATTGTCTGCTTCGTGTATGATTGTATGGATGCTTGTGTGGTGCTTTATGATTACGTCCAGTCGGTGAGCTATACGTGGTGAATCAAGAAGCAAATCTTTGAAGTTGGGACAAGAAGAAGAAGAAGAACATTGAAGATTAAAGCTTATCGAAGGATCGGTGTTTTAAGGCAAGTATAGCATGGGATCTTTCTTGTTGTCCTATACACCTTTAATTATTTAATTCATACTACATCTGTCTACCTTGACTACCACTAAAGATTTCCTAGTACTTTGTACCTTGTGCCTTGACACCTATGGGGTATTGCATTGGGTAGTTTGATGCTAGTGCTCAACTACAACCATGATCTTGTAACTTGACTAATGTAGTATGCAATAAACACTAAAAGATGCTTTTTAGCAACATGGAACAAGGGGGCTATAGCATTGGGCTATTTTCATGGTGCTCTAGATTCCTCTTCCTAAGGACTTATCTGTAAGTGATCATTCAGGACTTACAGTACAGCTATGAGGGCTATATGGCTCTAGCTTTAGCGCAGTATAAGGATATTTTCTAGCTTGTTAGTGGTTACCTTTATGGCGCAAGAGGGGTGTGTTCCGGGTTGGATATAGTGCGGCCTCTGTCCGTCAGTGTATAGGCTGCGCGTCATTGTGCCTGTTGGAAGGGGAGCCCTACATTCGCAGGCCACAGAAACCTAGCGGCCCTAACTTGTTAGACGAACATTTGAAAGGCTTCATTGTAAACCCTGCTGACCTTCCTTAGTAGTGGGTCAAGAGGCTAATCACCTTGGACGAAAGGATAAGTCACGACTTACAGTGAAAGTGTACAACCTCTGTAGAGTGTAAAACTGGTATATCAGCCATGCTCACGGTCACGAGCGGCCTTGTAACCCTTACGGAATAGATGATGAACACTGATGATACTAATGATAAAGATGCGCATTAATGATTACTGTTTATGCTATTCATTATTCATGTTTATCTGATCATGTGTTTATGGGCTTATGATAAACTTGTTGCTACTTAATTGCTAAAATCATGACTCATTAAAAGCTTATCATAGTTGAATCAGTGTCAGCTTTTTGAGCTTCATGAACCCCATGTTATATTTATTGAGTACGACATGTACTTACGCTTGTTTTATTTTTTTCAATTATTTGGATAAAAATCCCGGATGGATACCAAATTGCTAGAGTTGGAGGAATTAGGCTTATGATCAACCAGTCAGTTGTCCCTGTGGATTTGGAGTCTTCGCCTGAAGATCGGAATTGTCTTTCCGCTGTCTATACTCTAAGGTTACATTCTGTACACTAATACGTTATGTATTTAAGCATTGTCTATTGATATTACCCTTATTTGTAGCTATATGTGAGATTTGACTTCATGGGCTCACATATGGTGCGTATCTAGTTTTCTTCTTAAAACCGAGTGCTACAAAGTGGTATCAGAGCAATGCTGACTGTAGGATTCAAGCCTAGTTAGAAATTGGCCATCTTAAGGTTTAGAAGTTGCTATAAAAATTCTTGTTCTATAAATCTTGATATTTTCTTCTCTACTGTATCCCTACCCTTGTTGTTCATGTCTACCTTGGTGCTTATTTTAAAGTCTTTGTTCTCATCTTTACTCCTTAGTTTGATATGCTTTTAGAACTGTCCCTCATCCCCTTATTGCGTAATCTACAGATGAGTCTTAGAATTGTTACCCCTAGTACAACAAGGACGATAGTATCGCAAGTTGAGTCAATGATTGAATTATACATCTTTATTGCTTGTTGAATTGTCATTATGCTTATGATTGTTTTGAATCTTTGTAATAACTGCAATGATCTTGTTGGATGTTCCCACAATATCATTTAGTTTATAGGCCTAAGGTATAAGGAACAGTGGAATTAATAGTCATATTTTGGTTTTCTTCTGTTCTCCCTATCCTGTCTTTTTAGAGCAGTCTACACTCTTCGACTTATATCTCTAATCATAGATGACCAAAAATCATGAGAAAATTCTGAACAATAGTAGACTTCAATATCTTTCTCTGAGCGCAAGAATGAGCCTGATAGCTATTTTGATTATGGAGATACAAAAATCACAATGCGATGCATTTGTGCTGTTTGGAATCTAGAGCAATTTCTCTTGTGCACTGTTTTCGACCATATAAACTTCAGAATTTGGAAAAGTGTTCTATAAGTAAGTTGTGGAAAATTTTATAAGATTTACAACGGTATAAGCTACAATATCATTGGATTAACAGAATAAGAGTTACAGCTGTTTTACTGTGCTACTATTTTTCTGCTCGCGAGGAACTTCATATTTCTTGTTCTTGCCTTACACGAGAGTATCATCGGGATGACAGAACGTCTTGATATTGGTTAGCTTATCTAGAAGGAGATGCAAGCTATACTTTGGTGTCCCCTAGTTTATCTTTTCTTAAGGGGGTAGCCAAGTTGAAGAATTTGTAAAATGAAGTATCCTACATTCTAGTTTGCGCAGCAGAAGCGTGGTGGTACCCAAAGAAGTGGCTTGTTCATTAAGTCAACTAAGGAAGCATGAGTTGAACTAACTCACATCTTATTTGGAGTTATCCATTGTGAAGCATGGAAGTACTATCTTTCTGGGAGTAAAAGTGACATTTAGGAGGATCACAAGAATCTACAGAACATCTTCACTAAGTTAGTCTTGAGCTTGTGATATCCTCGTTGGAATGAAATTGGTTATGACTTGAAAAAGTGCTATCACTTAGAGAAGCAAAAGTCATGGCCGACGCCCTTAGCAATGGAGAGTTGTGCTAAGAAGGTTTGGATGACACCAAGGACTAAAAATTGTATTCCAAGTTTGAGCAACTTGATCGAAATCATTAATGTTTTAAAGGTTGGTAGTAGAATTTTCTCCTGACCAAGAGATTCGTCAGGCTTTGTTGGAAGATGGATATTTTAAGAAAAAGAATTGGTATTAAAGAAAAGGTGGCCTAGTGACTGGAGTTACCTGAGAGTTGTTCAAGGTACCTGTCAGAATCTTGGAATTAGTTTGGCAAGTTACTTGGAGTAAGGTCAACAGGTATGCGAAGTAAAGCGGAATCCTTGTCAAGAAGATGGTACTGTACGAGGAAGTAAAGAAGAGTCTAAAGACAAAGTATTCTTATCTCCTAGTCGACGTTTTCCAAATCTCGGGGACGAGATTCATCTTAAGAGGAGTAGAATTATAACACCCCAAAATTTGAATTTTTAGAAATAGAGCTAAAAAGATTTAAGTTAGAATTTTTGTGCTCATAAAATATAGGAAAATAAAATTTATCATTAAATTAAAATTCATCATAAGGTTTAGCAACATGTTTGTACATACATGCCCTTGCATTTGATGTATTTGGTTGAGTCATTTTGATTAAAAATTTAAAATAGTTAAAATTGCTTTTGTAAATGAAAATGGCTTTGAAGTAAAAGAAAAGAGGGAAAAAGAAAATTTGAAAATAAAAGAATTTAAAAAGATTGTAAATTTTATTTTTGAGAACTTACTAAAATTTTTCACTTTTAGTTAAGTTGAAAAGTATATTCAAAATTCTAATTGAAATTGGTTTGAAAATAAAAAAGGAAAACAGAAAAGAAATTTGGAAAAGTATTTTCATTTCTCTCCCTCTCTCTTCCTTTCTCAGCCTCAAGACCTGCTCCCTCATCTTGCTCAGCCCAGCAGCCGGCCCGCCTTGGCCTGCCCCCTCTTCCTCACTGCCTTCCCCGCATGGGCTTTTGCCCTGGCACCGGCCCAGCCCCCTTCCTCCAAACCGCGCGACCTATCTCCCCTTCTCCACTGCACGGCCCAGCAATGCAGCCGGCCCAGGTCTGTGACGCGTCGCGCCATTTTCCTCTGCCCCACCCCGCTGATGCGCCTGGCCCCCATGTCAGACGCTCCTTCTTCCCCGCCGTGCCGAACCCGGACTCCTTCGCCGGTATTCATATCCGGCTCCATGACTCCTCCCCCCTCGGTAGCTTGCGCCCTACGATGCTCGGCCCCATATAAGCCGAGCCGCACCTTGCGCCGCCTCCCTATTCCGCACCGACGCTGCAGCCGAGCGCCCTCAGCAGCGCTGCCACCTAGCACCGCTGTTTGCCATTGCTAGTAAAGCAAAGCGCCCGCCTTGCTCCTTCCCTGCCGCCGAGGTATTCCTAGGTGAGCTCGCCTCGACCCCCTCTCCTCTCCTGTGGCTTCCTCGTCGAAAATCGTGGCCTCTAAGGCCATTTCTTTGCTTCACCGCCGTGCTCTATCACTGGCCATGACGCGCCACCGCGCCGGCTACTGTTCCGGCCGGCCACGTTTTTTTCCACTGCCCGATTCCATCTCGGCCATCCAAATCAAATCCGACGGCCCAAAAGCAAAGATACCCCTTCACGTGGCTATATTGCAAAAGAGTCCTTCTAGTTTTCTGTTTTTAAACCCGCGGTCTATTGCGCAATTCGAAGCTTACGCCTTGTTCTTTTAAAAAGCGTATTTTTCTCGGTTGACTTCAAAAATACGTTTTCACTTATTTACATATTTGTCACTGATTTTGTTTTAGCCATAATTTCTTCGTTTTAACTCCGATTTGACCCATTCAACTTGCGTTAGGTTCGTAATTTCATAATATACATGTTCATACTACTGTTAAGTATGTTTTCAACTTTTAAAATTAGAGGTTAGATTTAATCTATTATTTTATTAAATGAAATCTTGTTTAAATCATATCTTCTACGTTTTAACTCCGTTTTAGCCAATTCAAGTTGCGTTAGATTCATAGCAGTGAGATCTACGCTTTAGTAACAGTGTTTATCATGTCTCTAATACTAAAATTTCATGGTTTGAATCATATCTTAAATAACAATTATGCAACTGGATTTTATAAATAAAATATGATTTGTTTCACTTTAGTTTTATAATTCAAATCTAAATTTGACTTAAATTATAATCTCTATAAAATATCTTATATATGATTTTATATAATTAAAACACATGAAGCTAATAGTTTTATATTTTCTCCTATGAGCAAATCTTTCGGTTGATGTATCTTTTTCACCGTAGCTTCGATTAGAGTGTTTTTCGCGTCTGTGTGTTCGTAGCGAGACGTAGATTCGTTTTACAAACTTTTCATCTTGATTTTATGTTTGGTGTACTGTTCTAATTTAGATCTATTGTTTGCTTTGTGTATGATTGTATGGATGCTTGTGTGGTGCTTTATGATTACGTCCAGTCGATGAGCTATACGTGGTGAATCAAGAAGCAGATCTTTGAAGTTTGGACAAGAAGAAGAAAAAGAAGAACATTGAAGATTAAAGCTTACCGAAGGATCGGTGTTTTAAGGCAAGTATAGCATGGGATCTTCCTTATTGTCCTATACACCTTTAATCATTTAATTCATACTGCATGTGTCTACCTTGACTACCACTAAGGATTTCCTAGTACTTTGTACCTTGTGCCTTAATACCTATGGGGTATTGCATTGGGTAGTTTGATGCTAGTGCTCAACTACAACCATGATCTTGTAACTTAACTAATGTAATATGCAATAAACACTAAAAGATGCTTTTTAGCAACATGGAACAAAGGGGCTAGAGCATTGGGCTGTTTTCATGGTGCTCTAGATTCCTCTCCCTAAAGACTTAGCTATAAGTGGTCATCCGGGACTTACAGTACAGCTGTGAGAGCTATATGGCTCTGGCTTTAGCTCAGTATGAGGACCTTTTCTAGCTTGTTAGTGGTTACCTTTATGGCGCAAGAGGGGTGCATTCCGGGTTGGATATAGTGTGGCCTCTGTCCGTTAGTGTATAGGCTACGCGTCATTGTACCTGTCGGAAGGGGAGCCCTACATTCGCAGGCCACAGAAACCTAGCGGCCCTAACTTGTTAGACGAACCTTTGAAAGGCTTCATAGTGAACCCTGCTGACCTTCCTTGGTAGTGGGTCAAGAGGCTGATCACCTCATGCGAAAGGGTAAATCATGACTCACAGTGAAAGTGTACAACCTCTGTAAAGTGTAAAACTGGTATATCAGCCGTGCTCACGGTCACGAGCGGCCTTGAACCCTTACGGAATAGATGATGAACACTGATGATACTAATGATAAAGATGTGCATTAATGATTACTGTTTATGCTATTCATTATTCATGTTTACCTGATCATGTGTTTATAGGCTTATGATAAACTTGTTGCTACTCAATTGCTAAAATCATGACTCATTAAAAGCTTACCGCAGTTAAACCAGTGTTAGCCTTTTGAGTCTCATGAACCCCATGTTATATTTGTTGAGTACGACATGTACTTATGCTTGTTTTATTTTTTTCAATTATTTGGATAAAAATCCCGGATAGGTACCAGATTGCTGGAGTTGGAGGAACTAGGCTTGTGATCAACCAGTCAGTTGTCCCTGTGGATTTAGAGTCTTCACCTAAAGATCGGAGTTGTCTTTCCATTGTCTATACTCTGAGGTTACATTCTGTACACTAATACGTTATGTATTTAAGCATTGTCTATTGATATTACCCTTATTTGTAGCTATATATGAGATTTGACTTCATGGGCTCACATATGGTGCGTATCTGGTTTTGTTGTTAAAACCTGGTGCTACACAAGATGAGCTTAAGAATAGCTTCCTTGCTGAGCTTGCAAGCTTTTGTTTTAAAGCCAAATATCCCATTTTAATGGGTGGGGATTTCAATATTTTGAGATTCAGCTCTGAAAAGAACAAAAAATTCAATGAAAACAATTTCTCTTCTGTATTCAACCTGATTATTAACTCCTATGATTAGAGAGCTTCCTCTTTCTGGGGTCAAGTTTACCTGGAGTAATAACAGGAAGCATCCTACTCTTGAAAAGTTGGACAGAGTCCTGATCTCTAGCTCTTGGGAAACTGAGTTTCCCCTTTGCAATCTCAGAAAAATTCCTAGGTATATGTCTGACCACAATCCTTTGATTGTGAGGATTGATCTTGCTCAACAAATGGGTTCTAGGCCCTTCTATTTCGAAAACTCTTGGCTCCAACATGTTGAATTTAACATGAGAGTGAAAGAAATCTAGAATAGGAAAGTTTATACAAAATCTGTCATTGATACCTGGTGTATCAAGTTGGACAGAGTTAAAAATTCCTTAAAGGATGGGGACAAAGCCTAATAGGGCATACAAGAAAATACAAAACTTTCTAAAGGAGTTAGAGATCTTGGAAAAACAGGAAGAAGAAAAATCTTTAGATGCAGATAAATTGGACAGGAAAACTTTCATGCAAACTGAACTTTTGAGGTTGTTGGAGGAGGAGGAGAGCTATTGGCATAAAAGATCTAATAGCATGTGGCTTTTGAAAGGTGATAGCAACACTGCATTCTTTCATAGGGTGGCTAATGGGAAAAAAGGAAGAACACTATTTTCTCTCTAAAACAAGATGATCAAATTATTGAAGGTGATGGTGCCCTAGTGGACCATGCCACTCAATTCTATAAGGATCTATTTGGCCCTTCTACACCTTCTGGTCTCCACTTGGAGCCTGGGTGTTGGGACCCTTCTGAGATGGTGACTGCAGGAGAATGAGGAGCTAGAGAAGGCCTTTTTCTGAATCTGAAATAAAGGAGACGGTTTTATCTATAGAGAAGAACACTGCTCCCGGGCCAGATCATTTCCCAGTTGAATTTTATCAACATTGTTGGGATATTATTAAGGATCATTTGGTGGCTCTTTTCTTTGATTTTTATAACTTGAAATTAGATATTGGCAGTGTCGGATATCTATACCCGGGTATCTGAGCCAAAGGATTAATGAGCGTCACATCGGCTCATCCAATGGTTAAGGACGCAACTGCGGCCTCGTCCGACCCCCAGGGGCCGGGCCACGCCTCGTCCGACTCCGAGGACGAGATTTCTGCCTCGTCCGACCCCAAGGCGTGGGCTCCGACTCCGAGGACAAGGTTTCCACCTCATCCAACCCCAAGGCGTGGGCTCCGACTCCGAGGACGAGGTTTCCGCCTCGTCCGACCCCAAGGCGTGGGCTCCGACTCCTCCGACCCCAGGGCGCGGGCTCCGACTCGTCCGGTCCCACGGGGAGGGCTCCGCCTCTTCCGACCCCCGAGGGTCGGATTCTGTCTCGCCCGTTCCCTAGGGGTCGGATTTGCTACCGGACAAAAGCAGTGGCCCCAGGGTGGGACCCAAACCGCTTCAACCACTACGGCGTGGAGGCGCACGCCCGGGAGCACGTCTCGGGCGCGTCCTGATGCGACTGGCGGTCGCATCAGGCCATGCTGGGAGACTCACGTCGCCCACCGCGTCAATAGGCCAGCACTGTGCCAGTCAACCGGCGTCAGTTGACTTGCACTGTACCTCCAGCCCCCCGTATGGCCTCTGTCAGAGGACCCTTTGACCATTCCGTCTGCTCGGATGGGATGAAAGACAAGAGCGGCGCACGACACCCGCACGTATGCTGCAGCGGCCATCAGGACCCTGGTGCGACGCCGCTGCCACCACGATCTACAGGGTCAGCGGGAAGAGCTAAAATGATATCTCTTGCTCAAAGAAACAACTTGATCAAAGGGCTGGATCCTGAATACATTGAAAATGGAGTTGCTATCCTCCAATATGCTGATGACACAATTTTGTGTCTCCAAGATGATAAAGAGCAGGCTTTCCATCTTAAACTTATTTTATACTTATATGAGGCTATGTCTGGTTTCAAAATTAACTTCTCTAAAAGTGAGGTCATAATGTGAGTCAAGATGATTCTAAGAGCCTCGAATTTTCTAATATGTTCAACTGTTGAAAATGGCCCATTAAATATCTGGGAGTCCTTGTGGTGGGCTCCAGATTGCATATGGCTAATTGGATGCCTATCAGTGAAAAACTGATGAAAAGGTTAGATGAATGGAAGGCCAGCTCTCTGAGTTTGGGGGGGTAGACTGGTTTTAATCAATTCATGCTTAAGAAACCTTCCTGTCTATGCTATGTCCATGTTTTGGCTGGCTGTGTCAGTCCTTAACAAGATGGATACTGCCAGAAAAAGATTTTTCTTGCAGGGGGAGTATGAAGAAGAAGTATCATCTAGTTAAATGGACCAAAATTACAAAACCAAAGAACAAAGGGGGGCTTGGAATTAAGGACTTGAGAAGAATGAATATCAGCCTGTTATGTAAATGGTGGTGGAAAGCTGAAAATGGTGATGGGATTTGGCAGGACATTATTAGGAAAAAGTACATGAAGAAAGGGATCATTGCCCTTCTGTCTAAAAGTCTCAAGAATTCCCCTGTTTGGAATGATCTTTTGAAAGTAAGGCATATTTACCTGAAAGGTAGATCTATGGTAGTGGGTAATGATAGAACTACCAGCTTCTGGCATGATCGATGGTGTGGCCTTGTCTCCTTAGCAGACAAGTTCCCAGGGCTGTATGAGATCAGTGAGGATCAAGATTGCTCTGTGGAATTCATGAAATTGAAAAACTAGCGCCCTTCTTTTAGGAGATGGTTGCATGAAGATCTTCAGTGCCAGCTTAGAAGGCTACATGACATTGTTTACCGGCATGGTATTAATACTGATAAGGACCGTGCTAAATGGGATTGGGAGAAAGCTGGCTTGTTTTCTATAAAATTGGCATACAAACATTTGTGTAGGCATGAGTATGGACCTAGTTTTAAGTGGGTTTGGAAAGCTAAGATTCCTTTGAAAATCAAGATTTTTTATGTTGCTTGTCTCTCAGAATGCTATTCTTACTGAAGACAATTTAAGCAAATGTAAGTGGAAGGGCACAACTACTTGTGCCTTATGTACTGAGAATGAAAGCGGGCATCACCTTTTCTTTGAGTGATCAACGGTCAAATATGTTTGGAGTTTGCTAGGATACTCCTTGGGGTCTGATTGTAGACCAAATAACATGAATCAATATTGGATTTGGATCCATAGGATTCTTCCTCAGGCCCCCAATCTGCATGCAGTTGGGTTGGCTGCTGTTTGTTGGCCTATTTGGTGAACCAGAAATGCGGTGTGCTTTGAGGACAAGAGAGTGAAATCTCCTACGGAGATTATATGTTTGATCTGTTCTTTTCTTACATACTGGGCAGGATTGCTAAAGGAAGACCTGAAGGAACAAGTGATCCAGGGAGCAGAGGTGGTGAAGACAGCGGCACTCTTCTTCCATAAGCAAGATCTGCAGTCGCGTTCTCAGGAGGAGCACCAAGCTAGTTCCATTTGCTGGTTAATGTCTCGGATCGTCGAAGTTGACAGTGTCCTTTTTTGGCTTTGGGAAAAGCGCCTTGTATGGAACACTTATGGTCGTATTTTGGATATGGTCGGCGGTGTTAAGCTTTGTAAGTAGTGATAGGCGTTCATGCATATGTGATATGTTCCCTGTGTGATCATGTGCTTGAAGGCTTTTAGTTTCACTAGCAAATGTGACTGTGCGTTGCAATGAGAGAGAAAAAGCTATCAAACATTTATGGAAAAAGGCTAACAAATATTCATGGAAATAAGGGCCAAGAAAATACTATAATTTTGTAAAGCTATAGTTTATTTTAATAAGACTATAACATCCATAATATATAAGCTAATGTTGGCAATAATATGACAATATCTTATTAAGTATGTATCAAATTTAAAATACAATCTTGATAGATTTTTGCTCCTATTGCAAAGCACAAACATATTTATTTGTTAATATATCATAATTTTAATTTCCTACTATCTATTCGTCGGTACAGTTCAATATCTAGTTTGGAAGAGGTAAGGCGAACTGATCATAGATCAGCTGGTTGTATCCTTGTGGTGGAACCTGCCCACTCGGGTTCAAGTCCTCGACTTGGCACGTGTGGGGTCACTCCTAGCCTCTCGCCCTCGTTGAAGGACACGGGGGAGAGGCCGAGGGTTTCCCACAGATGAGTGACTAAACTGTCGTGAAGGGATGAGCGAGGGTACAGGAAGACAAGGAGACGGAAAAGTGTGGATTAAATGCCCATTAATTTGTCCAGAAAAGTTCAACCTCCTTACATGAGCACTCCAGGCATTTATAGGCCATACCCGGAGATGCGGTGGAATTACATTAGGGTTAGATCCTAGCCGGCAAACGCTATACAAGAGTCAGGGGTACGACGGTAATCTCCTTTCCTCAGCCAACCACTCCCGGGTCCGGTTGCTAACGGGACGGTCTCTTCCCATGGCAGGCGGCAACCTTCGCGCGCCCCCTAGCGAGGGTTTGTCCACCGCCGCCGACTCGTGACCTTCTTGCCATGCTCCTCCGGCGTAGCTGACCTCTGAGCGTGACACCTGAACACACAGATGAAATAAACCGATCAAGGGCACCCTCATTGCGGGGGTGATGCCCACGATGAGGGCGGGTTAGTTGAGCCAGCGCCAGGTTGAGAGTCAGGGGAGGAGAGGTGCTGGGGGTACCTCCCCCCAACAGCAGCCCCTCTGGGTCGGGCCCAGCATGATGGGCCGAAGCAACGTTAAAACTTGGGGAGGGAGGCACGCGTGGGTACCTAGCTTGCAGTCCCGGTCCAGCGACGCCCCTATCATGCTCGACCAGAGCTCGGCCTTTGATTGATTTGGGTGAATGGGCCTAGTGTGAAGTTGGATGGGACGCGGGATTGTTGGGTGTTTTTTGTTCGTGTTTTTCTCGGGGAGTGGTTCATGAATCTCCGGGATGTGCACCGGCTTCTTTCCTTAGGTGCGGGTGCTTCATGCCTATAAATAGTTGCGGTGGGTTAAGGTTTTTCATTGTTGCGCCATCTATTTGCTGGCGGGTTGCTGCTGCTGAGCTTGTTGAGCGAGGGTTTGATTGTTGTGAGGGTTGTTTTTTTCGAAGGTTCGTGCTTTTGCTGGCTTATCTACCTCATCGCGCTTATTGAGGTACTTGCTTGGTCACTTGTACTTGTTGTCTTTTGAGTTTTGTTTGTTCTAAAGAGACTGCTAGCGCATTTTGTAGATTGATGGCTCGTGTGAAGAAAACTGCGAAGCCTATTCACAGTTCATAGGTCACTGACTCTGCTTCGGATGCTGCAGTGAGCTTCGAGTTTGATCTGTCAAGGGTTACTTCGAGCAATTTGGACAAGTTCGCGAAGGCTGGTTGGTTCGCTCAAGATCTTGTGATGTCGTCTGAGGGAGAGATTGTTCCCGATCCTCATGATGATGAGGTTGTTGTTTATAAGGAATTCTTCTTGGCTGGCTTGAGGTTTTCGTCGCACCCTCTTGTTGTTGGCGTGCTGAAAAGGTTTAACCTTAAGTTTCATCAGTTGAACCCCTCTAGTTTTGTGAAGCTCAGTATCTATGTTTGGGGTTGTAAGTCTCAAGGTGTTGAGCCAGATCTCGAGGGCTTTCTCCGACTTCACCGGGTCCATCCTTAGCCTCGAAAGGTGACTGTTGATGGTAAGCCTTTGCATTTGTAGTTTGGTGTTTATACCTTCATGTATCGTCATGGTGCGGAGGTTCCTGTTGAAGCTCAGAAAAACAAGTGGGCTTTGCCTTGAACGGAAAATTGGTTCTATATTAGGATGGAAGGCGAGCCTAGTCTTTGCGGGAAGCTATTGAGGCTTGACAGTGTGACTTTGGAGAGTATCATGACTGATGGTTGTGCAGCCACTATGGATGCGCTCAGGACTTTATCGCGTCATCAGTGTGTGCGTGACTTGGTTGAGGAGTTTGTTTGCGCGAAGGTTTTGCCTTTGAGGGCTAATCAATCATGGTTTGTGGTAAAGGATGATGAGAAGTATCGGGCACGTAGTTTGAAGGGTCTTGGCGTTGATGTCAAGCAGGCTTGGTTGAAGGTGTTGTTGAAGAGTGACACCCCAGCTGCTAGGGTTAAGGTCGTGTATAAGAAGGTTGCGGAGGTTGTGGAAGAACTCATTAGGGCTCTTGGGACTGCTGAGAATAAAGCGATAAAGATTGCCTTGACCGATCGTCATCGTGTTAATCGGTGCTTCGACTTCCTTGGGTTGATTTACCCAGATTGGTCGTCTATAGAGCTGAAAGATGCTGAGGTTGGCAAGAAAAGAAAGCGGGCCGAGGCCGGTGACACGCTCACGAGTATGTCTAAGTGAGGTGGGGGTGGTCGTGGGCACGCTGGGGGATCTAAGGTTGATCATGTTGCCACAGCGAAGGTTGCTGCTTCGTCTCCTACCTCATATGTGGCAACGGCGAGGCTGGTGGCTACGGTTTCACTGGCGCCATGGCCGAGCGTGGTTGGGGGGCTCTACGTGGCCGTAAAATGACAAGTATTTCCTGTCTGCCTATTTTGCAAGTGATTTCGGATGACGATGGTGATAATGGTGAGGAGCAAGGGCTCTAAGGAGGTGAAGGTTGATGGGTCTCATTCCTCCAGCAGTAGCAGTGAGTCTGGCACGAGCGGTGATGATGATGATGAAGATGATGAAGGGTGCGATGAATCGGGTAACCCTTGGCCTGTTGGTTCTGAGGAGCTTGGGTTTCAGGGTGGCAGAGCTAATGAGGGGAGGGAAGTTGAGTCTAGCCCAACCAGATCTAGGTCGATGCCTCACCGTCACCGCATCCATATCATGCGGGAGGGACGCGAGGTTGCTTCCGACGAAGATGAGCCTAGAGTTGGTGTGGGCAAGCATGCTCTTGGCAAGGCTAGTGCCAGTGGTTTGAGGCATTTTACTGTCTCCTGTGGTGTTGGTGAGCTTTAGATTGACCTTTTCACTAGCCCTGGCCTCCACGATTGCCATCTTATTGGGACTGAAGAGGAGCATCAGTTCTTGGTGGGGACCTATCGCTGGATTTGCATGCTAGAGGCAGAGTTTTTGATGTCCCATGAATCAGTGGATCATTTGATTGAGGACGTCGAGGTGGCTAGGGTTAGAGCCTTTATGCTTGCTCGAGCTACGTGTCAGCGCCATAGTCATGTTGAGACTGAGCTGAAGGAGCGGGTTGCATCATTGGAGAAGTAGAAGGTTGACTTGAAGGCTAGAAACAAGGAACTGTCTAGGCAAGTTGGGTTGCTTGAGGCCTCGATTACGAGGAATAAAGCTTTGGTTGAAGATGCAGAGGAGTGTTTGAGTCATAATGTTGACCTTAATGCGGAGCAAAAGAAAGGACGAGGATCTGAGGAAGGCTGAGGATTCTCGCAAGAAGGCTGAGGAGTTGGCGGAGGAGAACGCTAAAAAGTTGGAAGACTCACGTGTCGCTTTGCTTGCCTGTATACAGGAGGTCAAGGTTGCCATCGATGCCACTTTTGTTAAGGGTGGTGTAGAATCAAGCAGGGTGTTACCCGAAGTTGATCCTTCTATGTTTTCAGCTTGGCTTCAGGCAGAGCTTGGCTAGTTTTCTCAACTATTGGATAGTGTTGCTAATTTTGGGGCTTATGGGGCTGCCCTCGCCGTTGCGCGGTCTTTTCAGGCCACTGGATGCGATCATTTGAAGAGGCTTGGGAGGGTTAACCATAACTTTCCCAGTCTAGAGGATGTGTGGGGTGCTGCTAATGACTGACTTTGCAAGAATGTTGTCGCACACTTCTTGATGAAGTTTTCGATAGAGGGCGAGGGTCAGGCTCTGGTCTTTGACAAGGCGGTGGCTGGCACTCATGAGGTACATTGGGGCTTTAGTCTTGTTTTTCTTCCTTTTCCCCCTTTTTTATGTTCCTTATGATTTTGTTTATTTTGTTAGCTGACGTAGCCCTGGGACGCTCCGACCTCCGCTGCTAGGACTGGCGAGGTAGGGACCTCTTCGACAAGCACGAGGGTCGCAGTGTCTACTGTTGGCGAGGCGTCCGCCAGTGAGATCACTGTTGGGGCTATCGTGAAGGTCTTGAAGCAGGTCTTGGGACAGAGGAAGCACGAATTGATGGAGCGCCAGCCATAGAATCCATGGATGTTGATACTATAGGGCAGGTTTGACGCGCGTGTGCGTCGTAGTTAGGATGGTGGTGTCTTTCATAAAACAATTGGAGTGCCTCTCCTATGGGGGTCTACTCTTCGTTGGTGATTAACTATTGCCTTCATTGCACAGGTTCCTATGGGGCCTGCGCGTGAAGTGTTGGATGTTTTGCCCCTGATGTTAAATCGTCAGGATACATTTATTTCTGGCGTGTCATGGGCGCATGCTAAGTCTAAGTTTCCCTCATTGTCATTTGATCATTTTTGGTGGGTGAAGCTTGGTTTATATGATAGGAAGAATCAGGAGGCGAGTAGGTTTTGGCAGAATGCAAATCTTACGAATCGTCAGTCCGAGCGCTTGCTTTTTGGTTCGGGGTCTACTTCGGGGGTTTTGGATGATGTTGATGATGAGGATGCTATAGACTTTATTTTTGGGCGAGGGCATCTGAGTTTAGATCTTGAGGGGAGTTGAAGGTGCCGAAGCCAAAACCATTGGATCTTGATGAGCGAGTCCATCGGCATATGTATTGCGCGAGGGTTTTGGAAGGTGATTTGCCTTTGGTTCCTGTGGCACTTGTTCTTTGGGGGCCAATTGTAAAGGCTGAGGGGTCAGGCAGGGGGGAGGGTTTGTAGGTGGTTGTGGATGATGTTGCTTAGTTTGTGGATAGTGTAGCAGATGAACTAGTTGAGAGTGTGCTTGACAATACAGTTATGGAGATGGCAAGGGAAGTGGCATGTGAGGTGTGTTTTCAAGAGGATGCTCCCGATGTCTGGGAGTTCCGGGGCCGAGGGTCGACTTGAAGTCTATTTTTTATCGATGTAACAATTGTTGTTGTACTTGTTGTAATTTTGACGTGTTGTTGGGAGCCCCGTCGAGGGTTCCAGTTGTTGTAAACATTATTTGGTGCTGCTTAACTGACAAGTCAGGATACCTTTTCTTTTTAGGCGTGGCTCGCTATCTTTCATTTTCCAAGACTTGGCGCGCAGCGATGCCCCCATTTCTTTTAGGCGAGGCTCGTTGTTTTTCGTTTTCTAAAACATGACATGCAATGACGTCCCCTTTTATTTTAGGCGAGACTCGCTGTTTTTCATTTTTTAAAACTTGACGCGTAGCGACGCCCCCTTTTATTTTAGGAGAGGCTCGCTATTTTTGTTCTCTAAGACTTGACGCGCAGCGACGCCCCCTTTTCTTTTAGGCGAGGCTCGCTGTTTTTCATTTTCCAAAACTTGACGCGCAGTGACGCCCCCTTTTCTTTTAGACGAGGCTTGTCGTTTTTTTCGTTTTCTAAAAGTTGACGTGCAGCGATGCCCCCCTTTCTTGTGGGCGAGTCTTGTTGTTTTTGTTCTCTAAAACTTGACGCGTAGCGACGTCCCCTTTTCTTTTAGGCGAGGCTCGTTGTTTTTGTTTTCTAAGACTTAACGCGCAGCGACACCCCCTTTTCTTTTAGGCATGGCTCGCTGTTTTTCGTTTTCCAAAACTTAACACGCAGCGACGCCCCCTTTTCTTTTAGGCGAGGTTTGCCATTTTTTGTTTTCTATAACTTGACGCACAATGACGCCCCCTTTCTTTTAGGCGAGGCTCGCTTTTTTTGTTTTGAAACGTGACGCACTTTGAGTGAAAATAGAATGAGAGAAGGATGTTGGGTTTGACTTTATTTTCTTTGACGGGGGTTACATAGCAGTGCTCGTTCTAAATACATCGAGGGTTTGCCGTGGTGAACTTTTTCGATTGTCGTCTATGTGGAGGATGATGTGACAGTTTCGGTGTTACTCGCCGATTGATGATGAACCTTGGTGAGCCCTTGGTGATTTGTTGTCGCCTTGGTGATGGAGGTACCGGTTGATGCTGTCTTGGTTGGCCGCGGGGGACACAGGTTTCCTTCTTGTGGAGCTTGGACCCCGCGAGGCTCTACGCTACTTTGAGCGCGAGTTTCTCCTAGAGCGCCTTCATGTTCTTGTTCTTAGCGAAGCTTCTTTGGCGTGCGGCTGATTGCCCACTTGTAGGAGGGTGGGATTGAAACCCCACTTGAATTATTGGTGGACGGCGCCGTAGTCCTTGTCAACTTTGCTTCCGCTGAACCTTCGGCCAAGGGTTGCTAGATATATGCGGTCCTCGGGGCTCGCATAGTTGAGCGGAGGTGTCGGCTGGCATGCACTAGCTTCCAATAGGAGGTGTTGGCGATCCCTTCGCTCCGGGGCTCGAGATTGGCGGTGAGGTAGCACTCAGGGGGATGTTACATTTTTTCTTGCGGTATCCCCCGAGTGCTCTAGGCTTTGGGACTGCGTTGATTGTGCTCACGAATGAGATTGTTCCAGCTGTCCCTAGCATTGCATTTGTTCTTGTGGTACCCTCGTTTGGATTGTTGAGGGTGGGGTCTAGTGATTTTTTAGGTGGGGTTTTTCTCTTGCGAGGGTTTGGAGGTTTGAGAGGCATTTTTGAGTGTGGGGAGGTTGAGGATTGTGGCTGTTGCTGTGGTTGCTGATCGACCCATTGGGTCGATTGGGGTGGTATTTATAAGGTGAACAGACTATTGGATTTTGGTATGGTGGTTTGTTTTTAATGCTGATTGGGTGGGTGGTTTGTTTATGGAGCATTTAATCTTAGTCGATTCATTTCTTGATGTAGTGGTGAATGCGGCTAGTTTATGAGAGATTGATGTTTTGTTGGTGAGGTTGGTGTGTGGAGTGAATGCATTGTTTGAGGTGATTGGTCTTGTTTTTGAATTTTGACGATTGATTTAGTATTCTTGTGGGGCCCCTTTTGTTTTTGTGCTGTTGGATTTTGAGTCGGCGGAATGAGGATGCCCTTCGGTTATGGTTGTTTTGCTTTATGAGGGTGTTCACGCGCTTTGACCCACGTTTCTATTCTTTTGTTTTGAGGATGGGTGGCACTGTGTCCGTCTTTGTGTCTTGGGGATATGGGGGTTTATGTTGTGAGCTCCTGGCGTTTTTGTGAGGGTGCTGAATTGTTTTGACCTCCGCGTCCATCCTTATATTAAGGGCGGTAGGGTTTGCTTTTTGTGAGGTTTGGAGGAATGTTTTGTACCGAGCGGGGGTTGGGAGGTTGGAGACCCTGCTTGGTATAAATATTTACCTGTGCTTTTTCGTCGATGAGGGTGGCTCTTTGCGAGGGTGCTCACTTGTTTTGACCTCCGCGTCCGTCCTTGTCTTAAGGGTAGGTGGGCTTTGCTTTTGTGAGCCCCTGGCGCTTTGTGAGGGTGCTCATTTGTTTTGACCTCCGCGTCTGTCCTTATCTTAAGGTCGAGTGGGGTTTGCTTTTGTGAGCCCCTGGCGCTTTGCGAGAGTGCTCACTTGTTTTGACCTCCACGTCCGTCCTTATCTTAAGGACGGTGGGGTTTGCTTTTGTGAGCCCTTGGCGCTTTGCGAAGGTGATCATTTGTTTTGACCTCCACATCCGTCCTTATCTTAAGGTCGGGTGGGGTTTGCTTTTGTGAGCCCCTAGCGCTTTTGCGAGGGTGCTCGCTTGTATTGACCTCCGCATCCGTCCTTATCTTAAGGGTGGGTGGGGTTTACTTTTGTGAGGTTTGGAGGAATGTTTTGAACTAAGCGGGGGTTGATAGGTTGGATACCCTACTTGGTACAAATCTTTACCTATGCTTTTTCGTCGATGAGGGTAGGTTGGCCGTGACCCACCCATTTCGGCAGAGGTTGGAGTTTTGGTGAATAAATATTACATTAGAGGGTAGAGCGACTGCCTCATTAAAAAACCTTGCGCCCCTTCACAAGGAAAAAGAGTGCAGCGCTGATTTTTTACATTGTTGAATGAAAAAAGGAAAATTACATTGTGCGAGCGCACGCTAAGGCGCCACTAGGGATAGTATTTTCGAAGGTCATCTATGTTCCAAGTGTGAGGTAGTTGTTTACCCTCGCTATCTTGGAGATTGTATGCTCTGGGTCTGCTTGCTTAAGTAGCCAAGTATGGGCCTACCCATTTTGGTTGGAGCTTGCCCACCATCTTTGTGTTTTGTTTTCTGACTAGCAGCATATCTCTTGTGTTAATTTGGTGGGGGTTCACTTTCTTGTCTCGCTACCGGTTAGTTTCAGCTTGATATAAGCGAAGGTTGTTGACTGCTTGGCATCTGAGTTCTTCTACGAGGTCTTTTGTTAACTGTTCTTTGTCGAGGGTGCTTGTTCCATCTTTTGTGAAGGTCACTCTTGGTGATTTGTGAGTGAGCTCTTCTGGGAGGACGGCTTCTTCTCCGAAGAGGAGTTTGAAGCGGGTGAATTTTGTTGCCCTTGACTCAGAGGTATTGTGTAACCATATGACTGAGGTGAGTTCCTCTGCCCATTTTCCCTTGGGTCTACCGTGTAATATTCTAGAGATGCCTTGGAGGATTATACCATTCGCTCTTTCGACGAGGCCATTGGATTGAGGGTGTCTTACCTAGGCGAAGCACAGCTTTGTTCCTATCTACATAGAGAACTCCTTGTGCTGTCAAATTGGGTTCCGTTGTCTACTATGAGTTCTCTTGGCACTCCGAAGCGGCATATGATTTGTTGCTAGAAGAATCTTTTGACATTCTGCAAGGTTATTGTAGCTAGTGGCTTTGCTTCTATCCATTTGGTGAAGTACTCGAGGTGACTACGGCGTAGCGGAGGTTTCCTGGAGCTGTTGGCAATGGTCCGACTAGGTCCATTGCCCATCGCTGGAGAGGCCATATTAGGCAGATTACGGTGGTTTGAGCCCCTGGTCTGTTTGAGTGCGTTGTTGAGAGTTGGCAACCTTCGCAATGCTACACTAGCGAGGCTGCATCATTGATTGTTGTTGGCCAGTAAAACCCTTGTCTGAATGCTTTGCCCACTAGAGCCCTGGGTCTGTTGTGGGAACCACATGAACCCTCGTGTATCTCCTTTAATAGTTGTTTTCCCTCGCTAGATGCAACACACTTGAGCAGTGGTGCTGTTACGCTAGCCTTGTATAGTTCATCATTGATGATTTTGTACCCTTGTGTGCTCTATTGCATCCTTTTTTCTTCCTCTTTGGTTTCTGGTTCATGGTATCCTTTGAGATAAGCCATTATGGGCGCTCTCCAATCTTCGCTGTGTATCCCATTGATGAGCTTTGGTGCTTTTATGTTTAGTTCTATCGAGGGTCGATTAATGACCTCATAGAAAACATTTGAGGGTAAGGTGATGCCTTAAGCTACGGCTTTGCTAGTTCATCAGCCTTGCTGTTCTCTGATCTCGGGATTGGTTTAGTCGTGATTCCCAGGAAGAAACCCTCGATCTTGCAGACTATGTGAAAGTACTTTTGTAATTCTAGATCTCTGACTTTGAAGCTTTTCTCAATGTGGCTGGAGGTGACCTGGGAGTCAGTTTTGATGATTGCTCGCCTTACTGAGAGTGCGCGGAGCTTTGATAGAGCCAATATGATTGCTTTGTATTCTACGTTGTAGTTTGTGCATTGAAATTCCAGCCTCGCTACATATCTGAGTTTGATACCGGACAGCGAGGTTAAGATTGCCTCTATTCTAGCTCCCGTTGCTCCCCATGCTCTGTCTGTGTGTACTGTCCATATTGGTTATGTAACTTCTGCTGTATTGTGTATGTTGGGGGTCCAATCTACCAAGAAGTCTGTGAGGGCCTGAGATTTTATTGTGTTTCTCCCGACAAACTCCATTGCGAAGTCGTTGATTTCCGTGGCCATTTTCCTATTCAGCATATGGCTTCTGGATTCTTGAAGATGTTGTCAAGCAAGAAACTCGAGGGTATAGTGATCTTGTGCTCCTGGAAAAAGTGCTTCAGTTTTCTGGAGTCCATGACGACTACATATGCTACCTTCTCCATTTCTGTATAGAACTTTTTTGCTCCATCGAGGGTTTTAGATACGTAATACACTAGTAGTTGCTTCTTCTGATGCTCTTCTTGACTTTCTTTTACTAGTACTGCACTGATGGCATGTGGCGAGAGCTGTGACATATAGGAGGAGCGGTTCACTGAGTTGGGGGCTGGCTAGGGTTGTTAGGTTGTGTAGATAGACCTTCAAGTCCTCGAATGCCTTTTGTTGTTGGGGTCCCCAGCTGTACGGATCTGTGTGTTTTAGTACTTCAAAGAAGGGGAGCCCTCGATCTGCAGACCTTGAAATGAATCTGTTTAGTGCCGCCAATCTTCCTGCGAGCCTCTGTGCTAGGTTTCTTGAGGTCGGGGGTTCCATGTTGAGTATTGCGTCCATTTTCTCTGGATTGACCTCGATTCCTCTTGCTAAGATGAGGCAACCGAGCAGCTTTCCCTTGCTTACGCCAAATATGCATTTCTCTAGGTTCAATTTGAGCCTTGCATTACGGCGGTTGTTGAAAGCTTTGCGGAGGTCTTCAATGTGTTCTTGTTTGAGCTTGCTTAGTACAACGATATCGTCGACATAAGCTGAGATTGCTTTGTCCTCTTTAAATACTTTTGCTATCATGCGGGCGAAGGTTGACCCTACGTTGCGTGACCCCTCTGCCATTCTTCTGAAGCAGTACGTTCTAAAAGGAGTGATGAAGCTTGTTTCTTCCTTGTCTTCATGGTTCATCCAAATTTGATGGTATCCTAAAAAATAGTCCAAGAGTGACAAGAGCTCTCAACCAGTTGTTGAATCAATGAGGGTGCTTATTCTTGGTAATGGAAAATCATCTTTCGGGCAGGATTTGTTTAGGCTCATGAAATCGACGCACATTCTCCACTTGCCATTTTTCTTTTTGACTAGCACGACATTTGATAGCCAAGTTGGGTATTTAATTGGTCGGATGACCCCCGCATCGAGCAATCTTTGGACCTCCGCCTTGTCTATCTGCTTTCTTTCTTCAGACATTTTGTGAAGCTTTTGCTTGATTTGGGGTGATTTGTGTCGACGTCAAGGATGTGCTCAACGATGGACCTGTCTACCCCTCTGAGGTCCTCTACGGACCATGCGAAGATGTCATTGTTCTTGCGTAGGAAGTGGATGAGCTCGGCCTCAGTTTTGCCATCCAGCATAGCAGAGATGATGACCTGCTTGCTGGTGTTACCTTCGATTAGTAGTACTTTCTAGGTTTCTTCTGCTAGTTTTGCCCTGACTTGTTGTTCTGGTTTGTTTGGCGAGGGTATCTTGACTGTTGGCTTTTCTTTACCCAGGTTGTGTACATTTTTCTGCCCTGGGGTGGCTGTTTCTTCTGCTATTCTAGCGAGGTCTTGGTTGCCGTATATGGCAATGACGCCTCTGGCGGAGGGCGGTTTCATACAGAGATAGCCCAGGTGGAGGACTACGCTAAAAATGTTTGTGACCCCTCGGCCAAAGATTGCATTGTAGTTGTATAGCATGTCAACCACATCGAAGGTTATGTGCTCTGTCCTATTGTTGCTTTGGTTGCCGAAGGTTACTAGGAGTGTGATTTTGCCTATGGCTTTCACTTGTTTGTCCCCTAATCCATATAGCGGACGTCCAGCCAGCTGGAGAAGATTTCTGTCTAATTTCATGTTGTCGAAGGTTGAAGCGAATAGGATGTCGGTGGAGCTGCCAGTGTCAACCAGGATCCTTATTACTGCCCAACCAGCTAGATTTGTCTCGATTACCATGTCATCGGTGTGAGGGTAGTCTTTTAGTTTGAGATTTGTACTGTCGAAGGTTATTGGGATGTGAGACCATTGCGAGTTCTTGTGTGGCCCTTCGGTGGCTAGGTGGTGTACCCGCCTCATATGCTCTTTGCGCTATCTCTTGTTGCCATGATCATCGTTGGATCCTCTGGTGATTGCGAGTATTACAACGAAGGTTGTGGCTGGGTTGTTGATTGTTGTTTGAATGGGATGGCTAGCGGGTTCTGGTTTTACTTACTGTTGTTGTGGCTGAGCTGGTGGTGGCGGGGGGTGGGTGGGTGAGTAACCGTGTATGGTTGGCTATTGGAGCGATTGCTGTAGCCGTATGATGGTTGGGGGTTGTCATAAGTGTTGTAAAGATGATAGGAGGGATTGTAGCCGGCGAAGGTTGGGTAATGCTGAGGATATTGTTGCAAGGGGATGCCATAGTTTACTGGTGTGTATTGGTATGGGGTAGTTGCGGGGGTGGGTTGTCTCCTTGTGTAGTTAATAGGTTTTTGGTGGGCCTGAAGCAACGGCTTGACGTGCTTCTTGATATTCTTTTCCCTTCACGAAACATGAGCATTGCTTTGTCAAGTGGCCTTTGCTTGGTCCACATAAATGGCAGTATAGCTTCGCTGGATCTCTTGGGTTGGGTCTGCTTTGGGTATTGTCTCTGTTGTCATTCTTGCTGTTGGTGGGGGTCTATTGAGATGTTGGACTTGGTTGCTGTCTTTGGCGTTGCGGAGGTGTGGTCTCTATGGTGTTCACGTTAATTGGTTCGTTGCGAGGGTACTGGCTGCGCTATGGTGGTCCCGGAGGCGGGCGCGTTTGAGGTTTCAAAGCCTCGGTCTTTGAATGGAAGACAGTGTCTGATCTGATGTACTTATCCATGACCTCGTATAACTCTATGATGGTTTTTTGTGGCTTCCGTGCTAGTCTCGAGGAACTTGGCCCTGGTCTTACCCCATTGACTGCCGCTAGGATCACTGCATCATCTATTATGTTTGGTATCCTCTCTCTAAGCTGGACGAATCTTCACCAGAAGTCTCATAGGGGTTCTCTTTCGGCTTGAGCGCAGGTGAGTAATTCCATGGGATTGGTTGCCGAAGGGCTTATACCTTTGAAATTGTTGCATAGTTTTTCGCGAAGGCTCCCCAGGAATCTATCGAGCCTGGCGGGATGTTGCTGTACCAGCTTTGGGCAATGTCCCTTGCTATAATCATGAAGGACTTCGCCATGGTATACTCATCCCCGTCTGCTGCTGCCACTACCACCTCGTAGCTCATTACGAATTGGCGAGGGTCTATGCCTCCGTCGTACCTTGGTAGGTTATGTGGTTTGTACTCGAGCGGCCAGTTTCTAGTTTGGAGTATCTGGGTCAATGGGGATTTTGGGTTGTATGGTATCGGCGGAGGTTGGTTCCGTGGTGTTGTTGTATGGCTGGGGGAATGTATTCTGGGTAGATCTAGTGAAAACAAGGTGGTGGTGGGGGTGCATTCGGGTGGAGCATAGGTGGATTTGGGTGGGGCAGAGGTGGATTTGGGTAGAGTGGAGGTGGATTTGGGTGGAGCTGAGGTGGCAAGTCGTGCTGTTCGGGTAGATACTTTGGGTTAGCTTTGATCGAAGCAAGGTACTCATCCATTTGCCTGAGTTGTTCCCTGGCTTCATCTGCCTTTTGCCTTATCACTTGCAAGCGTGCCTGCCTCTAGTGGGCTTCGACTCAACGACTTTTCTTCTAGAGTTCCTCATGCATTTGGTTTAGGGCCTCGAGGCCTCTCAGCTCTGCACCATCTTCGTCGTCTTCCGATACATGGCTGGTTTCTTCCGTTCTGGGCGGTTTAGGTTGGGGGTTGGCTCCGGCCTCGGCTGACCCGGCCCTATCCAACTCGAGTTGTGTTCTCGTCGGTTGAGCAGCGGGTTGGAGTACCGGAGTCCCGCCGACTCCACTTGTGGAGGTTCCCGCTACTGGGTCCAACCCTCGCGGCGGGGGCGAATCCCTTTGGGTGTTTCTTCTCGTTGTTGCCATTGTTTTCGAGGAGTGGCGGACTAGGGTCCCCACGGACGGCGCCAACTGTGGGGTCACTCCTAGCCTCTCACCCTCGCTGAAGGACACGGGGGGAGAGGCCGAGGGCTTCCCACAGGTGAGTGACTAAACTGTCGTGAAGGGATGAGCAAGGGTACATGAAGACAAGGAGACGGAAAAGTACGGATTAAATGCACATTAATTTGTCCGAAAAAGTTCGACCTCCTTCTTACACGAGTGCTCCAGGCATTTATAGGCCATACTCGGAGACGTGGTGGAATTACATTAGGGTTAGACCCTAGCTGGCAAACGTTATACAAGAGCCAGGGGTATGACGGTAATCTCCTTTCCTCAGCCAACCACTCCTGGGTCCAGTTGCTGAAGGGACGGTCTCTTCCTGTGGCAGGCAGCGACCTTCGCGCGCCCCCAGCGAGGGTTTGTCCGCCGCCACCGACTCGTCACCCTCTCGTCACGCTCCTCCGGCGCAACTGACCTCCGAGCGTGCCACCTGAGTTTTCCCTACTTGTTTGTTGATTTTTCTACGTTAAAAATCTGCAAAAAAAGATCTGATAGGCGAAGTCGGGTGGTGGCCGGAGCGCCCTGGTCCATGCCTTTTGGCACCAAAACAACGATTGATAGAAACAATAATTGTGGAATTTGGAAACAAAGTATCATTAATGGTTTGGACTTTATGTCAGAGATGAGCTGGTCGGGTGAAAAAGTGTTGCGTACGTGATTTAAAAAGGGAATATTAGACACTGTTATCTGCCAATGAGGTGATTTATTCGTTTATACACAGTGGCGGATGCACGATGCGGGATAAGGGAGGCTAAAACAATGGAGATGTTAATTTGCACGAAGATTTAATGGTGAAATTAAGTTTTTGCTACAGTGATTAGTGGTGAAATCAAGCCATTATGAGGGGCTGGAGCCCCAAGCCCCCCTTTGAATCCGCCCCTGTTTATGCATGCACGTAACTGGATAGGTGCATGCTTATGTGATTGGCCAATTTTGAGTAGGAGAGACGAGAGAGCAACGTTGGTTCGATCTCTGTTTCATCACCATAGGAAGGAAAATAATACGGCCAAGATTACGATTCCTACTCAGCTTATTTGGAATCGCAGATATCAATTTGGGTTTGGTTTCGTAGCTGTACAGAACGTATCATATAAATCAGGAGAGTTATAGACAGACCAAGAGAGACAATTTCTACATTCACAAAGTTAGTTAGAGAAGAGCCGAATGAAAAAATAGGAGAGAAATTTTGCCTTTCTAATATTAGGTATAGATATATGTTGGTCTATGGTTCTCAACTGTTGCACTTTGTAATTTCGTTGCTTTGTTAATGAAATTCGGTTTTACCGGTGTAAAAAAAAGGAACTATATTATTATTTATAGGTTGTTTTCTGAGCTATCTATTGGACAACTTTCAAACCCATCTTTCAAAAGAAACACGACCCAGTATCATTAAAATAGACAAGTCTTGGGCAACAACAGTAGAGATCTTTACTAAACATGATGACTGTCCTCGAATAGGCCTACTGCTTAGATTTACATCTTGCGAACTTCTTAAGAGCTTGCATTTATGAGCCAGAGACTTGATTTGCAATAAATATTAGTTGAGTGCATAACTTGGCAAGGATTGGAATAAAGCTTCCTTTTACTACTGCGTAGAAAGAAATATCACACAGAACAGAACAATGGGCAACGGCTGCAGCGGCACACGCAAAATTCAGAAAGAAGTTGATCAAAAATTAAATTTACAGCATAGGTTTTTTTCCTCTTTTTTCCAGCTACAAAGGTGACGGCAGTATTTATACAATGCAACTCAAAAAATATTAATGGCAGCTACTAAAATAATGCGAGATGAAACTTATTTTTTATTTTTAGGAAAGCTGTCTGCTAATATAACATCCATGCATCAATCGAACAAATTAAATGTGCTATATATATATGGAAGAGGAAACCACCCTCCAAAAAAAAAAACTTATGATGTTTATTTAGGAATTCTCAGACGTCTCGTTATAGAGGTCGTAAGCGCGGAGGAGCTCGCCGCAGTTGGGGAGGGGCTCCTTGCGGAAGAAGGCGATGGGGTTGGCGTATCGGACGCCGCTCTGCTTGATACCGTCGTTTCCGGTGAGTGGGACGCGGCAGCGGTCGCGGGAGAGCTCGATCTCGGCGCAGTCCGCCTCGGGGCTCTTGAGCAGCCTCACGTCGCAGATCTCGTCCTGGTGGTCGCCGCCGATCTCCATCTTGTACCACCCGCCGGCGTCCGTCGTCGCCTGTGCCTTGTCGTGAACCTGCTGCGACTCGAAGTGACGGCACTCCATCTCCACCGTCGCGCCTGCATGCAGACGCATTGTTTTGTCACGCAGATGCATACAATGCATAGCAAATGGCATGCATGCATGCATGGGCTTCACAAATGCAGGCGCCAGATCAGTGTGCATGGCTACAGGCATGCAGGCTCACCTTGGATGGCGTGGGAGATGTTGGTCTCGAACCCGGCGCGGCAGTTGTCGCAGTAGATGCGGCCGGTGACGACAAACCCGCCACCGGCTGCGGCGACGGCCACGACGGTGGCTACGGCCGTGGCTACTAGGAGCAGCGCGACGAGGCTACGCAGCTGCGGCATCATATCGTCGTTGTCAGCTTTGTTTCTCCCGACCGGCGCGCTACGCTACCTGATGCGATCTATAGCAATCTGAGACGACGCCAGGTCTCCGACAGCTTAAAAATGGCGAGCTGTGTCAGGGTTCAGAGGACGAAACCGGCCATTCCGCAGTTACAAGTGAGAGGCGTAGCTTGTTCGTAGGCACCGGAAGGGCGCAAACAAAGGTGCCTGTGTGTTTGCGCTTAATTTGACCACGCAAGCGGGGAGTTTAAGGTGCGAGAATTTTTAGCATCAGCCACTACCCAAACCAATTCTCTCCACTCATTACCCACTCCCGTGTCCCGTCAGGAGCATGTACATTAATACACGTAAATGACGGAGCCAAGGCCCCGCCACACTGGACCTGTGTCCTAGCTTACCTGGTGAACACATAAGTACTACCTATACTATATACTGGTAGCTGCAACGCATGCAAAGCTGATGTTGTTCGCATCTCTTTCTCTCTCTGTAAAGCTCTGTAGGTGGTAATTAGTGGTAGATGTTAGGAACCACTACACTCTGTAGAGCTTAAAATTATTGTGGTTCTCTAATTTTGCTTTCACCTACAATGGTCTATATTATCTTTTAGGTTTTGTTGGACATGGCTTCGGCTCCGGCTTCTCATAGCTTCTTGCAAGGAGCCTTGCTAAACAGGCATCTATAAGGCTCGTTACAGAGAGGCTGAAGAAGCTAGAGCCATTTTTTATAGAGGAACTGGAGCCGTAGAAATATGACTTCTACATGTTCCCCTCACAATCCTAATACAATTGTTAAAAAGTTGTAACAGGAGTTGTTTTGCCAAATATTTTTTTCAAAATATCTTCTGCTCCACCAAAAAGCTACTCCACGTGAAGAGCTAGAGCCATCTTAGAAGGAGTTAGAGCCATGCCAAATAGATCATTAGCATTACGTTGCGTCTCGCGCGCCCAGGCTCCACAAAAATCCTGGCTCCGCCACTGATACACGTAAGCAGTCCCATAGCTTGTCTTATATAGTGCCACATTGGATTTTTTATGACACGGAGGAGAGAGAGGGAGGTAAGGGCAAGTACACTGGTATTGTCTCGAAGATAGTCTCATATAGTGCCACGTAACTGTGAGACGACTTAAGAGGTAACATGTACAATAAATTTTACTTTAAGTTGTCTCATAGTAATTCTAGGGTCCTTAATTTGTGCATACAACAAAGGAATATTTCTGAGTTGCATGACAAAACCACTTATACAATGGTGTACATGTTGTCTCAGTCCTAAATTTTAGTCTAAACAACCACCTCTTTCTCGGGCAAGTACATTGATACACGTAAGTAGTCTCATAGGTTGTCTCATGTGGTGTCACATTAGATTTTTGATGATATAGAGACAGAGAGGGAGGTAAGAGAAAGAGGTGGTTGTCAACCACCTCATAAGCTAAAATTTAGGACTACGGGACAACTTATACACCATTGTACAAGTGGTTGTTGTCATGCAACTCACAAATATTCATTTGTTGTATGCACAAATTAAGGACCCTAGAATTCCTATAAGACAACTCATTGTACGTGTTACCTCTTAAGTCATCTCATAATTGTATGGCATTGCATAAGACTATCTACAAGACAATACCAATGTACTCGCCCTAAGAGTATCTCTGAGAGTATTTCTAAACCTCACTCTCTAAATTATCATTTGGAGCCATTTGCATAAAAATCGATTCCTATATGTTTTCACTCTCCAGCAGTTTTCTATATCATGTTTGCACTGTAGAGAGTCATTCTCGTTTTCTATCCTTGGCTTATGAAAAATCTGGATTAGAAGATGGTTACATTTGAATAACCCATTAAAGAGACTGTTGAAAGGTATTTTTCACCAAAATCTGTATCCCTAATAATTAGAAAGGGTATAGAGGGTGTGTTGGAGTTCCTTAAAAAAAACCCGCGTTCCTGAAACACCGACGGGAAAGATGCTCCTATCAATTCAACATCGGAGCCCGCGTGCTCAATTCTGTCTCGTTTTTTATAACGAAGTAGTCAGGAGAGCCACTTAGAGCATCTCCAAGAAACTCTATACATCTTTTCTAATTTACAGGAATAGAGATTTTGATGAAAAAACGCCCTCCAACAGTCTCTTCAATTAGATATCCAAATATAGATATCCTATATTCTAAATTTCTCGCTAACCAAAGATAAAAAATGAGAATGGCTCTCTAGACTGCGCACAAGATATAGAAAAACTGTCAGAGAGTATAAAGATATAGAAAACTATTTTTACTCAAATGACTCTTCAAATGATGATTTAGATAGTAGATTTTAAAAAGACTCTTAGAGATGCCCTTATATCTCTTTTACTATATATGAAGCACCAAATATCTGCAACGTTTGCCCACACTTTTCGTCCTCTCCTACGGTTCTTCTATTCTACCCACATGAACTTATGATGTGAATAATAAGTTATAAACGGAGAAACCAAAAAAGGGCGCCACCAAGTAATCACCTTAATACTGAACCAACGCGACAAACCACTACACTATGCAAGCATTTTTTTTAGGTTGTAGTGTTTTGATTCCTCTAGCCGGATATTATTTCCTTTATCTAAAAATAATATGAATAATAAGTTCGACTTGGGGAAAAGTTAAAAAGCAGGAATTGAACCTAATTAAGAGCATCTCTAATAGTTTAGTAAACTTATTCTCAACCTTAATTTTCTGGCAAGGTTAAAATAAACCTTTGTTTAACGTATCCCAATCTATCGGCACTTAGAAAAATGGTGGCATCCACGCGTAAAAATACGTAGAGGACCGCTACTCCCTATCTTGGGGCAATGATTTTCTTCTTCATCGTTCCATTATCCCAACCACTGCCGCCTTGAGGTTTGCTGGAATTGAATCTCCTGCCACTATTTTTAAATCTAAGAATACAAAGAAGTAGAACAGGCAATATAGAAATTCTGTTTTGTGGGTTCTGCCTATAAGTTAGTTTGCCAAGATGGTGGTCGCAGTTGCCCCGTCGTCACCACAGAGGTTCGTCGGAATTAGATCTCTGGCCACTATTTCAAATCTGAGAATAGTCTGAGGTAGAGCAAGCAACGGTGATTTCACTTTTTAGGTTCTGGCTATGAGTTAAGTTTAGAGATAGTGTGTATTTCACAAAAAAAATCACGTGACTTGTAACTTCGTGCACTGTTTACCTAGGAGGGTTTGTCCCATTATTTTAAAAAGTTTCTATATTTTTTGTTCTTTATTTTTGTAAAAAAAACTACAAAAACATTGCACAAACTCCTCTATAAATAGCTTATTAACATAGACGTTTAGACCGTCCACCTATATGACAGAAGAAACGACCGCCTCTAAAATTACCTTTGTAGTAGAGATGGGAGAAGCATGAGAGAAATAGAGGAAAAAGAAATTGGCGACCTTAGGAGGAGCAAATCACATTATTTATCGGCGATAAAATTTCGATAAACCCGATAATCTCGTTTATTGCTGAGGTCCGATAAAATTTATTTATCACCGAAATTCTAATTTTGACTAGTCCATCTACATGAAAGGTGTGATACTCTATTATATCAATACTATTATGTGCTAGTTTTTTATGTTAAATGCTTTAGAGACAACTAATGTAATTTTCTAGTGAAATTAGGTATTTTTGTTTTATTTTTGACCCAGAAATTTTTCGATAAACCTGATTATTGGTGACCTTTGGTATTTTCTTGCTACCGATAAGTGAACCCCATATGTTACTTTTTTATACAAGGAAAGCTTTTGTAAAAACCTCAAAAGTAATACATCATGATACAAAGCTTTATAGAGCAACTTCTTGTCTCTACCTAGTCATACGTCACTTGGAAGAAGGTTTTTAGACCACCCCTTCGGTCGATCTCAGGATGGAAAGACAGTAGTAAGAAGGTTTCTAGACCTCTCGTCCACGCAGGATAGAAACACACGCCACATGGCTTGGAGACGGCTTATTAAGAAGAGAGTGGCACCAGTTGCTTTGGACTATTATGGTAGGCCCTTTCGCCAACAGTGGACATGGCCATGAGACCAACTGTGCTAAGGGACCAACTATTCATGATAGGCTTTGGCACTTAGGGTACCACCAATGAAGGCTAACACTCCTAGTGATTCTAGTATAAATAAAGTGATCCACATATCCTAGGTAATGTTGAGACTACTATTCACACAATATAAACTATCAATACTTGTAGTTTGTAAAGAAACTTTTTTCTTTCATCATACCTCACATTTATTTCCTCTCCCTCTTTTTTTAGCATGGACCACCTTCTCTCTCCCCAAGTATATGTAGTTTCTGCAAACCACTATGACAAATGTAGAGCACCTATTTTTTTATCCGATCCTACATGACATTTGGGGCTACAAGTAAAAAAAGAGCGTTGTGAAGCCCTTAGCTGCACTTATGTGGACATCGCTGGGTCCAAGTATGGTACTACCTCTATCCAAAAATAAATCAATTTCTATAATCACTTTAAGTCAAATTATTATAAATTTAACCAACCATATAAAAAAGTAACAACATCTATAATATCAAATATATAATAAAAATAAATACTACTACATATATTATTTTTAGCAACACCTTTTTTTAAATAGAAGCGGCTCAACCTACAATCGCCTCCACAAATTGGTCCCAAAGCGAGCTGCCTCTAGAAATGCCGCTATCTTTAGAGATGACTCTAGCCTCTACAAATAGATTTTTAGAGGCGACTGGATCTAGTGGCGCCTAAAAAATTGATCTGTAGAGATGGCTGGATCTAGAGCCATCTCTAAAAAATAGGTGTAGCATAATAAAATTCAATTTTTTTTAAATGATCATGGATGGATAAACAACCAAATCCAAAGTTATAGATCTCGAAGAGTTATTCAACTTTGTAGTTGACAATTCATTTGAAATCATCTCTCCAAGGAAATTTACTTTTGAATTTCTCACATTTGGAATTCAAAATTTTGAAACAATCTCAGATAGAGAATCGAACAAAACCAAAGTTGTAGACTTCAACAATATCTACAACTTTGCAGTTGAAAAATTTTCCATTTAAATTCGTTTTGGGTCCCACTTACATATTTCAAAATCGTTGAAGATAATACGAGGGGAATGAATTTGTCTTATGGAAGTCGGTTTGGGTCGGAGTGGTTAAAGGAGTAACGCGTGAGGCCTGAGGTTTTTCACGCGAAAACTCGTGTGACCCGTGACTTGTGACGACATGCATGTGTTGTTGTCTGGTGTGGTCTCCCCCAGATTAGTTTTTTTTTGGTGATTTTTTGGGCCCAGATTTTTTATTCCTAGACAATGATTTGTAGAGGCGGATGTATTTCGAGTCACCTCTGCAAATCGATTTCTAGAGACGACTCGAAAAAATAGATGTGGCTAGGCTGGTCAAATTTCTTAATGTACCTAGCGATACTAATTTTATGTCATAAATAACATAGCTATTTTTTAAAATATGATTAAACTTAAAATTGTTTGACTTAGGATAATTTAGAAGTTGATTTAGTTTGGAATCGACGGAGTAAGATTTATTTACATCCGTTTTCCAACACATGCAATGTTTATGTTACTATTTATTGAAGCTCTTTTCTCTTTTTTTTCCCAAATGAATTCGGAGCTAAGAAAAATGACTATTTTTTATTGTTTCGGCTCTGTCTCCTCAGCTACGTATCATAGCATGGAACCAGAGCAAGGAGAAGTCTGGCCAAACAGGCTTATAATGTATGGTCTGAATTGGGACCCAGATCGATCTCATGTTTGGATCGACCCCCTCCTAGAGTTTGTAACAACTTTGGGAGTTTGTGATGTAAACAAACCTCCCCAAAATTAATAAAGTACAAACCTTGCTTTCAAAAAAAAATAGAGCCTAACGTCTACCCAAGCCAACACCATAACGCAGTACAAGTATATATATGCTTTTCAGCGTGCCAAAATGTCTCAAATTCATCACTCTGCTGTTAGTATAACGAGTACAAACGTTGCACCAGGTAACCAAGCTGAGTGTTACGTTCAGTTCAACTCATTCTTGATTTCACTTGTCGGTCAGGGATCAAGATAGAACGAGAGATGAGATGGGGATATGAAGGAAGGAGACAACGTGGGAGTTAAGACTGCGAATGCGAAGCGTTCTTGTGAGAACAGCCACAAGCTCAAGGAAGGCCTCCGACTCCGAGAGGTACCCGTGGACAACAGACAAGGGCAGCCAAGAGAATTTTCTCGCGTCGGACCCATGCCAATCAATCCCTGAAAATGGTGCCCGCGAGAGCTCCCTCCACACGACCATCTCTCGACCGCAAGCTGAGCGCGAGATATAGTCGCCATGCGGCCCATGCGCCCATCAGCTAGAGCCGAGCATGGACACATACAGAGCACCCAACAAGGCCAAGCCAGATCACGCAGATGCCGACGACTCCGATGAGCTCGGCGTCTTTGCCGCCGAGCGCTACTTCTACGGAGACGACGCGCTATGGCTGTGCGAGCGCTCCTCGTCTTCGCTGTCGTCCGCGTTCAGGACGGGGACGCACGAGCACGACCGGTCCGCCCCGACGACGACGGCCGTCAGTAGCTCGTCGGAAGCAAGCTGGAACAGCCGCTCCGCTCTGCTGCCCAATGAGCCGGCAGAGAAGTTGCGCGCTGTCGCTGTCGCCGCCGCCAGCCCGATCGTCGAAGCGAGGCCTTCGGATGCAGAAGGTCAGCGGGCCGGCGGCAGGCCCGCTTCGTCGTCGTCTAACCTGCGGCGGTGGCTGCTCGGAGTGGCGGCGTGCGCTTGCGCCCTCGGAGCTTCCGAGGAGTCAGTGAGTGCCGACGAAGTGGAAACGAGTGAGCAGTTTCTGGAAATAGAGATCCCGGAGGTCACCGCAGCGAGATCGAGTGTGACGCCTGCGGATGGCAGATGGCTCCTCGAAGGCGACAAAACAACCCTTGCCGGAATGGATGGCCACCGCCGTGCCACGAACAAGGGTGAAGTGTCTACGCCCATCTTGCATCCCCAAGCAGCAGCCACCTCCGACTCCGACGAGCGGCGGCACATCAAATCATTGGAAATGATCCGGCCGGTGCCGGTGGCCAACCGTGGGAGCGCGCTCGGTTCAGCGACGCAAAGCTCTGCTTTTACAATCGTCGCCGGAAATACGGCGCTGGGTGTTGATGCTCCGCGCGCTGCCAGCGGCGGCGGAGGGAGCCCTGGCGAGGACGACGCGGCTCCGAGCGAGCTTGGGTGCACGTACCCACCTAGCGAGGCCAGCGTTGTCTGGAGCGTGGTCACCGCAGACGGCGCGGCGTCCGGCAACTTCTCCAGCGCGGCGTCGGGGTACTACTACCACTACTGCTTCAACGACGTCGACGAAGGTGCGATGCGGCGCGCCGCTGCCAGGAACACTCACAAGAGGAGAAGCGGAATCCCGAGCGGCAGCAGCCTGCTAATGTGCATGAGCGAGAAGGCAGTCGACGTTGTCGGGCCAGCTCGGTCCGTTCACCGGCAGTATGTCCAGCCGGTTGCCGTGGCAACGCTGGGAGCATCTGGCGGCAGCCGGAACGGCCACGGAGTGTACAAACCCCAGGACGTGATTCGCCGCCGGTAGTCAGGTACAGGTAGTAGGTTGGATCCGGAGGCACCCGGCCGGTAGAGCACTTGAGCTGTGCTCTGGGGACAGGGCTGCCTGCAACTGTAAAGTGTAAGGGCTAGATGTTTGATTTGGGCAAGTTCTTCGAGGCATGTTTCTTGTGAGGAAAAGAGAACAATCGTGTTCGACATAGTATATTCTCTCTTGTTTTTTAGCTTTTGTCGATCATAACTAGAATGGCAAATTCATATAGATAAATCTGATTGATCTTTCATTCTTGCAGAAAGTATATGCGAAGGAAAAACATGTGAAGTGCCGGATAATCAAGATGCTTACATTGGTCTACAAACGAACTTTACACTCCAGCACTGAACTTCCAGATGATCTTTCATTTAAATCAGAAATGTTACAACTGAATTTTCGAAAAGTTGCTATCATATGAAGAAATGATAATGAATGAAAAATTGACAATAACATGTTAGGTTGGTAATGTTTTTGATAAATATATTTTCTATTTACTCTCTTTTCGTTGCCTTGGGATTATCATCATTGGATGAAAAAGGGATTCTGCTAACCAGAAACACCAACGCAGCACCTATCAAAGCACCTGATACATGAGCAATGTTGTTCACTTGAAATGATTGGCCCGTGATTGTTGTTGCACGTGCTGCTTCCATGACCTATCAGTTAAAGGAAGACTAATCAGATTGTAAACAAGTATTGGCAGGGAATAATAGGTTGATTATGGAGGGTGACAGTATATCAATACATGCAAGGATGACCTAGGGTGACAGGTTACATCTTAGGGCCCCTTTGGAACGCGGGATTTTTTTTCCGTTCCTACATTTTTCATGTGAAAGATGAACTGAATACTGTGAAATTGCTATAGAATTCCTATGAAATTCCTGCGTTCCAAAGAGGCCCTTAGTGTAGTTCAACTACTGATAGATGTTGTGCTTGAAATCATCACTATTATCATAGTAATTCTGGTACTTGAGTATCGTGCGGATGTGTATATACCTTGTGCAAGGTTGTTTATTCAAACATAATAAAGAAAAAGATACATCAGTGAACCTTATATTCTTCGTTGTTTAACTAATTTTCCCTAGGGAGGTAGCATGGTGCAAATTTTCCTGGTTTTTCGTATATACAGTGATCTTGAACCGGGTTTTGAAACTGTAATAGACGACTGCTCTCGCTAGTACGGTCATTCCAACCATTCATATCCTCCATGGAATCCATTTCATACTATTAGCAAGGTTCCAAAAAACGCTAGGCACTAGGCCATCTCCTAGCGCCTAGATGGACTAAACGTAGATCAAACACAATTAAGTGTTTGTGCTTTTTAATTTTTATTTTTTTCTGGCAACACATATGGTTCAGATTAGATGCCCAACTTCGATCTCAGAAGAAATTGTAACACATACAGGCAATTTTGATTCCAATTCTTGCAAACTAGTGGTGATGGGACTTGCAATTTTGATCTCCGCATATCCTGTTTCCAATTTCACTGGCTCTTCTGCGTGCTTTTTTCCTGCCCACCAGCCGGCGTGGTCACACATAGCCCACCAAGCCAGCCAGGCTGCCGCTTTTTCGCATTTCTTCGCCGCTTAAGCACTGCTTCACGCCTACGCACGCAACCTAGATGTGTCTAGAGTTTTATTGGACGCCCAGGCCCTAAACGAGACGCTAGGGGTCCGTTTCGGGTTTAATCGAGTGTAAACGTAAGTTTAATTAGGTTTCTTAGAACCATGACTATTAGTATTACTATCTTGTGGATAGAGTTAACATAAGTAGGGGAAGCACTGCATATGCCACCAGTAGATCAACATATTGCATTTTTCATGTAGAATATGATGGTGAGAAAATAAAAACATCCATTTCGTTACAACTCTGTAATAACACATCCTTTCTTTTACTTCAAAAACGATTAAGGAAAGCAACAAGATAGTGTCATGAAGGTACCTTGTCAACAACAAATTGTCCCAGGATAAGCACCTCAAGAATCTTTCTCCAGTCCAATGACATCTGCCATGAGAGTAGAGGCAACATTTTAAAAAAGAAACATTGGCTGACTGGTTATTAAGTAAAGAAATTTCAGAAGGACAACATTGAATTAACCACCTTAACTAGAACACTGATGGTGAAAAGGCCGAAAACAGCACCAGATGCTCCAAGTGACACAGAGGATGTTGGAAGAACCAACCATGAAATCAAGTTTGCCCCAGCACCAGTCAAAATGTAAGACATCCACAGAGCAAAGTTACCCTCTTCCTCTTCAACAAGCTTTCCTGTATATTTAGATCAGCACTAGGCATCCTTTAACTGAATTATAAGTTCCAAGCAGAGCATTCATTTTTAGCAATCAACTCTCACCAAAGATATACACAAAGAATAAATTGCTTGAAAGATGATTCCTGCAGCAAACCATTGATGATTTAATGAGTAATCAACCTCACAAAAGAAGTACATGGATGAACTTATAATATATCCATCAGATGTACTCAACTTTATCAATTAGTAATATATCCAAGAAGCAAGAAATAAATTAAATTGATCTGGAATAGTAAGTCAAACTAACCAGTTGGCATGGCAAAATGTTGATGTCACAAACTGGAACCATGTAGGGAATGCATGATACAGGTACAGTGATTTTATTTGCCGAATCTGAAATGCAAGGCAAACATAAATTGACAAGTAAATATACAGTTCAGCACAGGGAAAAAATGGTATATATGCCTGCTTAAGATATAAACAAGAAATTTTAAGATATCCCTTATCAAAGGAAAGAGCGATTACATCAATCCTAATTTTATCCTTGCATTGATATAACCACAGTCGGTCTAGAATCTACCGATCTAACTGATGGGATAATACCATTGTATGGCTGTTGAATAATATATGGGCTAGCCATAAGATCTATAAAAAACAGAACACAATAAGTCAATAATCAAGTAAGGATGGGACAATAATGCCAATGTTATGCATGGAGAAGTGTAGGTCAAATGTTGATTGCCAGAATATCTTTCTTTTATCCAAGATTGCTAGAATAATTTGATTTTATTTATATATGAGATAACTTCATGCTTGTTTGCATCATCATGAATCAAATACATTTATAATACAGACACTGAATGCAAAGCACGCTGTATATGAACCCTTTTCTATTAAAACAAGTGCAAGATTGATAAATGTATTGAATTATCCAAGAGCAGAAACAAATACTGATGTCCAACATACTAAAATCCTTATATGTTAGACCCAGGATCGAAAATAGTTGGGAAAATTGCTTGAAACCATGATGAAACGAAAAATATAATGTATCATTTTCCCGGGTGACTATGATTAGCTCGTTAGCTTGAATCTGTAAAATCTTAATCTATACCAGCAAACATATTTGTGGCAGTCAATTACAAAATGGTTCTAAAATAAATAAAATGAAATGCTCGGCCTGCCACAATGTCTCCTCATCCGCATCTAACACAAACAAAGACTCCAAAAACATCAGCAGCTATCAGTTCAGTTGTGAATAAATTCAAAAGTAAAGAAGCAAATCTTGCATATACCCTATTACTCTTATGCATGATGTGTTTGGAAATCGAAATGTATATCACCCTGCTGAATTGGACAACACAAATTTGCGCAGCAACGTACATCTTTATGCAAGATGAACATGCATCACAGGCGCTTCAAGCTTAGCTTCATGGAGGCGATTCCAATCATACCTGGAACAAGTGGTCGGCCACGTAGATGCCGAAATTGAGCAGCAAGATCCAGAAGATGCCATTGGCGCGCCTGCTCCGCGGTTGCTTGTCCTTGGCGATCTCCAGCTCTTCAACCAAGCCTGCTCACAGAAACGGAGACCATCTTAGCCAACGAGCTTGTTCAGTTCGTCAAAATTCCTCGCTCAAAATCGACGGGAGATAAGCGGAGCAGTGCCGGCGGCTCACCTGAACGCTTCGTCGCGTATCGGAGCAGGCCCCGCCGGACGGCGGGTGCCACGCGAACTGCAGAGACGGGGACGAGGTGGCGCCGGGGGAGGGAGGAGAGGAAGGGAGAGGGGAGGGGCTTCAAGAAGGTTCTGGAAGGGGCGGGGAGGAGGAGCAGCAGCTGCTGCGCCATGGCTGAGGTGCCTTTTCCCTTCTCTTGCTTGTTGTGCTGGGTTTTGGGAGGGGAGCAGAGGATTTATGAACGCAAGGGCCCACTTTCAGAGAAAGGTATTGTTCCAACCGTGTGATGAAGGCTAAGAATTTTCTTTTGCAGCATGTTCATCCCTTGTGTGATTTTCTATGGTAATGATGTGTAGTGTAACTCTGGAAAACTTCGAAATTTTGAAGCAACCCTGACGTTGGGAGTACTCACTTGTCAGGAAAATTAAATAACCTCATTAAAATTACATCAAAATTCAAGTAATATTAAGATCAGCAAATGATAATGACATGATAATACAATAAAGTACAAATGTCAGCAAAATTAAATTGAATTCCAAAGTTTTGTCAAAATGAAACGGATATCTGTTGTATGTCAATATTACTGCTGCCAAAGACAACACGAGCACAGAAAACACGAGCAGTTTGTCAATGACAGTTTTGGAAGTGACTGATGGTGATTCAACTAAAGAAAGCAAAGCAGCCGAAAATTTACATCAACCATAGCAATCATGTCGAATTGTAGATGTAGTAAAAGAAAATGAGCCGTCCTTCAATTCAAGAATCTCCAAATATAAGCTAAATGTGGTACATTTCTATCACTCTTACAACAAAATTCGTAGCTGAGAGCATATATGTAACAGTGAAACAAAGACCGCCCTGTTCGGCTGTTAGGTTTCTGCGGCTGATAAGCTGGCTGATACTAATTTGTTGTGAGAAGCAGTTCAAGCAAACAGGGCCCAAGTCCCTGATCCGTTCTCCAAGCAAAGAATGGAATACCTAAGATAACCGCTGCCATGTATTTATTGTTCGAAAAATCCAGGAAAGCGGAACTCCATTACCATTTCAACTTGATGAACAACAGACCACTACATCAACCACAGTTAGAGCATGCACTGTTGTTTTTTCAGCAAGTAAACAGGTTTACATAGACCACAACAGCAAGAGGAGATAATAACAGGCCATGGCCTGCCCATGAGTCATTTAGATCCAGTATCTCGCAAGCCTGTGATACCCCTTCTGTCTTCGACAGAAGCAGTTCAAGGAAATCTTCAGCACGACATTTATCATGTCCGCCCTCTCACATAAAGTCTTCTTCAAGTTCTTGCAGGGTCTTGCTGCCAGAAGCAATTTGCTTGTTGGAAGTCATCTTCTCTTGGACCATTAGACCCTTGTAGCTCCTGATATCAGCCTGCTTCTCTTTCTCAAGCCTTTCCATCTCTTCCCTACGTTTCTGAAACAGAAGAAAAACAGAATCCAGTGATCTGTTATTTCAGTATTCTAACTGTCAAAAGTTCAGCACTTCAGCTATTTTATCAGGCAGTAGCAACATCCCATTTATAACCAATAACAACACAATGACCACTGTCAAACAACACTATGGAGTAACAGATCTGTTACAACCAGTCTGCTGCACATAAATATAATTTGATATGCTCTAGAATCAACTACATAGATCTTTGGTTTCTACAAGCAGATCTGTTACAACCAGTTTGCTGCACATAAATATAATTTGATATGCTCTAGAAATAGAAACGACTGTGTAGATCTTTGATTTCTACATAACCAGCACATGGCAACACAAGAAAACACGGCTGGTAGGAAATAGCTTACCTTGTCTCTAAGCTGCGCCTTTCTTTCTGCCCTTTCAGCAGCACTAACAGCCTCTCTTTCAGCTGCAGCAAATGATGTCATGATCATGATTATCAATTCAATATGCAAGGCTAACAAAAAGTACAGGAGGAAAATAACAGGATTGAAGTGCACATCGGAAAGCCAACGTGTCAAATCTATCATTCAGTGAAAACAATAATCCATCAACCATGCCTTTTATTTATAGACGAAACAAATACCCACATATAGGGAAACGTTTCCATGATTCACAAAGTTCTTGCTATTATAATAACATCTTTTTGTGCATCTAAATTCTGCAAAACCGTAATGATCTAACCTATAGATGGCATTACATCCTCACTGCCTTTGATCACTGCCTTTGTGAGGTCAATACTCACTTCAAGAAGCCCAAAAACAAAATGAAAAATTAATCATGTTCATTATTGAATGATGACATAAAAAATGGCAATAGAAATACTTCCAAATAAATGTGACATACCCTTCAAGTCAGGTTTCCGCTCCACCTTTGTCTTATTCAAGCGGTTCACAATCTCATTGATCCTCTTTTCTACTTTAATAGTGCGAACCTTCAAAACGAATAAGATATACAGATATTATAACTGAAGCAATTCATCAGTTTTAGTCCATGTATTGATAAATATGTGCAATAAGAAATAACGAAAATTAAATAGGTTAGTAGGACATAAATCATAGTAATTAATTATAGGAAAAAAAATAAGATGCAATAGCTAGTGACAAATGGTTAGTCAGGGAAAGTCATGATACATAGGGTATAGGAAGGTAAGCTAGTTAATGTTCTTTGAAAAAGGTCAGGAAACACGAAAATAAAACCTTTTCAATCCACATGACACGACATTGCTAAAACCCAACATTGGGTCCAGGATTCCATCACCATCTAAATCTAAATTTAAACCACATTCCAACAAAATTTCAATATTTCTCATGATTATTTCATGTCCATGAGGGACAGAACAAACCAATTGCATCCAACTGCAAGTATTGGATGAACCTAATACCAAGTTAATAACAATGAGACACCACTGAACGAACACAAACATGCTGCACGTACAACTCTAACAGAATCAACTATTACAAAAAGATCCATTAAAAGATAACTTGAATGGTTAGCACAGTTAGGAATATACAGATTTTAGGTATATATCATACTAAACTATTTGAAAAAAAAAAAGCCAATTGACCAAGCATCAGTATTGAAAAACAGAGTGCAAGACTCAGCAATTATATAATAAACATCAAGATGCAGCATTATACGAGATTGATGATGCATTATATTAATGATCAATACGCAGATGTTAATATTGAATTATAGACTTATAGAGCCTCGATGTAAAGTAGCCCTTTGTGACAACATGTATGGGAATTACGTTTAACCACTAAATAATAGTTGTCTTAGTTATAGTTTTGTTTTCTTGCATAGGAGTACAACACAGAAGAAATTATGACAGGTGGAGACTGCTCAAGCATTTAGTACAAGCTTGTCATTAGTTGCTGATATTAGAGTTATGCACTGATCATGGTTCATGGATGTATTTATTCAGTGGCAGATGGTGACATATCATCATTGCCTTCTGTCAGTAATTATTAGATGTTTATGGTTTGTACTTTGTTCTTGTTGTTAGTTGGTCATGATACGATGTTCTCTTAGTTGGGGTATCATTATGGACTCTGTGGGTTATTGCTGATATGCTGCAGATAACGGGAAATGGATGTGAAACAACTACATACTATTTGAAAGTTTATCACCCATAGATAGAGAGCAAAACCAATGTTTGTTTCAAAAAGCACTAATCGCTTGGCATGCGGTCAGGCTCTGCCTAGCACCTAGACTTTCCTAAGCAGTTTTACTTTTTCCGCTCAGCTGGAAGAATGCATTGTTAAATAGATGAAAGATGGCATATAACAACATGGATTGGGCATTATCATGCATCTATGAGTTATGTGGCCACAATTATCTTCCACTATCTCTGGTTTGTTATTTGCATGGTTCTTAAGGCGGTAAAGGTGAGGCGCGGCGAACCACCACCTTCCAGACGCCAAAAGGCGTTTAAGACGCAGAGAGGCAACGCCACACAAACATCTTATCTTAAAATATACTAGAATTTAGAAGCAAACTATACCTTAATATTGCCAATTCTTAGCATGTAATACCACATTTAGTGCTACTAGAGTACTGCTGGCTAGTGCACAACATAAAGTAGCAAATCTGAAATCTCTCATTTCTCAATAGCAATAAATTAGTCTCTGATGATATAATAACTTAATTACTAGTGCTGAACTGCAGAACAGAGCACTAGACACGCACCCACACAATCATAAGCAGAACTGCAAAACAGAGCAGCTTGAGCAGTGCAGGGAAGGAGGGAGGAGTAAGAGCAAAGGAAGGAGCATGGAACAAGGAAGGAGCAGAGCAAAGGAAGGAGGGGGAGGAACAGAAAACGAGGGGAGAAAAAAAGATAGACCTCTGAGCAGAAGGCAGTGCAGGAGTCGCAAATCAAGGAGCAGATGGGGTGGGAGCTGAGGATGGAGGCAGGCAGGCGGCACCACTGGGTTCCAGGTGCTCCGCCGCCTTCTTCTCTTCCCCTCTCCCCTCTCTTTCCTCCCCCTCTCAAATGGCATGGATTCCAGGATGGGGCGCCTCCTCACAGAGGTGTAGGCATGACTCCCTCATGTTTCCCATGCGCAACTCCCTCACTTACTGCGCGAGCAACCTCCCTTCTCCCACGCACAGCGCCTTTTCACACGTGCTGCAGCCTGTCTTACTCCTTGCTGCGTGACGCGATGCCATACGGATGGAATCCGCGGCAAGCACGACGCCTCAATTGGAAAATCGATCGGACGCCTAGACGACAACTTGAGAACCATGGTTATTTCTCCACTTTCATACATAGATCATGTTCTAAGTCACTCTAGTCTAGGTGGAAAAACAACTAGACAAAGTGCTTTAGTGCCATACGAGGCAGTGCAGCTCCACCTAGCGCATAGGCATCGCCTATTACCACTTTTTATAACAGATGGCAAAACATTACAAATTTAACTCACAATAGTAAATATGCTACTAAAACTAATTCCAAAGTTTGCTTAACCATTACAGAAGCAATACAAAAAACTACAAAGATCAAGGAGCATTCAAAGCTGATTAAAAGAATAATCTCCTACGAAAACTTTGTTATTCTAAAGTTTAAACCAATTCAAATTGCTTGCAGAGTAACAGTAAGGACATTTTTTAAAGTCATATAGGCGATCAAAATACTAGTTCTACGGTAAGGAACCCTATCAGAAGCGTGTATTACACATTTTGATCCACAGCCATATAAAGCATATAAAGTTTGTCAAGGTACATACAAAAGCATATGCACATAATCCTGCTGTAAAAATAGTGAACAGAAAAAAAGTTGATGAGCTCTCACCAATTTAGGGTTGTGAAAACCAACTTGACCCACATCCATTGAAGGGGTCTTCTTCAAATTGTACCATGGAGTATAAACTACATCAATGTTATTGACTTTATTACCTGCACCAAAATGAAGAAATCATCACATGTGCCAGACTATAGCTTGTATAATATTCCACATTCTTACAAGAAAAGATAAAGCCAAAATCTGTGATATAATATTGTCTCTTTGTAGTTTGTCCAACCTTGAATGGAATTAGCTTTGACAAGCTGTGCACAGTCTTCCAGCAAACCCTCACTCATGTCATCCATTGTTTGACCTTTATTCAATCTCACATATACATGTGCAGAGGACATCTTATCTACATGAAACCTGTATTCACCAAAACCAGTTTAAGGTAAGAAGCACGACCCTTAATTGTAGAACTTAATGAGGAAATGCAATGAACAAAACTCAACGATATGTACAAAAGGTGAACTTAATATAAACAATAGAAAAGCATTGACTATCCGACAATTATACAGACAATTGTCCAGCACAAAACACAGAGAAGAAATGATTTCACGCCACTGGTAACCACTAAGGAGCACTGTTTACTAATGAATGTAGGCACACAAGTACACTACTGTATAATGATTAATGAGATGGTCTTTTCCTTGACCACAATGACAGAAATCAGTGCATACTACCAGCAAAAAGATATGATGACAATAGAATGCCAAGAATTTACTAGCTCTTCATTGTTCTGGACCTGACAAAGTGACAACCAAGAAAGTTAGATTAACTTCATCCTTTAGATAGAAAATGTCATTCCACAACAAAGATTTTGTTAAATTACACCCCCCCTCTCTTAATAAAGTACCTCAAGTTAGTGCAATTTGTTCAGAAACAGTACACAGTTTTAAATACCTATACAGCAATCACGCATAGTCCTCCCACTCATACCTATATATATAAGGTCCACTAAATCTCCAGTTACTACGACCCACACGACCAAGGGAAGATGAGGTTACCAGATGTCCTCGGGGAAGCCGTATTTGATGAGGTCCTCGTTCTCGTACTTGTCAAGGCCCATGAAGATGGTGTAGTCGCCGGCCTCGGGCCGCACCTTGAAGTAGAACACCATCCCCGCTTTTGAAGGAAGGCCGGCCGGCCGCCCGAACGGATCGAGGAGGCGAGGGAGTCCCCTAGGGTCCGGGCGGCGGAACCGGGCAGATCTCACGGTGGCTCCGGAGGCGGTGAGGAGGGATTGCGACGAGGGGAGTTGGGGAATCGAGGGGAGGGGAATTTTTATCTAGTCTAGGGTTTCGTGCGCGTGGAAATGAAGCAGAGGCTCTGCCGGCTGGGTTACACGCGGCTTGTCGTGATTCGTACGCCTTTTTTTTTGTCCGGAGAGAAAAATTCTAATGGCAGCTGAGCAGAGCCATTGTTGGACGATTTTTTAAATTTTATTTTAAATATATTCTTCGCTTTTTTTTTGAAAAGGTGTTTTTTTTACTGTCTTCGGTTCGGCAGTCGGCACCGCACATAAAAGCTTCGAATGGTTTTTTTTACTGTTTTTATCGGCAGTCGACACCTCGTAAGACCTTGTTTGATGTATATTAATCCATATCAATTCACATGTGTTGAAGTGGATTAGAGTAGAAATTAGTTTAAGTTTCACACCAATCCACTCCCACACATGTAGATTGAGGTGGATACGTATACATTCAAACAAAGGCTAAAGCTTCCAATGAGTCAGAGTAGTTGCACTAATTAGATTCTCTTTAGTAGCCTTTTGCTCCTCTATATAAAAATGGTAGAGACAAAAAAGACATAATTTTCAGCTTTTATTTAAGAATCAAAAAATGGGTTTTTGCTATTTTAATTTGGTTTTGACTTCACGAGTCATTTTATAGGTAGTTAATAGGGCGTCTTAAAAAAGCCAGCCACTGGTGAAGCCCGAGAGCCTAAAACTGCCCTTGCCACATCTCAACTATAGTTTCCACTCGTCACGTCTGATCCATAGAAATTACAGTTCTATCCCATCGTATCTTATTCTCCTTTGAAATATATGATCTGTGGGCTGGCTTTTGTCAGCATTGTGGCTGCTGATTCCCACGTCGATACATTGTTTTTGTGTCAGCATTGTTTTTGTGTCTTGAGGTCGCAGCAGCCGCCGCCGCAGCCCAAATGGCTGGCTTCAATCTCAAACAAACGGACCCATAGGATTGACAAAATGCAAGAATAAGAAAACATACGAATAGGATAGAAATACATATGTAAAAATAAGAAATGAAAAATACCCACTTTTGTTGGGCCATGTGCTGGTGATCAGTTATTTATCTGGTTCACAAGGTTAATGGAATCATGTGGTTCCCTAAAAAAAATGTACCTATCTATTTTCTTGTTCATATGTTTCCTCCCGCGCGACCGTTTCTTCCGCCACAGCACCCCTTCTGCCGCCGAGTCACCTTTACAACGACGCGACCTCTTCTCCGACAACCCTCCCCCGGTGCCGCCCCTCACCCACGTGTGGCCCTCCCGCCGCCTCCCCTCTCTCGGGCGGATCTCCTTGCCGTGATCTCGTCACCCGCACGTGACCCCCCACGCCGTGAGCTCGTCACCCGCACATGGCCCTCCCCACCGTGGACTCGTCACCCGCACGCGGTCCTCCCGGCGACTCCCCTCTCCCATGCACGGCCCTCCTGGAGGCTTCCTCTCCCACGTGCAGCCCTCCCGTTGTCGCCTCCATTCAAAGGATGCTCCTCCCAACGAAGGCCATGGCGAGCCCGCAGGGAGCGCCCTTTGCGGAGCCCATGTATGGCGAGTCCACAGGGAGCACCCAGCTGGCTCCGATCCTCCCGTCCCCCGCCGACTCTTCTCCGGAGGCCATGGCGAGCCCACAGGGAGATGGACGAGTTTTTCTATGGCGATGAGAGAAGGAAGAAGATGACATGTGGATCCTACATGTCATTCTCTATCGAGATGGATTCGGAGAACATATTTTAGTTAGTGCTGCTGAAGTAGACAATAAAAAAATGAGTAATATCAAAATAGATAGAAGCCCAAACACAAAATTAGGGTTTTGTTTAGATATTTAGATAGTAGTGCTTGGAGATGTTCTTAGGGAATAAAAATATAAAGCTCATAATTAGGAAAGGGTGCTCTACCAAACTAGACTACTTTGGGGGGGGGGTGTCCTGCTGTACCTGGTTTTACTAAATAACCATGTGAGCATTTGTTTTCGTTTTCTCCTAATAAAACTACTTTCGGTAAAGCTATTCCCATTGTCTATTAAAAATCCTTACACAAAAAAAACACGTAACATTCTTCAGATTGCTCAGACCAAGACATGCATTACTCGCCTACCCACGTCACAGATAATAAGTATTTTTGACTGCGTGGTTTTCTTAAGGATCATTGCCTGATTTAATATTTACAAAAATAAGTACGCACAAGTGCACAACACTATCTTTTATGTGTATGGGTGTTCAGAGTTATTACAGTGAAACGAATGCTCTGAAGACTCTGTATCGCGTGGGTATCTTTGAGATCGCTATGACAACTAAACAATCAAACAGACAAATCTGTAAGCACATACACATGTAATTGTGATATCAACCACTAGCTACCAGCAGCACTCTCTGCTCTTCGTCTCCTCGGCTCAGTATGGCATGGGCGAGTTGAGGCCCTCCTGGATGGCCATGGGGTGCGGCGGGTTGTGCCGCTTGGACATAGACGTCATGGCCAGCGTCTTCCTGAAGGAGGCACGCCGCTCAAGACGCTTGACAGTGAAGCGTGTGTAGGCGACACGGATGTATGGCGCAGCAGCCTCCTTGACCTTTAGCACGATGAAGAAGGTGAGGCGGTAGGCAAAGAGGAGAACGAAGATCATGGCGAGGTCCAACCACTTGGAGTGATTCAGGCTCAGCCCCATCATCTCGGTGATGATGTATTCTCCTGTCAGTTTTGGCTGCCCTGGCACCATTGGCTCGAACTCCAGCCCAATCAGGTCGTTCTTGTACCCGCCCTGCGTGAGACAGCAGCCCTTAACATTGGTGTCGGAGTTTGTATTTCTGGATAAAAGGACTTGTAAAAAAATTAGAAGTGATGACATACCTTCAATCCCCATGACCCATAGACTATGTAGGACACTGGATACCGCCAGAAGATCTTCGGAAGTTCCGGAAGCAGTCGGAAGAATCCGGACGTCAACATCATGATCCCCTGCAAAATCATGGAAAACCTGTGTGAGCAAAAGGTAGGAATGAAGGACAAGTCAACGAGAAGATAGACTTACAATGACACCAGCACCAAGGATGAGGCCCATGAGGAAGTTTGGCACGAGGGCGGAGATGATCATCATGAGGCTCTCAATGACAGAGACGCCACCATAGAGGTTGAGGGCGAAGAAGGCGAAGTAGCTGAAGCCTGACCGGTACTTGACCATCCAGTATGTGATGGAAGCGCTAGCACAGGACACGGTGAGCAAGAATGGCATGGAGGAGATGAAATTGGAGATGATGTAGGCGGCAACACCATAGTGGCCATTCTGGCGCTCAAGGGTGAACACTTTCATCTCCTCAATGAAGGATGGGAAGCCACCGATGGACATGAAGGTCATGAAGCCGGACACGAAGCCACCACACGAGGCGCGCGCCTGTATGGCCGAGTAGCTTGTGCCCACATCGTAGTATATGGTTCCCAGGCAGATGGCCATGATGATGTAAATGATGATGCGCAGCCAGTAGTAGTTCAAGTCGCGGGACATGTTGGTAAAAGACCGGCTTGTCAGCGTGCAGAGCTGCTTGAACCAGCTCGCCTGGCTGCCACGGATCACCTCCACCATCACACCCTCCTGCATTATTTTCATCAAATTCACAGCAACAAAAACATTCAAAATACTGAAGTAACAATTCAAATGTTGACAAAATTTTGAATGCAAACTGATGCTTACAATCTTGGTTATCTCGTGTATTGTGCTCCTAACCATCATGGCATAATCTGAGATCCTGTACTTGTCCACCAGCCGTTCCCTGATCTCTGTGGTAGAGTACTTCAACAGGGGATCAAGCTCTGCCTCCTTCAACAAAATTTGATCAAAGACCCATCAGAAAACATATGTATCTAAAAGTAAAAGGCTCAAATCACAGGGCACGTACTGGTCGCAGCTTCATGGATCCTTTCATGGTGGCAGCAACGTCATCAAAGTCTGAGTTGACACACCGGAGGAAATGGTCAGATGGATTCCTCCGGCTGGGACATGGGAACCCTGTTTCCGCAAAGAACTGCATGCGTGAACAGAGCAACATTTCTTAATTTCAATGTGATATAATTGAAATGCATTTGTAGTTGATCGGTTGCCAGCTACGTAAAGCGAAACAAACCTGTGTTGCTAGCTTGGCGTCACCGAAGTAGACACATTCCCCACTGGAGAGGAGGCAGAGGTCGTCAAAGAGTGCAAATACCTCACTGCTGGGCTGGTGCACGGAGGAGATGATGGTGCGGCCACCATCAACGGCGAGATGCCGCAGCGTCTGGACAACAGAAAAGGCAGCGGCACTGTCAAGGCCACTGGTGGGTTCATCGAGGAAAAGGAGACGCGGGCGAGTAAGGATCTCCAGCGCGATGCTTAGGCGTTTCTTCTCGCCACCACTGATGCCGCGGAGGTGCCAGGTTCCGATGTGACGGTCGGCACACTCCCGGAGGCCCATCTCATCCAGTGTGCCGTCCACGATGCGGCGCACCTCTGACTTGTGCATGCTTGATGGCAGCCGGAGGAGGGCCGAGTAGGTCACCGTCTCACGCACTGTCAGTGTACCCAGCATCACGTTCTCTTGGGTCACATATGCCTGTCATGTTGTGTCCACAGAGATGTTGACATCAGATAGCATACAGTTGACTTTTTCAAGGTCATTTTGCTAGCTGATGATGTTAACCACATAGGGCGTATCCAGTGCAGAGAGCTTCCGCTCTATGCGGGGTCTGGGGAAGGGTGTCAGTGGCAAGCCTTACCCTCGCCTGTGCAATGCGAGGAGACCGCGACTCGAACCCGGGACCTTCGGTCACAGGCGGTAAGACTCTGTGGACATTGCTAAAGTAAAAGTTTTTAGAATTTCCTACTTGAGTGAAAGTTTCTTGCAATTTAAATGAACTGAAGAGTTTCCACACCTCTTTTCTCACAAAAAAAAAACTATTCAAGTTTGGTGAACACTAGGTACATGAGGTTCTCTGATTGCTATAAACACTTTACATAAGTATAGTTCTAAATTAAATCGGCTAGACTCACACAAAATTCATATATGTGCAGGCCAAATAAATTGGCAAGGTCAAGAAGCAAAATAGATACTGGATAATATTAGACAATTTACAAAAAGGATTTGTGTTGCAGAAATACGTATGTTGCGATAGATTTGTGGTCACACAAGAATGGACCGAGTTCGAAACGATGATATACGTGATCGCATAGGGGTAGCACCAATTGAAGAAAAGCTTGTCCAACATCAGTTGAGGTGGTTTGGCCATATCCAAAGGAGACCTCCAAAGGCACCAGTGCATTGTGGAGTCCTAAGTCAAGCTAATAATATGAGGAGAGGTAGAGGAAGACCGAGACTGACATTGAGGGAGGCAATAAAAAGATATTTGAAAGCTTGGAATATACCTAGAGATCTATGTTTGAATAGGAATGTTTGAAAAACAGTTATTAAAGTGGCTGAATCGTGACTTGGGGCTCTTGGTGGGTTTCAACTCTAGCCTACCCCAACTTGTTTGGGACTGAAAGGCTATGTTGTTGTACCAAAAAGGATCTAATAAAAAATTCAATTCGTGTATGACTTGCTTATACTAGTTTTGAAATCATTGTGTCCATTGAAAAATGTTTCTTTGCTTTTCAAAAGAATCTATCATGTAGATCCTGCTAACTTTGACTAGTAATCATCGCAAAAAAAAAAGAGAATTGGATAATAAGTATTTATGCCGATCATCCCAACCTTGGCACTGATAATTTGTAGCGGACTATACTATTTTAGTAGATACCCATGCATCATATAGTTTCTCTTCCTCCAGGTACACGTTGATATTTGGTTGAAATTTCGTGTGGGATGATGCTTAATGATACTAGCACATGCTTTACAAGTTTAGATCAACAATTCTTATAAGAAATTTTCAAGACTATTTGTCTAGTGCTTTGAGGATAGGAGCAAGCTAGCATACTGTGGTTTTTCTTTGTTCTGATGATGAAAGATTCCCTCATGTATCTTCAAAACTCAACCGTGTACGGGTCAAAGTTAGAGACTAGTCCATTCAACAATTAATTATTAAGTTTTTCTTAACTTTTTTTTTTGCGAATTAAGTTAACTGTTGACCATAACATTGTTCTCAAAAATTTTGTTGCCATTGTTTTGACAAACTTTGTGATGGCAGTATGACATCCATTCAAAGATCCGAAAGGGATATACAACTGCATCAGTAATGAATGCTATCTTTGGAATTAGCTGGGCATTCAATTCGGGTGCCACTCTGGTAGTTCATTTTCAGATGGTGGTGCAGGCTGGGGAGTGGCACGAGACCATCTTGGGACTAGGGCTCATGTGAAAGAGGATTTGAATATGTTGTTGAAGGAAAGGAATTGTGCTGAATTTTTTTTACTCTAATTCTTAGGTGATGTTTAAATCCAGAGAGTAAAGTTTAGGGACGTCATATCGGGTGTTACATTGTGGCGTCACATAGGAGTGTTCGGATAGTAATAATAAAACAAATTACAGAAGTCCTCAGTAATCCGCGAGACGAATTTATTAAGCCTAATTAATCCGTCATTAGCACATGTTTACTATAGCACCACATTGTCAAATCATGGACTAATTAGACTTAAAAAAATAATCTCCCAAATTAGTCCCAATATGTGCAATTAGTTACTTTTTTAGTCTATATTTAACACTCCATGTATGTGTCCATGTTAGACATAATCTGCTGCTCCCCATTCTCTCCTTGGTTGGAGACTGGTCGGCTCGGCCGACCACTCCCTGTTGGGAATTGGGGACTGATCGGCTCTGCCGATCAATTCTTGTAGCTGTAGGAGTATTGCAATAGGCAACCTCTAGTACATTAGTTGGTAGCTATTACATCAGCTATGTCTTGGTAGTGGGCTGAGGTAAGCTTTGTACTGCTAGGAGTAGTTGGTATACTCTGTACCTTATAAGTAGGTAGTTGATGTACCCTGTACCTTAGGAGTAGGTAGTTGGTGTACTCTTGTACTCAGGAGTAGGTAGTTGGCCAACAACTATGTACCTGGTAGAGGTACAGCTAGAGTTGTATATATTCCATCCAAAGGGCAATGGAATACTCAGTTCAGTTGCACAAACCAAAGGGCAGGGCTTCGGCCAACGCTGGTGCTTGTGCTGAGTGTGTGTGCGCTGTTCTCAATCTTTTTTTCTCCCTCTAGCGATAGTGAGTGAGTGTGTGTGCTGGTAAGCTGGTTGCTTACCTGTGCAGGGCAGCCAAGGATCAACAGTCCAAACATCCGATGTGATAGGGAGCAAATTCAGAAGTTCTAAACAGGGGGGATTTATACAAATCCCATTGCTCTGTCATGGCATATACACAATTAAAACCTATAATAATGTCATGAACAAAAAAAACAAGGATGATTAGTTTGGAAATTATACCCACTCAACGCACCTTTAGAAAACAAAATAATTCTGCTGTGGAACTACCAGCAAACTGACTAGGAAAAGACACAGGCATCAATTGAGTCCTAAATATAGCTTGGTTTCTTACACACGTCACCCATCCAAATAACTCCTACTACTAAAAGGGGTTGGATGATTAAGCAAACATTCCAAAACATACTATGTTGCTGCCATAAAACCTCAACCGTTGGATCCTAAACTCCACCTTCAGATTGGTGGCACGTATCCTTAGGAGGTCACCCGGCCTGCCAGCTACACCTAGCTATCTATCTCAAGATATTCAGCATGTTCTCTTGTTGGTTTCAGTCAGGACTTATCGGCCATAGTATAGTGTTTTCTCTCACGACAAACCACCACCAGCCGGGCTTATCAGCCCAGAAACCAACCAGCGAACAGGCTGATTATTTGTAATTAACCCAACTATATCCATTTTCCTCTGAATGCATACGCGCCACGTTTGCATAGAAAAACCTCACTATATCCACACCAAACCTTAATATGGTGAAATGATGCTTATGATCTGTCCGAGAGCTAAACAGCTCGTAGAAGCTTGAATTCAGATCGGATCGATATATGCATATCAATCAATCGATGAATGAAACTGAAACAACAACAAAAATAAAAATAAAAAGAACATGCACATATGTATAGCAAGTAGTAAGAGGTTATTTGTTTGGGGGCATGACGGTCATGATGAGATTGCCAAGTTTGGTATGAAACACGTGATGGGTTAATAATTCATCTGCATGCATGGCGCGAGGTAGCTGATGCTCACCACGATGCCATAATCCAGCCGCCTCTTCTTGCCGTTGAGCAGCACCTTCCCAGTGAGGACCACGTTCCTTGCCAGCCTCCCTGCAGATCGCTCACACAAAATCAATCCGTCTCTCATGCACATCATCCATGCCTTCATGAACGAATTGAATCAAAATTTGGTACTAGAGAGCTTTCATGTTTTATTAAGCCTCTGAAATGCTCAAATAAATGGTTTTGATTACGAGCCATTGGATGATGCATGACAGCACTAGTTCAGGAGGAGTAGTTTGTAATTACTAATTACAGCTTGGTCCAAATTAAATAGTCCATGGAGGCACGCCGTATAGGAGAGGGAGGAGGAGTACGGAGGTGCGGCTGCGCATTGAATCCTCCGCGTGGGCAGGAGCAGGACACGCGACGCGAGGAAGACGAAGAAAGGCCCGGACGGCCTGGTACGTACCGGAGAGGGAGTCGAGGAGTGTGGACTTGCCGGAGCCGGAAGGCCCCATGATGGCGACGACGCGGCCGGGCACGGCGTAGCCGTACAACCCCTGCACCAGCTTCTTGGTCGCCCGGCCGCCGCCGCCCGGCAGCACCGCCGTGAGGTTCTCCCACGTCAGGCTTGCGCCGCCGGACTCCGCGTACCGCGCTGCCGGCGACACCGCGCCGCGCCACGCCTCCCCGTTGCCACCGTATGCTCCGCTGCTGCCCTCCATCTTTCTGGCGCTGTCCACTGCGTAACTCCGCCACACACTCTGCTGCTAGGCTAGCTAGCGGGATGCAGCAGCAGCTCGGGCTCTGGCTAGCCGCGACACGCATCCCCCTTATTTAATGGAGGAAGGATTCCTGCTTCTACTGTGCAAGTGTAGATTGGGTTTCACGCATCTGCCGTTTTCCTCTCCGCTTTCTCTCTGTCTGTCTCTGCGTTCTGCGATGAGTGGGAGAGGAGAGGAGAGGAGAGGGCTCTTCTGCTTGTTTCAATTTCACAATCCACGGTTGGGAAGGTGGCGAGGAACGAGGGCACGCTACTGTTGTGCCGTGCGCTGGTAGTAGATCACGCATTGATGGCGGTGGGGTTGGGAAGCAGGAGGCCGCAGTAACTGCGCGTAATTACGTTTAGGTGGTTACGCTTATTATGTGGTTGTGCTGTGGAGCATCATCACCGATGCTTTGCTGGTCGTCCTCACCGCAGACTAACCATAACACGTTGCTGCAGCAGCGCAAGAACACTAATTTAGGAGTGTCCATTGAGAATCTGGAAATCGAAATATCTCACCGTATTGCCTCTCTCAGTCAATACTTCAACAAGAATGGGAACCATAAGGCACCTGTTTGCTTGATCGTTTTTTTTATTTATAAGCCGGCTTGATCTGTTTTGTTGTGAGAGAAAAACACTGTATCATAGCTAATAAGTATGGCTGATACGATCAAGCGAAATATATGCAGATGTCTTTAATTTGCGATTGTGTTGATAAAAAAACTAATTACTGAAAAGGATGTTTTATGTGCACATTATCAAACGTTGGCATGCAGGGTTTTAATATTTTGTTGCACGGTTGCACCGCACAACTGTACCGAAAGTGACACGAACATAGTCTTGATAGGTTGATGCATTATCAAACTGTCATCAATAAAAGCGATGTTCCTCTATCTGTATGGTTCTAACTAGTACTGACTTATATCGGCCCCGTTCATTTGGCTGAAATTGGTTGAAAAATAAGGTAAAGTTGAATTATTGTGAGAGAAAAACAATGTTCCGGCTGAAAAAAAAAGCCGAACAAGCCGGCTTTTAATGTAAGCCGAATGGGGCCGATCGTTGTTACCTAATAAATTGTCAATTCTACTGTCTCATGTATAGTATTGAACTTATCAGCCATTGTACAATATTTTTCTCTCACAGCAAATTAGCGAACAATACTTTTCAGCCTGTCCTTTCAGCGAAATGAACAGGGCCAACTTTCTTTTTTTAAAAAGTTGTCAGAGCCACCTTTTTAGCCATACTTCTTACTATAAATAAGTGCTCATTGTAACTTGGTATTTGCTGAAATGTTAGGCTCTGTTTGTTTGAGTTTCTATTGGTTTCATCATGAATTTAAAGTAAGTTGAAATAGATTAAAAAATGCCTTTTTGAGAAGCAAATTTCAAAGCTGGCTACTTACTTGAAAAGCAAGTGGCTTTTAAAATTGGTTTCTCACAAATAGACTTTTTTATAGCGTTTGTCAGAAGAAATTTTTTCTAGCTTTTGAACAAAACTCAAACAAACTAATGCATGAGCTAAATTGATTTTATATTCATGAGAAACATCATGTTGCCCTTTGTTAGCGCCAAAAACGTCCACGCACCACAACGCTACAACGTGCGGGACACAGAGAGTTGGATCAGTGAGCTCTCGTCCAATTTGTACATCAGACCATAATGCTAGAACATACGGATCGCAGATCAATGAACCCTCAACGAGTTCGTGTGCACTGGACCGTGTGGTGTCAATGGGATTGTGCACGTTGGGCCATGCAGTGTCAGCTACCGGACTGTCCGGTGCTCTCTGTTTCGCTAGGAAAACCTTTGAACATTAGACCAGGAGGGATCCATTAGGGCTAGTGCACTTAGGGTTGTTTTAAAGTTAGCAAGATACTTAGAATGCCTCAAGTCGCCGTAACTAGGGATGAAAACATGATAGATATTTCCCGATATCCATCCATTCCGCAAGGTTTTAAACCATACTTGGATAATCCATATATGAATTTCGATATTTAATATCCATACCGTATCCAAATCCGAATTCTCAAAATTGGATTGCTGATACATATATGACATAGATGTCAATATCCAATGCATCGGACACTATCCGTATTCGACTTTGAATCCCATAAAGAAACGACTACCATATTTGATATTCGCAATATCTGTTCGTATCCAATCTAAAAAAGAGAGAACAAAAATTCAGGGTTGAAAAAAGATTTAGGGATTGGAGAAATAAAAGTAGTAAAGTTTGTATGTTTATAGTAGTAACATCATTGGCCATTGTTCTAGCTAGCCAAATTAGGTCTCACAGGATATGCTCCCTCCTTAACATGATTTACATTCTTCATAGGCGTACTTTCTGCTTCTGGAAGACCGGACCATCGGGTCCATCACACCAGACCGTTCGGTCTGACTCTCGTGTCTTCCCAAAATCAGATTGGTTAGGACCCAATCGGTTGTGCGCATGCTGTGAAAATCTGTCAAACAATGATTGTTGTTGCACATCAACCCTGAGTAAATAGTTGGGAATCGCATATAAGGATATTGCATCCACGGGTTCCATAATTCCATGTCAAATACAAAGCATAAGGCAGATGTGGAAGCCATGGTGCAACAAAATGTGATGAACTTGGAGGATACACCATAGAGACCTCTATCTTTTGCCTTAGCTTCCTATGGCAGTGTCATCTTTTTTTGCTGCGGAGGTGAGCGTGGTCTCTTTCTAATGGTCAATTCATAGAAATATAGATGCTTGATGCTTATACTTGATCAAACAACTGGTCAAAAGTAGGCTTAGGATGGGCAACTCTGCCCTGAACCTTTGCTCCATTCACTTTCCAGGTTCCGACCTGAGGACATCTTGTTTTATGCATTTTGGGCTGCTATTGGTCAAGATCGGACCATCTGGTGTGCGTCACTGGACCATCCGGTGTGCCATAACGGATAGGATCAACTAGCCTTTGCATAGTCTTTGCACTATTATAAGGTCCTAAATAACCTAATTAAAAAAAATCTACAAAGCACTATAGCAAATTGTAACCTAATTAAAAAAAATCTATAAAGCACTAGAGCCAATTGTTAGACAACAATAAGGTGATAATTGTGTTTTGCTCTAGCCTACTACAATGGCAAGCCACCTACCAATATGCTAGTCAATTACAATCTCTATGGCACACAAAGGCTATGTCACTACTACTAGACTAGTTGAGCTAGCTAAGCAACTAAAACAACTAGCTACTCAACTAATTACCACTCTATTTCACTAGCTACACAAGTATGTCAAATAATATAAATACGAGGGATATAAGTGATATACTGAGCCGATAAGAGATAAATCAATCAAGAATACTAAGAGATGACACCAAGATTTATCCCGAGGTTCACTTGCTTGCCGGCAAGCTAGTCTCCGTTGTGACGACTCACTCACTTGGTGGTTTACGGCTAATTGACATACACAAGCCAAAACCCTACACAAGGGTGTCGTAAGAACCAACACAAGATGAGGGTACACAAGTCACGAGCATTCCACTAGAGTGGCTTTTGGTGCTCCATCGGAGAATAAGCCCAAGTCCCCCTCGTAATCACGATCAGGAGTGGCTACGAACAATCACCAACTCATGCCAAAGTTCCACAACTACGGCTCCAAGGCATCTTGAAAGTGCAATCAAGCACTAATGAGATTTATCGAGATGACAAGCAGGGAATATATAATCGAGGATGCTATATGAAATGGAGGTGCCCCCAATTATAAATATCGATGGCTTCAAACTCAAAGAAGGTTTAAATTCTTTTATATTTGGAATTTGAGTATAGTAAAAGCCGTACTATAAAGAGAGACACAATGCTTGAGCTAACATATGTTACCAAGTGATCTATCTTACACCTACATCCTCAGTTACTCAGCCAAGACAGCCAGCACTTCACTCTTACCCTTGCTGTCTTACCTTGTGCAGCAATGCCGCACCTGGAGAGAGGCACCACCATAGAGCGGCACTGCCACACTTGAGCCACGACACTGCCGCAACTTAAATGACCGTTGGGGGCTGGGGGGTATTTATACATTTCCCCTTCCTCTCCAACGTCTCTCTTCTCTCTCTGAACCATTCAGTTCGCCTAAGAATAGAAAAGTGCTTATCTCTCTCCTTCATTGGTGACCTTGAGCTTCCAAGCTTCTCCATTGATTTCCCCATCAATCCTTAAGAGAAAAAGGTGCCAAACTCGATTAGAGAGCAAATCCACTTATTCTCAAAGCCTAAAGAGCATTTAGTTCATGTTTTGGCAGGCAGTTGTGTTTGTTACTCTTGGAGCTTGGCTCCTAGCCGGCTAGAGCGTCGCCCATGGAGCTTGCCAACTTGTGTGGCAGCCCCGGGAGGTTTGTAACCATCTCTTGCAGCTAGTAAATTCACCATCTCAAGAGGTAACTCTCTTGGCTTGAGAACGAGGAAGGGTTGCAAAGCCCTAGCCTTAGTAGCAACCTCAACAACGTGAACTTAAGTAAGCCTTGGTGGCAAGCTGAACCATGGGATAAATCATTATGTCACCTTATACTTGATTTACTTCACTTGCATTTTACATTGTTGTTGAGGTAGATTCTAGGGTTTGTGGCTGATCTACTTGTGTGTGGAGTTCCTACCACTTCTAGCTTTTGATCTGTGAAACTCATACCTATAGGAAGCTAAGGAATTTCTCTGATCTAAGTCTCCATTCACTGATTTTAAACTGTGACTCGAAGTTGTATGTAGGTGCAGTAGTGCCACTATTATAGCCCGACAGTGCCGCAGGTGAAATTTAACATCTATTTGAGTTTTGTTTTAACATGCCTATTCACCCCCCCCTCTAGGCTTACCAGAGATCCTACAAGTGGTATCGGAGTAGGTTACCTCATGTGCGCTTCACCGCGTGAGGTATGGAGCACAGCGGAGGTACTAGTGGCGTGAAGTCAGTGGACGTTGATCTGAAGGATGTGGAGCTGCATGACACCGACAGTAGCAAGCTAAGTGCTTCTACAGCAAGCAATACCACACTCCCGCAACTTGAGGCTACCTGTCGGGTTCATAAACCTGGGGTCCCTCGGGGATCGATTTTCACGCCAAGGCTCGGCCCAAGCAGATAGCACTCAACTCATGGGCCGGCCCAAGAGTCTAAAACAATAGGCCAGAAGGGTGGTTCAATCACCGATCGGAAGGTCTGGCCGAGGAGGAACATCGCCCGCTTGTCGACTCCTTTGGCCCACCTCTTCGACTGGAGCGCTCACTTCGGCCCACCTCTCCGTCCGGAGCGCTCACTTCGGACTCCAGTCGCCTCCGATAGCCTCTCCGATTAGAAGGCCAGGCCCATGGACTACTTCCGACTCTGACCCCACGTCTCCGATCAGGGTTCACAGAAGCCCTGCTCACCGCTCTTCTCCGACTAGCACAACCAGAGCCGACTAGGACCAACGGACCGGGGACGCCCGCTCAGAAAGGACCAGGGAACAAATGGAGAAAGCCAGGCAGGGCGCACAAATCAAACCACAATACCAGGGACCATACCCTGTACGCCTGTAGGAATAGTACTCTGCAACCTCCCTGACACACACAATGTTGTAGGCGCTAATATTTTCCCTACAGTATTGTGGGCGCCATTGACTCCCATACGGTAAGACTCCCCCCACGTGCCTCTGGGCATCGACAGTGTTGTGGGCGCCGGGATTTACCGTACCGAGTGCACATGGTGAAACTCCTTACATGCCTCTGGGCATCAACAGTATATGCAGGTACCGACATCTGCCATACCCAAACAAGACGACATACCTCCCATGTGCATCTGACATCAATAGTGTTGTGGGCGCCTACCATCATCCTATACCCATCGGCGTGGGTAACAAGGCTAGAAGCATTCGTACTCTCTCCCTCTCACTTGTAAGGCCATCCCCTTCATCTATAAAAGGGATGCGCTCTCTCCCAATAGAGCCAGTTAACCCAGGTTGATTCAAGGTCAGTCCCTTTAGATTCATTAGATCGACCAAGTTCACTAGTCCACAACCACAGAACCGCCAGGTTCGGACCTCAAGCACACGCTTGAACACTTAACTCATAGCGAAGCTCCTGTCGCTCTCGGCCCTTCCGACCGGAGTCGGACCGGACCTCTCGTGCACCCCATCTTTCTCCTTCTCGTTTGTAACCCCACTATAGACTTCGAGCACCTGGGCTCAGGAATATAGTCACTGACCGACTCAAACTGGACATAGGGCATGTTGCCTGAACCAGTATAAACCCTGTGTCATTGAGTGCTAGGCCACCTCCGATCACAACGTATGGCAAAACTACAAATATTTACGTGTTGGTCACTTTCTGCACCGACAGTTGGCGCCGTCCGTGGGGAAGACGTTGTACGTTCAACACTTTTTGGTCATCGAATGGCCCACTTTTCCGCCACCCTTGCCGTGGCGGGCTCGGGCGATACGATTCGCTTCGGCTCGCTGGAGTCCCCCGCACTCTCACTTGTTGGGATGTGGGTTCCACCTATCTTTGAGCCATCCTAGGCCTTCCTCTTCGGAAGCCTAGACTTTGTCGTCGACCGGCTTGGCATACTACACCTCCACGAGGAGGCTCATGTTCCGACACCTGTCGGATGGGTGCCCTCCATCGACTCCGGGACGCACGACTTCAACAACACGGCATTTGCGCTTCATTCCGAGCAAACTCTCTGCTCAAACCCCACTATAAGTAATATGCGTACTATTATTTACTCTTTATTTACTATCTCCCACCAATCATCTGGAGGGACCGTATCACTCACGCCACAAACACTATACGATCGGTTCCCCTACAACCTCGCGTCCTCCGCGGATGCATACGCTCGGTGGCTCCGAAGGATGCTGGTGCCATGCCCCCTCGCATCCGAATTTGTGGGAATGGCAGGCTATGCTCCTGCCGCTTTCCACGAACTCCTGGATGATAAGGGCGAGAGCAACGGTTCCAGCATCGGCGATGTGGCACCTCGCCACTATCCGTCCCGGGAGTGCGCTATGGCGGATGCTCTGGGACAGCCGCCGGTGGTTGTGGAGTCTGCGCAGACTCACACCCCTCTGGACCCGTGTGTGGGGGCCCTCGTGTCTGCGTAAGCGCACGCCGAGGAATTACGACAACGGCGGCAGAACTAGCCATCACCCGCGCTGGCGTAGTCGGTACAACACGTTGCGCCCCATACGCATGGCCCGGCGGGTGGCGCCCGGGGTCGCGCCTATTAGGTCCAACACGACATCATGAACGAGAGGAACGATCTCCCACAATTCGCTCGAGCTAGCTAGAACATCACTGCTGCGGCAATGCTTCTACGCGGCAATGTCGTCGATGCAGACGTCATCAGTGCATTCCTCTCTGGGACGAACTGCGAGTCCCTGATCCACAAGCTTGGCTGCCTAAAACCCCATACCACCTGCGACCTGCTCGACATCACCACTAACCACACCTCTGGCGAGGAGGCGGTCGGAGCGGTCTTCAGTGGTGGCCAGGGCAAAGGCAAGGCCAAGCGCGCGGACCAAGACGAGGGCCCCTCCACACAGAGGGGCAAGAAGAACAAAAAGGATCGGTGCCGATCGGACAACACCACGATGGTCGCCGCAGCTGATCACACGGGCAAGCAGCCCCAACATAGGCTGCCCGACCACTTCAACAAACTCTTGGACAGTCCGTGCACCAACCACGCCTACCCCATCAAATACCTCTACAAGGACTGCGAGCTCCTCAAATGTTTCCTCCTACAGGCCGGTGGGCCAAAGGAGGGAGACGACAAAGAGGCGACAACCAAGAAAGGAGGCACGACAGGCAAGGATGGAGATGGCTTCCCCGAACCTAAGGAGTGCATCATGATCTTCGGCGGGTCCGATGCCATCTGGACAAAACGCCAGCACAAGGTGCGCTACAGGGAGGCATGCGCCACCAAGATGGCCGACCCCTCCTTCCTCAGCTAGTCGGAATCTCTAATCACCTTCAATTAGAGGGACCATCCTTTCCATGTCGCAAGACCGGGACGCAACCCGCTTGTCATCGACCTTATCGTCCGCAAGAAGCGCCTCACCAAGGTGCTAATGGACGGAGGCAGTGGCCTCAACATTCTCTACGTCGACACCCTCGACGCCATGCGGATTCCCTGGTCGGAACTCCGTCTAGCGGGTTCTCCCTTCCATGGGGTAATCCCGGGAGCGCAGGCATACCCACTCGGGCAAATCGATCTGCCTATCACGTTTGGCAAACGAGCCAACTTCCGCTCAGAGGTCCTCACCTTCGAAGTGGTGGACTTTCTAGGGTCCTACCACACTATCTTGGGGCGTCCATGCTACGCCAAATTCATGGCGATCCCCAACTACGCCTACCTAAAGCTAAAGATGCCGGGACCAAATGGCGTCATCACTATAAGTAGTGCCTTCTTGCACGCCTTCACGTGCGACCATGAGCATTTCGAGCTCGCCACCACGGTCGTCAACTCGTCTGAGCTCCCGCGGCTCAGGGAGTCATCAACCCCAGCAGTCCCGGACTGCAACAAACCGACCTCCTCGATGTCCTTCCGCCGCTCGAGGAAACCAAGGCGGTGGGTGTCGACCCCACTGACCCAACAAAGATGGTGTAGATTGGGACCCATCTCCCGGCCAAATAGGAATGCGAGCTCGTCGACTTCCTACGCACCAATCACGATGTCTTCGCATGGCAGCCTTCTGACATGCTGGGCATACCGTAGGAGATTGCCGAGCATGCACTGCGTCTCATCCCGGGCTCGAAGCCCGCCATGCAGCGCCTACGTCCCTTCGACGACGAGAGACGTAGGGCAATAGGTAAAGAGATCGCCAAACTCCTAGCAGCTGGATTCATCAGAGAGGTATTCCACTCCGACTAGCTTGCCAATCCCGTTCTTGTTAAAAAGAAGACTAGGAAGCGAAGAATGTGCGTTGATTATACTGGCCTCAACAAAGCGTGTGCAAAGGATCACTTTCCTTTGCCTCGCATAGACCAGATAGTCGACTCCACCTCGGGTTGTGAGATCCTCTCCTTTCTGGATGCCTACTCAGGCTATCACCAGATCGCGATGAAAGAATCCGATCAGCTCGCAACCTCATTCATCACCCCGTATGGTTCGTGCTACTATGTGACCATGCCTTTCGTCCTGAAGAATGCTGGCGCCACCTACCAAAGGTGCATGCAGCAATGCTTTGCAGACCAAATCGACCCGCTCGATCAGCCTGATCAAGCCGAGCGGCCGAAACCAACAATCGTCGTCTATGTTGATGACATAGTGGTCAAAACAGCTCAGGCTTGCGACCTGATTGCAAACTTGGCCGCGACATTCGTGAACCTCTGAAAGTTCAACATCAAGCTAAATCCCGAAAAATGTGTTTTTGGGGTTCCATAGGGGAAGCTGCTTGGATACATCGTGTCCGAGCGTGGCATCGAGGCCAACCCCCAAAAGATCATGGCCATCTCCAACATGGGCCCCCATACGCAACGTCAAGGGTGTACAAAGGCTCACCGACTGTCTGGTTGCCCTGAGCCGCTTCATCTCCCGGCTCGACGAACGGGGGATGCCACTCTACAAGCTCCTCAAAAAGACAGACACCTTCGTTTGGACTGAGGAAGCCCAGTAGGCTCTGGAAAGCCTCAAAGCATCCCTGACGTTGGCTCCAATCCTTGCCGCTCCCAAACGGGGAGAACCCCTCCTCCTTTATGTCGCGGCAAGCAACCATGTGGTGAGTGCTGCCCTGGTCGTCGAAAGGGAGGAGCTAGGATAGCAGCTCAAGGTACAGTGACCCATATACTTCGTCGGGGAGGTACTTACCGACCCCAAGGTCGGTACCCCCAAGTGCAAAAACTCCTATATGCCATGCTAATGGTGACTAGGAAGCTCCTACACTACTTCACCGACCATGAAGTTGCGGTCGTCACTTCATACCCACTCGAAGACATCATCTGCAACCGCGACGCCACGGGGCAGATCTCCAAGTGGGCACTCGAACTCATGGGCCATGACATTAGGTATACCCCTCGTACTGCTATTAAGTCTCAGGCTCTCGTGAATTTTGTCACCGAATGGACGGAGGTCCAGCTACCGACCCCGGATGTCACCCACGAGTACTGGATAATGTACTTCGATGGGTCCGTAATGGCGCCCGGCTCGGGGGCTAGAGTGGTTCTAATCTCCCCAGATGGGAGTAGACTCTGTTACGCCATCTGCCTCCATTTTTTGGCCTCAAACAACGCCGCGGAATACGAGGCCTCATCAACGGACTGCGCATCGCCATCGAGCTCGGCGCTACGCGACTCTACGTTCGTGGCTACTCGGAGTTGGTCATTGATCAAGTCATGAAGGAATCCTCCTGCAAAAGCCCCCTCATGGCAGCGTACTGCCAGGAGGTGCACAAGCTCGAGGACAAATTCTAGGGGATCGAACTACACCATGTCCCCAAAAGAACAACGATGCCGTAGATTTTCTCACAAAATTGGCCGCCAGGAGAGACCCATCCCCAAGCGGGATCTTCATCAACGACCTCCACGAGCCATCCACCCGCATCCTAGAAGGTCCGACCCAGACACACCCCGACACCAGGCCAGCGCCCGGGGGCTTTGACCCCGGCGCCAAGCCAACGCTCGTGGACTCCGATCCTAGTACCTCCATGACGGCGTCACCCGCCGACGTTGCTGTATTGGCACTCGATCAAACCGACTGGCGAGCGCCGCTACTCGCCTACCTCCTCGAGGAGTTCCTCCCACCCAAAATGACTGAAGCTCGATGAATCGCTCGATGCGCCAAAACCTTCATCGCGCTCGATGAGGTACTCTACAAACGGAGTCCATCAGGAGTGCTCATGAAGTGCATCCCCACTGACCAGGGGAAGCAGCTCCTCCTCGAGGTCCATGCCGGGATTTGTGGACATCACGTGGCCCCAAGGTCGCTGGTCGGAAAAGCCTTTTGCTAAGGTTTTTACTGGCCCACCGCGCTATGAGATGCAGAGGAGGTCGTTCGTAGGTGTGAAGGATGCCAGTTCTATGCTCGGCAAACACATTTGCCAGCATAGGAGCTCCAAACCATCCCCATCACCTGACCATTCGCGATCTGGGGCCTTGACATGGTGGGACCCCTAAAAAAGGGCCTAGGCGGTTTCACTCACCTACTCGTAGCAGTCGACAAGTTCACCAAGTGGATAGAGGCCAAGCCCATCACCAACATCTACTTGGAAGAGGCTGTCAAATTCTTCCTCGACATTATCTACCAGTTTGGCGTTCCTAACTGTATCATCACTGACCACGGAACTAACTTCACCGGAAAGAAGTTCCTAGACTTCAGTGATGGATATGGCATCAGGATCGACTGGGCCTCCGTCGAACATCCACGAACCAACAGTCAGGTCGAGCGTGCCAATGGCATGGTCCTCCAAGGACTCAAGTCACGCATCTTCAACCGAATCAACAAATACGCCGGACGATGGGTGGTAGAGGTCCCAGCAATCCTCTAGAGCCTGAGAACGACCCCAAACCGATCCATAGGGTTCACACCCTTCTTCCTATCTTATGGAGCTGAGGCAGTGCTACCCTTCGACCTCGACCATGGCGCCCCAAGAGTGAAGGCTTTCGACCGCGACCGAGCCACGAAGGCTCAGCAAGAGGTAGTCGACCTACTCGAGGAAGCTCGCGAGACGACCGTCATCCGCTCCGCTCGCTATCAGCAAACTCTCCACAGGAACCACGAAAGAAAGATCAGGGGGAGGATCCTCGAAGTCGGCGATCTTGTACTCCGGAGGACCCAATCGACAAAGGAAAAACACAAACTCTCTCCACCATGGGAAGAACCCTATACGGTGACCGAAGTAATCAGACCAGGCACCTACCGACTGGAGGACGACAACGGCAATGTTCTCACCAACACTTGGAACATTGAACAGCTACATCGTTTTCCCCTAAAATTTGGTCTTACCACTTTTTTAGTCAACACTTGCTCCTTTAAAGCACCCTAGCCCGAATAGTTTCAGCCCAGGTCGCTCGGGGGCTACATGAGGGTATAATACCGAATATTACCTCTCTTTTTTTGTCACGTGGTAAACAACTTTGTCCATGAATGGAAGCGCATTCCTTTTCCTTTGACTGTCCTACGTAACTTTGTTATTACTCCCAACTGAACGCACCCCGCCACGACCTGCGGTTACGAGCAGTCGAGCCCTGCAGGCCATGCGCAGGTTCTTAAAAAAGCTGCAACATATGGAACTAACGGGCAGGTGCGAAAAAGAAAGGACAAAAACAATAGCTATGCCAGGATAAAAACAAGGAACGGATAGAGAACATGGCTAATGTATTCATTGATACAAAAACTGTTCACACAGGGGCTCACCCACGAACTCAACTATTACATTTTTTTTGCTAAAAACTACTTTCATTCCAAATACTACTACGGCCACTCAACGACATCGCATGACGCCAAAGGAAAACGGCACTCGTCACCGGACATAACCACCGCTACAAGGGCCCCTGCCTGGTTCCACTCACGACTTCGGCGAGCACAACGGGTACCTCAAGGGACCCGCCCGGTTCCGTTCCCTTGATTCAGTGAGTGCAACGGGTACCTCAAAGGCGCCGCACCCATAGATGCTCAGCAGAAGAGCATGGGGCTCCGGACCTTCTCATGCAGTTGAGGCAGCTCCTAGGCAGGGACGCCGCCACCGAAGTATGGCCACCATGGCTGGAAGAGATCTCATCAAACTTTATGAACTGGCCAACCTGAGCAGCTGCAGGCAACTTCCCCTTCACATACGGCTCCATCCCAAAGAAGGCCTCGCAGACGAATCCAGCACGCCACCCCCTTCGGTGGAAGTCACCCCTTCTCAGGCAAAGATGGCCAGCACCACCCCGGGCAGCCTCCAGCTCGACATCACGCTCCAGATTCATGAAAGGATCTGTAAGTCCTCCCCCTTGCTTACCATCTCTCTCACTTAGGAACCACCGCGGCATACAGGCACTCTCGGTGAGGAGGAAGAAGGAGGAGAGACAATAGTTGGAGAATAGGCAAAGGACTACGACGGAGAGCCCTCTCCCTCCCCCTATTTAAGGAAGAAACACGGTAACTGAAGAGGGGCAAAAGATTAGAGAAAAAAACTCTCTCCCTTCCCCCATTCAATGCGAATGGGAAATGATGGGACACACCCTGACCGATGGGACGCACGCTGGCTGACAGAACGACACCGGGTCAGACAGAACACTGCCTGGTGAGACGAAACGTGGCCTAGGTATGGCCCACCACTATCGCATGACCGGGCGTGAAAACCAAAATGTCACCACACGCAGGCAGCTCTCCGCACCCTAGGCAGGACTTGGAAAAACCCAAAGCGGGATCTCCACCGGGAGAGACCATCAGGCTTCCTAAGTCGATCGAACGGCTCAGAAAAACACACCGAGAGACAGGTAGGAAGCAAAGGGACGCCCCACGTAGGCCATGCCGACTCCGTCACGAATGACGAGCACGGGCCCGGTCAGACATTTTTGACTAGAGCTCTCCAAACCCCATCACTCGAGTCATCAAGGTAAAAACTACCAACTCCCTCTATTTCTTTATAATCATTTCATATATCCATATGCGCATTCATTCCATACGCCCGTGCCTCCCGGACGATTCGGGCCCTGAACCGCCAGGGGGCTCAGGAACTAAGCATCGCACGTGCAGCGAAATGCATCACAACGCTCCGTGTTGCATGACGAAGCGGCGGTTGCCTCATTTGACATGAGCAACCAACAGAGCTAGGGGAGAAAAACATAGATGAGCCTCATGTGGCCCTCGCCTAGTCTGGCAGACAGGGTCATCTCAACCTTCTCATTCGATCCTGAACCTCTTGCCAAGCCCACAGAATCTCCATCGAGGGGAGACCGTTAGGCCACCCGGGTCGGTCTCCAGAACAACCTAGGCATCTGCCGGGTTGCAGGTAAAGGAGCAGTGGATTGTCACAAGAGGACTATGCCGACCCCATCACTAACGATGGACTCGGATTTTGCTTGATCATACCCGTTAGTGAACTCTGAGCGCGTCACTCGAGCCCGAGCGATCGGGACAAGCGACAAAACTCAGCCCCTCTGGTTGTGAGGAACTGAGGACGGGGTAACGCACACATCTCACACTGACCCCAACTAAGGCCCAACAGGGCTCGGGGGCTCAAGATACAAAATACCTGGGTCTGTGACCCCGATCTCGCCCCATCCATCTATGCTCCGACTACGCTCCAAACACCTAGATTTGCGACCTCGATCTCGCCCCATCTAGCTATGCTCTGACTACACTCCAAACACCTGGGTTTGTGACCCCGATCTCGCTCCATCTGGCTATGCTCCGACTATGCTCCAAATGCCTGGGTCTGCGACCCCGATCACGCCCCATCCGGCTACACTCCGACTGTGCTCCAAACACCTGGGTTTGAGACCTCGATCTCGCCCCATTCGGCTACGCTCCGACTACGCTCCAAAATGCCTGGGTCTGCGACCCCGATCTCGCCCCATCCGGCTACGCTCCGACTGTGCTCCAAAAACTACCTGGGTCTACGACCCCAATCTCACCCCATCAGGATCTGTGAGCACTGCCCTGTCGCCTCGCCTGATCCATAAACTAACAAACTAACTGCCTTGGCTGCGTGGGCTGCACCGAGGCTAGGATCTGTGAGCTCTGCCTTGTCGCCTCGCCTGATCCCTAAAACTAATGGACTAACTGCCTCGCCCGATCCCACGGCACGCATCGACGCCAGGATCCGCGAGCTCCGTCTCATCCGATCCCCATGCCAAACTGCCTCGGCTGCACAACGATGCCTTGGTTGACAAACTCTATCTCAAACTGAAAAACATGCACACACGCCTGCTACCGAACACCCCCAGACGGTTCTACCTGAACCCCCCGGGGGCTCGGGGTCTACACCCACGGGTGCGCTCGCGCGCACCCACCAACGAAACAGAAACCTCCCCCACTGACAACATAGAAAACCACCCAGATGGTTCTGCCCAAACCACCCGGGAGCTCGGGGGCTACACCCACGGGTGCGCTCGCACGCACCCGCCGTCAAGATAAAAATCCCTTAGACGATTCTGCCCGAATCGCCCGGGGGCTAGGGGGCTCCTGTCGTGTTCATAAACCCAGGGTCCCTTGGGGACCAGCTTTCACGCTAAGGCTCGGCCCAAGCAGACAGCACGCAACTCATGGGCCGGCCCAAGAGTCTAAAACAACGGGCCAGAAGGGCGGTCCAATCACCGACCAAAAGGTCTGGCCGAGGAGGAACTACGCCCGAAAGGTCTCTGATCGGAAGGCCAGGCCCAAGGACTACTTCCGACTCCGACCCCTTGTCTCCGACCGGGGTTCGCAGAAGCCCTACTCACCGCTCTTCTCCGACTGACACAACCAGAGCCGACTGGGACCAACCGATCGGGGACACCCGCTCAGAAAGGACCTGGTAACAAATGGAGAAAGCCAGGCAGGGCGCAGAAATCAAACCACGATACCAGGGACCATACCCTGTATGCTTGTAGAAATAGTACTCTACGACCTCCCTGACACACACACAGTGTTGTAGGCGCCGACATTTTCCCTACAGTATTGTGGGCGCCATTGACTCCCGTACGGTAAGACTCCCCCCACGTGCCTCTGGGCATCGATAGTGTTGTGGGCGCCGGGATTTACCGTACCGAGTGCACATGGTGAAACTCCTCACATGCCTCTGGGCATCAATAGTGTATGCAGGTATCGACATCTGCTATACCCAAAGAAGACGACGGACCTCCCATGTGCATCTGAAATCAACAGTGTTGTGGGCGTCTACCATCATCCTGTACCCGTCGGCGTGGGTAACAAGGCTAGAAGCATTCGTACTCTCTCCCTCTCACTTGTAAGGCCATCCCCTTCATCTATAAAAGGGGATGCGCTCTCTCCCAATAGAGCCAGTTAACCCAGGTTGATTCAAGCTCAGTCCCTTTAGATTCATTAGATCGACCAAGTTCACTAGTCCACAACCATAGAACCACCAGGTTCTGACCTCAAGCACACACTTGAACACTTAGCTCGTAGCGAATTTCCTATCGCTCTCGGCCCTTCCGACCAGAGTCCGACCAGACCTCTCGTGCACCCCATCTTTCTCCTTCTCGTTTGTAACCCCACTACAGACTTCGAGCACCTAGGCTCAGGAATAAAGTCACCGACCGACTCAAACTGAACATAGGGCACGTTGCCTGAACCAGTATAAACCCTATGTCATTGAGTGCTAGGGCACCTCCGATCACAACGTACGACAAAACTACAAATATTTATGTGTTGGTCACTTTCTGCACCGACCCTACCAATGCCAAGAAAGATCAAAATGATGAAGAAAGAAGAAAAAGGAAGGAAGCTAGAAAAGCAAAAAGAGAAGCAAGAGAAAAGAAGTAGGAGTAGCAAAGGCTTGAAGATAAGAAGTAGTGAAAAGAAGAAAGAAAGCTCAAGAGAGAAGTAAGAAGAAAAAGAAGAGAAGCTAGGAAGAAGGAAGAAGAAGAGAAGGCAACCAATGCATCATCAAGTGACATCTTAAGTAGTTCTGAAGATTGAGATGATGATGAGTCCTACCAAGTGTCAAAGGAGGGCAAGAAGGAAAGAAAAGGAAAGGGCAAAGTCGACTCCAACAATAAATATGCTGCTGTATCCTTTAACTATTCCTCTATGCCTATGACTAACCTTGATTAGAAGTCTTTCATCAATGTGCCCGCAGGCAAGTTACCTCATTTCGATGAGACTAACTTTGCCAAGTGGAAGCATTTGATGAGAGCCTATCTTATAGGTCTTCACCCTGGCATTTGGAAGGTTGTTTGCAATGGATTTGAGCCACCGGTTAATCCCAAGAATCCAACACTAGATGAAATGAGAATTATTCATCTCAATGGTCAAACCACAAGTGTGTTGCTTAGTGCTTTGGATGGTGATGAGTACAATAGAGTCATTAGTGTTGATGTTGCCAAGCAAATATGGGACACTTTGCACCTTGCACATGAAGGGGTTGATAAAGTGAGGAAGGTAAGAATTGATTTATTGATGGCAAAACTCAACAGGTTCGTAATCATGGATGGAGAATGGACACAAGAGATGTTTGATAGATTGATGACTATGGTGGGCAAGATTAGAGGCTATGGTTGTGATGAGCTAGATGATCACAAGGTTGTGAAGATCATGTTGGAAGCTTACTCACCTAGAAATGAGACCGTAGTGACTCTAATTAGAGACAAGAAGAAGTTTGAGTACTTCACACCAAATGATGTACTTGGGAGAATCTTGACATTTGGCATGCAAAGAGAAGAAGCAAATGAGAGGAAGAGGCTTGGTGAGTTACAAGCAAAGCTAGATGGCATAAAGATCAAGGATGTAGCTCTCAAGGCTAACAAATCAAGCAAGCATGGCTCTACAAGCAAGTCCAAGATGAACAAGCAAGCTTCAACAAGCAAGTCCAAAGCAAGCAGGCAAGTCCAAGAGCAAGTAGAGACTACATAATCCTCAAGTGAGAGTGAAAATGATGATGATCAATATGAGATGGTGGATGATGTTGCTCTCTTTATGAAGAGATTTCAAAAGGGGCTAAAGAAGCAAGGCTACAAAGTAGTGAAAAGAAAGTTTCTAAACAAGAAGAAGAGGACATGCTACAATTGTGGTAGTACCGATCACTTTATTGTCAAGTGTCCATATGAGATCAAAGATAACAAGTACAAGAAGGACAAAAAAGGAGACAAGACCGATCATAAAAAGAGCAAGAAGTACATGGGAGAGGCTCACATTAGGTATGAATGGGATTCAACTAGAGAGAGCAAAAGTGAAGAGGGTGAGAAGGTTGCAACCGTTGCTATTCACAAGTCATCCCCTACATCAAGGCTCTTCAACAAGATGTCCGATGATGACTACTACTCCCCTCACATTTATCTCATGGCAAAGGGTGAGAAGGTAAAACCAAAATCCATGTCTCCACCACCTCCTAGTGATATCTCTAGTAGTGATATTAGTGATAGCTCTAGTGATGATAAATCTAGTGATGAAGAAATAAACATGATAACTAAAAATTTGGATGGAAAGACCAAATTGTTCATCACTAAACTAATAGAGGAGTTAGAGAGTGTCCAAGCCGAGCTAGAATCTAGAGAGGAAACTCTTATCAAACAAGAGGATCTCTACATTGCTAGCAAGGAAGCTCTTGCATTAGAGAGAAGTGAGGTGGAATCCTTGTGCAAGGCCTTGGCCAAAGAGCAAGATGACCATGCTGTCACAAAGAAAGCAAATAATGCACTCAAGAAAAAGTATTGTGACTTGGATGAAAAGCACAAAGAACTTGAGCTGCAATATGGCATTCTTTGGGAAAGTAACTCACATCCCTCTAAGGCAAAGGAAGCCTCAACTCCTTCCACTAGTGAAGGTTGTGGAAAATATTATAATTTTGATTTGAATGCCTATTCCACTAACCTTGCAAACATGGAGGCTATGAAAAAGGAGATTGCTAGGCTCAATGAAATCATTGGAAAAGGGTGTATGGGTAAGGCCCAATCTAATGACAAGAAGAAGAATAAATCAAAAGGGCCACAATTCAAGCAAGGAAGGCATCCATCAATCAAGCATGGGCTCGGCCACATAAAAGGAGCCAAGACAAATGGAAGAAGGATAATGAATGGCTATGAGTGTGTGCAGTTTGAGAGGAAGGGCAGAATTGGTGTAGAGCAGCCTGCACAGACCGTGGTAGTACAGCGTCCCCGAGCGGTAGTGCCGTGGTGAAGGGCGGCAATGCCGTGCCCTGCAAAAATGGGAAGGCTACCAATTCTGTTCCTGATCAGACTAAGCCCAAGAAAAAGGTGTTCTAGCAGAAACAGGTTCAGTAGAAGCCAAAGGAATCAGTGTGGGGCACTATGAACAAATATGCTTATCAACCAAGGGCCCATGCACCTCGACAAAGCTTGACCTCATGCTTTGTTTTGAAGAACAATAGAAGTGGAAAAATGGTTGCTAAATATGTTGGAAAGGAAACCAACATATATAGGAATACTTCTATTTGGGTTTCTAAGTTTCTTGTGACTAACATGCAAGGCCCAAATTCTAGTTGGGGACCTAAATCTAGCAACTAAACTTGTTTTGCAGGCATACTCCTCCGGTGGATCAAGTTGGGTGCTTGATAGTGGATGTACAAATCATATGACCAGAGAAAGGAGTATGTTCTCATCATATTCCCCGATGACACATTCAAATGAAAATATTGTCTTTGGAGACAATTCAAAGGGGGATGTGATTGGTCTCGGTAAAGTTGCTATAACCCTCGAGCATTCAATTACAAATGTATTACATGTTGATTTGTTAAGTTACAATTTGTTGTCCGTTTCTCAATTGTGTGAGATGGGCTACAATTGTCTCTTTATGGATAAGGGTGTGGAAGTCTTTAGAATGGAGAATTCCTCTATTGTCTTTACGGGTCGATTAAAGAATAAGCTTTACCTAGTTTATTTCAACAAAAGTAAAGCTAATCTTAAGACTTGTTTAGTGGCAAAAGCTAGCATGGGTTGGCTTTGGCATCATCGACTAGCCCATGTTGGGATGAGGAACTTGGCCAAACTTCTAAAATATGAACAATTCCTTGGACTAACAAATGTTCACTTTAAGAAAGATAGGATTTGTACCACTTGTCAAGCTGGAAAGCAAGTTGGCGTGCCTCACCCACCAAAGAGCATCATGACCACCAAGCAACCATTGGAGCTAATACACATGGACCTCTTTAGACCGGTCGCCTATCTAAGTCTCGAGGGTTACAAATATGGTCTTATTATTGTTGATGGCTATTCCCGTTTTACTTGGGTATTTTTCTTGTATGACAAGTGCCAAGTTCAAGAAAAGGTGAAGATATTTGTTAGAAGATCACAAAAGGAGTTCGGTCTCCCAATCAAGAAAGTGAGAAGTGACAATGGGACCGAATTCAAGAATACTCTAGTTGAGGAGTTTTTTGATGAAGAGGGCATCAAGCATGAATTTTCAACTTCATACACCCCTCAACAAAATGGTGTAGTTGAGAGGAAGAACCGAACACTCATTGACATGGCAAGGACAATGCTAGATGAGTACAATACGTCGGACATCTTTTGGTGTGACACCGTCAACACTGCTTGCCATGCCATCAACCGCCTCTACCTACACAAGTTGAAGAAGACTTCATATGAGCTTCTAACCGGTAACAAGTCTAAGGTGTCATACTTTAGAGTGTTTGGGTGCAAGTGTTTCATACTTAACAAAAAACCCAAAACCTCTAAATTTACACCTAAAGTTGAAGGTTTTCTTCTTGGTTATAGATCAAATGAGCATGCCTACCGTGTTTTTAACAAAACCTTTGGGAGAGTTGAAATAGCGGTAGACGTGACATTTGATGAATCTAATGACTCTCAAGTAGAGCAAATTAATTCAACTATTGTAGGAAAGGAGGATCCACCATGTGAAGCAATCAAGCAATTGGCTATTGGTGATATTAGACCACAAGAAGATAAAATCACTGAGGTGGAGATTCCTCAAGTTGCTACTACACCAATTTCCGCTGACCCTGATGCTGAACAGTAGCAGACCCCTGCTGCAACTCCTACACATGGTAGTGCCATGCCTGAGAGCGGTAGTGCCGCACCTATGGAGTCAGCAGCAGCTGATTCGACTTCAGCTTGTGGACAAGACCTACAACCCATATTTGAGCAAAAAGATGATGAAGGTCTAGAAGATGAACAAGAGGCCATTGATCACCCAAGGCTAATGCAAACAATACAACAGGATCATCCCGTTGACAATATCCTTAGGAGTCTTCGAAAAGGGGTAACAACTCGATCACATTTAGCAAACTTCTGTCAATTTTACTCCTTTGTTTTTCTCTTTGGAGCCTCTCAAGGTAGAACAAGCACTTGGAGACCCAGATTAGATCATGGCTATGCAAGATGAACTCAATAATTTCAAGAGGAATCAAGTTTGGACCTTGGTGGGAAGACCCAATACCAATGTTATTGGGACCAAATGGGTATTCCACAACAAGCAAAATGAGAATGGCGTGGTGATAAGGAACAAGGCAAGATTGGTTGCTCAAGGTTTCACTCAAGTAGAGGGCTTGGACTTTGAAGAAACATATGCATCGGTGGCATGGCTTGAAGCAATCCGAATGCTTCTAGCTTATGCCGCTCATCACAACTTTAAGCTATTTCAAATGGATGTTAAGAGTGCATTCCTTAATGGCCCTATTTAAGAACTTGTCTATGTTGAGCAACCACCGGGGTTTGAAGATCCCAAGTTCCCTAACCATGTCTACAAACTCAAAAAGATGCTCTTTTGGCTTAAGCAAGCACCAAGAGCATGGTATGAATGCCTTAATGAATTCTTGCTTAAACAAGGCTTTGAAATAGGCAAAGCCGATCCTACCCTTTTCACTCGCAAAGTTGGTAAAGATATATTTGTGTGCCAAATATATGTCGATGACATAATATTTGGTAGTACTAATCATACTTTTTGTGAGGAATTTAGTAGGATCATGACCAAAAGATTTGAGATGTCCATGATGGGTGAATTGAAGTTCTTCCTCAAATTTCAAATCAAGCAAGTGAAGGATGGAACTTTCATTAGCCAAACGAAGTGCACCCATGATATGCTCAAGAAGTTTGACACGGTGAATGCCAAACCTATCAAAATTCCCATGCCAACCAATGAACATCTTGATCTCAATGATGAAGGGAAAGCCCTGGACACCTAGGTATATCATTTCATGATCGGCTCTCTACTTTATTTGTACGCATCTAGGCTCGATATTATGCTTAGTGGGTGCACGTGTGCTAGATTTCAAGCTAACCAGAAAGAATGTCACTTAGTGGCCGTTAAGAGAATCTTGAAATATTTAGTACACACTCCTAACCTTGGCTTGTGTTATCGTAAGGGCTCTAAGTTTGTTCTACTTAGTTATTTGGATTCCGATTACGCCGGTTGCAAGGTAGATCAAAAAAGCACTTCGGGGACATGTCAATTCCTTGGACAATCCCTAGTGTCTTGGAGCTCTAAAAAGCAAAATTGTATAGCCCTTTCCACCGCAGAGGCCGAGTATGTTGTAGCCGGTGCATGTTGTGCTAAACTACTTTGGATGATGCAAACCCTTCAAGATTTCGAATGTCGCTTTACCAAAATACCACTCTTGTGTGACAATGAAAGTGCCATAAAGCTAGCAAACAATCCCATAAGCCACTCAAGAACCAAGCACATAGACATCCGACATCATTTCTTGAGAGACCACGAAGCCAAAGGAGATATCAAAATTCACCATGTGAGCACCGAAAAAGCAACTAACCGATATCTTCACTAAGCCTCTCGATAAGTCAAGGTTTTGTGCTTTGCATAGTGAGCTAAATATACTTGATTCTCATAACGTGGTTTGAAATATAGTACACCATTGATTGATCAACTAGCATGCATAGGACAAAAGATTTGCCAAAAAGTTTAAATATTGTGCTTCAAAAGGATTTATCAAATGAAACAAGTGCATTCTGATCATTGTTTGTATTAATTATCTGCTGCTGATCATAGCGTGCTTGAGATATGTGTCCATATCCTATATATATAGAGCTGTTTAGTTAGTAGCTAAATCATGCTGTTTTGGGGAGTGCGGCTGTGCCACGCCTGCCCTGTGGTTGTATCGCGCTACGACGGTGCCGCGTGTGGCAAGCGGTAGTGCTGCACTTTGTATTCCAATTGGAATCCAGCCCACAATGACCAGTTATCGAGGGGCCCACTTCTTCTATCTTATCCCTCTGGCCCTGGGTAACACCCTCTCTCTCTCTCTCTCCCCGTTCTCACCCTGATGCGCCACCTCTCTTCCTCTTAGCCACGCGTGTCGCCTGCACCATCGCCATGCCATCTAGGCATGTCCCGACGGTGTCGCAGCTACTGCCAGAGCTCCTCTATTTTTTCGGCCGCCACTGAGGCTTCTAGGTGGAGCTGTTTCATCTCTTTCCTCCCCAATCCATGAGAACCAAAGGTATAACCCTAGAACCATCCCGATCTATGCAATGGAGATCTTTAGGCTATGGATATTGCTTTTTGGTAGTAGTGTGGATGGATTGGAAGTTGGATTGATGATTAACTTGAATTGATATGGAGATTCATTGGTGGAGTGGAATCTGCCCTTACGGCTATACCACAGGCAGACACGGCAGTGCCATGAGCTACAATTTGATTCTCTCAAGTTTGTAGCTCCACTTAATCTGTGACTCTCGATATTGATTGGATTTAGTCACCAATCCCCATACCTTTCATTCACAACACTATCTTGCATACTATTATGCCAAAGGGGAGAAAATTAGAGGGATCAACAACTTTTTGACGCCATGGAAAGGTTGCTGTAGCAATAGTCTTCGTTAGGTGGGAGTTTGAGAGTCGCTCTAAACTCTATTTATGTAATAATGCTACCTAAGTACTCTATGTGTATGGGATATGAACATGTATTGATCTATGCTGTAGCTTGTCATATAACTGTGCTAGAATGGACCTCTTTATATGTGTTACATACTGTGTGATGCTTGATTTCACCTGTGCTGTTATAGCAAGTGCGGCAGTGCCGCATCTAGGCCCGGCAGTGCCGCTCTGCGGTAGTGCTGTGGCTATGGAGCGGTAGTGTTGCACCTAGCTATCATAGCTATTTTTGTTGTGCATGAACTACCATTTGCATCATGTTTATTTATCTGTCATAATGTGCAGCACCCCATAGGAGCATGAATGTAGGGGGAGCCCATCACTTTCACTAAAATGTGAATCTTGGCTTCTAATGCCAATTCGAGAATTTAATTCTCCATTCACACATTTAGGGGGAGGCTCTACATCCATGGTTTGAAAATCTCAGTTGTATTTCATATATTTTGTTAGCTCTAATGGGTTGTCATAAATCACCAAAAAGGGGAGATTGAAAGTGCAATCAAGCTCTAATTGTGGGTTTTGGTGATAATGACCATGCAATTAGAGGACTAATAAGATTTATCGAGATAACAAGCTGGGAATATATAATCGAGGATGCTGTATGAAACGAAGGTGCCCCCAATTATTAATATCGATGGCTTCAAACTCAAAGGAGGTTTAAATTCTTTTATATTTTGAATTTGAGTATAGGAAAAGCCGTACTATAAAGGGGGACACAATGCTTGAGCTAACATGTGCTATCAAGTGCTCTATCTTACACCTACATCCTCAGTTACTCTACCAAGACAACCAGCACGTCACTCTTACCCTTACTATCTTGCCTTGTGCGGCAGTGCCGCACCTAGAGAGATGCACTACCGCTGAGCAGCACTGCCGCACTTGAGTCACGACACTGCCGTGACTTAAGTGACTATTGGGGGCTGGGGGGTATTTATACATTTTCCCTTCCTCTCCAACGTCTCTCTTCTCTCTCTAAACCGTTTAGTTCACCTAAGAACAGAAAAGTGCTATCTCTCTCTCCTCCATTGGTGACCTTGAGCTTCCAAGCTTTTCCATTGATTTCTCCATCAATCCTTGAGAGAAAAAGGTACCAAACTCGATTAGAGAGTAGATCAATTGATTCCCAAAGCCTAAAGATCACTTGGTTCATGTTTTGGCTGGTGGTTGTGTTTGTTACTCTTGGAGCTTGGCTCCTAGCCGGCTAGAGCATCGCTCGTGGAGCTTGCCAACTTATGTGGCAGCCCCAGGAGGTTTGTAACCATCTCTTGTAGCTAGTAAACTCACCCCTCATCTCAAGCGGTAACTCCCTTAACTTGAGAAGGAGGATAGCTGGTGGCAGTAGCAGTGCAGCAGCTAGAGGAGCTATAAGAGATAGGGGGAGGAGGGATCAGATGATCTAGGAGGTGGAGAACTTGGAGAGGGCTGGCTACACCATTCCTCATGGTACTTGCCCAGACACTCCTCACCTTGAGGAGTTTGATAGAGCCTATATCATCGAGTATCCTAAGGAGGTGATTGTGAGGTGTCCAGTTGACACCCATGCTCAATTATGTAGGAAAGCAGGAGATCGTCGAAGAAGCACCTAAGTATAATCCCCATGAGTAGCTAAAGGATTTGGGGGTGGACTACAAATTTTGGAATGAGTTTCATTCCAACTTTTATGCCTCTGTGATCTTCAACCCCAAGAAGACCAAGATTGTCAAGATGTAGTATGTTGACTGGGAGGAAATGAAGGAGAAGAATGAACCTGAATTCAACCGAGTAATCAAGGCTTGTGAGAACTTTGGTCTCTCTAATCTAATGAGTTTTAGGTATAATTGGAATGAGGAAGTGCTAGCCTAGTTCCATGCTACCTTCTTCTATGACATTTATACCGATGAGATACACTGGATGACTGAGGGATGGCACTACCATGTTGACTTTGTGACTTTTAGCCAGATCCTTGGCTTTGGTGAGGAGGAGCGAGGCTTCACTTATATCCATGATGAGCCTAGGGCAGAGATCAGAGACATTGTCTACATGTGGATTGATAGGAGAAGTGCAGATGACAAAGTTAGTGGCTTGCAAAGCTACTACTACATCTTGAACATCCTAATCAGGCACACCATAAATCCCAAGGATAGAGCAGCTTTAGATCTTAATGGCTATGTGAGGAATGTGCTTGCTAAGTTTGCTCCTAGAGGTGACAGGTTCAATGCCCCTCATTTCCCGTGGCATGAGCTGAGGATTGCCATGGATGATGGGAGAAAGAGGCTATCCTATGCTCCCTATCTCATGTTCATGATTGAAAGGGTCACTGGCTACAAGTTTGATAAAGATGGTCTCCACACCATCTACAAGATTGAGAAGACCCAAGCCTCAGGTGCTAGCAAGGCAGTAATACGCTCTCCTTCGGTTGAGGATGTGCCCGAGTCCTCCTGCTCTAGGTCCCGCAAAGGTAAGAAGATTGAGAAGTTTGGAAAATGGATGAAGGCCATTTTCACTACTTACACCTATGCAGTGAGAACTGCATATGAGGACCGGTTGGAGAACCATGAGGTCAACCAGGAGGCAAGAGAGCGAGCAGGGTTGCCACCCCTTCCTCTAGTTGAGTCACCGCCGAGGTTTTATGACCTCCCTAGCCTCTCCAACATGGATTTAGAGGGTGATGAGGAGGATGAGCAGCAAGAGCAGTCAAAGCTTGACCCTTATATGACTTTGGCATCGACCATGTAGTCCTTGAGGAGGAGCACCAGATGCTAGCGCCACACTTCGACCACCCATCGCCAAGGGAGGGCAGTGATGTCCTCCTCCTCCTCCGACGATGAAGATGATGATGATGGCGATCTTGGTGTTGCTGCCGGTGGTAGTAGGGCTGCTGGTGGAGATGATGTCGATTAGGAGGGTATCCAAGAAGATGAGGAGTGAGTTTGTTGGTCTCTCTTCTTTGCTTCTCTTTTTGGTCGCCTTTCGCAAAACCCTAGCTGCTGGAGCTCGCGAGCGTTCAACCCTAGGTTGAGTTCTCACCGAGTTCACCGCCGCCGTCATTCTCCGTCTCGCCGCCGTTCTCGGTCAAGGTGAGCACCCGCATGGCCTTCGCGAGAATCTGCGGAACACACCAGTGCCCTCCACGTGCTCTCTCTCCGTCTCTGCGCGCCACCACGCCGTAGTGGTGCCATCGCCGCTTAGCCGCACCGCCGCGTGAACCCATGGCTCCGAACGCTCTCTACCATGGCCAAGGTGCGCATCACCCTCGCCATCACGCGCCCAACGCGCTCGCGCCATCACCGTAGCGCCGCAGGCGGCAATGGCACCACCGTCGCGTCTCACGCCGCCACCGCTGCTTAGTCCACCGTGGACCAGTGGACTCGGTCCACGGGGCTAGTCCACGGCCGGTCCACCGGACCCGGCCAACCGCAGCTCACCGTGTGGCCGTCAACGCTGCCACCGTAGGTCAACCCCGAAGATTTTGTAGAAAAGCCCCCTCCTTTTCCCTGAATCAACCCACGGTCCTGCGTAGTTATAAAGTATTTAGATTTGAGCCCTAGACTTTGTTGTTAAGCCCCTACAGACATCGGTATTTGCACCAGGAGTCCAAAATATAGTTTAATATCAGTTTTAATTGTTCTTAAATGCAAAATTAGTTCAACTAAATTACAGAAATGCCATCACTACCTTGTTTAGGCCATAACTTTCATGTTTTAGCTCCGATTTAGGTGGTTCCTGTTCCTACAATTTCGTCTCAACATGTAGATTAATTCTGTGAGCTTGTTTACTACTATTGTTTGTGCTGGTGTATTGCTTCTAATTAAATGCTTGTTTGCTTGCATGTATTGCTCCTGTGTGTGATGATTGTTGCGTTTAGAGAACGAGACGTTCGTGAAGGGAGAGGAGTAGGACCCCGAGGAGTTTGAACAGCCCGAGTTTGGACAAGGCAAGTGCAGACACCATTTGATCATTTTGTTCCTATACACTAAATACATTTACTTTCATTGCATGTGTTTAAGTACTGCAAACCCTAAGGACCTGACTAGCCATATCTTATATTCCTTGTGTTACCTAGGGGTCTACATTTGGGTAGTGTAGTTATGCTTAGCTGCTCCACCCACATTATTACATGTTAATGAAAGTATTGATGCCTAATGATTATGTTAATAATGATTACTGATTAATGCTGACTAATGGTTACTATGGAGATGGAGATGTTGTGATGCTTTCTAGCATCGTGGTTAAGGTGATGAAAGGGGGAACATGTACTAGAGCTTGGCTCGGTTTCTGGGGGGTACCTGTGTCCGCCCTCCGTAAGGACCTGTTCATGGAGCGGCCACCTGGGACATACAGTACCGCTTCAAGCCATATGGCTCTGGCTTGACGTAGTATCAGGACCTCTACTAGTAGGGTGTGGCTTACCGGGTAGCCATAAGAAAGTAACCTAGGTAATAGATATTAAGTTGCGGTTGTCGGGTTCCATGTCCATGGGGACGACTACCTATAAGTGCAATCAAGCCCTATTGTGGGTTTTGGTATTGATGACCACCAAATTAGAGGACTAATGAGGTTTATCGAGATGACAAGCAGGGAATCAAAAAATGAGGATGATGTACAGGTTGCAGGTGTCCTAATTACAAAAGGTGGCCATACCTAGCTGAAAGGAAGTTTAAATTCTTTTATGCTTTGAAATAGAGTTTAGGGAAAGCCGTACTATTAAGAGAGATTTTAGGACAGTTGGTCAACTGTTGAACCAGATGCTCAAATTCACAGATTTACATCCTCTCACCTAGTCAAAATAGCCAACCAAATTTCATATCATCTTACCTGTTTTGGCTAGGACGGCAGTGCCACCCTGTTAAGAGCGGCAGTGCCACCCTTAACTGACCGTTGGGCTCGAGGGGTATTTATACCCTTCAGGCCTGGCCCACAACGGTTATTTTCTTCATTGAGTCATTCTGCTCAAAACTAGACAGAACCAAAGCTCACCTCTCTCCTCCATTGTTGCTCCTCCATCCCTCAAGCTAATCCTTGATTCCAAGTATCAAAACTTGAGAGAAAAGGTAGCAAAACTCGATTGGAGAGAAGATCCACTGATTCCTAAAGTCTAAGAGCATTTGGTTCACGTTTGGCCAGCGGTTCTAGGGTTTGTTACTCTTGGAGCTTGCTCCTAGCCGGCTAGGCGTCTCCCTTGTGCTTGCCAACTCGTGTGACAGCCTTGGGAGGTTTGTAACCTCATTCAAAAGCTAAGAAATCACCCCTCACTTCAAGAGTTCACTCTCTTGATTTGAGAACGAGGGTAAGGCAAGCCTTTGTGGCAAACTCAAGCCTTTTGTGGCTTCCTCAACAATGTGGACTTAGGCAAACCTTTGTGGTGAGCTGAACCACAGGATAAATCTTGTGTCTCGCGTGCTTCATCTTGTTTACTTGCTGGTTTACCTTATTGCTAGCTGTTGTTAGGGTTTAGTTGCTCGATCCACTCTTGTGTGGAGTTTCTGTGGTATTCAGTCTTCGAACTGGATCTTGTCTTTCTATTGCAGGATTAAGCAGCTAGTGGGGTCAGGTTCATGTCTGTAAAATCTCAACTATGTTAGATTTATTTTCGTAGAGCGGCAGTGCCGCCCTCTGTTCTAACAGAGTTTTGAGTTAAATTTTTACAGGCCTATTCACCCCCCCTCTAGGCCTTCTTTATCTTCCTATAGATCCTACACTACCGGCGCCTAGGCCAAACCTTACGGGTTGCACTCTATTAGCTAGAACCAGTGAAAATTCTCGTAGTGAAACCCTGCCTACTCACTTCGGTAGTGTTTTGGGGAGTCATGACCCCAGGCAAATAGGAATCACGACTTGAAGGGAAAGTGTACACCTCTGCAGAGTTCAAACTGATATATCAGCCGTGCTCTTGATCACGAGCGGCCTAGACTCTCACATGATTAGAACTTGACTCACTTGGACAGTGGAGGCGATTTATGGATTGAGGTGGCTACCTCATGTTTTAGCGGGATGGCTATCTCGTGTTCTTATTGGGGTTGCTACCCTAGGGTTTCTATTTGGGGTTGCTACCTCGGAGATATTAATTATTAATAATGATGATATTTACTAATATTGTTAATTCTACTCACTACGCTAGATTTGCACATCACTGCCGGCCTCATCACTGCCGGATTTGTGAGAACCGGCAGTGATGTACTTTCACTGCTGGTTATGAGCTTGAAAATGAGAAAATGATTGGGGCTGGGCTAAAACTGGCAGTGAAGGACCACATCACTGCCGGTTTATGGCTTGAACCGACAGTGTTTTGGCGGGCACTCATCACTATCGGTTCAAGCCACAAACCGGTAGTGATTTGGCTATATCACTGTCGGTTCTAGCCAAGAACCGACGGTGATAAGCCTACAACACAAAAAGACTGCAGACGTCCTCTTCTTCCTCCTCTCTTCCATCCTGAGAACAGAGGCGTGCGTTTGGGCCCTTCCCTCCATTGTTGCGGCTACTCTTCACCATGAAGCTAGCGCTTGGATTTTGAAGAATGGCTTGATCTTTTTGCTTTAAGGTTAGTAACAAACATCCACTTCTTTGATTTTGTTGCTTAATTAGCTTCGTTTTGATGGCTACATTACTTGATTCTCATTCTAGTTGTTTCTCCATTCTAGAGAACACTTTTCCAATTGGACATTTGTGCAAGGCTCAAATTGTGGTGAATCCATCATCCAAACGGTTGGTGTCTATGAACACATTTAAATTCCTAGCTAATTATTCCATGGTGGTCAAGATCATCATTGTTAGTATGTGATGCTATAATTAGTTCTTAGAAGTACAGTAGAATAGTTGTTCTTCAATATTGTGCAATAATTGTTTTTACTACGATTTTCAATTTACAGGGCTGGGGCTACCAATTTTAATTTTCCAATAATTAGTGTACAATATTGTTTTCCAAAAATGGTACTTTCGAGCTACAATTGTTGTTCATGAAGCTCGATTTCTTATTAATTCTTTGTAATTACCGTCTCAGTATTTTTTTGTTCAGAGATGGATCGAGAGTGGATGCATCTGTCCTGAATAGACAAGCGGTACATGCATGGCGTCAGCTAGTTTATCACTGATGCCAAAGCCCATGCTGGGAATGAGAACCCTGTCTTCTGCCCATGCAAAGATTGCAAGAATCATAGGAACTTTCATCAAATTGAGTCTATACGATCGCACTTGATTACCAGGGGGTTCATGCCAAACTATACGATATGGACTATGCATGGCGAGGTTGGTGTGAATGTTCTGCAGGAAAACGATGATGATGTGGACATGCCTAACGTAGCCATCCACAATGCTGACGAGGAACCCGGTGTCAACACGGAACCTATGGCCACAGTTAATAATGTGTTTAGGAACACGCTAGCTGATGACACCAAGGATAACGATGGCATTTCTCAGTTGCTACGTAATGTAGAGACTGGATGTCTTAGTGAAAGACAGCTGAGAAAGCTAGAGAAAATGAGACAAGATGGCAAATCCAATGAGCAAACTGGAAGCCGACATCATGCTGTTAGAGTTCAAATTGACAAACGGATTGAGCAATAAAGGCTTCGATCAGTTGTTAGGTATAATAAGGAAAATGCTCCTAGAAAAAAATGAGTTGCCAGAAAAGACATACTTGGCCAAGCAAATGATCTGCCCCATCGGCCTCGAGGTTGAAAAAAATCCATGCGTGTTCCAACGATTGCATATTGTACCGTGGAGAAAAATACAAAGACTTGGACAAGTGCCCCAAGTGTGAAGCTCCACGGTACAAGGAAGGGCCGTCAGATGAGGGTACCAAGACCAGAGAAGGTCCCATAAAGGTTGTTTGCTATTTCCCTATAGCTCCTCGGGTGCATAGGCTGTTTGCATGTGCAAAGTCAGCCAAGCTGTTGCCCTGGCATGGCGAAGAGCGTAAGAAAGATACAATGATGAGGCACCCCGCCGATGGGCATGACTGGAGGACTGTCAATAATATGTTCTATAAGGACATCGGTGGAGAGGTAAGGCACCTTTAGTTTGCTTTGAGCACAGATGGGATGAATCCTTTCGACCAGGTTAGAAGCAATCATAGCACCTGGCCAGTGACGCTCTGTATATACAACCTTCCACCTTGGGTCTATATGAAGCGGTCGTACATCCAGATGCCACTACTGATCCAAGGGCCAAGATAGCCTGGGAATGACATCGATGTGTTCGTGGAACCAGTGATCGATGAGCTAGTGGAGATGTTTGAAAAGGGTGTGCCAGATGTTTGGGACGAGTACAAAAAGGAACATGTCACGATCAAGGGAGTACTTATCGCTACAATCACTGACCTGCCAGGTCGAAGTTTGTTGTCCGGAGAGAAGACAAAAGGCTATATTGGATGTGTCGAGTGCTTGGACGACACCAATGTGGTAAATCAGCCAAATAACTCAAAGATAGTTTATATGGGACACCGTAGGTTCCTACCTAAGGATCACCCTTACCGTAGGAACAGAAAAGATTTCAACGGTACTATTGAGAAACGCTTAGCTCCAAAATATCGAGACGGGCCTACGATACTTCGAGAACTCAACAAACTAGAGGTTGTCCTTGGGAAGGGGGACAATGCAGTAGCAGCGCCTGATGGGAGCGTTTGGAAGAAAAAATCGGTTTTCTAGAAACTATCTTACTGGCCATTTCTGAGTGTACGCCACTGTGGACGTCTTATTTGTGACGGTAGGGAGTGTTCTGTTTGTGTAAGAGTTAGATAAGAATTTCTGCTCTTGCTTAAGCAATGATGGATTCTTGTCAAATGTGTATAGGTATAATCGCTATAGGTAGAGTGTCAATTGATTTTGATGGAATGTCAAGGATAAAGAACATTAAATAGATGTAGTTTGGCCATATAACTTGAATAATAACTCTTGTTCAGTGAGTTACCATTACCACTTACCACATGCCTAATTTACTTAAATGTATAGGCAACCATGGCATGGTATGTAGTGCATGTTGGTCACATGCCTGGGATTTATCGAACCTGGGAAGATTGCTATGCTCAAGTCAATCGCTACCCTGGTAATTTGCACAAAAATACAACACAGAAGCTAAAGCTTTGAGGGCCTACTATAGTCATCCGGCCTACCTTGCAAACCATGGGCAACCGGCCTACTATGGTCCAATGAATGCAAACCATGGCCATCCGCTAGCACTGGAGATCGAAGAGAAGCCACCCGCCGGAGATGTGAAGATTAGGAGAATTGCTCCTTGGTCTTGGAAAGATGTCAAGCTTTTATTTATGGCTATGGTCATCGATTTTCTTATTTGGAAGTTGATGTAGGCTTAGTTTTGTAGAACAGTAGGTGGACTTTGTTGTATGTGGTCAATCAAACAATGAATTTATTCTAGGTGAACATATGCTATTATTTGACTTTGTTGTATGTGGACTTATTATTAGACTTTGCATTAAACATATTATATATATATATATGAACATATGCTATTAGTAGTTGTCCATGGCCAAAACTAAGCACGATCATGTCACAGCCATGACTCATCGTCGCCTGTTACCCCATCGTCGAAGAACTGATCGGCAACAAGAAGCGGCTAATATCACTGGGACAGGAGAGCCGCATGATCCGACAAATGGTGACGGTGTCAATCAGGTCGGTGAGAACGAGCAACCATGGACCCCGTCTGGCCTGCTCGATCTGGGTCAAAATGACCAAGATGGCTAAGTAACTTTGGTATCATGTCACTATGTAGCCACACACGCTAATCAATTGAGAGGGTCATAGCTTACTTGGTGTCTCTAGCAGGAGCCTCCGCCGGCCGAGGAGCTAGAGGGTTCAGGTAGCAGGAAGGCTAGATCCAAGCGAGGCATGTCAAAGATTCCTGTTGGTAGGAATGCACACTAGCACATTATTGAGTTCGATGAATTCGGGGATCCACTCTCACCGCCTATAGCTTTGACCAAATACAAGACTATCCTTGGGTTACTTGTTAGGGACTTCATCCTGATTAAGTATAGGAAGTGGATTGGGAAAGATGATGACCGGTGGAGGGTTCCCGAAAGCGAGAAGGATTACATATGGGATGTCAAGATCCCAGAGTATTTCACTTTCCCAGCCGAGTATGATAGGGAGTTAGTCAACAAAAAAGCAAAAGAAATCATGGGAACATGCTTCAAGAATTTTAAGGGGACATTGTACAAGAATTTTGTCCTCCAAAATAAAGAGCAAGATTTTGATGGTGGACAATTTAGCAAGCAGAAGGACTTCTGGTACGCTTTCAAGGAATATAGGTTATCTGAGGAGTACTTAGAACTGAGCAGGAAGAATAAGGAAGAATAAGCGTATTTATTCTGTGTTCCTCATCATCTCGGGTCTCGTGGCTACGCCAAAAAGATGCCAGAATTTGAAGCAGAACTTCAAAAGATGGATCGCCTTGCTGAGGAAGGCATTTAGGTTGAGACCATCGATTGGGAGCCTAGATTGGTATTATACTGTATGGGGAGAAATGTATGGCACACCGAGGATGGGAGATTTAGCTCCTCAAATCAACCCATGAGCGAACTCATCCAGAGGATCTCCTAGGTAACTGAGGAGGTGAGGCAAGGGACTCGCACTTCTAATAGGGAGAAAGACGTGCTCACCTAAGCACTCGGAACCAAGGAGCACCCTGGTCGCACTAGAGGAACCGATGTTGTTCCTTGGAAACTAGCATTCCCCCAAGAATCTAACACTTACCGGAGCTGCTCGAGGGGTAGAGTGGAACATGAGGCAGAGTATTTGAGGAGACTAAAAGAGATAGAAGATAGAATGGAAGCACGGATTGAGGCGACCGTTGAAGCGCGAGCCGAGCAAATTTTGCTATCCAAGGGGTCAGTAGCACCACAAAACCCTACTCCTAGTGCCTTTAGCCCACAGTTTAGGGGTCGCAGCAGCTGTGGATCGACCCCGCTCGATGAAGAAGAGGCGAATGTGCCTCATCCGGTGGATGACATCACTGAACCCGTCAATGTCACGTTGTACATCCGTCAGGAATGGACAAAGGACAAGGTGGCGCTCGGCCAGGCCTAGCCTGCGGGAGATGGGACAATTAATGGCTGCCCAATTCCACTGGGGTACGCTCGCGTCACCATTGACAGAATACTTGATAAGAAGTATAACAAGATACCCATTGAGTACCCCATAGCGGAAGACAGGCCGAAACTTGGTCAAAACAAGGGCTCTCAAGTCGCCTGGCGCAAGCGCTTCATTAAGCTTGACCATCAATTGTCCTCTGATGATGAGGACGACTACGAGTCTTCGCCCACCCACGATGATCACTCACCATCTCCCAACAGAGATCACTCCCCTCCTCATCCGGAGCCATCACCCCTGAGAAGACAGAGGTCTCCTTCTATTCCTCCTCGTCCGACTCCATCTTCATTAGCCCCGAGAAAAGAGACTCCTCATCCTCCTCCTCCATCTTCATCAGCGTTGGGAAAACAAAATTCTCGTCGTCATCCTCCTCCTCCACCTCAACCCAAAACAAGATCAAGGACATCCTCGCAGTCGCAAAAAAGGTCCTTGGATTCGATCGCTAATGCTCCCAAAGTGGACCAACATAAAAGAAAAGGGCTATTCAGTGGCAGCGTTACCACCTTGATGAAAGACAAATTTATAGCACACATCTCAAAGGAAGATTGTTTTAGTTTCTTCAATCTATGTGCCTCACTGCCTCCGTTTTTGTTGAAGTCCAAATACGAAAGGCAAACACAGAATAAATACGCTACAACAAGAGACGAAGAAATACACAATAAAGATTTAAGGAACATACAGAAGTACGTCGAAGGCAACCCAGGATTAACCATGGAAGAGGCCGCGACCATCTATTATGATGTACAAGGGACGGCAACACCGGCAATGAAGTATGAAAGGGGCAATCTTTTGGTTTCCGATCATGAGTATAAAAATCTGACAACATATATGCGCCAGTTACATGAATACTACATGGCTCAAGCAACAGAGACGGACGACTATGGTTTTGAGTTTATTATCTGTTCGCCACATGTTTTCCATTATCCTAAAGAAGATAAGTTCGATGTCGAGTGGGAGTGCTTGTTCCAGCTATACCAGAAACACTCTCTCGATATTCAAAAGTTGACGCTGTGGACTATGTAAGTACCCTACACGCACGATATTACAATTAACTACTCTCTCGAGACACAAATTATTAACTTTTGAGCACTTCCCATGATTTTATATAGGTGTATAGCAAAATTTTGCATTCTAAAAAGCAAATGGGATTACATAGGCTTCTTGGACCCCATGCGAGTCAATGAGAGGACATGTCTAGGCCTCTATGGATGTGACGTGGAAGACCTAAAACAGAGATTGATTGCTGTTTTCGACGAATTCACGATGAAGAAGAAAACCCACCTACTTCTAGCCTACAACTACGAGTATGTGTTCTCGGTTTTAATTTTATGCTTCTTTTTTCGTTAAGATTAACCATTTCATCTTCATTTGTGTTAATCTTGCCAAAAATCTGCTCGAGGTGTGGGACTCGAAGAAAAAACCATTTCATCGTCTGGATGCACTGGTGGCAGTGCTGAATTAGTAAGTGATCCTAATAACACATTATTTTCTAATCACACATACCGTTTTCTAATGTTTCTCCTTTTAATGTTGCTCAGTGTCCGAAGAAGACATATTGGTGGGACGCCGGTCCCATTCAAGGTTGTCGAAATAGAGGGGAAGTACCTATCACAGCCGGCGGGAAACAATGAATGCGGGTTTTATGTAATGTGGGCAATGCTTCGCTACATCGGTGGGAAATCAGAAGAAGACGATACGTTGGTGTGTATAATCTCCATTTCATTTATGTTTGTTAATAATTCAACAAAATGATTTACTGTTCCTCTTTGGATATCATCTTTTTTGAACGACAGCGTAAGAAATATAAGCACGAAAGGCTGCTAGACATGGAGATCATCGCACTACAACCAGAGCTGGCAAAATTCATCTTAGCCGAGGTATTGGATAAAGATGGAGTATTTTCCATTGCACAATCCGTGAAGTACAAGGACTAGTATGGCCTAGAGCGGCTCGCCAGATTATTGTAGGAAGTCCGAGAAGCATGTGTGAAGTCCAAGAACATTTCTTTTTTATTTTGAGGGATCGAGATATGGATAAGAACATTTGAATTGTAATCGTAACATTTGTAATGTTTAATATTGATGGACCTATCGTCTACGTAGTGTATATAAAGTGAAACCGATTCCACGAAAAAATATAAATTAAAATAAATTATAAAACAATAAAATACGAACGGGCCATCACCGCCAGTTAGCAACAAACCGGCAGTGTTGTCGTAACCATCACTGCCGGTTAGAAACAAACCGACAGTGTTGGCTTGATCAACACTGCCGGTTTGATCCATGAACCGACACTGATATTTACTACAACACTGCCGGTTTAATCCATGAACCGACAATGATATTTACTACAACACTGCCGGTTTGATCCATGAACTGACAGTGTAGGCTTGCTCAACACTGCTGGCTTGAGCCAAGAACCGACACTCTTGAAGCAACCATCACTGTCGGTTGGAACTACAAACCGACAGTGTTGTTCAACTGGACACGGCCGGGTGGAGCCAGGAACCGACACTGTTTCCTGTAGATCAGTGTCGGTTTTTAAGGACCGGCAATGATGTCAACCCCCCATCACTACCGGTATGCCACTGTCGGTTCATAATCCGGCAGTGAAGTTTTTTTTGAACCGGCAGTGATGTCTCAGATCTGGGATAGTGACTTCATCTAATTAAGGGTTGGGATATTTTACTCACAGTATAGTAACAGGTTGTTCTAATAAAAGTTACCAACTAAAAATGCTTACCTACAGTCAAACCGTGTCAGCCATCTTTTTTTAAAAGCCTTGCATGTCATTACTTTCCGTCTGTACTCGCTGAGTTCGACATGGACTCACCCTTGCTATAATCACAAATAAAGGGTGCTTGAACGATCAAGATTGTGACGTGGGCTTCCCAGAAGATTTACCTGGTTGTTAGGCTCGTGTGTCTCCTGCCGTCGACCTTCCTGTGGCAAGTTGGATCCGCTACGTCGACGTCGTCATTGATTTTGTTTTATCGAACGATACTATTTGTTTCTGCTAGAACTTTGATGTCAGACTTGTAATAATGATACCCATGTACTCGTTTACGCTTTAATGTACGAACACTGTTTTGTACCATTGATGATGTCGTTGCATGTGTGTAATTTGAGATCCTGGCACACATGTGATATGCACCTGGTTTGCATGGTCCAGTTAGTCTATTTTTGTTATTAGTATTATCTGTCACTTGTTTAATTTGTGGTTTCTTTGGTAATTTCAGAAGCAAACTAAATATAAGGATGCACCCCCGACAGCGATTGATCTATTCAAGGAAACCCACTGCAGCAGCAAGACAGGTTTTAGTGAGGATGCACAGAATGCTATTGTGAGTACTTATCTCTATCTTCTCTTGTATTCTGATGAACATTTATGAAATCTGTCATCTATTTTCCGTGCCTATTGTCTACTCAAGTGGCTGCCTGCTCTAATTTTCATAGTGTGTTTGTTGAATGGTGGAATGGAACCAGATCAATATAGCAGCCTTTATGGTAGAATGCTTGTGCCATGAATGGTTATATATGTCATCTATGTGTCGCTTATCTATGTGACTTGCCTGGCATGCTGCTGCTAGCATCCCTTGGCATTTCAGCTGTCTGTGAATGAATTATGCCTGAAATGAATAAATGAACTTCTGTGCTGCTATATATCTGGAATAAATGAGGAAATGAAGTCAGAATATATTGATCCTGGCAGCATCTCTTTGTTAATCTTTTAGAGGAGTCTGATATATGTATGCTGATGGTTGGTAGTTCAGCAATCATAGCTTATTTACTCAGGTTCTTTGTTCATTGTGCAGTCCTGGCAGCATTTCCTTTGGCAATCTTTTAGAGGCTCATGTATGTATGTATGCTGCTATTTGTCCTGGAACCATTTACATCTTTAAACTCCTGATTTTGGTCAATCTTTTAGAGGCTGATATATGTATGTATGCTGCTATTGGTCCTAGAACCATTTATATCTTTATAAACTCCTGATTTTGGTCATTTTTAACAAAACAGCTAACTGCTTAACTGTAGCTATAGCTGACTTCTTTTATTGCTATTGCCAGGCTCAAATGGAGGAAAAAGCTGCTGCTCCACCACAAGAAGGGCAAGATGCAGTGACCCCTACTCAAGCTGTACTTCAAGTTATGCCAAAGTCAACTTTCCTTCGAAACGTTGGTATGCAACCTGCAGCATCTAAGAGAGGCACCAAAGCTAGTGAGGTTGATGCACGTGTACAAGAACTAGAGAATGAACTAGTGGTTGAGAAGGAAGGATCAGCAGCAGTTCGAGCTCAGGTTGATGATGTGGCGAATCAGTTAGAGGAGGAAAGGGCTGCAAGAAAGAAGGTGGAAGAAGAGCATGAGATGTTGAAGAAGCAAATAGGTGAGATGCACGGATTCCTCCGTTCTTTCCTTGGTGGCAATTCAGCATCATCGGGTGCACAACAGTAAGTTCTGAAACAACCTGGGATGCCCAATAGTTAACTCTAACTGTTTTGGACAATTGACTTGATTTTGGAGGTGATCTTGATTATTATGTGATCTGGTAATCAATTGAACACCATGAGATTTATTTTGGCACTGTTATGTGATATTGGATCTTGCTGTAGATGAACTGTGAACTTATTTGGGATATGGTTGTGGCCATTTATGTGTAATGTTCTATGAATTTGGACTATGACCAGGGATCTAGCTCTGGCTGTTCATGTGTAATGTTCTGTGAATTTGGACTATGACCAAGTGATATTGGGCTGTTTTAATATTCTTGTGCAATTATAGTTTGTAATATTCTGGTTTATTTGTGATTGGGCTGGGTTGTGCTGGATTTGAATCTAATATTATGTGGCCTGTGCTGCTATAATGGGCCTTTTAAATTTGAAATTGAACTCCCTGGAATTTGGATTGTGGGCTGTTCTGTATTGGGCTGGCCAAAAATCTTATCAGGCCAAAATAGGCTAGAAAAAAGAAAGTGACGTGGGTTGTGAAAAAAACTAAGCTATCCGAAAAATCGTTTGGGCCAAAATGTAATGGGCTGGTTTGGCCAAAAATTCAGCCCCAATCAATTGGGCTGGCCCAATTTTAGCCTGGCTGCTACATGGGCTTAAACAGGCCAAATTCGGTTTTATGACATTTCTAGCCTTTGCCACCTCAACAATCTATCCTATGTGGCATCTGCTTACGTGCCGAGGTCCACGAAACCTATGACATTAAATCAGAAGTCATAAATGTTTGTGACGATTGAAATCAGAGTCATAATTTTATGACTTTAACACCTAAACGTCATAAGTTGTCATTAAAGACGCACATCTTTTGACATTTCATTTTTCGTCAACTTGGTGTCACAAATGACAACCTATGACTTATTTTCTAGGTTTTATGACCAATATCAAATGTCAAAAGATGACACATTTCTTGTAGTGAATACCAACAATACCAACAACACCGGCAACGCCAACCCACCACCACCTCCTCCACCTTTGACCATGGAACAACTGGTGGCCATGCAGACCCAGCTCATGCAAGGAATGGCCCACCTGATTGCCAACATGAACCAGAAGAACCAGAATCAGAACTAGAACTAGGGAGGAAACCACGTGCATGCCTCGCCTAGGGACAAGTGCGGGGAGTTCATGAAGGGGCGTCCGCCGTTCTTCTCTCACAGTACTGATCCTATGTAGGAGATGATTGGCTGAAAGCTATGGAGAAATAGCTTGGTATTGCTCAGTGCAATGACAGGAAGAAAGTTCTGTATGGCTCTGGCCAGCTATAGGGAGCTGCTCAGGATTGGTGGGATGCGTACTGCTTTGCACATGAGAACCCCGACATTATCACTTAGGACTAGTTCAAGGAGGCTTTCAGGGCACACCACGTGCCTATAGGACTTATCAAGTTGAAGAAGGAGTTCTTGGCTCTGAAGCAGGGATCTATGTCCGTTTGTGAATATCGCGACAAGTTCACACAATTGTCGCGGTATTGTCCTAATGAGGTTGAGAAAGATGAGGATAATCAGGACCATTTCTTGGAGGGGCTCAATGATGGTCTGTCGTACATGATGTCCAATGTCAAGTATGATAGTTTTCACGAGATGGTGGACAGGGCGCTCGTGTTAGAGAGCAAGCACCGTAAGATGGAGGAAAAGAAGAGGAAATTTAGCTCTTCTCAGGAGCAGGCTGGTAGAAGCCGTCCTCGCTACAACAACCAGTAGGGTTCCCAAACTCACCCTACCTTGCAAGCTGGTAACCAAGGGCAGCAGCAGACTCAACGATACAATAGCAATCAGGGACAATAGTCAAATCAGCGCTTCAACAACAACTAGGTGCAGCGCCTACCAATTAGGCGCCATGCCCTACCAACCAGGTGCCTCGTCATCCTGCTCCCAACAATGCTCAAGGAAAGGTCAATGCTAACCCTCCACCTTCTGGCAATGTCTGCTTCAAGTGTGGAGTAGTGGGACGTTATGCCAACGCTTGCCCAAGAGACAGAAAGCTTAGAATGGAAGGGTGACCCATGTGAAGGTGGAAACTACTGAGGAAGCTTCAGATGTTGTGCTTGGTATGTTCCTTGTCAACTCATACCCTGCTACAGTTTTGTTTGATATCGAAGCATCTCATACATTCATAAGTGCACAATTTGTAGAGAAACATAACATAGACACTTGCACTATGACAAACACCATGGTAGTCAAATCACCTAGGGGAAGGATGAATACTAATACCATGTGTCCTGGATTAAGCATTAAATTAAGGGGGGTAGATTTTCCTATTAATCCTATAGTGTTGGAGTCAGAAGGGATAGATATGATTTTTGGAATGAGATGGTTAGCCAAATTTAAGGGGACCATACAGTGTGCAGAGAAGACAGTATCTCTTACAACACCCAGTGGGAACAGAATTGAGGTCAAGGTTTCTATGTCACTAGATAGTGAAGGGACAGTGTATCATCTTAGTCTTGGGGCTGCTGAAGATATCAAGGTTGTGAATGAATTTCCAGATGTGTTCTAGGAGGATTTGCCAGGTATGCCACCTGAACATGAGATAGAGTTTATTATTGACTTGTTACCTGGTACTGCACCCATATCTAAGAGACCATATAGAATGGCTATTAATGAATTAGAAGAACTTAAGAAACAATTAAGGGAATTATAGTCTAACGGGTATATCCATCCTAGTTCATCACCTTGGGGAGCCCTGGATATTTTTGTAGGGAAGAAGGATGGGACATAAAGAATGTTTGTAGATTATAGATCTTTAAATGAAGTAACAATTAAGAACAAATACCCCTTGCCTAGAATAGAGGATTTGTTTCATCAGTTGAAGGGAGCTTGTGTCTTTTCTAAGATAGATTTGAGGTTAAGCTATCATCAGTTGAGGATCAGGCCAAGTGATATTCCGAAGACTGCGGTCACTACCAGATATGGACTTTATGAGTAAATAGTTATGTCTTTCGGGTTGACCAATGCTCCAGCTTACTTTATGTACTTGATGAACAATGTTTTTATGGAGTATCTAGATAAGTTTGTTGTGATTTTTATTGATGACATTCTGATATATTCTAAGACTGAGGAAGAACATGAAGAGCATCTGAGATTAGTGTTGCAGAAGTTGAGGGAACATCAGCTCTATGCTAAGTCGAGTAAGTGTGATTTTTGGCTAAAGGAAGTTTCTTTTCTTGATCATGTTATATCCAATGGTGGAGTTGCTGTTAGTCCAAAGAATGTGGCAGATGTGCTTAAGAGTGGAGTCCACCTCAGACAGTTGGTGAGATTAGAAGTTTCTTGGGAATGGCTAGATACTATAGGAGGTTTATTGAGGGATTCTCTAGTATTGCTAAGCCAATGACCGCTCTGTTAGAGAAAGGTAGACCATTCAAGTGGATTGATCAGTGTCAGGCCAGTTTTGAGGAATTGAAGAAGAGATTGACTACTGCACCTGTTCTAGCTTTACCTGATGTGACTAAGAGTTTCTCTATCTATTGTGATGCTTCCAAACAGGGTTTGGGTTGCATGCTGATGTAAGAAGGGAAGGTTATTGCTTATGCTTCTAGGCAGTTGAAGAAGCATGAAGTGAATTATCCAACTCATGATCTGAAGTTAGCAGCTATGGTTCATTCATTAAAGATCTAGAGACATTATATTATTGGTCATAAGTGTGACATTTATACTGATCATAAGAGTCTTAAATCCATATTCACTCAGAATGATCTGAATCTGAGACAGAGATGGTGGTTAGACCTAATCAAAGATTATGAACTAGAGATCCATTATCATCCTGATAAAGCCAATGTAGTGGCAGATGCTCTTAGCAGGAAGAGTCAGTTGAACATGCTAGAAGCCATAGAGTCATCGCTCGAATTGCTAGCTGAGTTTGAGTATCTCAACTTGGGTTTTGTTGCTAATACACAGGGTACTTCTATGGATGTTGAACCGACACTTGAACAGGAAATCAGGAATAAGATGAGGGAATCATGAAGATAGTTATGTTGCTCTGGGAGGATAAAGCTCCTGGTTTTAGAATTGATCAGGAAGGAATAGTTTGGTTGAAGCATAGATTGTGTGTACCTGATGTTTAGAGAATCAAGGATGTCATACTAAAAGAATGTCATGAGTCTGCTTACTCTATTCATCCTAGAGGCACTAAGATATACCAAGATCTAAAGGACAGGTATTGGTGGTATGGCATGAAGAGAGACATTGGTGAGTATGTAGCTTTGTGTGACACTTGTCAGAGAGTTAAAGCAGAACATCAGAGGTCAGCTAGTTTGTTGCAGCCTTTGAAGGTACCAAAGTGGAAGTGGGATTAGATTAGTATGGACTTTATAGTTGGCTTGCTTCGAACTCAGAGAGGTTACAACACTATTTGGGTTGTGGTGGATCGCTTGACTAAGGTTGCACATTTCATACTTGTCATGACCATCTATCATGGAGCTCAATTGGCAGAAAAGTACATGGAACGGATAGTATGTTTGCATGGAGTTCCAAAGAGGATAGTCTTAGATAGAGGTACACAGTTTACTTCTAGATTTTGGGAGAAATTACATGAGTCTTTGGGTACCGAACTTAGGTTCAGCTCTGCTTATCATCCACAATCTGATGGTCAGACTGAGAGGGTTAATCAAATACTAGAGGACATGTTGAGGTCATGTGCTCTGCAGTATGGTGATAGTTGGGATAGCAGTTTCCCTTATGCTGAGTTTTCTTATAACAATAGTTATCAGGCTAGTCTCAAGATGTCTCCTTTTGAAGCTTTGTACGGTAGAAAGTGTAGGACTCCCTTATTCTAAAATTAGACTGGTGATAGATAGGTCATTGGTCCGGATCCATTGAGAATAGCTGAAGAGCAAGTTCAGGTTATCAGATAGAATTTGAAGGCAGCTCAGTCTAGACAAAAGAGTTATGCTGATGTGAGATGTAGGGAGTTGAAGTTCCATGTTGGTGACTTTGTATATCTTAAAGTGTCACCAATGAGGGGCCTTAAGAGGTTCAAAGTCAAAGGGAAGTTAGCACCTCGGTACATTGGTCCTTTCAAGATCTTGGAAAGGAGAGGAGAAGTGGCTTATCAGCTTGAGATGCCTGCTAACTTATCGAATGTGCATGATGTGTTTCATGTCTCACAGTTTAAGAAATGTTTGAGAGTGCCTAAGGAACAATTACCCTTAGAGGAGTTGGATTTGCAGAATGATATGTCCTATGAGGAAAGCCCAGTTAAGATTTTGGAGACCGTAGAGAGAATCACCTGGAGTAAGACCATCAGAATGTGGAAAGTGCAATGGAAGCACCATTCTAAAGAAGTGGCAACCTAGGAAAGGGAAGATGAGTTGAAGGCAGATTATCCGCAGTTGTTCTCTGAGTCTTCCTAATCTCGAGGACGAGATTTTTTTAAGGGGGTAGGTCTATAACACCCTAAATTTTGCTTTTCAAAAGTAGGATTTAAATTGATTTAACTCAATTAGTTGCTTTACTTTATTAGGCAAATAATAATGATCCATAAAAGAATCCTAAAATCAAATATATGGTAGAAACCATGTAATGTTAATGTTGCATTCATGCTGCTGCATTTTTTCTTGCTTGCTCTGTGTGTAGCGGGCCTTTTAAAATCAAGTTTGTGAGAATTCAATTCAAAAAGTTGCTTAAAATAAAAGAAAAACCATTTCTTTTCTTCCTCTTTTTCTTTTTGGCTTTTAGCCCGCAGCAGCACAGGCTGCAAATGGCCTACTTTCTTCCCCCCTGCGCGCGTGCTCAAGCGTGGGCCAGCCGGTCCACCAGCCGCAGCCCAGTCGTGTCTAGCCGCTGATGAGCGGGGCCCGCCTACTGGTGGGGCCCATAGCACAGTGTCATCTCCTTCGTGGAGACAGACATGGGCTCACCAAGCCACATGACATCGCGCCACGCCCACATGCGAACCAAGGTTCGCTGGCCGCCCGCGCCCTATAAAGGGGATGCTTTAGCCCTACGCGCCGCCTTTCGCAAAACCCTAGCCGCTGGAGCTCGCGAGCGTTGAACCCTAGGTTGAGTTCTTACTGAGTTCGCCGCTACCATCATTCTCCGTCTCGCCCCGGTTCCTAGTCAAGGTGAGCACCCGCACGTCCTTCGAGAGAAGCCGCACAACACGCCAGTGCCCTTCGTGTTATCTCTCTCCCTCTCTGCGCGCCGCACCGCCACGCCATACTGCTGCCATCGCCGCTTAGCCATGCCGCCGTGTGAACCCACGTCTCTCACCGTTCTTTGCCATGACCAAGGTGCACATTGCGCTCACCATCACGTGTGCAATGCGCTCGTGCCCTCGCTTAGTCATGTGGCGCACCGTAGCGCCGCTGCCATGAGCTCGCCGGCGCTGGCAATGGCACTGTTGTCGCGTCCCATGCTGCCGCCGCTGCTTGGTCCACCGTGGACCAGTGGACTCAGTCCACGGCTGGTCCACCAGACCCGGCCAGTCGTAACTCGCCGTGTGGCCATCAACGCGGCCACCGTCGGTCAACCCCGACGATTTTGTAGAAAAGCCCGCTCCTTTTCCCTAAATCAACCCGCGGTCCTGCGTAGTTCAAAATTATTTAGATTTAAGCCCTAGACTTTGCTGTTAAGCCCCTGGAGCCATTGGTATTTGCACCAGGAGTCCAAAATACATTTTAATTTCAGTTTTAATTGTTCTTAAATGCGAAAATAGTTCAACTAAATTACAGAAATGCCATCACTACCTTGTTTAGGCCATAACTTTCACATTTTAGCTCCAATTTAGGTGGCTCATGTTCCTACAGTTTTGTCTCAACACGTAGATCAATTCTATGAGCTTGTTTACTACTGTTGTTTGTGCTGGTGTACTACTTCTAATTGAATGCTTGTTTGCTTGCATGTATTGCTCCCATGTGTGATGACTGTTGCGTTTGGAGAACGAGACATTCGTGAAGGGAGAGGAGCAGGACCCCGAGGAGTTTGAACAGCCCGAGTTTGGACAAGGCAAGTGCAGGCACCATTTGATCATTTTGTTCCTATACACTAAATACATTTACTTTCATTTGATGTGTTTAAGTACTGCAAACCCTAAGGACCGAACTAGCCCTATCTTATATTCCTTGAGTTACCTAGGGGTCTACATTTGGGTAGTGTAGTTATCCTTAGCTGCTCCACCCACATTATTACATGTTAATGAAAGTATTGATGCCTAATGATTATCTTAATAATGATTACTGATTAATGATGATTAATGGTTACTACGGAGATGGAGATGTTGTGATGCTTTCTAGCATCGTAGTTAAGGTGATGAAAGGGGGAACAGGTACTGGAGCTTGGCCTGGTTTCTAGGGTTGAGTACCCGTGTCTGCCCTCCCTAAGGACCTATTTATGGAGCGGCCACTTGGGACATATAGTATAGCTTCAAGCCATTTGGCTCTAGCTTGACATAGTATCAGGACCTCTACTAGTAGGGTGTGGCTTACCGTGTAGGCGTAAGAAAGTAACCTAGTTAATGGATATTAAGTTGTGGTTGTCTAGGTTCCATGGCCATGGGGACGACTACCAGCGCCTAGGCCAAACCTTACGGGTTGCACTCTATTAGCTGGAACCTATGAAAAGTCTCATAGTGAAACCCTGCCTGCTCTTCTCGGTAGTGATTTGGGGAGTCATGACCCCGAGCAAATGGGAATCATGACTTGAAGGGAAAGTGTACACCTCTGTAGAGTTAACTGATGTATCAGCCATGCTCTCGGTCATGAGCGACCCAAACTCTCACATGATTTGAACTTGACTCACTTGGACAGTGGAGGCGGTTTATGGATTGAGGTGGCTACCTCGTGTTTTGGCGAGGTGGCTATCCCATGTTCTTATTAGGGTTGCTACCCTAGGGTTTCTATTTGGGGTTGCTACCTCAGAGATATTAATTAATAATAATGATGATGTTTACTAATATTGTTAATTCTACTTCATCTAATTAAGGGTTGGGATATTTTACTCACAGTAGTAACAGGTTGTTCTAATAAAAGTTACCAACTAAAAATGCTTACCTGCAGTCAAACCGTGTCAGCCATCTTTTTTTATAAGCCTTGCATGTCATTACTTTCCATCTATACTTGTTGAGTTTGACATGGACTCTCCCTTGCTATAATCACAAATAAAGGGTGCTCGGACGATCAAGACTAGGACACAGACTTCCCAGAAGATTTACATGGTTGTTAGGCTCGTGTGTCTCTTGCCGTCAACCTTCCTGTGGCAAGGTGGATCCGCTACGTCGGCGTCGTTGTTTATTTTGTTTTATCAAATGATACTATTTGTTTTTGCTAGAACTTTGATGTCAGACTTGTAATAATGATACCCATGTACTTGTTTACGCTTTAATGTACGAACATTGTGTTTTGTACCATTGATGGTGTCGTTGCGTGTGTGTAATTTGAGATCCTGGTACACATGTGATATGCACCTAGTTTGCTCTCTCAAATCCGGCTATGACAGTAAAGAACATGGAAGAATAACAAAGAGTTTAACAAAGTTATCTATTTTATATTAGCATAACTATTTATAGTTTTGTGAATTAAATATAGAGGATAACTATCGATTTATCTTCGGCAAGGGCTCACCGTTTAAAGTCCAATGAGCAGGATTCTTCTCCTTTCACTTTTTGCTTAACGATGGGACATCCGTGCCAGGAGGAGTAGGCATGGATGATTGCACCTTCTTTGGTCTCTACACTATTTTGTTTGATTTTGGTGGTGTGGTAGTGGAATTTGGAGCTTCGGCTTTTTGTTTCCACACTGTTTTCTTAGGTGGTTTGGGAACAACCTTTGTAGTTTCTTCTTTTTGTTTTAGGCTGTTCTTTTTTTGCTTCGGCCTCTTTTTATTTTTCTTTGTTTTTTCTTAACGAGGCTATCCATCTGTTGAGGTTGTATCTCAACCTCCTTTATGCCTTGTGGGTTCGGCCCATACTTGATTCTAATCATGGAGCATTGCTCCTATCGGGGCTAAAAGTCAAACTTTTCTTCTTTACCGTTGATATTTGTTCACATTCCTTAGTGTCGCTACTAAGAACAGAATTGAATCTAGTTCCCAGCAGCAGCACCAGAAATGCTTGTTGGTATTTATTAACTTGTCACTTGTTTTAGTAGCCACCTAACATATGTCTACATCTCTTAACATTAATTTACCAGGTTGTAATCCCTAGTGATGATGCTAGAGATGCTTATTGGTACTACTTAGCATTACTACTAGAATAATACTAAGTAGCTCTTTATTATTTTATGTGACTAGTAAGAAATATGGGAAGCCCTAGTCCAACCTGCAGCGAGCTGGTTCCACCAAACTAGCAGCCCCGACCAGTTTCTGGTCAGACCAGGCGCATCAAGTGGGACCCACCCAGCCTTCCTGGTTTAAATGAGGCACCCAGCCCCTCTCCCTCATGTTTGCTGTGTTGGATCAAAATAAAAAAAGAAAAATTGCCCTCCTCTCTCTCGTGACCCAACGCCCGATGGCGCTCCCTCCCCCGATGGCCGACGACGCTCTCTCTCCTGGTGGCGGTGGAACTCCCTCTCACGCACGGCGGTGATGGTGGACGAGGAGCTCGCAGCCCCTAGAGCTTGCGGCTGCGCGCGGGGAAGGCTATGGCAGTGGCCTCCTCTCTCCATGAACCCGACGAGCAACGAGACAGCGGTGAGCTCGTGGCTGCGGTGGGGACGACAGCCAGCTCCAGCATCCTGATGGCTCCATCCCCCACCGACACCGACCCCCTCTCCTCATGTGTGCGGTCCGCAACCCTCTGGATTTCGCGACAAGCATGGTAGGCTCGAGCACGGTGGATCTCACGACGAGCACGGGTGCCCTCTGGATCTCGTGGTGGCACCCTCCTCCCCCACCTCGACGACAACAGCGAGATCCATGGTGGCAGCACCTTCTCCCCTCAAATTCGGTGGCGGTTTGGGTTGGAACCATAATAGATTCTTGTTCCTACAAAAACTTGTTTACATGTTTTTCTTGCTGCTGTAAGGTTTCTGTGCGTACTAAAACATGTTTCTATGTCTTTCTTTTGCCGCTGCAAGGTTTTTGCGCCTGCTAAAACATGTTTTTATTGTGATGCAGGATGGTTGGAAGGATGTTTCTGTGCGGCCTCCTGCTCCCATATCGGCCCCAATACAGCTGTGCTGTGGCGGCATTGGATCTCCGCTCCACCGACTGGTGGCACATGGCCACCCCCTTCCTAATTGGAGGCACGCGGCGAACCCATCCACGGTCGGCGGCATGCGGCCACCCCCTCCACGACCGGCGGCCTGACCTCCCAATGGTGGATTTGTGCACGGCCTCCATATCACACCCTCTCCCTCCCACCCAATGGCGCATCCTCCCCTCCCCTACCTCCCAATGGTGGCTGCTTGCTTTGATTTTGTTTGTTGATTTTGTGTCCTTATGCTTGTGTGCATAAATTTCTATCCATGGCTAAACTGTAACTTGGGATGTATTCTATATATTGTTACAACAAATTTGTATACATTGTTGGAGCAGTTATCTGTGACTTCTACATAATTATATACATGGTTGGAGCACTCTTCTCTGCATTGTTAGAACACTAATTTCTATACGGTAAGAAAATTATTTTTTATTTATCTAACTACTAAATTCTATGCAATGTCAGCGCAAAAAACGTTTCTGCGCATCTTGATCATTGATTCTATGAATCCAATCGTGCTCCCATTTGTTTTTTTTTCAAATTTCAAAGTTTGGAGAAGACGAGATTTTCTCCATGCTTTACGCTTGCGGTCTCCATGTTCTATGCATTGTTTCCATGTTAATTATACACCTCCATAGTGGGAAGCATGATGTTGGTAGAGACAATCATAGTTTTGCCAGGTGGAATATCCATCTTGCCAAGAGGTTTTTGAGCGGTAACAAAATTGAGTTTTATTCACCCAACCACTAATTTCTATGCAATGTTGACGCCATGCACATCTTGACCAGTGATTCTACTTTCAAATTTCAAATTTTGGAGTAGACGAGATTATCTCCATATTTTACGCTTGCGGTCTCCATATTTTATGCATTGTTCCCATGTCAATTATACACCTCTATAGTAGGAAGCATGATGTTGGTGGGAGGCAATTACGGTTGTGTCAGGTGGAATGTCCACCTCATGGAGAGGTTTTACACGGTAACAAAAATTAATTTTTATTCATCTAACTACTAATTTTTTTTGCAACGTCGGTGCAAAAAACTTTTTTGCTCATCTTGACCATAGTTTCTATACATCCAAATGCCCATCACAATGGATCTTGAATCATATATAAAAATGTCAGGAGTTCAATGGTGAAACCATTTTTGAATCGGATGCTTAGTTGAAGAATTATAATAAAAAATAAAAGAGATTGGATTTGGTTGCATGCATGCATGCGTGCGTCAGCCTTGTTAGGTTGTGTCAGGTGGAACGTTCAGCTTGTGGAGAGGTTTCTATGCGGTATTGAATTAATTTTCATTCATCCAACTACTAATTTTTATGCATCGTCGCGATAAAAACCTTTCTGCGTAGTTTGATCTAGAATTTTGTGCATCCGATCGCTTGGGTCCACAACAAGCGCCCACCTGCGCGCACGTCAGCTGCACGGACCTGGCTAGGTGGGCTGGCTGGAGGAGCTGGCTGGGGCTCCGCATTAGCTATTGGAAGCCCTAGGCTCCCTATAGCATGGCCCTATATATATATGGCAGCGCTATTCTACACCCTACACTGGTGCAACAAGGCTTTTTGCTCCCGGTTGGGAAACCCCTTTAGTCCTGGTTTTCCAACCGGGAGCGCCAATCCGAGACTAAAGGTACCCTCCTTTAGTCCCGTCTTGACGCCTGGGACTAAAGGGAGACCTTTAGTCCCAGTTGGAAACACCAACTGGGAGTAAAGGGGGCCTTCAGGCCTGGCCAGGGACCGCCACGGGGCAGAACCTTTAGTCCCGGTTGGTGTTACCAACCGGGACTAAATGTCCCTCTTTTTTTTCCTTTTTCTGGTTTCTATTTTTGGTTTCTTTTTTCATTTAATGATTAGTTTTGATATTAAAATACATTTTTGAATACGCTGCTAATAGTAATATATATGTGTACTTCGCACGTGTAAGTTTTCGTTCGAACTTTGTACATAAATAACAAACGAATATATGCGTACATGCATATATATATATATGATCATATATATACACACGTTATTTTATGTACATATAATATGTGCATACATATTACAAAGGTTTGATATATAAATTGTTTATGTCATTAGCAATTCACTCCTCCAGGCATCCACGTTTCGTTCGGGTCGTTGTAGAACTCACCGTTGGGGTTGATGACCTGGTCATTTAGAAATCCTGTTATAGTCTCTCGAATTGCTTTAAGTTGGTCAAGTCGTATGACTCTTTTCCTCAACCATTCAGTCTTTAATAAAAGTTAAAGGAAAAGGTATTAATATATATATATATATGTATGTGTATTGCTCATGTAATTACTTATACAAATGAGAGCAATAAAGAAATTGTAAATATACGATCGAAATAATATAAAGGAAAAAGTATTTATATACGTACTTTGAGTTGCTCTTCAGGTGTTCTCTTTGAGTACGCCATGATGAACTCGCAAACATAGTATCCATAGTAGTTGTTACCTTGCTCCTGCCTTAGAACCCACTTTTACGACAAAAAAATCAATTAGGGTGAATTGAAATCATCATATGGTGTTAATTGAATATAAATGTGTAGTTATAGTACTTACTTTGTAAAATTACACACCCAAGTGGCGCTTTGCAATGTTTCATTTTTTGTTCCTCAATGAACCTTTACCAAACCCTGCTCCCAATAAAATAAAAAAATAATTTAACCTTTAATAATTATTGAGAGATCGGCGCCATTATATATATATATGTTGTTATAGAGAAACTAAATTAATTACCCTTGTATAATATCTATCATGTCTTGATACTCCGTTTGCGGTTTTCTCAACGAGTCTAAGATTTTCAATCTACTATTGGCCATATCGATGACCATCAATATCCAGTAATTGCTGCATAAACATATATATATATATATACATATGGATCAACGAACCCAACATCATTATCCTTTCTCTTTCTAAGTTCTGTCATCTCATATCTGCATACATGAAAATTGTGAATATATATTGTGAATACATAATAAAGAAATTGTGAATATAGTAGAAAATAATCACACTTACAGACAATAGCAGCTAATGAGACTTTTGTCGAGAGAGTCTAGGTGGCATAGTTGGTGTAATTCTGGAAGCTCAACATAGATAATGTCATTGCCACGGAAGTAATGGTGGTTTCTAATTCTAACAGAAAGATAGATTTGTCCCGCATCAGACGCCGACATGTACCACCCGTTTAGCAGGTACATTTGTGTACCCAGTTCACCTAATTTCTCTGGGTTGTATAGACTCTGGCCTAGTACAAATTTCTTGTAAGGATCCACTTCCGGAGTAGATGGTCCTTCAGCGAGCACTTTGGCAAGGTTCAAACCAGTGTCCTCATAAAACCGAAGAAACGACTCATAGCCGTCTACCTCCTCCACTAAGTTTAAGTTTGAACCATATTCGTTTGGAACGACAAGGGGGGGATTGATTGTTGCGATTGTTGTCTGAGTTGTGCAACACCTTTCCCTACTCTCTTCTTTTTTTGTGCCGCCTCATATGACTTGGTGAGAGAGCGGTCATAGTCCGATATCGGTTGTTTCGTGGCGCTCCTAAGAGAATCCCATTTTTTTTGTTCCAACTTCTTTCTTAGCTGATCTGGAGGTAGGAAGAAGTATGATGGCTCTGGGTTCTCCCTCGCTCATCGTGCCTGTTTTGCACCTTCAAAGAAATCTGTCACTTCTTTTTCTACTGCATCCTTTAATTCCTATTCACTTTTCTCATAAGATAGTTTTTGGTGAATAACTGGATGAGTATTTGCTTTCTGCTTCTTTGTCGGTGGGCAGGGCAATGGTTTCGTTTGCGGGGCGGACCTCTTAGGGGCTGGCTTTCTTGGAGGCGGGGGAGGCGTTGGAGACCGCCTTAAAGGCAGTGCAGACTTTGGAGGCGGCGGAGGCGTTGGAGACCTCAGTGGAGGAGTTGTGGACTTCCTTGGAGGCGGCGGAGGAGTTGGAGATGGTGGGGATGCAGCAGTGCCTTCGAAGGCGTCATCATTGCCCTGAGCACTATGATGGTCGGGAGAAGCAGCAACTGGACTTTGGTTGGCGGAGGCCCTGCTTTGTGAGTACAAAAAATAATGAGATATAAGTAAATGCTTATTATTAGTCATACCCATAGAAAATTATCAAAAAAAAATTTTGTTAACTTTTGTCCGCACCTAATGTCTACTGGCGGTGGAGCAGACACCCCAGGGATAATGATGTAGCACTTGCGCCATAGTATATATGCCTTCTCTGCTTCTCCTAGAGTCTTCTCTCCATCACCTCCAGGAATGTCAAGAGCTAGATCCTCATAACCTTTGCTCACTTTATCCACTGTGACCCTAGCATATCCAGGTTGTATTGGTGCCCTATGGATTCTTGGTGTCTTGGTAGGGTCTGAAGGAGTAAAAACACCAACAGCGACCTTGATTGTGTCATTCCCCCTTGGAACATGTAGCTCAATTGATGTCATTGGAGTAGTGACATCATCCACGGGGAAGCGCAGCGCTGCGTCATCTTGCTTTGGCAGCTCAGTGGAAGTGCAGCTGCTTTTCAACTAACCAGGGGGGCTAATATTAACATTCATTCCTGGCTCTGATGCCTGCCTCTGGGCACTCATTGCTATCTACACTTGCTTTCTGATTTCTTCATGCATTCTTGCTTCCATTGCTTTTTCTCGCTCCTTTGCTTCAAGCACCATTTCCTCCAACATTGTCACCCGCGCTGCTTGCTCCTCCTTGCTTCTCTGGCAGCTTCGGTAGGTTTCCCTATCATTAGGGAAACCATGAACCCATGGAGTGTTGCGTCCTAAGCCTCTGGTTCGGCCAGTGTATTCAGCAGTCCCAATGGCATACGTCAGCTTATCCTTCTCTCTATTGGGCTTGAACACACCAATCTCTTTAGCTTCTATAGCAAAAGCCAATCGGCGTGCTGTTGTTTCGAGTTTTTGCCCATACACTGCCAGACCGATCAGTGGGTCGAGTCTTTCCCCATGACCGAAAAACCAATTCTTTGAGCGTGGGGGCCACTTGGCTGATTCTGGTTCGATCCCCTTGGCAATAATGTCCGTTTCCATTTTTTGCCACTTCGGAATGGCAGTATCGTAGCCACCTGATCCCATGTCATGGTGGTATACCTTTTTTGGGCATTCTCTTGGTTCCTTCTCACCCGTGCCTCACCCTCTGCTGATGTCTTGTACTCTACGAAATCATTCCAATAGGGCCTCTGTTTCGAGATCGGGCCCGTAGCAGTATTGAAATTCGGCGTTTCGTTCTTCTTGATGTATGTGTTGTATAGGTGTTTCTTCCAAGTCTAGAATTGTGTGGCCATCTTCTTCATAGCCCACGATCGAACTAGCTCCTTCAATTCATCATCGTTGATATCATCATAATCATCCGCTTGCAACGTGAAATGGGCAAGGATATCATTCCAGAGCAAATTCTTGTCAACATCAGAGACAAAACTAACATCAGGCTCGTTGATCTTTTTCTTCCATTCACGGATACTGATCGGAATTTTGTCCCTTACAAGGTACCCACAGTGTTCCATGAATTTCCTTTTATGTGGACCAAGTGGTTCGCCTGTCTCGATGTTGAATTCCGATATTATGTACCGGCCCTCTAGTGGTTTCTTCGGTCCTCGAACATTTTTGCTCTTCGCCATTGTGGTCGCCGATTCAGAGGGCTACATATAAAAAAATAATAAATAAATATCTTTTGTACATAGAAATATATACAATATTCACATATAATATATATTTAGTATATATACCTCGCCTGTATTTTCTTGCAAAACATTTTCTTGCTCATTTTCAAGAGCTAGGTATTGACTTCTGTCATCAACATCCTGCTCACCAGCATTGGCAATAATATTCATCATTTCTTCCTCCATGTTGTATCCCGGGGCAGCCATATCTAACAAATTTAACAAAATTTAAGTCACATATATAAACAAGTCATATATATACAATAAGTCATATACAAATTTATCTAAGTCACATATATATAAACAAGTCATATATGTAAACAAGTCATATATGTACAATAAGTCATAAACAAAATAAATCTAAGTCAATATATAAACAAGTCATATAAACAATTCATATATGTAAACAAGTCATATATGTACAATAAGTCATATACAAAATAAATCTAAGTCACATATATAATCAAGTCATATAAACAAGTCATATATATATAAACAATTCATATATGTAAACAATCATATATGTCAACAAGTCATATATGTAAACAAGTCATATATGTAAACAAGTCATATAAATAAGTCATATATGTAAACAAGTCATATAAACGACGAATTCGCCCTAGCGAGAACGACGAATTCGCCCTGTCGAGAACGACACGAATTCGCCCTAGTGAGAACGACAGGGCGAATTCGTCGTTCTCGCTAGGGCGAATTCATCGTTCTCGCTAGGGCGAATCGTCGTTCTCGCTACGACGAATCGTCGTTCTCGCTAGGGTATACAACAACGGGGCGGCGTTGCTCCGCATATACAACAACGGGGCGGCGTTGCTCCGCATATACAACAACGGGCGATGTTGCTCCGCATACAACACAACGAGGCGGCGTTGCTCCGCATACAACACAACGAGGCGGCATTGCTCGCATACAACACAACGAAGCGGCGTTGCTCCGCATACAACCCAACAACGGCGTTGCTCCGCATACAACACAACGAGGCGTTCCTCTACATATATCACATACAAACACATATCGATGTACGTAGGGGTTGGCGTTGACGATCGACGTATGTAGGGGTCGGCGGTGATGGGCGTCCGGAGGTGGTGATGATGAGGGCGGTGTCGGTGGCTGGGCCGGGTGGCGTCGGTGGCGGTGCGAGCGTCGTGGCCGGCCGGGCCGGGGTCGAGTCGTCAGGGCCGCGCGCGTGGCGTCAGTGGCGGTGTGGCGTCGGGCGCCAGGGGTGGCGTGGCGTCGGGGTCGAGCGTCGGCGTCAGTGGTGGCGTCGGGCCGGGCCGTAGTGTGGTGTCGGGGCGAGCGGGCGGGGTGGGCGTCGGGGCGGCGGGCGTCGGGCGGCGCGGGGGCGGTGGGCGTCGGCTGGCTGGGGTGGTGGTCGGCGGGCGGCGTCGCAAAAGCGCTTAGTCGGGGCATCTGCGTCGTCGGTGGTGGTGGGGGCGCCAGGGTGTGCGTCTGGTGCTCACGAGGTGCGGCGTTGGCGACGGATCGGACGAGCGGCGGCGGGTCTGTTAAGGCTTGGCTCGGAAGTGGGGAGGAGGAAGAAGAGGGGCCGGGGTGGGCGCAGAGGCTATATAAGGGAGATGACCTTTAGTCCCGAGCGTCACCACCAGCCGGGACTAAAGGCCCTTTTAGTTCCGGGCCCTGTTAACGCCTGGGACTAAAGGTCGCACCTTTAGTCCCGGCTAGTGGTGGCGCCCCGGATGGCTGGTGGTGGCGCCCGGGACTAAAGGTTTTTGGCGGGCAGCCAAACTGCAGTTTCGCTGCCCGCCAATTCATTAGGATTTTAATATATTTCTTTTTACACAAATGATAAAAGGATAGTTAATTGCACAGAAAATTAAATAAAAGACATAAAAATATTTTAAAAAAATATAGATTCTATTTTGCTTTATTGCACACAGGAAAATTATGTGACCTAAAGTTTTAATTTTTTAACAAGTTTTAAAACACAATATAGTGTTTAAATTACTATTTCGATAATGCAAAAATATAGTATTTAATTAAATTCAGAAAAACTCTTGTGTTTCGACTGGAAATTTGTTTTCACATCATTTGAACGTGACATAATCCCACCATCACACATAAATTTGTTTTCACATCATTTCAATGTGACATAATCCCAACATCAAAAATAATTTGTTTTCACGTCATTTCAACGTGACATAATTCAACATCAAACATAAATTCACAATTATTACATAATATCTCTAATACACACTATTGAACATCAATATATATCAAGCGGGCATAGTAGTGAACTTCTTCTTGACGTATGTCCCTTGGTTATGATCGTGCCGTAACCATGGAGTGTCCTCATCGTTTAGCTGGATGCTAGGGTCTTTGTTCACTGTGAAGGGTGAAATTCGGTCATCCTTTTCATAATCTTCTGACATGTCTGACTTGTCTTCGATTCCGACGATGTTTCTTTTTCCTGAAAGAACTATGTGGCACTTTGGCTCATCATTGATTGGGTGGTTGTCGTTTTTCCCTCTCTTCGGTTTTGTAGACATGTCCTTGACATAGAACACCTGAGTCACATCCTTCGCAAGGACAAATGGTTCGCCTTTGTACCCAATATTGTTGAGGTCCACTGTTGTCATTCCATACTGGTTGTCGACTGCTACGCCGCCTCCAGTCGTCTTTACCCACTGGCACTTGAACAAAGGTACCTTAAAATAAGATGCATAGTTTAGTTCCCATATCTCCTCTATGTGGCCATAGTATGTTTGGTTGTTCCCACTAGGGTCGGTGGCATCTATGCGGACACCACTGTTCTGGTTGGTGCTCCTTTTATCTTGTGCTACTGTGTAAAATATATTCCCATTTATCTCATACCCTTTGTATGTGAGGATATGCCACGATGGCTACCTAGCCAACAAATACAGCTCCTCATCAATACTCTCATCACCCTAACATTCTTTTCGCAACCAGTCGCTGAAAGTTTCCATGTGCTGACGCATAATCCATGCTTCAAACTTCCCTGAGAACTCAGATCGGAGGAGGTTCTTGTGTGTCTCGATATACGGATCTACCAAGGAGGAGTTCTGTAGAACTGTGTAGTGTGCTTTATTGAAATAATCATCACCCTTACCAATATATGTTTTCTTCCCTAGTGTCCCCTTTCCACTTAGTCTCCCCTCGTGTCGCGATTCAGGAACACCAATCAGGTTAATATCGGGAATGAAGTCAACACAGAACTCAATGACCTCCTCTGTTTCATAGCCCTTGGCGATGCTTCCTTCTGGCCGAGCATGATTATGAACATATTTCTTTAGGATTCCCATAAACCTCTCAAAGGGGAACATGTTGTGTAGGAACATAGGACCGAGAATAGTAATCTCCTTGACCAGATGAACTAGGTGTGTCATGATATCAAAGAAGGAAGGAGGGAACACCAACTCAAAGCTGACAAGACATTGAACCACATCATTCTGTAGTTTCACTAGATCCGTTGGATCGATTGCCTTCTGAGAAATTGCATTGAGGAATGCACATAGCTTCACGGTGGCTAGACGTACATTTGGCGGTAGAATGCCTCTTAATGCAACTGAAAGTAATTGAGTCATGAGCACATGGCAGTCATGGGACTTTAAGTGTCCAAATTTCTTCTGTGGCACATTCATTATACCCTTTATATTCGAGGAGAATCCAGACGGTACCTTAATGCTATCTAGGCATTCAAACAAGCTGTCCTTCTCTTCTTTGCTAAGACTGTAGCTGGCAGGACTTAAGTACTGGCGTCCATCATCTGTCTTCTCTGGATGCAGGTTGTCTCGTTCTTTCAAACACCGCAGGTCCTGTCGTGCTTCAATTGTGTCCTTAGGCTTCCCATACACGCCCATGAAGCCTAGCAGATTCACACAAAGATTCTTCGTTAGGTGCATCACGTCAATCACGCTGTGGACCTCTAGGATTTGCCAATAGGGTAGCTCCCAAAATATGGACTTCTTCTTCCACATGAGTGGGTGACCGTTGGCGTCCTTCGAAACAGGTTGGCTGGCAGGTCCCTTTCCAAATATTACTTTCACATCATTGACCATATCGAGGACATCCTCACCAGTTCAGTTGCGAGGCTTGGTCTGGTGGTCTGCCTTACCTTTAAAATGCTTGCCTTTCTTTCTTACGAGGTGATTTGCAGGAAGAAATCGTCGATGCCCAAGGTACACGACCTTGCGACACTTTTTCAAGAATATACCTTTCATGCACCGAAACAGTGCGTGCATGCATTATATCCCTTATTTAATTGTCCTGAAAGATTACTTAGAGCTGGCCAATCCTTGATTGTTACGAACAACAATGCTCGCAGGCCAAAGTGCTCCTGCTTGTGCTCATCCCACACGCGTACACCTAGCTTGTTCCATAAAAGTTGAAGTTCTTCAACTAGTGGCCTCAGGTACACATCGATGTCGTTGCTAGGTTGCTTTGGGCCTTGGATGAGCACCGGCATCATAATAAACTTACGCTTCATGCATAACCAGGGAGGAAGGTTGTAGATACATAGAATAACAGGCCAAGTGCTGTGACTACTGCTCTGCTCCCCGAAAGGATTCATACCATCCGTACTTAAAGCAAACCTTAAGTTTCTTGCGTCACTTGCAAACACGGGGAATTCTCTATCGATTGCTCTTCACTAGGACCCATCAGCAGGGTGTCTCAACATATTGTCTACCTTACGGTCTTCTTTGTGCCATCGCAACAACTTTGCATGGTCTCTGTTTCTAAAAAGACATTTCAAGCATGGTATTATAGGAGCATACCACATAACCTTGGCAGGGATTTTCTTCTTGGGATGCATCTAACTTCTCGTACTCCTCGCCACGGTACAACGGTGATTCTAGCCTCCAACGCACATCCCCATGTACAACGGTGAGACCAACCTAGACCATTGGCTTGTGATGCATGACATACCGGGCATGCATCTAACTTCTCGTACTCCTCGCCATGGTAGAGGATGCAGTCATTAGGACATGCATGTATCTTCTGGATTTCTAATTCCAAAGGGCAGACTACCTGTTTTGCTTTGTACGTAGTGGCGGGCAATTCGTTATCCTTCGAAAGCATCTTCTTTTGGATTTTCAGTAACTCCCCAAATCCCTTGTCAGATACACCATTCTTTGCCTTCCATTGCAGCAATTCCAGTGTGGTACCCAACTTTTTCTGCCCCACATCACAAGTTGGGTATAGCAATTTCTTGTGATCCTCTAGCATGCGGTCGAACTTGATCTTCTCCTTTTCACTTTCGCATTCTCTTTGTGCGTCACGAATGGCCTGACCAAGATCATCAGCGGGCTCCTCCTCTGCCCCTACCTCTTCTTCAGCAGGCTTCTCCTCTGTCCCCACCTCTTCTTCAGCGGGCTTCTCCTTTGCCCCCTCCACTTCTTCAGCTTCCCCCATTGCAGTATCAATGAAGGCACCATATTCAGCAAAAATGTCATCATCGCCCCATTGTTCTTCTTCACCTTCTTCCATTACAACTCCGGTTTCTCCGTGCTTCGTTCAACAAATATAGTTTGGCATGAACCCGACTTCAACAAGTGTGAATGAAGAGTCTTTGAGTTAGCATATTCCATCGTATTCTTACATATGGCACATGGGCATCATATGAAACTATCGTGTTTGTTTGCCTCGACCGCACGTAACAAAGAATACACGCCGTCCATAAACTCTTGGGAGCGACGATCAGCATTGTACATCCAATGCCGACTCATCTGCATTACATGACATAAATACCGTATTAAAACCTAGAACATAATTAGTTAATTATACAACATGCATACCACCACAAAAGCTATAAATTTAAGAAAGCCTCGCTACAATGTAGACAATCCCAACTACCACTAAAAACACTAAAGCTAAAATGCACTTCAGCAGCACAAGGATTTCGCGACCAATCCCAACTAAAACAGACAGATCCCCTATTTGTTCAACATCTTTGGGCTTCTTTCTTTGGATCACTACCTCATTAGCCATATATCACTTTTGTTGTGCAAGATATTTTTGCACGAGTTCAACATACTCTTCCCTCAAGAGAAGCACTGAACATCCAGTGCCATCCCACTGAATTTAAAATAGAAAATTAGAACTTTAATCACAACCACCATGAAAATAGGTATAAACTAACCATAGTCATTAAATACGATAAAATAACTCACATTGTGATCCGGACACTTGTAGAAAATGCGACCCTTGTTGGGACCCTCCTTCTTCGCTCGGTACTCCATCACAATCTTTGTCTCATCACAACACTTGCTGCATGCAATGAGTGGGAGGCCCAGCCTAAGTCGCTTTGGAAACCCATGAGAGGCCGAGGACCCGGAAGCAGTTGCCATCTACTCTCTATACTCATTTTTTAATACACTATAAATTTCTCATTTTATAAACAAATAAAATTAAAAAAACTCTAAAATTCTCTATATATCTAAACAATGAAGTGTGCTATGCATGCTACAAATGAACGGTGAATACTAGTTTTTAATAGCTACTTTAACCTTCCTTCATGTAAATATGCAAGCTTCAAGTGATTTTGAGCTCAAATTGCTTACAAATGAAAAAAACCACAATAAAGAACCATATATATATAGTGAACAAAATGAGATAAGACAATGGTGAAACATGATAGTATGAAGTTGGTAACCTTTAGAACCGAAGAATCGACGGAGGAATCGAAGAATGGATGGAGAAAGAGCAAGAACACTGCTTAAATTTGAACTGAAGCTCTCGGGCGGGCTCGGGGAGGAAGAAGACGGCCAGCAAGATTTAAAGGGGGGACCTTTAGTCCCGGTTGGTGGATCCAACCAGGACTAAAGGTCACTTTCTAGTCCTGGGCCACGCCACTAGCCGGGACAAGAGCTTTACTTCCGGTTGGAGCCACCAACCGGGAGTAAAGGTCGACCTTTAGTCCTGGTTGGTGGCTCCAACCGGGACTAAAGGTCCCCTGCCACAACGGCTTGGCACAGGAGCCGTTGGGCAAGGACCTTTAGTCCCGGTTGGAGCCACCAACTGGGACTAAAGGTCTCTCTAGTCCCGGGCGCAATATTTTTCGGGACTAGAGCCTGGTTTGGCCCTTGGATCAAAGGCCTGTTCTCTACTAGTGCTAGCTGTAGAATATTATTCTACACCATAGCCAAAACTAACTAGAAAAAATGCTGACCACTACTGAACCGCATTTAGTATCAGTCAGTACTATGCACAGGACCATGAAATACTGAATAATACTAAAACGTGAGTACTGAACAGTACTAAATTTTGATCTCTAAGCACTAGTCTACCAGCAAGTGCGAGAGACTTTAAAACTTCTACACAGTATTTGAACGTGGGGGATTACAAGGGATGGATAGGCCTATCACCACCTGCCGCCTACCCCTCAACCGAAGGGCACCGTCATATCCGAAGGTTGTGTTTATGTATTGCTGATATTTTCAATAGGTCTGACCTTTCAATCTGGATCCTTGAAGACTATGGTACTAATAAATGGACATTGAAGCATACGGTGAATACGCTGTAGCTATTTGGACTAAACAATATTTGACTCGGTTCTAAGGCTACTAATGCAAACTATAAAGTGATTGCAGTTCACCTAGAATGGAATTTGATTTTCCTTGTTGGGGTGGACAGAACACTAATGACATATGACATGAACCACAGAAAAGTTTAGGTCCTCCCAGCCTAGGTCGTCCGCTATCCTAGAAGTACCTGGAGTATTTATTTGAACGGACCTCACTATCTGCCTTTTGTTCCCTTGTTTATAGAGTCATTAGCAGAGGAGTAAAGGTGCGCATGCTGTATTCTATTGTTAGGACATGTCTTTGTTCAGGTAGGGAGTTATTTTGAGTCGATATATAGTCCAATTTTGTTCAAAGGAGTAAAGCTCTACATTGTGCAGGTTTTGGAGTGTTAGTGTTTTTGAACAATTTTTCTACAATGGCTATGGGAGGAAGAACAGGGGTTTTATGGTGCATTGGCTGCCAAACTAATCAAGGAGTGCCAATCTGAAGGAGCGGAGCACATCTACCTCGTTTTAGTTACATAAGTCGGTATGGAGCTAAACCTTTATTATGCTATCTATGTACCGCTTGTGTTAATTCATCAGTTGACACAGTTGCTATGTTAGTCTCAAGCATTGTTATTATAACAAGTAGTCTTTATTGTGGACATGATGAATGATGTGTAATGATTATATTTGTATAGTGTGTGTTTAGTAAGTTATTAAGGCCTAGCTGAATTAGTAAATACATTGTGAAAACCGAATGCGATTCTATCACCGTCGGATGTAAGGGCCTGATGAGATCCTAACATATGGGTATATTAAGCCTCGGGATCAATGCTTCCCGACCGAAGAGACCCCCTGGTTCACCCCTCTAGGATCATCTGAGGGCTATACCCATAGGGTATGCTTGCGCGCACCCTCTGACCAAGAAACCAAATTGAGCCTAGGCACAGCGTAGCCCCCCCACAGGGTTTGGGGGTTTGCCCAGGCCTTAGGATCCCGATCGATGACACGCCCGAGCTCGGGCCTTGGCTTCCACCTGGCTTGCAACGCCAGCTAAGGCCTGGGTACAAGAAGACAAGCCCCGAGCTATCGAGGATCGACGTCTCTAGGACGTCGCGTCCTGGGTGTGGCCTTACCGGCCACTCTCATGATAGGGTCACGCACGGGGCATGACATAAGAAGACAAGCTTCCCATGGCCTCTAGGGGCAGGGTGGCTCCTAGGCCCATGCGTCAACCCCTAGAGCCGACCTCTTGCACCATCAAGAAGACTCTAGAAGGTCCACTTGGAGGAGGCTGGTCTAAGCCGACATAGCCTGACATGCAGAGTGTTAGAATAGAGCAGCCGGACGACTCCTAAGGCTTCTATGGCACCATGACACCATCACAGTCCATAGAGCGCCGCTGCAAGACCCTCTTGGACTTCGGCTCATGTAGACCATAGACTCATCTCCCCAAACCACCATGTACCCGACTTATCTTGTTATATAAGGGATAAGGTTAGACCTAGAGGGGAGAGGACAATCCAAGACAGATCATTCCATTCTAGTCCATCTGCTCCTGCCCAACACTAAGGGTAGGGGAACCCAGAGAGGGGCACCAAGAGCTCCTCCATCGCATCCCATCGTCTTCCTCCTCTTCGACGAGGGGAAGGCTCCACCGACGGTGAGGCAACCTTAGGATTAGCACCTAGCTAACCCCCTACCAATCTTCTCTTTACACTCTATTGTAACCCCCTAATTTTGGGTGCTCTTGAGTATAAGGATCATCAGCTGCAGAACGTAGGGCATCGATTGGCCCAAACTAGGATAAACTATTGTGTCTTCTCTATGATTCGTGTGTTCTTGAGTCCACTCGAGCCACCAGAGACCCGTACTCTGACACTAACTCGAACAACTATGCTTGCCACGGTTCCGACCCCACGACAGCTGGCGCGCCAAGTAGGGGGTAGTGTCAAGTGTGATTCAGGCTCTATGGTGACCCAAGCCACCCGCCTCGTCGCTGGAGCAAGCGACGCTGCCCTAGATGATGGCATCCACTTCCCTATTGAGTTCTTCATCACAGCCGACGCCTTCGCTTCGGGCCAGGTCCTCTACTTTGGGAGCCTAGCCTACGTCGCCGACAGCTACGGTGAGCTTTGTTCGCTCGACGGGGCCACATCGGCGAGCAACGAGCTCCCAGCGTTGGCCCCACCACTGGGACTTCTAGAAGCAGATCTCAAGGTCCTGGCCCGATACATCTGGCACGGTTTGGGCCCAAACCCCACTGTGTTGGACTGCCGCTAGATGTTCTAAATGCTAGCCAATGTCCACCACCAAATTGCCACTGGTGAGGTGCTCTCGCTGCCTGACCGCTTCTGGTACTATCTCCTAGACCTGCCTTTTGGGATCCTGAATGTGGCGACATCCTTCTAGCTAGGTCTATAGCACCTCGTCAACTGTGATGCGCCAAGAGGTGCTATCCTCTCTAGCACCGTAGGGGTGGATGTCCCCTTGCTGCGAACCTTCTTCGAGATTCTCTAGGGGAATGGCCCAGAGTACCACTCTGACGACATCGACCACTATGCCCCGCCACGCATGTGCTACCACAACAACAGCGAGGTTTCGCCGGAGGAGGCACCCGAGCTCACGCTGCCTGACTAGAGTCTCTGTAGTCGCGTGATCTACCTTCAAGAGAAGGCGGATTGCCTACAGGCTTGGCAGGTGGACCTAGAGGCTGCTGAGGCAGAGCTCGAGCAGCAAGATAGGACTTTGTGTTGCAACAGGCCTCACAACCCTCCGACAATGACAATGACGCTTGCACAGGGGCTCCTAGCACCTTGCGCTTCCCCTGAGTGGCCTACAACATGGCGTTCGCCGCTTGTCGGCTGGAGGACATCTCCGACACACCGAACCCGAAGACCAACGAGAACTAGTATAAGGCAAAGCGGCTTCTTCGTGTTACCCTCAAGCAGCAGGCCAAGAGTTCTACTTCCTAGCGTCACGCTGCATTCTCTAGGCCATCCCAGCCAACGATCACTGCCATCGGGGATCGCTCCGACGTGCATGCCCAGTCGATGGGCGAAAGCGGTGGCAACTCCAATAGCAACAGCTTCGGCCGCCTATGGACTAGGGGCACCAAGCCTCGACAAGAGCGGAGGCATGAGCCCTCTCCTCGGTGTCCTCCCACACACCACCGAATCGGCGACAACCATGACGTCCATGACACCATCAAGGCTAGCCATCACACTTAGGCTCAGTCCTACACTCTCGAGCGAAGGGGCAGGGGCACCGCCGTGGATCACTTTGGCCCCTAGGCGTTCGAGGCGGTGATCCAGGCGGCCCCTGCCCCAGGCGATTCTAGCCTCCAACGCACATCCCCATGTACAACGGTGAGACCAACCTAGACCATTGGCTTGCGATGCATGACATACCAGGCATGCATCTAACTTTTCGTACTCCTCGCCACGGTAGAGGATGCAGTCATTAGGACATGCATGTATCTTCTGGATTTCTAATCCCAAAGGGCAGACTACCTGTTTTGCTTTGTACGTAATGGCGGGCAATTCGTTATCCTTCGGAAGCATCTTCTTTTGGATTTTTAGTAACTCTCCAAATCCCTTGTCAGATACACCATTCTTTGCCTTCCATTGCAGCAATTCCAGTGTGGTACCCAACTTTTTCTGCCCCGCATCACAAGTTGGGTATAGCAATTTCTTGTGATCCTCTAGCATGCGCTCGAACTTGATCTTCTCCTTTTCACTTTCGCATTCTCTTTGTGCGTCATGAATGGCCTGACCAAGATCATCAGCGGGCTCATCTTCTGCCCCTACCTCTTCTTCAGCTTCCCCCATTGCAGTATCATTGAAGGCACCATATTCAGCAATAATGTCATCATCGTCTCATTGTTCTTCTTCACCTTCTTCCATTACAACTCCGGTTTCTTCGTGCTTCATCCAACAAATATAGTTTGGTATGAAACCCGACTTCAACAAGTGTGAATGAAGACTCCTTGAGCTAGCATATTCCTTCAAATTTTTACATATGGCACACAGGCAGCACATGAAACCATGGTGTTTGTTTGCCTCGGCCACACGTAAGAAAGAATGCACGTCCTCAATGAACTCTTGGGAGCGGCGATCAGCATTGTACATCAATGCCGGCTCATCTGCATTACATGACATACATACCATATTAAAACCTAGAACATAATTAGTTAATTATACGACATGTATACCATCACACAAGATATTAATTTATGAAAGTCTCGCTACAATGTAGACAATCCCAACTACCACTAAAAAAACTAAAGCTAAAATGCACTTCAGCAGCATAAGAATTTCGCGACCAATCCCAACTAAAACAGACAGATCATGTGTTTGTTCAACATCTATGGGGCTTCTTCCGCAGGATCACTGCCTCATCAGCCGCCTGTGCAAGAGAGTTTTGCACGTGTTCAATATACTCTTCCTCTCAGTACCAGCCTGAACATCCAGTGCCATCCCACTGAAATTAAAACAAAAAATTAGAACTTTAATCACAATCATCATAAAAATAAGTATAAATTAACCATAATCATCAAATACAACAAAATAACTCATATTGCGATCTGAACACTTATAGAAGATACGGCCCTTGTTATGACACTTCTTCCTCACCCGGTATTCCATCACAATCTTCTCCTCACACTTGTCGCATGCAATGAGAGGGAGGTCCGGCCTCAGTCGCTTTGGAACCCGATGAGAGGTCGAGGACCCGGAAGCAGTTGCCATCTACTCTCTATACTCATTTTTAATATAATATAAATTTCTCATTTTATAAATAAATAAAATTAAAAAAATTTTAAAATTCTCTATATCTCTAAACCATGAAGTATGCTATGCATGCTAGAAATGAAAGCTGAATACTAGTTTTGAATAACTACTTTAACCTTCCTTCATCCAAATATGTAAACTTTAAAGTGATTTTGAGCTTAAATGGCTTACAAATAAAAAAAATCCACCATAAAAAACCACATATATCTAGTCCACAAAATGAGATATGCTACTGATGAAACACGAGAGTATAAAGTTGGTAACCTTTAGAACCGAAAAATCGATGGAGGAATCGAAGAAATCTTGTGATTACCGACGATGAGGAAGAAGAGAGGCCGACGATGAAGCAAGAACACTGAGCTCAAAGTAGCTCGGGCTCGGGGAGGAAGAAGGGGTATATAGGAGGGGACCTTTAGTCCCGGTTGGAGATAGCAACCGAGACTAAATGTCCCTTTCTAGTTCCGGACGGAGCCTCCAGCCGGGAGTAGACTTTTACTCCCGGTTGGAGGGACCAACCGGGAGTAAAAATTAACCTTTAGTCCCGATTGGTAGCTCCAACCGGGACTAAAGGTTCTCTACAGTAAAAGCCTGCCGCAGTAGCCGTTGGGCAGGGACCTTTAGTCCCAGTTGGATCTACCAACCGGGACTAAATGTTTCTCTAGTCCCGGACGCGAAAAATATCGGGACTAAAGCCAAATTTCGAAGTGGATCAAAAGTCATTTATCTACTAGTGTATTGTAAGTGGCATAATTCTACTTCTCATGCTACTAATGATTGCAATGTCTTCAATCGGTAAGTCCAATCAGCTGTTAATAATGGATGATTGAGTCTGTTAGGAATGTAGGTTGACAAGATACTCTTACTGGCCAATATTCTAGGATTGAACAATGCGACCATCCTGGTTCGGCCGGAACAAGCTGATTCTGTTGCTAGAAAAAAAAATGTAATTATCGGTGATCCTAGGAAAGAGGCGAAGATATTGACCTATAAAGTTGTGCTTGAGAAGTCCACTGATGGCCTGCAGAACATCCTGGTCTGGCAGAGAAATAAAGCCTAAGTCGATATCTAAGTGGCTCTTGAACAAGTATGTCAAGCAAAGGGAGGATTCACTGACGGCCCATAGAAAAGGAGTCAGGTCGCCTCCGAAGCAGGTTGAACAAATGGAGGCAACGAAGCATATTTATGTATCTAAGAAGAAGAAGTTCTTGCTGCACCTGTGGAAAAGGCCGATTAGGAGGTATTCATTAAAATCAGCTCCTGCAGATGTCCTGGTCAAAGAAATTGAAGGACCAATTACAACTGAGAATTCAACCCAAGCTGTTACGAAGGAAGTACATATGGGCGCTGATGATCATAAATCCAAGAATAGCAAGACAAACTCTAAATACTTTCAATTGAAGTGGTGTCCTTTGGGTTTGACCTGGCAGAAACTCCAACACGCTAGATACCATGTGAAAAATATTGATTTGATAGAAAACCCAATTGTTTTGTTATTGATCTATAGTTGAATGCATTGAGCCTCTAGGGATATTTATAGATACACTAGATAAATGGCCGTGCGTTGCACGAAAAAAATATTATCCTGATAATGTTAGTATGGACGTGTTATTAAAAAAATATTTTTCGAACGCAATGTTCGGAACATCAATATTACAAAATTAATTTTCTGCATGGATAGAACTAATAAGAGCAATTATGTTGTAATTCTATCCTCCGTCACACTTTTGTTCCAGATCTTCTTAACAGCATCATAAGGGTATTGAGTCAGCAAGCACCAACAGTCAAATAGTCCTTGCAGTTTTTGTAGTTGTGTTGGTAGCATCCTGCATATATTTTTGTTGTTAATATATATAAAGTTAGAGTATTGTTGACCATATGTTTAAAACTATGTGTTGCCGAGAGAAACTACCTCTTTTATAGAGTTAGAATCTCTTTATAAATGATATTCTTCGTGATTTTATCTTTTTCTAGTTTTTTCTTCCTCTTGCCTTGTTAACGTCCTTCTCAATAGCCGGCACGACCAAGATCCTAATTTTCGATCTTACCGTGGCTCTTGTTAACTGGCCATGCGAGAACACTGGTTCCGGCAAGTACACCCTGGTGTTAAGGATAGTTTGCCCCTATGCCTTGTTAATCGTTATTACGAAGCTGAGCTGAATGTGATACATATGGGAGAGAATTGGAACACAAGCCAAGTTGTACTACACCTAATCATATTCCATCTCTAGAATTATATCTTTATCTTTTACAGTTTGTCCATCTCCAAATATCTTTAATCATACATATCTTTATTTTCAACAACCCTAGGTTACAAATTTTCAGTGAAAGTAGTATATTAGGGCCTGGTTTAGATTGTAAATTTTTGCAACCTGGACACTGTAGCACGTTTCGTTTGTATTTGACAAACTTTGTCCGATCATGGACTAACTAGGCTCAAAAGATCCGTCTCGTGATTTACAACCAAACTGTGTAATTAGTTTTTTTACCTACATTTAATGCTCCATGCATGCGTCCAAAAATTGATGTGATGGAGAGAGAGTGAAAAAACTTAGAATTTGGAGGCAATCTAAACATGGCCTAGGGTCTTTTATGTTACTAATTAGTTTTGCCCAGTGTTATGAATTTTAGTGGTCACCGCATATTCAACCCCCTTCTAGTAGGTTCCATCGTACAATTGCTCTTCTTTTATAACCAAATTTAAACCTCACTAGGTTTTATTCCTATATATAAATTCACTTTTCTATGGTTGGGACTAGTGACAAAGAAAATAATGATTAAAGACGACAAGTGATACATGGTACAGCTCCGTTTATTAAAAAGCAAGAAGTGAAAAAGAATATAGCTGTCGTTCCAGAGGAAACAATATAAGTAGAAGTGTTTAAAGAGTTCCATATTAGCAATAGGATCATCAACAATTCAACATAAAATTCAAGGTCCAAAAAGGAGCACCATATTTCAAGATAATCAAACACTTTGTAAATAAAACCAAAATAAGCATGACCGGTCGGATCGTATAAGACCTATATAACTGTTCACGACTAATAAAAAGATAAAAATTCGAGATATATATATATATATATATATAGTCAAAAAAGTAAAACTGGGTAATTGTGACAGCACAGCGCGGAGCCAGCCGTTGGCGTTTGAAAAGCCCCGGATGGCTCAGATCCCCGACATCCCAACCGTCCTTGCCACTCCGCTCCGTGCTTCTTCCTCTCTCACCCAACCCCGTTCGTTGGCCTACGCTCCGAAATTTAAAACCTCCCACAAGCAGAGCCAAGCCCGGAGAAGCCAAGACCCCCTTTTCCCCCTATTATTAATAAAAATTCGGTGGAAAAAGCCTTCGCTTTTGGTCTGCGCGATTCGAGATTCCGGAGCACCGCGGTGGCGGCGCGGTTCGGTCGCCGCTGGAGCGGAGCGGATGCGCCGCGCCCTCTGTGAGGTGAGACTTCTTTTATGCGCTCCCCCTCTCGCCTGCCCTGCTGCCTCGATCCGGCTGCGCCCAAGGCCCACAGGCGGCGCAGCGCGGCGCGGCAGCGGAAGGGGTGGCGGGGTTGGGGTGACCGACGCGTTCATTCTGCAGGCGCTCTAGAGGAAGCGGCCGTGGCGATGGGTTTGTCGTGGCGGATTTGTGGGTGGGTGTGGGGTTGCGCAGTGGTGATAGCGCCGGCGGTGCGCCAGCAGAGCCTTATAGAGGGATTGATTTCCTCAAGGACTGGGAGGATGTGGGGGGATTTTGAAACACTATATTTGTTCTTCCTTTGTAGATGTTTATCTTGTTCTCGTCTGTGTTCTAGAATTCTCAAATCTAGCCAATTTTACTCGGATTTGTTAATTTCTCACTGCAAAAAGTTCATGTCTTGTGGTTAACTTTGAGTGCATGTCTATCTTGGCAAAATCATGACGCGCCACCATATCTTCATAATTGTGTATTTCTGTAAATATTTGTTTAAATTATTTAATTTTGTTCCTTTTTTCCCTCTTGGCAGACTGTGACCACTTCTCCCCCCAGCGAAAAAAAACTCCTAGAAGACCTTAGAGGGGTTTAACATTGGGATGAATCTTTGGGCCCTTACCTTGCTTTTAAGTGGAGATTCAGTTTTCTGTTTTCACTTATGATGACGAGTGAAAAGCAAATGACTTCGAAGGGCACAGAGTCTTCATCTTCTTCTGTTCCTCCTGATGGAGGAGTCAGCAGGGAACCTCAAAAAGGGGGGAGATTACCCAATGGGTGAATTTCTATCTGTTTATTAGAACCACTCATCAGGTTTTACATTATGCATATTCCTTCTTAATTCTTATATATACATTTATATTTATCTCCTGCTTCAGGAGGACAACTGGTCCAGCACGACGCTCATCCAAGGGTAATTGGACTCCAGAAGAGGTAAAGTTGGCACTCTGGTTTCCTAAATATGTTAATAGCATGCATTTTCAATAAAGCATTTGAATAATGAGGTAAATAACCTATCTTAGGTAGCTTAGAGGAATGCTATGCTAAACGCCCATTCTCAATAAGATACTCTTTTTCTCTACATAGTGAAGATAAATATCATACAGATATATAACTTTTCACCATACTTTTCTTCTACTGTAGTTGATACTATAGTCGATAACAGGCAGGGATTACTGTTCTGATTCTCTTGCTGCATTTATTTTCATATGCAACAAACATTACATACAGTAACACTGTTCAGTGACATGCCTACATCAGCGCCAAAGATTTATTTGATGCCAATGTTCTTTTTATATGCTAAGCATTTCATCATGAAACCGTGTTGAAGATGGCCTTATATGTGCTTAGACCATATTTTGCCTATCTACTGGTGTGGTCTGATGGGCACATATGCTACTCAATTGTAGGATGACATACTTCGCGAAGCTGTTGAAACTTACAAGGGAAAAAATTGGAAAAAGATAGGTACTTTCTTTAGCTGATACAAAGTTGATATGTTGTCTTTTCTCAATTTGTGGGCTGTTAATTTCTTTTGAAGCATCATATATCCAAATTTAAACTGACCATGTACAATGACACTTCACTTATTTTGCTAACATGCATCTTGTTTGCTTGTGATTTGCATCACAAATCCCGATCTTAAAAAATGGTCTAAATAGATGCGCCCGTCTTGTTAATGTTTATAGTGCGATAATTTGAATATGTGATATAAAGAATTGCCCCTGATGCTCATAAATTGTGTACATACTACATACCTTTATTTTTATTTCGTTGTTATTGCATAACTCCGTTTTACCGCGGATATACTTCAAGAAATTGGCATCAGGTGCACACATCATTCTTTGAATTTTGTGGTTGTATCATTTCTGCTCATGCCAATGACTGTACTGCATCCTTAATTGCTTACAATAATAATGTGACTCAAACTCAATTTTCATGCTACTATTCCATCCTTTTCCCCTTGCTCGTCAATGAGAATCTTTATCTGAAACTAATGCTTGATGAACTACTTTCTTTTTCCCAGCTGAATCTTTTCCAGGTAGGACTGATGTTCAATGTTTGCATAGGTGGCAGAAGGTTTTGAACCCTGAACTTGTTAAAGGGCCATGGTCCAAAGAAGTAAGTTCTACAGTTTTCCATTTGGGGTTTATTTCACTTTTCTTAAAACAAACTAACCCCATTTATGTTATTTTACTGCATTATATTACATGCTGCATGATTCTTTTACTATTTTCTTTTTTTCCAGGAAGATGAGATCATTATTCAGATGGTAAACAAACATGGGCCAAAGAAATGGTCGACCATAGCCCAAGCTCTTCCTGGACGTATTGGAAAGCAATGTCGGGAAAGGTATGCCATGAAAGATACTTATAGTAGTGTTACATGATGATATCAGGTGCTGGGGAAATATTTATTAATTTGTGGCTTGTCTTCTATTGAAAATAGGAGTCATGATTTTGGGCATTTGATCAGAGTACCACACTAACTAGAGGAAACTTTCCTACTTCAAAATTACAAATACAATACTAAGTGTAGCTATTGTTTTCCACTCTTCTCGTGATGATTACTACGCAGATAAATTCTCTGAAGCCTGAACAGTAACCAATGAAATATATTCATTTGCATATACACTACTCATTTATGTGCAATTACTCTTGAAAATGCATGGCAATTGATTTGAGAAATGGTTTCATGTATCAAATATCATGAAATGGCATGCCTAGAATTTGTTTCTCTGTGGGCTTGGTTTGGGGCATATGTAATGCAAATTGTTAGTTAGCTGCAAACATGCAAACCATATTAATTTGGAGATAAATACTGATGTGAAACATTTTGATGTGACATCTTCATTTAGATGGCACAACCATCTTAATCCTGGGATCAATAAGGATGCATGGACACAAGACGAGGAAATCAGGCTCATCCATGCTCATCAAACTTATGGAAACAAATGGGCTGAATTGACAAAGTTTTTACCAGGAAGGTACAGATTCTTTCCCCAGATTCTTTTAAACTAGCAAGAGTAATAGATAATGTCAAATGGAAAAAAACATAATATTCTATGCATTAGTGATACTCCATTGCAGTATGACATCTATATCGCATTGTAACATCCTGATATATTATTCGGTTACTAATTAAAAAGTGCATCACTAAATCAGCCTGTTAGAGAATATTGAGCTATATTAGAATACATACAAATTGATGAGTAAGTTTGTATATTATCCTATCAGGACAGACAATGCAATTAAAAATCACTGGCACAGCTCGGTGAAGAAGAAAGTTGATTCATACAGATCATCTGGTTTACTGGCTCAATTCCAGGGTCTTACACCTGTTGAATACACTCCTGGTGCTTTAAATGTTGATTCTTCATCTGCCATGACCAATCAAATTAGCGAAGACAGTGGTTTTAATGTTTTTCGGGAGGCTGAAGATTCGATTGAGTTAAGTCAATCATCGTTTGCCAAGGGTTCTTGCTCTCAGGAGGAGCAAACTGATGTGACTTTGGGATCTCATTTGCATGTGCATGAATCTTTGTGTCAAGATGGTTTCACTAATGCTGAGAATGGTGCTTCTGCTTTACCTGACATGCATCACCACTTATCGACTTCTGACATGGATCAAGATAAACACTTGCAGGAAGGAATGGATTTGGATAAACACTTGCAGCAAGAGTTTTCTCAAGGAATAGATTTGCATCTTGATATGGATGAAGTGCCAAACAACTTTGTGATAAGAGATAACCAGGCATCCAATGAGCTTGCAGTTCAATTTCAGGACACACAGATTATGAATAGTTCAGAAAATGATGGAGTATCTTTGATACCATATGCTGTAACACCATGTGTTCCCATCTTACCTAGTGTTTCTGGATGTGAGCATAACATAAATGTGATGTCCGAAGTGGGCATTAAAAATGATAATTGTTTCCAATCTGAAAAGTGGCAGGATATTTCCATTCAATCAGGTGCATATTCTTCTGAAGCTGCAAGCAACTTTTCAGCACCATTTTACCCATTGCAGACAGCTGAACCAGCAACAATGATGGGTGGCCCTGTGTATTATCAGAGTTCTGTAACGTCATTACCACCGGGCTTCATTTCTTCAGATGATGCTTCTAATGCATCTGGTGTCAAATTTGAGACAAGTCACAATCCTGTTTCTCGCCAAGATTTGGAGATTGAAACTTGCCACAATCCTTCCGGTGATCCTGATCAAAATTCATATATTAGCAGCGAAGATGACAGAAACAGGACTTCTGAACCATTGGGCAGCATACTAGAATCTAAAAAGAAACAGCAGGTTGATGTTGAACAATCATGTTTGGAGCCTGCAGCCTACAGTGGAAAGGAACCATTATCAAGTCATGGTGACACCATATTAAGTGAAAAGAAGGATGCTGGAGCTCTATGCTATGAACCTCCTTGCTTTCCGAGTTTTGAAGTTCCCTTTGTCAGCTGTGAGCTTGTAAACTCCAGCGATCTCCCAGAATATAGTCCTCTTGGCATTCGAGAGTTGATGAGGACATCCTTGAACTTCCCTACCCCAGTAAGATTGTGGGGCTCCCCTCCTAGGGATGGTAGTCCTGATGCTGTGCTAAAGAATGCTGCCAAAAGATTCATGTGCACCCCGTCCATAATGAAAAAAAGGCCTAGAGACCTATCATCTCCTGGTCCTGATATGAGAAACGAAAAGAAATCAAATACTGAAAAGGATTGTAGGAGCTCAGGCATGTCCTCTACAAGAGTTAGGAAATCTTGCATGGATAGCCCTGATGATTCAGCTGATCTAGTTTCACCGAAAGAGAGAACCGCATTTCAAAAGATGCTCAAGCTTTCTCACGAAAACAAAGAAAATTTGAATGAAATTACTGATCAAGGAGAAAATGAAGGCAATGCAAAGGTAAAAAATTTGGCTGAAGCCAAGGGATGTTTCACTGTGGACAGTGATTGTATGAACAGTTTACTAGTACTTTCAATCTACTACTAGTTATTTTTTATACTCAATAATTATTTTTTCATTGATAAAAAAACACTAAAAATCTTTGGCTCGAGGAGTGGTGGATCTCCTTTATTGGAAGTGCGCGTTGCCTATCAATAACTATGTAGCAGGGAAACTAGAAATGTAACGGATCATATAAGGCCTGTGGGGGGATCTTGATGGTTGTATGAAGGGTGGGCTGGTGGCAAAAGTTCACTTATTAGTAATAAAGTTTATAGAATGAAATGCAATTAATCTTACTCTTGAAATATAATTTGCATTGCGTCTTTGCGCGTTTCTTATCTTGTTCCTCTATATATGGTCTGGTCCAGCATTCTACAGGGATTCTTACTCAGAGCAGTGTCGACAATACACCTAAGCATGGTCCAAATTTTCAAAGTCAGGGGCTAAATACCAGTGCGCAGGCTTTGTCTAACTCTAAAGACATAATCTTTTCTAGATCAAAGCCATCAGAACTTCTTATTGATAAATCTGCAGCCTGCATTGATGCAGATTACGAGTATGTGAACATGTAAGTTGGATGCTCTTCTATGCTTTACTTAGTGAGAAATTTCCATGCAAGTTTGTTTCACAAATCCTGAAGCTGTGCTGTTAGTATATATAGCTGGTAGTGGTAAATCAACCATCAAATCAATGCCCTTTAAAATTATGTTTAATTTTCTGGGATACTGGCAAGCAACCATGTGGTTCTCCCCAGTAGAGCAAAAACTGCTTGGCACTTTTTGTCCAAAATTTATACAAAGTGCATTGAGTTGGGAGAATATTCCCCGACTTAAATAGAGCCACATTGAAGGGCAGGCCTGGTGCAGTGGTGAGAGCTGTCTCACTGAGTCACCAGGTCGTGGGTTCGAAGCAGCCTCTCCGCAGATTTTGCGGGGGAAAGGATTGTCTCAGTTTATCCCTTCCCCAGACCCCACTCATGTGGGAGCCTCCGGCACTGGGTCTGCCCCTTTTTAAATAGAGCCACATTACTGGTTTAACCTGGTGTAAATTCTAAATTGAGTGCTTCATGGTTTTAAGACAACTCAAGTCACAATTACATCATGATCAAGTCAGCTATTAATTATGGTATGGTACTCTATTTTAAAATGGAAGGGCGGGCTTGGTGCAAGCGGTAGAGTCTTACCGCCTGTGACCGGAAGGTCTCGGGCTCGAGTCGCGGTCTCCTCGCATTGCACAGGCGAGGGTAAGGCTTGCCACTGACACCCTTCCCTAGACCCCGCACAGAGCGGGAGCTCTCTGCACTGGGTACGCCCTTTACTCTATTTTAAAATGCTGTCCTGAAGATCTTCTCAGATTTCATTATTTTCATTTCAACTATAACCGGTTGATCTGTGGTTAATTTAATGATGGTACAGATCAAATTTTAGAATTCGTCCAGTCAATGGTACTTAGTATTGCTAACTTAACTATTGACCCTTGTTTCACTGAGTTGAGAGCTCCTGCCCAGGTTGCTAGCCCTTGGTTTTTTGGGCCATGCGATCGCTGGTCGTTTTTTTCTTGTAGCCCTGTGGCGCAACTCTAACCTATTTCCTGGGGTGTTGGTGTGTGGTGTTCCTGTACTCTGGTTTGGGTCCTTCACTCGTGTACTCTTTTTTCTACCTTAATGAAATGATGCACAGCTCTCTTGCATAGTTCGAGAAAAAAATTGATACAGTAAAAAATGCACTATTCCTTTCCAACTATCCTGTGACAATTGACAATGTACTTATCCATGATAGTATGAGTACAATCATGATTCTGATTGGCTGTTATTGTCAGATTGGCTGATACTCCAGGTATTAAAAGAGGCTTAGAGTCTCCTTCTGCATGGAAGTCTCCTTTGTTCACCCCATTCCAGGTAATTATTTTATTTGGAGAGTTTTTGGACTAGGGTTTTGCTTTAGGATTTCCAATTCAAACTAGTCTGTAGCTCAGGATTTCATCCAAACATTCTCTTCCTAATCATTGTTAGGCTCAGTTTCCATGGCAAACAAAATGTCAATACTTGTAGGAAAAAAATTGGTATCTTCTTTTTTTGGGTGCCTTTTATTCTAGTGATGCTAACTTCATATGGATCAGAGAAAAGACTTGCTTGTCTGGATTATTAACTGTGTGCTTGAAAGTATTATTATTCGTCACATTAAGCAGACTGCTTTATTTTGTTTTGTTCTTTTAGGATGCATACTTCATGAGCCCAGCAAGCAGAGCTTTTGATGCCTTAGGATTGGTGAAGCAGATTAATGAGCAGAGTGCTGCTGCTGTGGAGGAAGCACATGAAGTTCTGGCAAGTGGAAGCCCATGGAAACGACATAACAAGGAAAACTCTGACAAAGAAAATATAGAAAATACAGCTTTGAAGCATGAACATGTAACAAGCAAACCTCCATCCATACTCATGGTATGTAAAGCTTCGTAGTGATACTCCCTATTTCTCATTATTGCCAAATAAAAATTTTCACAATACACCATTGGTTAGAAGTTAGAACCTATTCATCTGAGCCTTAAACTTATCTGAAACTTTAATTTTCTCTTGTTCAAAATCATAATATACAACATCCTGTAATTATCTGAAACTTGAATTTTATCTGAAACCCATGAACCTCCTATAAATTATTTGTCTTCTCGTGTTTTCCTTGTATTCCTTTATTTTCACATCCTGTAATTGAGTACATCCCAATACTTTGATGGTTGCATCCAAATCTCTGAGTTCAGGTTCAGAGGTATGGAGCAACCAAGGCACTTCATTCTGCAACCATTGACTTTTCTTTTTAGAAAAGCGAATTTTTATTCCTGCCTCTACACGAGTTATGCACTCAGCCTAGTTCCAGTCTCCAGTTGTTTGAAATAAGCAACAAGGATTATGGATGCTAATGCAAACTCCAGTGGCAATAATCTAATCTTGGACATGGATCAATTAGTTCAGTTGGCTAATTAATGTGGCTTATGATACCTGAACTTATGTGGAAGATGAATGAAATTGAGATTCTGGGGAAATGGAAAACCATGTGGCTTGTGAGAGTTCATGGATTTCCCTTTGATTGGGAAGCATATAAGTAACTGATTGAAACTGAATGCTCAATCTCAACCAGGGGGGCATCTCTTTTGTTTATATTCAAAAGCTTTTCAATTTTTTTCTGCAGGCAGAGGCACGGGTGCTCGATTTCAATGAATGCTCCACACCTGTGAGGAAGAAAGAAGATAAGAAATTGGAAATAGCTTTAGGAGGATCTGCAAGCTCCCCTGTTACTTCCTCGTATCTTCGGATGAATGTGCGGTAGCTCTTTGAGGGATGTTGTTGTTCCGTATGTACATGTCTGTTGTTCCCATAAATTCCACCGTTTTGAAATACACATTCCAATTAGTACCTTATTCTTTGTGCTTTGGCACCCCAAATGTCAATTCTAAAAGGAAACATTTTTTTTTGTAATGTTAAGATTTGTCACGTGTCACTTGAATTAAGTTATATCTTAAATAAGGCAATATATTTAAATTCTGAGTATATTATGAAATCTTCTTCTCATAGTTGTGTACTAGCGTTGGTTAGATGTATATGTAATTATGTATGCCTGCTCTCCAAAGCTGAGTTAGGCGATTGGAAAGCAAATAACAACTCATATAAATTAAGGAGATGTACCCTAGAGAACATCAAATTAGAAAAAATAGAAGGTACCTTGTAACTTGTAAGGATTGACAATGTTACTGAACAGTGTAATATAGCTGGCAGCTGGTTGCTTCCAGTAATGGTTGGCAGAATGGAATATGCTTGATATTGTTACTAACCTTGGACAAATCAAAGATGATCACTCCATTAGTGAAGATGACATTATATAGAGAGCTTCATGTGCCATATGGGCCTATAATATAGACCTTGATATACACTTAATACACCCTTCAAACTCAAGTTGAAAGCGGATGATCTGAATCATTGCGCTTGAGCAAGTCAAGTCAATGCTACTCTTAGGTTTGTGCTTTTAGTGGAAAAATCTGCCATTTGCAGTTTTGAGGGAACATACTGAAGAGCAATTGTTTTATCATGACAATGAGAGTGAGTGAAGAAGGCTTCAACACCAATATGCTAAGTTCTTGTTTCATAGGAGCATTAGTGATCTGCATGGCTCTAGTATTATGACATATATGAGGCGTGGGGGCATCACAAGAAATACCAAAATCAGCTAACAACTATCGAGGCCATACAATCTCTATAGTGGTAGTAGTAAGTGCTTGAAGTTCTGTCTCTGTACTAGAACGAGATACAATTGCTTGTTTCTTGGACTTCCATGCGACAGAAGAAGAACCAAGAAGAACGCAATAGCCTATGATGGAGCAGACATCCGTGAGATCACTTGCCCAAGTAGAGTCCAAGTGAGCATGAGTTGAAACAAACTATCATAAGTATAGAACAAACACTGAAATGATGTCACCAATACAAAGCAAATGGCCAAAATGAACATAAGTAGGAGCATAGAGCACTCACAAACTGACTTAAAATATGACTTGCGTGAGCAATATTGGGTCGAGTAATAGTAAGGCCAACTAGGCTGCCCACAATATGGCGATATCGAGAAGGATCCTCAGAGGTATACCATCAGTAGCACAAAGCTACAAGCACAAATCCATAGGCATTGCAGTGGCGGGATGGCCAACAATGTCCGAACAAGCAATAAGGTCTTAGGTGTATCCCTTGATAGAATGGAAAAATTCAATATGTAAGACAAAAAATTAAGAGGATCCAAATCAGACATTTGAGATTGCTCACCAAGCTCTTTTCATGAGAAATGTGTTTGACATCATCTTCGGTAATCAACATGCCATCAACATATAAGAGAAGCAAAGTACGACCACTCGGAGAGAGGTGAATAAATAGAACACGATCATGAGAGCTAGGTGAAACATAGCAACCCGTGTCACAGAAACAAAATGCTCAAACCAAGCGCAAGGAGCTTGTTTAAGACCATATAAATCAAGACGAAGACGACAAACATATCTAGAGGGAGCATCTACACCCAATGGTGGCTGCATATATTTTTTTTTGTTCAAAACACCATGAAGAAAAGGCAATCTTGACATCCATATGAGGGATGTGAAAGGACCGTGACGCCTAAGAGGGAGGTGAATTAGATAACTTAAAACTCTATTTTTATCTATGGCCTCTTTTGAGTGTGGTCTAACTAACCCTAAGCACTTCGCAAAGCACCTACGCTAATCATCGAGCGAATCTTTAAGCCCTATGCTTGTGGAGAGCACCAAAGTGGAGTATCACCTCCCTACTACCTTTCCCTTGCTCCCTCTATCTTCATATAGCCACCCATCACCAAACTAGCCGTTGGAGCATACCCAGAATTTCTGTGTATGCACCTGCGTGGTAGGTGCTCACACCCGACATGTCAGGTGCTCAGCCACATCGACTAGCCGTTAGACTCTACAAATCCAACCGTTGGAGACTTCGTATCCGGGTGCTTTATCTAGTGCAACACCTTACATATCCGGTGCATTGTGGGCTTCTCCAACTTCGCTCAACCCTCTCTGTGTGTCGTGTCCGATGCACTTTAGCCGGTGCACACTTATATGGTAGGTGCTCTCAGATTGCTGAACCTTGTTGCACGTTTGCTTTATCCGGTGCCCTCTAGTTGCCAAGCTTCTTTGTTGTAGTCGTTGCCCCACCTATATGACCGGTGCTCACACCTATATGGCCAGTGCCCACACCTATATAGTAGGTGCTGCTGTTGCAGCCCCCTTTTCTTCATTTCCTTGCGTGTCTTGGTCCGGGCTTCTTCCTTCTTTGCGTCTTGGGTTCTTGTCTCATCTTCTAGGTTGACAACGCACCTTATAGGATATTCTTTTCGGTGTTGATCAAACTCTTCTCGGTCTCAATAAATCCAAGTCCGTCATGCAACCTATTGGACTACAAAATAAACACTTGCAAACATATTAGTCCAATTTGGTTATGTTGATCATCAAACACCAAAGTCTAAACTAAATGAGTCAAGGCTCCATTTTCCTTACATGATGGTCCAAGATGAAGTAGTCGTCTACAATCAGAAACCTATTCAAAGCTGAGCAAGAGTACCCTTAGGGTCAAAACTAGCGAAATATATCAGATAAATACTAACCACCAGAGTCAACAAAATCTCTGATAGGAGTAGAAAACTGAATGTGAACCATGTGTTCAAAAGATTGATAAATATAAGATAATTGAGAGTGATGTTTCATGAAATAAATCTAGGTATAACATGAATGATCATAAAAAAATGACATAATATTTGAGACCACCCTTTGTAGGAAAAGGTGTAGGACCCCATACATCTAAATGAATAAGATAAAAAGTCTAGTAGAATGAGAAACACTAGATAAATATGAAAGTTGTATTTGTTTTCCAAGCTTGTAGCCCTTGCAATGAAAGCTAGACTCTACCGTTGTATGACCAAAACAACCTCTATTTATTAACGTGGACAAATTGACCCTCAATAAGTCGATGATGTCGCTTGGAGAAGGATGAGGTGGATGACAACACGACCAAAGCAAGCAAATAATAATAGATACCAAATGAAAAACCTATCTACTTGCTAGGATGCAATGCACAAGTTTATATGATGCTAAAAGATACCAAATGAAAGGAACTTTTACAACTTATCTTGCCCTTGTAAATGTCCCCTTGTGGTATTATGGACTTAAGCCTCCCCTAACTCCATAATCCACTTTCCTTCCTTTCTCAGACCATTCCCAAATAGGGCTCTCCCCTTTAATCTTCTCAACATCCCATAACCAAAACCACATGTGGATTGGCACCAATTGAATGTCACCACTTGTATCTTGATACCATTTGAAATTTTCCAAAAAATTTAAATTTGTGGATTTTGGTATTATTATGGGTTCGGCTTGCTTTTGGTCCTACAACTTCTCTCCCTTCAGGAATCAAACACCGAAAAGGAAGACATTAGTGGCACAAGGGAGGGTCAAATTTTGTGATCCTTTGTATGTGGCATGGAATTGATCACAAAACTTGACTCTCACATTACATAGACTAAACTGCCTTGAGTGTATGCATACATATGGTGTAAGGCAAGGCATATGCACAACCAAAAAATCAATGCACAAGGGAGTTTAATCTATATAATGCATGGAGAAAGCATAAAAGATACCAAATTAAAAATCAACATAATGATATCGGCTTAGGAATACCACATGTAGAGATCCAATTGGAAGCATGATGCTTATCTTCAGGGACTTCATTTTCCTTGTAATGATACTACTACACACATGATAAACTTGAAGAAGGTGTTAGTCTGAAAGATTCCAAACTTGTAGAATAACCTCCCCCTAAAAGTGTGCATACAAGTTTAGAATACTTGTAGGAGACATGCACATTGACTTTTAAGGTCTAAATACAACTTTGAAAGATGACACCCCTTGAATGTGAGAATCATTTTCATGGTGATATTTGTGTTAAGTTATCTAAAATTTGAACTTCGGCACATATAAGATGAACCAATTAAAATGAGCTATATGCCGTGCTCCTAAGCAATTTAAACCATGTAGGTTTGCTTCAAGGGTAAGAGTGAAACCCAACAACCCTACCATATGATTTACTTGGTGTATACATGACAATAATTTTAAGCGTGCAAATATAAACCTAGGCATAAAAGGAACTAGATGCTAATTGAAATTGCAAGAATTTAAATTTAGTTACCTGACATGGGAAGGAGAATTTGGTCCATAATCTTCACTCACCCACATGGCAATGGCATGATCCAATGTGATGCACCCCATGATATGCACCCAAACTTTGCTAAGTCTCCAAATTCCCCGAAGTCCATTGGACTTCTCATTTTCCCTTCGGGATCCAAACCTTCTTGGTGCCTCATGTTGGAAATAATCACCTTTGGCACCCAAATGCATTTGGCCCCATTTGTGTTGGCTTGCTTATTCACCTTGATGGCCACCACCTTGTCATTCTTCTTCTTCAAAAGATAAGGTGTGGAGGCCTTCTTGTTCACCTTGTTGGTGTAGGTGTTGGAGAGCTTGCTTTTTGTTTTTCTCTTTCTTCTTTTCTCACCCATTCTTCACCTTGCACTCATAGATCTTGTGGCCTTCCTTGTGGCACATGTAGCAAACCACTGGTGCTCCCTCATCAAGCTTCTTCACTCTCTTGATGGTGTTATCTTGATGAGGTTGGGCTTGCTCCATCTTGCCTTGTACTCGGATCAAGTCCTTGGTGAGGCGAGCCACTTCTTGCTTGAGTTACTCATTCTCCATTACAATTTCTTGTGTACATGTTTCTACAATCACATTTTTAAAACAAACTTGGTCGCAAAGGGGTGAGTCCAATTTAAATAAATGATTGTAAGAAGTAGAGGCATCCTTTTTAGGCATGTCAAAGATTGTACTTTTCTTTTTAGGTGCCTCAGTGGGGGTTGTATCGATAGCCTTAAGATTTGCAACTTTATTAGCCAGCTCATCATTATGTTTGCAAAGGGTTTCCATTTTGAAAAGACCTTGATGTCGCCTAGAGGGGGGGGTGTGAATAGGCCTGTTTAAAACAAACTCACAATGGAAGTTAAATTCTAAGTGTGGCACTGCCTTACTAAAAATAAAAGATCTTCAAGACCGCAAAGACAGCTCACTAAAATATATATAAAGACTTCTTTGCTTCACAGAGAGAGTTCAAAGAACAAATGCACCTAGAACCCAAACTTGAAGATATGCATGGAGATATCCAATGACAAGTCCACTAAGTACCTACACTCATAAACACGCATAACCAAGTAGATCGAGTGGAACACAGATAATACAATTCAAAACATAAAGGAACAGACACACGATTTATCTCGTGGTTCAGCTCGCCACCAAGGCTTGCCTATGTCCATGTTGTTGAGGAAGCCACTAAGGCTTGGACATTGCAACCCTTATCCTCGTTCTCAAGTCAAAAGAGCGAACTCTTGAGATGAGGGATTTCCACTAGATCAATGGGTAATACAAACTTTCCCGCGGCTCACCACAAGCATGGGAGCTCGCCGAGCGACGCCTAGCCGTCTAGGAGGCTTCACCTCCAAGAGTAACAAATGCGCAACGAAGATTGACGAAGCCTGACAAGTGCTCAAGGTTTTGCTTGCTCTAATCAGCTCTCTAACACTTAATCACACACTAATCACTCACTCTCACAAAGAGAGGCATTAGAGAGAGCTCTCACAAGGCTTGGGAAGGGTTTGAAATGTTTAGAGCATCAGCAGCCTCACTAAGAGGCGTGGGATGGGTATTTATAGCCACCCCATATAAACTAGCCGTTCAGTTCAAAAACTAGCCGTTATGACCTGCATAGGTGCGGCACTGCCGTGAAAATTCACGGCACTGCCGTAGCTCTGAAAAACAGCACAGGTCACCTCACGGAAAACGCCATAGCGTTTTACTCTGAACTCTATTTTCAGTGATCTTGGACTTTCTAGAAAGCTTGTTTCGAGGGCTGTCCAGCCCAGCCAAGAACAAGCTCCAAGATCAACAAGTGCAGGTGTTGTGCTAATGTGTTTCTCTAATGTTAGCACTTGGGTTTGGTTAGTTTGAGCACTTAAGACTTGTCTATGATTCGTATTGTATCCCCCTTGATAGTATGGCATATTTATACTCAAAATCAAGAGAATATAACCATTTCAACCACTTGAGTCTTCAATGTCTTCATATGCCATTTCTTCTCAAATTGCTTCATAAGGGATTGCAATCAACTTTGTCTCCTCTCTTTGAGCAAACATACACTGAGCATGTGACTTGAATCATTTCCATATATATGAGTTCACCTCATGGCTTCAAGTCACTTCTACTAATGATTTGATCCTAAACATAATATGACTTCTAATAGCTCGATTAGTTCCTCGACTCAATGCAAGTACTCTCTACTTCACCTTAGCCATGGTACCTCGGTTCTCAAGCCATTGCTTGCCCTTCACCTTCACTTAGTCCATCGAAGCCCTTTCCTTGCTATCTTCACCTTATTGAGCCATACTCAAGTTATATCATATTAAGCATCCATTGAAGCCATTTCTTCAATATTATGATCCTTGCTTGAATATCTTCAATATATGAATGTTGAGATCAATCAAGCTCTAGCTAGACTCACATAGAGACATATATGGATCAAGATCAATGTGGTCAAGCCAATTCACGATTCCTTATACCCCCTTCATTTTGGCGTGACATTCCTCACACTCACTTCAATCTCTATCTTCATACTTCTAGCTTGATCAAATCAATGCAAAGTGATTTTCCAAATCTTTATCCATACAAGCCAACCAACATACAGACCGACTTATATCCAATATGAGTTGTGTCCTTTGTCATTTAGAATTTGCTTGGTATTTCTTCACTTATGCATTCTTGACTCATTCTTCAATCATTGATTGTGGCAGAACCTACTAAATTATAGGACCCACATGCACCTGTCACTGTCCAACGACCTTTGACATCTATGCATATGTTCCCGGTAACTTAAGAAGACTATCAGGTGTCCTCGGGAAACCCCGAATCATCCACGATTTCTGAGCAGGATCACATTACAGAGTCATTGCAGTATTACAACAGTTTATTCAAATAGATACATCAGAGTAAAAGTAGCGTAAGACTTACAATAACATAGTTTACAAACCATTTGTTTCAAACCATACAACTAAGTTCGATAATAAAACAAAACAAAGTAGTGGAGTGGCATTATAATATATTACAAAGCACACAACATAAGCTACCCTGCCTAAGGGCCACACATTTAATTATCGTCATCGCACTGAACAACAGTCATGCAGCACGATCCAAAACAGATCTGCTCATGAGCCTCACCTGCAACAAGGGTCAATGAACCCTGAGTAAAAAAGTACTCAACAAGACTTAACCAAAATAAGAATTTAAAAGAACACAGGAATGCAGGCTCATGGGATTCAAGGTATGGCTTTAGCAATAATCAAGGTTCTTTTTGCGTAAAAGCGTTTTTAACAAAATTCTTTATATCAACGTTTAAAACTTTATAAAGATCATATACAAAGCTGACACGATCCGTATTGAGATCATGAAACTTCGTAACCAACACCTTCTCAAACCATCCTCAAGTTCCAGTTATTAATACTACGATGATGAACAGTGAGTTGAGTCTCCATAACCGAGAAGCAACGATGATTCGAACCGATTATAACCCAGCTGGGGATTTCCAGACCACACGACATATGTAGGTCCCCGACCTACATATACCAACCTACCCTCGGATCCTCTAAAACAAGAACGGGTCCGCGCCACCCGAGAATACAGTACTCCACCAATCCAGCCCATTGCCACGTGGGTACATGCTATTCCCGCCATCTCTCCACTCCCAGTGCGCAAGTAGCCATTCTCATAATAGAATAACCAAGTTAAGGCTTACCGAAGTATGTGGTTAGTACTACAAAGTCTCACCTCATGCAATTCAACAACGGACGGACCTTAATCGACACAGGCGGAAAGACCCTGCTCACAAGACCTCCATGTCTTGTGGCTCACACACTCCGAATCTGCCCGGTCTAGATTTATTACTCCACATTCCCATATCACATGTTAATATATTTAACCAAAGCTCCATTTAAAACTTGCAGATGACAGGTAATCACCTGACTTTCACCGTTTTAAGCATAGCTAAGCAAAACTGGCATATACGAATTTAAAACTGGTAATATGGTAAATATGGAATAACAAGGTTGGTAAGGTACCAATTTGGTTTTCACTTGACTCCTAATCACTTAATGTAGTAAAAAGAAGCAAAAGCGAAATCAATTTGTAAAATACAAGGTAGGGTTGTATGCATCCGGGGCTTGCCTTCGTTGACGAAAAAGTCTGGGTCCGGAGTCGCTCCACCGATATCAACTCCAACCTCCACAGACGGATCAACCTCCTCAACTACTTGATTAACTACCACGTGTTCACCTTCATTCACTACACATAGTAACAATGCCATGTTTAACATGATGCGGATATAAAATATGATGCTCGATGATGGATGCAAAACTTAACAACTTGAATACAACTTTTGTTCGCGGTACAGTTACAAGTTAAACCAACTAAATCATTTTCGCAACACTCACAACAATTGCCAAGGATTATTACCAACTAATGACCCAAGGACATCACTTAATCAAAAACTCAAACAAAACCTAAATCACTAAAGGTTACTATTTGCTTTTATGAATGAATTAATTAATTAATAATTATGAAATAAATCAACTTGTTCCAATTGACCTCAAAATTTTTGTATATGTTCATCACATGATAACTAAGTGACAAAATAATTTTCATAATTTTTGGATACATAAATAAGTCTACAAAAATCCTAGAAACTCATTTATTAATTAATTGAGCAATTTTTATCACATTCAAAAATTACTGAAAATCAATATTTCATATTTTTCCTAAATAATACACATCACAGAGAAGTCACACAAAAATTTTCATAATTTTTGGAGCTCTAAATAAATCTATACAAAAATAACAAAAACAGACACTATTCATTTTAATCTGAAAAACAGAAAATTCATTTTGAACGCTGAGTCACTGACAACCGGGTCCCACTTGTCATCTTCAACCTCCGACGTTGACCACGGCAGTGACGGCTCTGACCGGTGATTCCTCGCCAACGGTGAGTCCAACGGCGACGACCAAGGTACTAAAATGATCACCAAGACTAGGCGCATCGATTAACATCCCTATCTGTACTGATTACGGCTCTATACTAGCTCGACGGCGGCCATGGCGGACGCGGTGGCACGGCAGCGCTACGCCGGCGACGTGAAACCAGTAGAGCTCAAACAAAGGATCCAGGAAACACCAGTAGCTCACCCTGAACGCGTTGAAGCAAGTAGCGAGGTCGGAGAAGCAACGGAGAGGCGTGACGACGACCACGGTGATCACGGCGGAGCAAAGATCGTCGGTGAGGAAAAACCGGCGACTGTAGTGATCAAAACTAGCAAGCAACACAGGATTAAGCACCACAGCATCGAGACAAAGCCGTAGGTACACTGATCAAGGCCAAGGGCTCACCGGAGTAGGCTGGCCACGGTGAAACGGAATCTCAGGTGAGGTTGCCGGCCGCGTGGAAGAAAACGATGAACGACGAGTTCACGGCGAAATCAAGCGACTAGAGCTAGCTGGCTGGGTGCGCAAGGAACTAGCGCAGCTGGGACACGCATCGCTGTGACGGCGCAGACGCTGGTTCGACAGCGAGGGCTCAACGAAGAATGGCGGTGACGGCGGGAGAAAACAGAGCAAGAGAAAAGAACGACGACGACGGCGCCTCGGTCCAAATAACACGGCTCAGAAGCTCAAGGAAGCTGCGCTGTGGCCTTCACCGCGCCAGCACGACGCCAAAAACGGCCACGACCACGCCTGGAAGCAAACCGAAGATCGACGGCGATGAGTTGGCTTCCGCGGTTACTGTTCATCGAAATTATAGAATTGCCATCCGCCAAAATTCCCAAATTACTCCCAAATTTTCATAACAACTCAAAAATCTCCAAAAACAAAAGTTGTTCAAAATCAAAAGTTCTACCACTTTGCTTTTGAAACCATACCCAAATTCGACCTACATTTTGAAATGAACTTTTGAATTTAAAGCGGGGATATTTAAGGAATTTCGCCTTTTTAAATAACTTCAAATTTTACTAAATAACTTGAAAAACTCCAAAAATAAACTTTGTACAACTCGACAAGCTCTACAACTTTGCTTCAAGACTCAACCCCAAAATGTGCTTCAATTTTGAAATGGATTTTCAGGGTCGGATTTAAATATTGAAAATCAGGGTTTTCGGAATTTCAAATCAATACAACGATTTCAAACTTGATTCAAACAATACCAAGCAATACTTATAACATAAATGTAAACTTGTTTTAGTGAATGCATAACAAAATTTGCAACAGGACCAATGCCTTGCAATGCATATGATGATATGTCCGGTTTTTAATATTTAAACACCTAAGGTGTTACAATCCTTCCCCCTAAAAGAAATCTCGCCCTGAGATTCAAAGCCATAGGGTAAGTAATGGAAAAGGAAATGTGTCAATCCAAAAACATCCAATTGTTATCCATAAAACAACTGAGGTTCCTTTATAATACACAATTTGTAACAACCGAACTTAACTAACAGTACTCTATTCTATAATGACGCAAGAAACTCTAGAAACTTTTCTAACAAGTAATCTTCTGATTCCCAAGTAGCTTCCTCTTCTGAATGTTGATTCCATTGTATCTTGTAGAACTTTATTGTTCTCCTCCGAGTAACACGATCTTTCTGATCCAACACTCGGATAGGATATTCTGAATAAGTCAGATCTGATTCAAGTTCCACTCCTTCAACTTCAACATTCTGCTCAGGCACTCGGAGACACTTCTTCAACTGAGACACATGGAACACATCATGTATAGCTGATAAATGTTCTGGTAATTTCAAGCGATAGGCCACTTTTCCATATCTCTCCAAAATTTGAAATGGTCCAATATATCGAGGTGCCAACTTGCCTTTAACACCAAAACGGGTAACTCCCTTCATTGGTGATACTTTCAGATATACAAATTCTCCTTTGTTAAACACCAATGGTCTCCGTCGTCTATCCGCATAACTCTTTTGGCGGGACTGAGCTATTTTCAAATTACTCTGTATTTGCCTAACCTTGTCTTCGGTTTCTTTCACAAGGTCAACTCCAAAGAATCTTCTTTCTCCGGGCTTAGACCAACTCAATGATGTTCTGCATCTACGACCATAGAGTGCTTCAAATGGAGCCATTCTAATGCTTTCCTGATAACTATTGTTATATGAGAACTCGACCAAAGGTAAGCATTCATCCCACTTGTTGGAATAATTAAGGACACAACACCTTAACATATCTTCAAGCACTTGATTGACTCTTTCAGTCTGTCCATCAGTCTGAGGATGATAAGCTGTACTATACAGGAGCTTGGTATCCAATGAAGAATGTAATTGTTTCCAAAAACTGGAGACAAACTGTGTACCCCGATCGGACACTATGGTCTTTGGTATCCCATGGAGACTCATAATTCTTGCTAAATATATCTTGGCGTATTGGACAGTGGGATATATAGTCTTGACAGGAAGAAAATGTGCTGACTTAGTGAGTCGATCTACAATAACCCATATTGAGTCAAATCCCTTTGATGTCTTGGGTAGACCAACAATAAAGTCCATACTTATGTCCTCCCACTTTCAGACTGGAATAGGTAATGGTTGTAGTTCTCCAGCAGACCTCAAATGTATAGCTTTCACCTTCTGACAAGTATCACACTTTGCTATATATCTCGCAATTTCTATCTTCATTTTTGTCCACCAAAACCTTTGTTTTAAGTCATGGTACATCTTGTTGCTTCCCGGATGGATAGATAACCTAGTAGCATGTGCTTCTTCAAGGATTGACTGCCGCAACTCAGAAACTTTGGGTACTACCAAACGATCCTTGAACCATAGCACACCTTCATTATCTATACTGAAACATTCTACCTTTCCATTCCTGACTCTTTCCTTGATATGGGCTACACCCTTGTTTTCCTTTTGAGCAGCAATAACTTGATCTTGAATAGTGGCTTCAACAATTATGTTGGTCAAACTACCTTGTTGAATTACTTCTACATTTAACTTCTCCATCTCTTGACATAAAGTCAAACCCATTGTTCTTACTGTCAGGCAATTGCAATAACTTTTGCGACTGAGAGCATCTGCCACCACATTTGCTTTACTAGGGTGATAGTGTACTTCCAAGTCATAATCTTTAATCAACTCTAACCATCTTCTTTGTCGCATATTCAACTCTGACTGAGTAAAGATATATTTTAAGCTCTTGTGGTCTGTATAAATATGGCACATATTACCAAGTAGGTAATGTCGCCAAATCTTCAGAGCATGGACCACAGCTGCTAACTCCAGATCATGAGTCAGATAGTGTTCTTCATGTTGCTTAAGTTGCCTAGATGCATAAGCAATGACTCAGCCTTCTTGCATCAACACACATCCAATACCAATACATGAAGCATCACAATAAACATCAAACGGCTTCTTGATATCAGGTTGGGCTAATACTGGTGCAGTGGTCAACAGTCTCTTCAAAGTCTGGAAAGCCTCTTCACAATCAGATGACCAGGCAAACTTGACTTGGTTCTTCAGTAACTCAGTTATGGACTTTGATACTTTAGAGAAATCTAGAATAAACCGACGGTAATACCCCACCAATCCCAAAAAACTCCGAACTTGATGAACTGTGGTTGGTGGTTTCCAATCAAGCACATCCTTCACTTTGCTTGGATCAACAGCAACTCCTTCCGCTGACAAGATGTGTCCAAGAAATTATACTTCCTTAAGCCAAAAATCACACTTGCTGAACTTGACATATAGTTGATGTTCCCTCAAGCGAGTCAGAACAATTCTGAGGTGTTTCGCATGTTCTTCCTTATTCTTGGAATATACTAGAATATCATCAATAAACACCACTACAAATTTGTCTAGCTCAGGCATGAATACTGAATTCATCAAATACATAAAATGAGCTGGAGCATTGGTCAAACCAAAAGACATTACCAAATATTCATATAATCCATATCTTGTGGTAAATGCCATTTTGGGAATATCTTCAGGCTTTATCTTGATTTGATGATATCCTGACCTTAAATCTATCTTGGAGAAAACCTTGGCTCCGGCCAATTGATCAAAAAGCAAATCTATCCGAGGTAATGGATATTTATTCTTGATGGTCACTTCATTCAACGGACGATAATCAACACATAACCTCAGAGTCTCATCTTTCTTTTTCACAAAAATTGCCGGACACCCCCAAGGCGATGAACTAGGTTGTATAAACCCCTTCTCAATCAATTCTTGTAATCTGAGTTTTCAACTCGACTAACTCCTTAGGTGGCATCCTATAAGCTCTCCGAGAAATCGGAGCTGTTCGAGTTGTAATTCTATGTTAAATGGACATCCCTATCAGGTGGTAGACCGGGTAAATCTTGAAACACATCGGAAAATTCACATACTACCGGGATATCTCTAATCTCTTTGACGGCAGTTGCACAAACTCGCCTAATCGATCTTCTTAAGGTTGGAAGTTGGATGAGAAGTTAAGAAGTTCTATCCGCAAACTCACCCTTATAGTTCTATTCAAAGCATCTATAACACCTTATCTTTGATACATCCAATTCATTCCTAAGATTACATCTATATCCACGATCCTTAAGGATAATCATGGTAGTGGGAAAATATGCCCACCCAGGTTTATGGGCACTGGTATACCATTTCCTTAGTACACGACGCCCCCCAGGCGATCGTGTACAAAGAAATTTTCCTTTGTTGTCCCAATTGAAATTTCATACTTCACCACAAATGTTCTATTGATGAATGAATGCGATGCGCGCCGTAATCAAAAAGTATAAGCTGCAGGATGATTGGCAGCAGAACATACCCATCATCTTTGGCTCTCCTTCGAGAATCTCCCGACTTGAATATAGAACACCCGCCCCTGTCTTCCTTTTATCCTTGCCTTTTCGAGCATTACGATTGTTATTCTTGTTTTGTGCCCGAGCTCGTTGTTGATTTGCGGGGCCTTCGATAATTGGGATTAGGCGCCTTGATATACGGACATTCTCTCGAGAAATGACCGGGCTTGCCACAATTGAAACAGGATACTTTGACCACAGGGTGTTGAAGCGAAACCCTAGAAGCATTTGTCGGTTGTGGATTACGATAAGTTGTAGCGGGGACGAACATTTGATTGTGGCCGGCTTGAAACTACTAGAGCGATAAGGAGGATGATTATGATTAATCGGATGATAAATCACCCTCCGCCTCTCGGATTTCCCCATAAGATCCAGATGGCATACTTTTTTCTTTTTGAGCTCCTTATGTCTGCTGCCGATACTTTGCCTCTGAAGCAATAGCAATATTCACCGCCTCATGATAAGTGACATTGGTACATGTTGTCATCATAGTCGTAATTTGGTATTCGGACCCTCATGAACCATTTCTTTTTCTTGGCATCCGTATTGACATGTTGAGGTGCATATTGTGATAGGTGATTGAATCTTCCCACACTCGCATCATGGTTTGGTCCCCTTGCCTCAAAGCAAGAAATTCATCCAACTTCATAGCCATAACTCCTCCGGGATATAATGGGCTCAAAGCGATCTGAAACTCCATCCAAGTTAACGGAACACCCTACGGGTTGCATGGCCATAAGATTTGCATACCAAGCATAATTTTGCACCTCTAAGTTCTTTGAAAGAAAGACCGGTTTCAAACTCGTGCATGGTATAAGATCAAACTTCTGCTCCATGGTCCTAAGCCAATCGTCAGCCTCCAATGGTTCATCTGCCTTAGTGAACACTAGGGGTTTTGTATCGGTGAAGTCCACATATGTAGCCTCCTGCCTATTATGATGGCAACCACGGTTTCCATGCATCTGATTCTGATTACTTTGAGCCATCTCATGAAGCAAACGCGAATTTTCAACCGTCACATTGACAAGTGCGGCTATAGCATCCGCTAGATTTGTTGGAACTGGTGGCGGATCTGGAATATCGTTCTCATTTTGTGAAGTACCAGGAATATACAAACCCCGCGTACGACGCATCTGTTCACAACAAACCAAACTTTACTTCACAAGCCTTTGTTGATGGATAAAAGAGCGGACTGCAACTCATTACACTAGTTTCACTTATTTAAACACAAAACCGCATTTAAATAAGACTACTTAACTTAAACTAGAACTAACTATTTCACAACTCTACTCCTTTTTGCGATTACATCAAACTTCAGGATCGGTATCCATCCCGGAAATATTACCGCCTTCATTGTCACTTTCATCGATCATTACTAATTCTTCGGGATCTTCTTCTTCTTCTTCTTCCGATTCACTACCATCGGCAAGGATAACACCGGGATCCATTTCATCAGCTTGGGGTTCATGATTTGGATCTAGGAGATTGCTTAGCCTATGAACTTCCTCATGTAGATAGGTAGCTCTAGCTACATTTTCCCTATGCCAAGCCTCATTCCTTCCTTCCACCGTACGAACTAACATACGTTCGCAGTTCCTGTGAGCGGTGGTGAGACGTCTTAGTTGCTCCTGTAATCTGCCCACCTGAATGGCGTCCATAGCCCTATCTCTAGTAGCTTGGGCTAACTCTGCAGAAATCCTCTGTATCTCTCGCCTTAGGATCATGCCTAGAGCTGCTACTACTAGCACCATCATTCCTAGGGGCTAGTTGGTGCCAAGGAACTCCTTTGGGTCCAGTGGACTTATGGGGTGTCTTCTTGGTACGAGTCATACTGTACAAGCAGTATTAATCCAAGTAAACCAATCTGACAATAGCCTAAAGAGCAGCAAGGATGGACTACACACTCAACCCATACACACTACTCACCCCAGACTCAGAGATGAAGGAAGTAACAAGTAACTTAATTATGATGCATGAATCGTTCTTACGAACAAAACCACCAAAGCTTAAAACGAGAATAAACAACATTTGTTTTTATATAGGGCATAATAAGATTACTACTCCACCACATAAAACCTTTTTAATCAAATAAGGAATGGTGAGAAAGAAATAAGACAAGTCAGAAGCAATTTGGACAAAATTAATCAAGTTAAATTTAGTCATCCCAAATCATTTTGAAGTTTTTGTAAACCAATACCACAAAAACTTTGTACGATCTCTCTGATACCATTCTGTGGCAGAACCTCCTAAATTATAGGGCCCACATGCACCTGTCACTGTCCAACGACCTTTGACATCTATGCATATGTTCCTGGTAACTTAAGAAGACTGTCGGGTGTCCTCGGGGAACCCCGAATCATCCACGATTTCCGAGCAGGATCACATTACAGAGTCATTGCAGTATTACAACAGTTTATTCAAATAGATACATCAGAGTAAAAGTAGCGGAAGACTTACAATAACATAGTTTACAAACCATTTGTTTCAAACCATACAACTAAGTTCGATAATAAAACAAACCAAAGTAGTGGAGTGGCATTATAATATATTACAAAACACACAACATAAGCTACCCTGCCCAAGGGCCACACATTTAATTATCGTCATCGCACTGAACAACAGTCATGCAGCACGATCCAAAACAGATCTGCTCATGAGCCTCACCTGCAACAAGGGTCAACGAACCCTGAGTACAAAAGTACTCAACAAGACTTAACCGAAATAAGAATTTAAAAGAACACAGGAATGCAGGCTCATGGGATTCAAGGTATGGCTTTAGCAATAATCAAGGTTCTTTTTGCGTAAAAGCGTTTTTAACAAAATTCTTTATATCAACGTTTAAAACTTCATAAAGATCATATACAAAGCTGACACGATCCGTATTGAGATCATGAAACTTCGTAACCAACACCTTCTCAAACCATCCTCAAGTTCCAATTATTAATACTACGATGATGAACAGTGAGTTGAGTCTCCATAACCGAGGAGCAACGACGATTCGAACCGATTATAACCCAGCTGGGGATTTCCAGACCACACGACATATGTAGGTCCCCGACCTACATATACCAACCTACCCTCGGATCCTCTAAAACAAGAACGGGTCCGCGCCACCCGAGAATACAGTACTCCACCAATCCAGCCCATTGCCACGTGGGTACATGCTATTCCCGCCATCTCTCCACTCCCAGTGCGCGAGTAGCCATTCTCATAATAGAATAACCAAGTTAAGGCTTACCGAAGTATGTGGTTAGTACTACAAAGTCTCACCTCATGCAATTCAACAACGGACGGACCTTAATCGACACAGGCGGAAAGAACCTGCTCACAAGACCTCCATGTCTTGTGGCTCACACACACCGAATCTGCCTGGTCTAGATTTATTACTCCACATTCCCATATCACATGTTAATATATTTAACCAAAGCTCCATTTAAAACTTGCAGATGACAGGTAATCACCCGACTTTCACCGTTCTAAGCATAGCTAAGCAAAACTGGCATATACGAATTTAAAACTGGTAATATGGTAAATATGGAATAACAAGGTTGGTAAGGTACCAATTTGGTTTTCACTTGACTCCTAATCACTTAATGCAGTAAAAAGAAGCAAAAGCGAAATCAATTTGTAAAATACAAGGTAGGGTTGTATGCATCCGGGGCTTGCCTTCGTTGACGGAAAAGTCCGGGTCCGGAGTCGCTCCACCGATATCAACTCCAACCTCCACAGATGGATCAACCTCCTCAACTACTTGATTAACTACCACGTGTTCACCTTCGTTCACTACACGTAGTAACAATGCCATGTTTAACATGATGCGGATATAAAATATGATGCTCGATGATGGATGCAAAACTTAACAACTTGAATACAACTTTTGTTCGCGGTACAGTTACAAGTTAAACCAACTAAACCATTTTTGCAACACTCACAACAATTGCCAAGGATTATTACCAACTAATGACCCAAGAACATCACTTAATAAAAAACTCAAACAAAACCTAAATCACTAAAGGTTACTATTTGCTTTTATGAATGAATTAATTAATTAATAATTATGAAATAAATCAACTTGTTTTAATTGACCTCAAAATTTTTTATATGTTCATCACATGATAACTAAGTGACAAAACAATTTTCATAATTTTTGGATACATAAATAAGTCTACAAAAATCCTGGAAACTCATTTATTAATTAATTGAGCAATTTTTATCACATTCAAAAATTACTGAAAATCAACATTTCATATTTTTCCTAAATAATACACATCACAGAGAAGTCACACAAAAAATTTCAAAATTTTTGGAGCTCTAAATAAATCTATACAAAAATAACAAAAATAGACACTATTCATTTAAATCTGAAAAACAGAAAATTCATTTTGAACGCTGAGTCACTGACAACCGGGTCCCACTTGTCATCTTCAACCTCCGACGTTGACCACGGCAGCGACGGCTCTGACCGGCGATTCCTCGCCGACGATGAGTCCAACGGCGACGACCAAGGTACTAAAATGATCACCAAGACTAGGCGCATCGATTGACATCCCTATCTGTACTGATTACGGCCCTATACTAGCTCGACGGCGGCCATGGTGGACGCGGTGGCACGGCAGCGCTATGCCGGCGACGTGAAACCAGTAGAGCTCAAACAAAGGATCCAGGAAACACCAGTAGCTCACCCCGAACGCGTTGAAGCAAGTAGCGAGGTCAGAGAAGCAACGGAGAGGCGTGACGACGACCACGGTGATCACGGCAGAGCAAAGATCGTCGGTGAGGTAGAACCGACGACTGCAGTGATCAAAACTAGCAAGCAACACAGGATTAAGCACCACAGCATCGAGACGAAGCCGTAGGTACACTGATCAAGTCCAACGACTCACCAGAGTAGGCTGGCCACGGTGAAACGGAATCTCAGGTGAGGTTGCCGGCTGCGAGGAAGAAAACGATGAACGGCGAGTTCACGGCGAAATCAAGCGACTAGAGCTAGCTGGCTGGGTGTGCAAGGAACTAGCAGAGCTGGGACACGCATCGCTGCGACGGCGCAGACGCTGGTTCGACGGCGAGGGCTCAACAGAGAATGGCGGTGACGGCGGGAGAAAATAGAGCAAGAGAAAAGAACGACGACGATGGCGCCTCGGTCCAAATAACACAGCTCAGAAGCTCAAGGAAGCTACGCTGTGGCCTTCACCGTGCCAGTGCGACACCAAAAACGGCCACGACCGCGCCTGGAAGCAAACCGAAGATCGCCGGCGATGAGTTGGCTTCCGCGGTTACTGTTCATCGAAATTACAGAATTGCCATCCGCCAAAATTCCCAAATTACTCCCAAATTTTCATAACAACTCAAAAATCTCCAAAAACAAAAGTTGTTCAAAATCAAAAGTTCTACCACTTTGCTTTTGAAACCATACCCAAATTCGACCTACATTTTGAAATGAACTTTTGAATTTAAAGCGCGGATATTTAAGGAATTTTGCCTTTTTAAATAACTTCAAATTTTACTAAACAACTTGAAAAACTCCAAAAATAAACTTTGTACAACTCGACAAGATCTACAACTTTGCTTCAAGACTCAACCCCAAAATGTGCTTCGATTTTGAAATGGATTTTCAGGGTCGGATTTAAATATTGAAAATCAGGGTTTTCGGAATTTCAAATCAATACAACGATTTCAAACTTGATTCAAACAATACCAAGCAATACTTATAACATAAATGTAAACTTGTTTTAGTGAATGCATAACAAAATTTGCAACATGACCAATGCCTTGCAATGCATATGATGATATGTTCGGTTTTTAATATTTAAACACCCGAGGTGTTACATTAATCAAAGATAATCCACTATAAAACTCTTCTTGTTCATGCAAAGCAAGCCATTATTGACACCAATCCAAAATCACCAACTCATGTCTCATTTGCCATTTGCCAAATATGCTTGCTTCCTCATGATACTATGATATCCCATAATATGGAAGCCATTTCATCAACTCCGTTTGCATTGTTGTCTTTTTCTTGAACTATATTGTTTCCATGATCTTCCAACACAACAATACACAATTTTGGCCTTGATTTGAACATCGTGTAGAATGTCATCAAGTTTGCCTTCTTGTTGAACCTATAAACATTTTTCATTCCACAACCCACAACTATATACAATAAACTTAATTTCCTGTTCAACACTTAGCAAACTTGTTAGACCTTTAATGGTGTTGTCATTCAATTCACCAAAACTGACTAAAGGGCTAGATGCACTTACATATTTTAGCAAGCAAACTTTCACAAGCTTCTTGTGAGCTAGCTAACTTTGCTTTTAACTTGTCATTTTTCTTTATTAGTTTCTCATTGGCAGATCCATAGATGTGTTTGCTCTAGCTTCAAGTTGCTCAATTTTATTAGATTGCTCAACATTAAGATTTGGAAAAGTTTCATATTGTTCAAGCAACAATTTATAGTCTTTTTGTGAGCTATCTATTTTTTATTTTCCTTATTTAATTTTCTTTTGTTGGCTAGTGCAAAGCTTAGCACCACATTAGCTTTCACAAGTTCATTAAGAGAAGGTAGATCATCATCATTATCACTTTTACTTGAGCTTTTGTTACCTCGTGCTTTAAGGCATACATATGAACAACTTGATGATGACTTGTCGTTGCCCCTCTTGTGTTGGGCTTCATCATCATGATGAACCATCCCAAGTCTTGATTGTTGTGAGGGCTTGGCCTTTTGCTTTTCTTGCCTTCTTCTTGGTCTTGCGTGTGGGCTTGTTTGGACAATCTTCCACAATGTGCCCTCTCTTGCCGCATCCATAGCATCATTTCTTCCTTTGCTCTCTTCTTTGGTTGGTGACAAGGCAATCTTCAATTTGCATGGGCACACCCTTGACATTCAACTTGTGAATATTCTTCACCACCTTCTCGAGTAGCTTGATTGTATCTTCATCAATGTCCGAGGAGGTGGAAGCTTGATCATCACTTGATTCTTCATCGTTGTCATCATCCACATCGTCTTCTTCATCTTCACTTAAGGAGCTTGAGATTGAGATTGACTCAACTTGCCTGCCCTTCATCTTCTTGTTCCCATCACATGTGAGAGTGGCGCCTTTGCTTGATGAGATGCCTTCTTCTTGATCCATCTTTCGTGACATCTCAAATGCCACTAGCTTGCCAATGACAATGGTAGGGGTCATGTTGCTCAAGTCCTCTATGTTGTGAAAGATGGTGATGATGCTTGCATACTTGTTATGTAGCAGCATAGAGATGATCTTCCTCACAATGTCCGCATCAATCCTTGATGAAAGCTAATCCACTATCAAACTCTTCTTGTTCGTTCAAAGCAAGCCATTATTGAGACCAATCCAAAATCACCAACTCATGTCTCATTTGCCATTTGCCAAATCAGCTTGCTTCCTCGTGATACTATGATATACCACAATATGGAAGCTATTTCATCAACTCCATTTGCATTTTTGTCTTTTTTAAACTATATTGTTTCCATAATCTTTCAATACAACAATACACAATTTTAGCCTTGATTTGTACATTATGTGGAATATCATCAAGTTTGCCTTCTTGTTAAACCTATATACACTTTTCATTCCACAGCCCACAATTGTATGCAATAAACTTAATTTCCTATTTAATACTTAGCAAACTTGTTAGACCTTTAATGGTGTTGTCATTCAATTCACCAAAACCTATTAAAGGGCTAGATGCACTTACAATCTCTCCCTTTTTGGTGATTGATGACTACACAATTAAGGCTTACAAGAGATTGATAAATAATAAGATTTTGAATCCGATGATATATGAGCTCCCCCTAAATGTGTGCATAGAATGGAATTTTAAATTTTGGCCTCAAATGCCAAATGCACATATTCAAGATGAAGTATGGAAACTCTCCTATATCTTAGCATCCATGGGGGTGCAAGGTGTCATCATGATAAACGTGATGCTCATGGCAGTTTATGCACTCAAGAAGTTTCTAAAGCTGTCATGTGCGGCACTTCTGCGAGTGAGCGCGGCACTACCGCACAGTGGCAGTCAGAGAAAATAAACAATACACCATTTAAGGCATGAACATCACACACTAGCATATATGGTCCTTATCAAGAGCATCAATTTAAACTATCCTTGCACACACCACACAATAAAAAATTGAAAAAAAATTATATGCCTCTCTTTTACCCCTTTAAATCTACATATCACTTTTACCCCTTTAAATCCACATATCAATCTCTCTCCTTACACTCTCTCCCAATATTTCTCCCCCTTTGGCATTAATCTCCAAAAAGGATCTCTCCACCAAAAGAAAGAAATAACAGTAGACAAGTGAGGGCAAGAGGTAGGTAAAAGTTTAGCATATAGGATTTCTCTCCTGAATTTTCTACCAAACGAAATATGCAACAATTTAAGTCAATATTCTTGAGCAGTTAGCATATTTAGCTCATACCTCACTTAGATGACGCTTTTAACATGAGACTAACTCATGCCATTACCACAAGAGATATCAACCAAATATCTAAAGAATTCTCTAATCGTCACCACAAGAACAAACTCATGGTGTGACTCAAAATATTGCATACACATGCACACACTAGCATGTAAGGGCCTAGATGCACAAAGGTAGTACAAGAGTTCATGGAGCGATATACCTTTGTTCGAAGCCTCAATCTCCACCGTGATCATGAAATTTTGAATTTAGTACTTTGATGGGCTTGGCACAATGTAAAAAGACTTCATTTGTGCCCATCTCTCTTGATCATAGGAGATATCACAAACTTGTGCTTGATTTCAATTGAAAGTCCATTGCTAGCTCTTGTTGCCATTTTGAGATACCAATTGAAGACATATTTCTTGATATACCAAATTGAGAGATTATCCACCAATACCAATTGAAATATGATCTTCACAATTTTGACACCAATTGAAAGGGTCTTCACAAGTTGATGCCAATTGAAATGGATTCTTGTATCTCATAATGTCACCTAGGGAATGCTTATAAAGACAAGAGATAGCATTAAATTGCACAAGCTAGAGTTTCACAACTAGTGACCATTTTGGATGTGGATGGCATGTAAGTCACTAGTTGCAAAACCTCATAATATAGATTAAATTCCCCCTTTTTGATAGTGCGTACATATATATGTGGAAGGCAAGAACGTAAGCACTTTTGGTCAATTAAGTCCAAACAAGGGAATTTAAGCTATATTATGGAGAGTAGCTACTTAAGAGATAAAAATTGTAATCCAAATGAATATGAGAGATAACTTTACCAATTTGGATTGAGTTAATGTAGCATACCCATGAGAAACTCATTTTCACCAAGAGACTACACAAATTCACTAAAAGCAGAGGTTGGCCTCAAAAAACACAAGACATAGAATGGGCTCCCCCTTAATATGTGCATCAAGTACTCGAATTACTTGTAAAATGCACTTGATCAGTTTAAGAGTCTAGAGGAGTTCATTCTATATCTTGGTCAAGGCATGATAAATTTGCAACAATTGAAATTATGCCAAGGAAACATACCACCACCAAGGTAGATAGATCACCACACAAATTTTCATTGACATGACCATCATAGGTGAGATTTTAATGATATGGATGGCCATAGTTCTCACTTGATGACTTGTGGTGAATTAGAGCTCTTATGATCAGCCAAGATCCATATTAGGTCTCAAGTCACATCATATTAAGCATTCATTAAAACCATTTCTTCAATATTATGATCCTTACTTGAATATCTTCTAGATGTGGATGTTGAGATCAATCAAGCTCCAACTAGACTCACATAGAGACATATATAGATCAACATCAATGTGGTCAAGCCAATTCACGATTCCTTATATCCTCTTTATTTTGGCTTGACATACCTAACACTCACTTCAATCTCTATCTTCATACTTCTAGCTTGATCAAATCAATGCAAAGTAATTTTCCAAATCTTTATCCAAACAAGCATACCAACATAGAGACCGACTTATATCCAATATGAGTTGTGTCCTTTGTCATTTAACATTTGCATGGTATTTCTTCACTTATGCATTCTTGACTCATTCTTCAATCCTTGATCAAAGCTAATCCACTATCAAACTCTTTTTGTTCATGCAAAGCAAGCCATTATTGAGACCAATCCAAAATCACCAACTCATGTCTCATTTGTCATTTGCCAAATATGCTTGCTTCCTCATGATACTATGATATCCCACAATATGGAAGCCATTTCATCAACTCCATTTGCATTGTTGTCCTTTTCTTGAACTATATTGTTTCCATAATCTTCTAACACAACAATACACAATTTTGGCCTTGATTTGAACATCGTGTGGAATGTCATCAAGTTTGCCTTCTTGTTGAACTTATATACACTTTTCATTCCACAACCCACAAGTATATGAAATAAACTTAATTTCCTATTCAACACTTAGCAAACTTGTTAGACCTTTAATGGTGTTGTCATTCAATTCACCAAAACCCACTAAAGGGCTAGATGCACTTACATATTTTAGCAAGCAAACTTTCACAAGCTTCTTGTGAGCTAGCTAACTTTGCTTTTAACTTGTCATTTTTCTTTATTAGTTTCTCATTGGCAGATCCGTAGATGTGTTTGCACTAGCTTCAAGTTGCTCAATTTTATTAGATTGCTCAACATTAAGATTTGGGAAAGTTTCATATTGTTCACGCAACAATTTATAGTCTTTTTGTGAGTTATCTATTTTTTTATTTTCCTTCTTTTATTTTCTTTTGTTGGCTAGTGCAAAGCTTAGCACCACATTAGCTTTCACAAGTTCATTAAGAGAAGGTAGATCATCATCATTCTCACTTTCACTTGAGCTTTTGTTACCTTGTGCTTTAAGGAATACATATGAAGAACTTGATGATGACTTGTCGTCGCCCCTCTTGTGTTGGGCTTTATGATCACGATGAACCATCCCAAGTCTTGATTGTTGTGAGGGCTTGGCCTTTTGCTATTCTTGCCTTCTTCTTGGTCTTGGGTGTGGGCTTGTTTGGACAATCTTCCACAATGTGCCCTCTCTTGCCGCATCCATAGCATCCTTTCTTCCTTTGCTCTCTTCTTTGGTTGGTGAAAAGGCAATCTTCAATTTGAATGGGCACACCCTTGACATTTAACTTGTGAATATTCTTCACCACCTTCTCATGTAGCTTGATTGTATCTTCATCAATGTCCGAGGAGGTGGAGGCTTGATCATCACTTGATTCATCATCATCATCATCATCATCCACATCTTCTTCTTCATCTTCACTTGAGGAGCTTGACATTGAGATTGACTCAACTTGCCTGCCCTTCATCTTCTTGCGCTCATCTCATGTAAGAGTGGTGCCTTTGCTTGATGAGGTGCCTTCTTCTTAACCCATCTTCCATGACATCTCAAATGCCACTAGCTTGCCAATGACAATGGTCGGTGTAACACCCCAGGTGTTTGGCTTCCACATTTGCACTTGCATTTCATGAACATGAGCATCATTCATCCATTCATCAGCTTATATCACATGAAACATGATTTTGAAACATTACAACATGTTGCATATTTCATGTGTGTTGTTTCTTTTATGAAATGAATGGTGTGCAACACTCAAGTGCAACATGTGCAACTCACTTTAGTGAAACATGGTTAGTTAGTACTATGCAACAAGATCACGAAACATGTGAAGCATGGCTATGAAACAAATGTAACATTTCATTGGTTTTTCATTGTTTCAGTACATGCAATGCTTGATTCTTGTGTGACCAATGTGTGGTGTGGCTAATAATTCTCGTAAACAACTTAGTGACACTTAGAATGTCATTTGGAACATTGTTCATGTTGACCATGTTGCCTAATTGTGATTTCAAATAGTGGTTTGACTTGTTTTGACCCCTAAACCCTTTTGTTTGACTGTTTAAAAAGTGTAGCTTAGGATGTTTGCATGTTTGAGCAACCTAAAGCAAAGTTGTAGCAAATTTTATAAGGAACAAACTTTGTTTAGAAGCCAAGTCATGAAAATGTGCACAACATGTTCAAAAAGGACCCACAATTCAGTATTGAAGGCTGATTCAACACTTGAAAATATTTCTAAGTCTTAGTTGAATTTTAGTTTCATGTGCCCTAGTTTAGAGCTCTGTAGTTTGCAAACAAAGCCAAACCAGCTCGAGCTCCAATTGTAAAAATTGTAGTTCACATGTAGATGTTCAACTTTGTCAATTGTACCTTGAGCTATATCATCACGGTTTAGGAGCGAAGCACCGTCAAACTTTGCCTATCAGTCGGTTGATGGATCACTGAATCAGAGTTTCAAGCAAGCTACAGTGATGACCGTTTTCAGAAAATGCCCGACGCATGGCGCCACCCGTCGCCGGCCGTCTGACCGCATGGCCACGCGCCGTGGCCGTCCTGGCACTGCTGGCCATGACGTGAACACCCCTGCGCGCCTGCCCAACCAGTTTGTCAGCTCAATTTACATCTCCTTCGCTTCCTTCGCTCACCACAGCAGCCGCAGCGGACCACACCGTCGCCATTGGTTCCGCCGCACTCGCGCAAGCTCGCCGCCGCACCACAGCCAGCAAGATCCTGCCCAAAGCTCCGCTAGCACCCCACGAACCTCGTCGACATTCCAGCTGAGCCAGACGAGCCATAGGTGAGGGCCTTTGGCCATTTCCGACGCCGTCGCCATGATCGTTACTTCGCTGGAGTTGGAGCTCCACGCGGCCAACTACCCCCGAGGCTTTCCCGTCCCCTTTTCTTTGCTTGGGTAGCATGGTAGTGCCCTCCTGAAGCTCGTACCGAGCTCGGTTGAGCCGGCCATGGTTCGCCGTCACCGGGAGCTCGCGCCGTAGCTTTGCCGTGCCGCCATCACCGGCGACGAGCCCCTCCGCTAGGTCTTAGGTCATGCCACTTGCACCAATCAGTTCCTATCCCCGTGCAGAGCAAGTAGGTAGCCGTGGTTTCGCCGGAGGAGTCGCCGTCGGTGAGCTTCGCCGTGATTCAGTGCCATCGAAGCCGCCTCCCCTGTTCTGTCTCACTGACAAGCGGGTCCGGCTGACAACCGGGTCCCACACGTCAGTGACTGCATGTTCCATAGGATAGTTCAAATTTCTAGTTTTGAATGCTGTTTTGTAAATTTTGTAACTCCAAATGTGTAGATCCAAATGGTGTGATTCAAATTTTGTTAGACTCTCTGTGAAGTATAGTATTTAAAAAAAATATGTCTTGAGCACATGATGTAGAAATTTTGGATGAATTAAATAGGAACTTGAAATGTGTTTTTGAATGCATGCAAACTTGTTTAAATCGTATCTTGAGTTTCTGTGATCCAAAAATTATGAAATTTTGTGGGTAAGCTAGTCTTTCTTAGTAGAAGCTCTGGTTAAAATTTGAGAGTAATTACATTTGTATTTTTTGAGTTATAGATTTTCCTTTTATCATTGATGGATACTTGTGTGAATTTTTGTAAATTATCTAGGAATCATATGACCATGAAACTTGGTGGGTAGTATCGTAGTACCTTAAGGATGCTAGGAAAAATATGAAATCTGTTGCTTGACACTTTTCACTAAGGTTTCCTAATTATGCCATTTTAAGCCATTATGCCTTACCATTTTTGTGTAGGTTGTTATACTTACTCAAATGGTGTGAAATTTTTATGGTAGTCTACTTAGAGCATGTAGTATCTACTGTAATTTTTGTAGATTTAATGGTGTAGTTTTATTATATGTTTACCATTAACTCTAATTAATTAAATAAATTAAGAAAGGTATTAAAAGAAATGTTTTGGTGATGAACACCCTAGTTTCTGGTGTTCATGTGATATGAGTGATATGTGAGTAGAGTTAGTTTTGTCCAACTATGTGTTTACATCATAAGTTATTAATTATTTCGTTCGCATTATGTCCCTCTGGACAGATCTGGGGACTTTAGAAAGTTCCCCATGATATTTTGGTTTTCTGTGAATGTGGTGAATACAAGAGTTGTAGATAATTTATGTATCTAGCTCCTGTCAAAATTTGATGGCATTCGGCCTAGTAGTTTAGAAACTACAGCTGTTTAAAGTTAGGTTCCTGTTTTGCTTACTCTCTGTCTTGTGTGGACAGAGTTCTGTTGATCAAAGAATTCGACTTGGTAAAGTGTTGAATCATGCTTTGAGGTCTAAAATGAATTGTAGAAAATTTCATAAGCTTTCCAGATTGTCTTGTTGCATGTCATTTGGATTTGTAAATCTCCAGTTATGGTCAGTTTACTGTACCACTGTATAGTCCCTGTTTTGCTGAAACATGAATGTTTGTGTGTATGCTTTGTTGCAATGTTCTTGTTGATTGTTTAGGTGCTAGCCTAACTTGAGAACATGCTTAGGTGCAGGTGCTAGGTCCATAACTGAAGATGAGCAATTGTACATTAGGTTGTATAAACTTGGTAAGTTAAAGTGATTTGAATAGAGATTAAGTTAGAATATGCGGACTGCAGTAAGCATGTGCATTCCCCAAGCATCCCTAACTTCGTTCGTGTGCATCCATAATATTTATCTTGCGCATACATGCAATAGGTGTGCCGGAGGGAGTGACGCTTCTGGTGTTCGAGGGAGCGAGCCAGGAGGAGGAGCTCGAGGTGTAGGCAACCGACGAAGCAGCCGTTGAGGAGGAGTTGCCCGAGTGCCCTGACCACCATCCATCCTCTTTCCTGAAAGGCAAGCCCCGGAGCATTATAAGCCTCCCATGTTTTTACAAATATATTGAGTATCTCTTATTGTTGATGATGCATTAAGTATAGGAATTGGTTGGAACCAATTGTTGCATTATATCCCTACCTTGTCCAGATAAAATCCTATGAATCCTAATTAAGTGTAGGATCAGATGATGCTTAGCTATGCATAGACTGGTAGAAGTCGGGTGATTTCCTGTCACCTACGAGATGTAGGATGAGCTCTGGTCATGGTTGGCTATATTTGCTATCGTGGAAAAAGAACCATGTGTTAATAATGAATGGAGACCGGACGGGATGACGGTAGTGCAGCAACAAGGCATGGAGGTCTTGGGTGTGAATCTATCCCCGTCTGTGTCATTTAATGACCAATTCGCTGTACGTCCTCAGGTCATGTTGAATGCAGCCTAACACTTAGCTGGACGGATAAGTCGTTCCGACCGCGAAGCCGAGTAGCTCAACTCAGGCCAGGAACCGTGGGGGTTGGGGCATTCTAGAGGTAGTAAGGATGTGCAGAGAGACATTGGCGTATGCCCAAAGGCGGGTTAAAGGCCCGATCACCCTTGGCAGAGTGGTTCTCTGAGAATGCTAGGCGGCCCAGACCCGCGACTTTTCTTTTATTTCTCCTGAGTTGTGCCAAAGGTGACTTGTTTGCGACCCTGACGGGGGAAGTAGGGTTTGTGTTAGGAATACCCCTCTAGCTAGATAGGAATCGATTTGAATCGCCGTCTCTCCCGGATAGTGAGAACTTGACTTGAGCAGCGGCAACGTAGATTCACTAAATATAAAGATATAGTTAAATGATGATGATAATGATGATGAGCCATGAAATACCTGATATGGTTATTATTGTTTGCAACTAAATCAAATGGTTGATTAGTACAGGTGCTAATATAGATGGTAGGTAATGGCTAAAAGTCAATGCTAGTACATGTGAATAATGCTAATGGTTACTCAAGCTTTTATGCAAAAAGGTTGTCCAGTAAGATCCACTGATAAAGCCTTGCATACTCCTTGGTGTCATTTATTTTTGGTTTATGACGGGTAAGTCTAGCTGAGTACATTCTCGTACTCAGGATTTATTCCCTCTTGTTGCAGATGACCTTCTATATCAGGGCTTCTGTAAGTATTGTCTCCACTCGGCGGGTGATGAAGACTAGATCATGGGCATGATCTCTTGTTATCTCATCTGAATGCTTTTGTTGGATGTGATCGGCAAGCTAGTACTGGTATTTGAACTCATGTGTGTGAGTTAAACTATTTGCTTCCGCTACTTTACAAGACTTGGTTTGTAATAACAATGAATCTGATGGATTGTAATCTACCTACAAACTGTTTATGAAATGTTGTAACATGTGAGATGTTATGTTGAATTACTGTGATCTTGGTTGTATGCAAATTGGTTTGAAATCCTTCGTGGTTTCAGTTGACTACCGGGTTTATATGGGCTCAAGTGTGAGAATTTGATCATTTCGGTGATTGTTTTTGTACTTGTGCTCTTATAAATTGGTCGGTTCTGTGACAGCTGGTATCAGAGCTAGATTCAACACTTAACATGTCATACGGGTATTTAAAAACAAAAGCTTTTGTTGCAAAAACAGGTTTTTCCAACTTATAGTTATATATAGGTGTTCAAAAATCTAAAGTTTCATATTATAGTGTGCCGGTGATCACATCCCTTGTAGCCCACCTAAGGACTTTTAGGTGGCTTATATAATTACTAACTTGGGGGAAATGATTGTTTCTATTTTCGTCGTCCATGCGGCGTGCTATTGCATGGGGGTCTTTCGCTTGAATGATAATGTATGGATCAATTGCCTCTACGCCCAAGTAAGTGTGAGTTGTGAGAGCATGACCGTCCAACTGTCGGTCTAGGGGAGAGTTAGTTGTGGTTACTGAAATATTTACATGTTGCATACATGTACATATGAAGGTACTTAATTGTGGGTCTATCTGTCGGGTAGTTGTGGGTACCGAAGTATATATATCCGGGGATGTATATATGGAGAGTACCTTAGTTTACTGCTTTCATTATGTGCTTAATTCTCTTTTGTTGGGATGGGCTACAATGAATTTGTTTGCAGGTACACTAACAACACAACTTGTAGCTTGACTAGATACATATATGAGAGAACGTATGTATGCCACCGTCTAGCCGTTAGAATTCTCAAATTCTATTAGGGTGAGAGAACGTATGGAATGAGCATGCATCATATTCACTCATGTCATTCATATTGCATTACTCCCTCCCTTATAAATTGCTTATCCGGTTATTTATGCTTACCTTGAAAGATAATCCCTCTTGTCAATCATCAAATTGTGATACAGATGGCCGAACCTGTGTTCCCTGCTGGTAGCAGCGACTTTCTGAACCACTTTGGCACTCCCACTATCCTATGGAGGGTGTTGAATTTAGTGGGGTACACGGAGCCACCTCGCTACTACTGGCGGGAAGTTGAGCCCGCAGGTACCGTGCAGTGGTACTATGTGGACATGGAGATACCCAGGCATGAAGGAAGGACAATATGGTGTGGTTGGGTGATTGAGTCTGATGGGCAGAGCCCATGGGAAGGTGCACAGTGTGCTGCTCTTACCACGCTGATTGACATCTGTCAGAAGCATGGAGATGAGTTGGCAGGTGGACCTGCTGCTGTATTCCCTCATGTCCAACTCGAGGAAGCTCAATGGAGTCAGGCTCAGGGAAGCGTTTTGGTTGGGGGCCATGGAGAGAGTGCCGAAAGCTCTAGTGCAGCCATGAGTGCAATGATGGCTGCTCTAAAGATCTACCAGTCGAGAGATGGGAGCAACTATATTATCATGGCCGCACTTAGAGAGGCTTCAGATGCTCAACGCAAGGCCAAGAAACGTGCTCGCAAGAATGGCAAGGAGTTGCAAGAAGCTCGGCATGAAGTGGGTCAGTTGACGGAGGCTTTGAACACTCTCAGACAACAGTTCGTGTGGGCTGTTCATGAGGGGGAACATAAGCATGAGCAGATGATACAGCTGGCTCATGAGACGGAGGCGCTTCAGGCACATATAGTGCAATTGACTCATGAGCAGGATGATGCTCGTGAGGCAACTAAGATTAGGCGTCAGGGATGGATCATGGCTAACAACGATGCAATTTATGTTGTTTCAAAGAATCGTAAGAGAGCCTACGAGGCGAGTGACTCACAGTCCAAAGCTCTAGTCAAATCTAAGGCTCCATTCCAGGGTTAAGTCCGTCCTTCGGCATCAGCTGCTAAGTTCCGCCCACTGTTGAAGAAGAATCCAGACAAGACTGGGTTTCGCAAGGCTTTTATAGTTGCTCTTCCAAAAGGCACTACTAGTCAAGACAGCTCCAATGTTCCTCCAAGCAACATGCCCTGCTGGAACTGCAACCGGCCGGGTCACTGGAAAAGGGAGTGTCCTTACCCTAAGAATAATAACAACCAAGGTGGCCATCAGGGGAAGGTGAACTACACTAATATTGCTGATATTCCTTCAGGCAAGGTAGTCACTGCTGGTAAGTTTTGGGTTGATCAAAACCCTGCAGTTGTACTATTTGATTCGAGTGCTTCACATTCTTTTATGAGTCCCGCATTTGCATCCAAGTTTAAGCAGAAAACGTACACTATCGAGGGTGAGGGTTATTGTATTAGGACTGCCAATGGTGATATCCCAATGAAGCTAGTAGCCTGGTGCAATGCTAGTCGCTATCCACTCTGGATTTGGAACCTTTTTCCTCACAGATCAGGTCGTTAATCCCTAGTGAGTGCTTTGGCCCTATTCCTCGAATCTCGTGTATTTTGTCTCCAACTCTTTCAAGTCTCTGGGTGTTTATCAATCTTAATTCCATGTTGCTCTTGGCAAGGCCAAATCTCATGTTAATATTTACCTGGTAATCACCTTGGTGGACACAAGGCGTGTATGGAAATTAAGCAAGAGTACACTGCCCAGTTGTCTTCAGCAATTAGTCTATATTCTCTTGCGCTGTGTTTTGACCTTCAGTTCGTCTACTTATGACTCCTAACCTTGTGACTACCTTTACTTGCTATTCCTCCTTTGCATAGTGCTTGTTCTTACGACCCAATCTTTGCACTTGAAATTTCACTTTGGGTGTGTGATCAGTAATGGTGTTATGAGTAGCAACTACGGTGCCACGACGAAACCGAGAGCCTCCTGTGGCGCGTGACACAAGGTTGTGCTGCTCGGCACGCGCTGGTATCGAAGTTTCTAGTTATGATCCCTTACCGAACTACACCGATGTGTTATCTTCACGTGAACTTTTCCTTGATTATCTCTCCATCTCTACTCTAAGGATACTTATATCTGACCTAACATGGTAGAGTTTCCTTCAGAGATTGCAAAGAGGATAACCTTTGAAGAACAGGTCACTAACATGAACTTAACAGACTACAAGAGATGGTAGACAAGTGACTCTACGTGCCTATCCCTGTAATGACATCGATCACCTAGTGAGCAACTTATGTCATGCCCGTTGGATCAGAAGGCTACACCATAAGTCACCTGGTGCATATGAACTTTTAGAGAAGGGCCTCATTCGCCCTAGTTCATCATTGTGGGGTTGTCCAGCCATATTCGTGAAAAGGAAGGACATGTCGCTGTGCATGTTTGTGGATTATCGTCCACTCAATGCCATGACAATCAAGAATAAGTACCCATTGCCCCGCATTGACATTTTGTTTGATCTGTTGTCTAAAGCAAATGTGTTATCCAAGATTGGTTTGAGGGCTGGTTACCATAAAATCAAGATTTGGCCAGGAGGCATACCTAAGACAGCCTTTTCCACTAGGTATGGCCTTTGAGAGTAGTTAGTCATGTCCCTTTGGATTGATCGATGCTCCTGCCTACTTCATGTACTTGATGAACTCGGTGTTCATGCCCGAACTCAAAAAGTTTGTGGTTGTGTTCATCGATGATATCTTGATTTATTCTGAGACAGTAGAAGAACATGTCAAGCATCTGCCAGTTGTTTCATCCTGGCAAGGCAAACTTCATCGTGGATGCCTTAGGCAGGAAATCTCATTGCCACTCATGGAGTGAAAGTGACTTCCATTTGTCACATCTCCTACATCCTACAGTCCTTCACAACATCACTATTAGTTGTACTCTATAGAGTCAAATTATTGAGCTACAGAAGACAGATTCCGGTGTGTTCCACATCAAGCGCAAGATGAAAGAGCTTAGAAACCAAAATTTAGAGGAAGCTCACTCATCTAAGTTATCTATCCACCCGAGAAATAGGAAAGTGTATCAAGACTTGAAGCCTCGTTATTGGTGGACTAAGATGAAGAAGGAGATAGCCGCTTATGTGGCTAGGTGTGACACTTGTTGTCGAGTCAAGGCTGTGCACATGAAAGCTGGATTACTTCAGCCACTCTCTATTCTAGGATGGAAATGGGAGGAGATAAGTTTGGATTTTATTGTTGGACTCCCTACTACTCAGAGGAATTTTAACTCCATTTGGGTGATTGTTGACCGGCTGACCAAGTCAGCACACTTCATTCCTGTCTGCATAGACTTTCGTCCAACCGACTATGCGGAGTTGTACTTCAATTAGATAGTCCGACTTCATGGGATCCCTCGTACTATTGTCTCGGATAGAGGACCATAGTTCACTGCTCGCTTTTGGGAGCACTTACACGGATTGTTAGGAACTAAGCTAGTAAGAAGTTCTGCCTATCATCCACAAACCAATGGGCAAACTGAACGAGTGAATCAAATCTTAGAAGATATGTTGAGAGCATGTGTCATCTCGGTGAAGGGCTCATGGGAAAAATGGTTGCCCCTAGCTGAATTCTCGTACAATAACAGTTATCAAGAGAGTATCAAGATGGCACCGTTTGAAGCTTTGTATGGTCGGAAGTGTAGGACCCCGTTGAACTGGGTAGAAGCTGGTGAAAGGAGATATTATGGAATTGATTTTGTTCAAGAAGCTGAAGAACAAGTTCGTACTATCCAAACCCATATGGCTGCAGCTCAAGCTAGGCAAAAAAGTTATGCTGATCGACGTAGAAAACCTATTGAGTTCGAAGTTGGAGACTTCGTTTATCTGAAAGTCTCACCTATGAAGAGTGTCCAACATTTTGGTGTGAAACGAAAGCTTGCGCCGAGATATGTCGGTCCGTTTCAAATTATAGGACAGAGTGGTAAGGTAGCATACAAGATCCAATTATCTCCTGAGATGAGTGCTATCTTCAATGTCTTTCATGTATCCCAATTGAAGAAATGTCTTCGCGTCCCTGGAGAGAGAGTTCCATTGGGGGATATCGAGTTAAAATCAAATTTGACCTTTGAAGAAAAGCCGGTCCGAGTAATTGACACTCGTGAGCGAGTGACTCGGAGTCGGGTGGTCAAGTTTTACAAGGTCATGTGGAGTAATCAGGGTAGTGAACGTGATGCAACTTGGGAAAGAGAAGATTATTTGAGGGAAGGTTATAAGGAATTCTATCAACAATGGTACGCTTATCAAATCTCGGGACGAGATTTTTATAAGGGGGGAGGGTTGTAACACCCCAGGTGTTTGGCTTCCACATTTGCACTTGCATTTCATGAACATGAGCATCATTCATCCATTCATCAGCTTATATCACATGAAACATGATTTCGAAACATTACAACATGTTGCATATTTCATGTGTGTTGTTTCTTTTATGAAATGAATGGTGTGCAACACTCAAGTGCAACATGTGCAACTCACTTTAGTGAAACATGGTTAGTTAGTACTATGCAACAAGATCATGAAACATGTGAAGCATGGCTATGAAACAGATGTAACATTTCATTGGTTTTTCATTGTTTTAGTACATGCAATGCTTGATTCTTGTGTGACCAATGTGTGGTGTGGCTAATAATTCTCTTAAACAACTTAGTGACACTTAAATGTCATTTGGAACATTTTTCATGTTGACCATGTTGCCTAATTGTGATTTCAAATAGTGGTTTGACTTGTTTTGACCCCTAAACCCTTTTGTTTGACTGTTTAAAAAGTGTAGCTTAGGATGTTTGCATGTCTGAGCAACCTAAAGCAAAGTTGTAGCAAATTTTATAAGGAACAAACTTTGTTTAGAAGCCAAGTCATGAAAATGTGCACAACATGTTCAAAAAGGACCCACAAGTCAGTATTGAAGGCTGATTCAACACTTGAAAATATTTCTAAGTCTTAGTTGAATTTTAGTTTCATGTGCCCTAGTTTAGAGCTCTGTAGTTTGCAAACAAAGCCAAACCAGCTCGAGCTCCAATTGTAAAAATTGTAGTTCACATGTAGATGTTCAACTTTGTCAATTGTACGTTGAGCTATATCATCACGGTTTAGGAGCTAATCACTGTCAAACTTCGCCTGTCAGTCGGTTGATGGATCACTGAATCAGAGTTTCAGGCAAGCAACAGTGATGACCGTTTTTAGAAAACGCCCGACGCATGGCGCCACCCGTCGCCGGCCGTGTGACCGCACGGCCACGCGCCGTGGCCGTCCTAGCGCTGCTGGCCATGACGTGAACACCCCCGCGCGCCTGCCCAACCAATTCGTCAGCTCAATTTACATCTCCTTCGCTTCCTTCGCTCACCACAGCAGCCGCAGCGGACCACGCCGTCGCCATTGGTTCCGCCGCGCTCATGCAAGTTCGCCGGTGCACCACAGCCAGCAAGATCCTGCCCAAAGCTCCGCTAGCACCCCACAAACCTCGTCGACATCCCCACTAAGCCAGACGAGCCTTAGGTGAGGGTCTTTGGCCATTTCCGACGCCGTCGCCATGACCGTTACTTCGCCGGAGTTGGAGCTCCACGCGTCCATCTACCCCTGAGGCTTTCCTGTCCCCTTTTCTTTGCTTGGATAGCATGGTAGTGCCCTCCTGAGGCTCGTACCAAGCTCGGTTGAGCCGGCCATGGTTTGCAGTCACCGGCAGCTCACGTCGGAGCTTTGCCATGCCGCCATCACCGGCGACGAGCCCCTCCGCTAGGTCTTAGGTCGTGCCACTTGCACCAATCTGTTCCTATACTCGCGCAGAGCAAGTAGGTAGCCGTGGTTTCGCCGGAGGAGTCACCGTCGGTGAGCTTCGCTGTGATTCAGCGCCGTCGAAGCCGCCTCCCCTGTTCTGTTTCACTGACAAGCGGGTCCGGCTGACAGCCGGGTCCCACACGTCAATGACTGCATGTTCCATAGGATAGTTCAAATTTCTAGTTTTGAATGCTGTTTTGTAAATTTCGTAACTCGAAATGTGTACATCCAAATGGTGTTATTCAAATTTTGTTAGACTCTCTGTGAAGTCTAGTATTTAATAAAAATATGTCTTGAGCACATGATGTAGAAATTTTGGATAAATTAAATAGGAACTTGAAATGTGTTTTTGAATGCATGCAAACTAGGTTAAATCGTATCTTGAGTTTCTGTGATCCCAAAAATATGAAATTTTGTGGGTAAGCTAGTCTTGCTTAGTAGAAGCTCTGGTTAAAATTTGAGAGTCATTGCATGTGTATTTTTTGAGTTATAGATTTTCGTTTTATCATTGATGGATACTTGTGTGAATTTTTGTAAATTATCTAGGAATCATATGACCATGAAACTTGGTGGGTAGTATCTTAGTACCTTAAGGATGCTAGGAAAAATATGAAATCTGTTGCTTGATACTTTTCACTAAGGTTTCCTAATTATGCCATTTTAAGCCATTATGCCTTACCATTTTTGTGTAGGTTGTTATACTTACTCAAATGGTGTGAAATTTTTATGGTAGTCTACTTAGAGCATGTAGTATCTACTGTAATTTTTGTAGATTTAATGGTGTAGTTTTATTATATGTTTACTATTAACTCTAATTAATTAAATAAATTAAGAAAGGTATTAAAAGAAATGTTTTGGTGATGAACACCCTAGTTTCTGGTGTTCATGTGATATGAGTGATATGTGAGTAGAGTTAGTTTTGTCCAATTATGTGTTTACATCATAAGTTATTAATTATTTCGTTCGCATTATGTCCCTCTAGACAGATCTGGGGACTTTAGAAAGTTCCCCATGATATTTTGGTTTTTTGTGAATATGGTGAATACAAGAGTTGTAGATAATTTATGTATCTAGCTCCTATAAAAATTTGATGGCATTCGACCTAGTAGTTTAGAAACTACAGCTGTTTAAAGTTAGGTTCCTGTTTTGCTTACTCTCTGTCTTGTGAGGACAGAGTTCTGTTGATCAAAGAATTTGACTTGGTAAAGTGTTGAATCATGCTTTGAAGTCTAAAAATGAATTGTAGACAATTTCATAAGCTTTCCATATTGTCTTGTTTCATATCATTTGGATTTGTAAATTTTCAGTTATGGTCAGTTTACTGTACTGCTGTATAGTCCCCGTTTTGCTGAAACATGAATGTTTGTGTGTATGCTTTGTTGCAATGTTCTTGTTGATTGTTTAGGTGCTAGCCTAACTTGAGAACATGCTTAGGTGCAAGTGCTAGGTCCTTAACTGAAGATGAGCAATTGTACATTAGGTTGTATAAACTTGGTAAGTTAAAGTGATTTGAATAGAGATTAAGTTAGAATATGCGGACTGTAGTAAGCATGTGCATTCCCCGAGCATCCCTAACTTCGTTCATGTGCATCCATGATATTTATCTTGCGCATACATGCAATAGGTGTGCCGGAGGGAGTGACGCTTCTGGAGTTCGAGGGAGCGAGCCAGAAGGAGGAGCCCGAGGTGCAGGCAACCGACGAAGCAGCCGCCGAGGAGGAGTTGCCCGAGTGCCCTGACCACCGTCCATCCTCTTTCCTGAAAGGCAAGCCCCGGAGCATTATAAGCCTCCCATGTTTTTACAAATATATTGAGTATCTCTTATTGTTGATGATGCATTAAGTATAGGAATTGGTTGGAACCAATTGTTGCATTATATCCCTACCTTGTCCAGATAAAATCCTATGAATCCTAATTAAGTGTAGGATCGGATGATGCTTAGCTATGCATAGACCGGTAGAAGTCGGGTGATTTTCTGTCACTTGCGAGATATAGGATGAGCTCTAGTCATGGTTGGCTATATTTGCTATCGTGGGAAAAGAACCATGTGTTAATAATGAATGGAGACCGAACGGGATGACGGTAGTGCAGCAACAAGGCATGGAGGTCTTGGGTGTGAATCTATCCCTATCTCTGTCATTTAAGGACCGATTCGCTGTACGTCCTCAGGTCATGTTGAACGCAGCCTAACACTTAGCTAGCCGGATAAGTCGTTCCGACCGCGAAGCCGAGTAGCTCAACTCAGGTCGAGAACCGTGGGGGTTGGGGCATTCTGGAGGTAGTAAGGATGTGCGGAGAGCCATTGGTGTAAGCCCAAAGGCGGGTTAAAGGCCAGATCACCCTTGGCAGAGTGGTTCTCTAAGAATACCAGGCAGCCCGGACCCACGACTTTTCTTTTATTTCTCCTGAGTTGTGTCAAAGGTGACTTGTTTGCGACCCTAACGGGGGAAGCAGGGTTTGTGTTAGGAATACCCCTCCAGCTAGAGAGGAATCGATTCGAATCGCCGTCTCTCCCGGATAGTGAGAACTTGACTTGAGCAGCGGCAACGTAGATTCACTAAATATAAATATATGGTTAAATGATGATGATAACGATGATGAGAATGATGATGAGCCATGAAATACCTGATATGGTTATTATTGTTTACAACTAAATCAAATGGTTGATTAGTACAGGTGCTAATATAGATGGTAGGTAATGGCTAAAAGTCAATGCTAGTACAGGTGAATAATGCTAATGGTTTCTCAAGCTTTTATAAAAAAAGGTTGTCCAGCAAGATCCACTGATAAAGCCTTGCATACTCCTTGGTGTCATTTATTTTTGGTTTATGACGGGTAAGTCTAGCTGAGTACATTCCCGTACTCAGGGTTTATTCCCTCTTGTTGCAGCAGATGACTTTCTATATCAGGGCTTCTGTACGTATTGTCTCCACCCGGCGGGTGACGAAGACTAGATCATGGGCATGATCTCTTGTTATCTCATCTGAATGCTTTTGTTGGATGTGATCGGCAAGCTGGTACTGGTATTTGAACTCATGTGTGTGAGTTAAACTATTTGCTTTCGCTACTTTACAAGACTTAGTTTGTAATAACAATGACTCTGATGGGTTGTAATCTACCTGCAAACTGTTTATGAAATGTTGTAACGTGTGAGATGTTATGTTGAATTACTGTGATCTTGGTTGTATGCAAGTTGGTTTGAAATCCTTTGTGGTTTTAGTTGACTACCGGGTTTATATGGGCTCAAGTGCGAGAATTTGATCGTTTCGGCGATTGTTTTTGTACTTGTGCTCTTATAAATTGGTCGGTTCTGTGACAGTCGGGGTCATGTTGCTCAAGTCCTCCATGTTGTGAAAGATGGTGATGATGCTTGCATACTTGTTATGTGGCAGCACAGAGATGATCTTCCTCACAATGTCCGCATCACCAAGGTTTGTCAATCCTATAGAACTGAGCTCACTAATAATTAGATTCAAACGAGAACACATATCACGAACAAGCTCATTTTCATTCATTAAAGGAATCATAACTATGTTTAGCTAGGCAATGATTTTGCTCACGGACATTACTTGTGCCATCATGGAACTCATGCAATTTTAACCAAATTTCATTTGCACTTTTTAAGGTGAACACTTGGTTAAAATTTTCCATGCTTAAAGATTAAACAAGCAATTTTTAGCTCTCGTGTTTAGATGAATTTCTTTTTCATCACTCGCGGTCAGTTTCTTGGGATTAATTAGGGGTTTCATCCCGTTGTAAGTGACTCTCCAAACACCCAAATCTACTGCCTCAAAGTTGCAAGCCATTCTAGCACTATAGTAGGGGAAATTAGTGCCATCAAAGTGGGGAGGGCTAGAGGTATCCAACCTTCCCTCTCTAAACAGCGTCGGCTCAAACGGTGGTGAAGCCAAAGGTCCAAATTGAGCCAACCGGCTCTAATACTACTTCTAGGGACCGTGACGCCTAAGAGGGGGACGGTGAATTAGGCAATATAAAATTCTATTTCTAACTATGGCCTCTAATTCCAACCTTAGCAAAACCTATGCAATTAAGTAAACTATCTAAATGTGCAACTATGATTTTGCTATGTGTGTTGCTATCTCTACCATAAAAGAGTTATGCAACCTAGGTTCCAATCCTATCAACTAAGATAGGAAAGGTAAAGTACACAACCAAGACTACAATATAAGTGCGGAAGCTAAAGGTGAGGTAGAGATGCAACCCTGTTGACGACTCTGGTATTTTTACCAAGGTCTCGAGAAGTGAGCAGGCTTCCCCTAGTCCTTGGATGTAAACCTTAGATAAAACACTCATGTTCCATGTGGATTCGATAAAACCTTGAAGTACTGCCTAGTGAAAGCTACTCCCTCCATGTCCCTAAGGAAGTCATTTTGGACACCGACACAGTCTCCAAAAACAACTTTGATCGCTTCTTTTTGCTAAAAAAATTATAAAATATAGCCAACATTTTATAAAACTACATTTCGAGATGAATCTACTTACATCACTTTCATATTTTCAAACTCAACCCAAAAGAATTTATTTGTACTCAAAGTTTAAAATGTTTGACTTAAGACAACCTCAAAACGACTTCCTTTAGGAACATGGAGGGAGTAAAATTGTATTCGTACGCTTGCGGATTTCTTTGCAGGTTATTAAGATACCCAACAACAATTATTGTCACTAATGTATGTTTAGTTGATTGACAGTTGATGATTAGTTGATGGACAGTCAAAATGTCCTTGTTTGGTTTTGGTAATTGAGTGACAACCTAGGTAGACTAATGTGTTTAAATGTGAGATACACATGTGATTAGTCCACAGGTACACTTGTGTGAGTAACTCATGCCATGACGGTGAAGATGGCTTTGATTTGTTGCAATGCTCACACATGTGATGAAGGAGCTCATTGCATATGAGACATGACATGGAGTCATGCGACTAAGGTGGAGAAGATCAAGACAAGACTTGGCTCGATGGACCAATTGCAAGTGTGAAGGGCAAGTTGAGTGATGACTTGGTGTCGATGAACCGAGGCAACGGTGAAAAGCAAGTGAGGTCAAGATCGATGAACAAACAAAGTCACGTGATGATATGAAGTGGATCAAATCATTTATGATATGGTTGGTGCATGTGTTGCAACAACATTGGAGGAGATGGAATGGAATGCGCAAGGCAAAGGTATAACCTATAGGGCATTTCATTTCACCGGTCATAGGTGTGTAGAGAAGTTTATGACCGGGTTTAGGATAGATGGCCATACTATCAAGAGGGGCAAACTTGTTTGCATATCGGTCATCTAGTGTCACTCGAGTGATCTAACTTTGTATCGTTGCTAGGATCGAGTGGCGTGGTAAATTGAGTGATTAACTCCTTGAAGATGCTTGTAAAAATGCTAACACACATACACATGATGGTGTACACTTGGTGGTGTTAGCACATTTGCAAAGGAAAAGAAGTTGGAGTTGATTTGGATCAACATGGAGAAGTGAAGGAGGTGCTCTGGTAGGACCGGACCCTGGCATAGGAAGGACCAAACTCTGCCTCGGTGAGTCCGGTGGGAAACCCTAGCCAGGGTACAACACTTAGGTGCTTTGGACCCAAAGGACCGGACCCAAGGAGTGTTGGGTCCGGTCAGCAGTTGCGGCAACGTAGGAGCTTCGGACCTTGAGGTCGTGGAGGACCAAACCTTGAGCCGCGAGTCCTATTGAGCGATGTGGCGGCGCGACAAGAGCTGAGAGGGACGGAGCTCTGGCGCTGGGTCCGGTCATGGTCGACCAGACTTGGTTCGACCCCAGTTGGAGCTCTCAGTGTAGTTTTTGACCTTGACCGGACTTTGGTGTCATCGGGTCCGGTCACTGTTGAAGAGAGGGTCCGATCCTGTTGAGCAGAGGCACGGAGAGGACCATACTCTGGCTTCGGCGGGTCCGGTCGCTGGCAAAGGGTGGGTCTGGTCCTGTTGTCAAGCGTGCTCAGGTGACCGTTGCGCTTCAATGGTCGGCTTCGAAAATTGATGACACGTGGTGCAAATCTGAGGAGCGGACCCTATGAATAGGGAGGGTCCAGTCGCTCGCTGAGGGTCTGGTCCAGATCCTGTGTAGACAGCTTTTGAGCAATGACTCTTTTTGCTCTTGGGGCTATAAATAGAAGTGGTGGCCGGTCTTGGGCTCATAGCTAATCACCCTCATGCCTATGTGGCTTTTGTAGGAGTGCTTGGATGCCCTCTAACTCACTTGTACTTGCAAGAGTGCGAATCAATTGCAAGTGAGTGATTCTAGTGCGATTGCTTTGAGAGATTGCATCGAGTGGCACTAGGTGATCGAGTTGCAAGTCTATGGTGCTTGTTACGCTTGGAGGTTGCCACATCCTAGATGGCTTGTTGGCGAGTTCTCCATCGTGAAGCACACAAGAAGATTGTGCGGTGCTCCAGAGAAGAATTTGTGAGGGGTATTGTACTCACCTCGCGGGAGCTGCGAAGAGCAACTCTAGTTGAGCTTGTCATTTAGCTATCCTCACTTGGTCCGTGGGGTTCTTGTGGCGCCCAACGTGTGGGCTTGGTGTGGTGCCAATTAGCCGCCAAACCACCAAGTGAATGGTCGACATAATGGGGACTAGCATTATTGGGGGTAGGGACGGCTGTGCCTATTCCCCCTCCATATAAAAAGGCCCAACGCCAAATTAGTCCGAGGACCTGTATGTAAATTTGTGAACCAAAGGGGGTCGGGAGGAAGATTGCCTCCTCCCACCTCCCTTATAAATATAACCCAAGGGGCAAGGACTAAGGGGGCTTCTCACTTTCCCTGAACCCTATTACCAGGGCACTTACTCTTTTTCCTATGTGGGACTAGTTCCGAGCTTCCCCCTCGCCCCCGGACGAAGGAACCTTTGTCCTGGTTGGTGAGGGTACGAGCGAAGGGCTATAACCCCACAGTGGCGCAGTCCGTGGGGACCCCATCGCACCACAAATAAAAAAGGCACAAAAAGGCTACCCTCGTCACGCTATCATGGCCAGACTGATCGACCCTCGTCGTGGCCAGACTGAGCAACCCTCGTCGTGGCCAGACTCGACAACCCTCGTCGTGTCCAGACTCAGCAACCCTCGTGTGGCTAGACTCGGCAACCCTCGTCGTGGCCAGAATCAGCAACCCTCATCGTGGCAAGACTTATCGACCCTCGTCGTGGCTAGACTCAGCAACCCTCGTCGTGGCCAAACTGATCGACCCTCGTCGTGGCTAGACCGAGCAACCCTCGTTGTGGCCAGACTCAGCATCCCTCGTCGTGGCCAGACTGATCGTCCCTCGTCGTGGCCAGACTAAGCAACCCTCGTCTTGGCCAGACTCAGCAACCCTCATCATGGCCGGACAAAGTTACCTTCGTCGCGGCCGGACAGACCTACCCTCGTCGCGGCCGGACAGAGCTACCTTCGTTGGGGTCCTCGTCGCGGCCGGACAGAGCTACCCTCTCGCGGCTGGGTGGAGCTACCCTCATTGGGCTGCCGAAGCCATCCGTTTGACACACCATCCGGCTGGCACACCTCCATCCACCAACAACCTTCACCTTCGCATGGAGCCACCCAAAGAGCTAAGTACTCCAAGCATATCCGTTAATTTTTTGCCAAAAAGAAAACCCTCACCAGAGCTTGATCTAGTGGTCTGTTGAATCTCCAACGCCCAGAATACAGCTAACCAGAAGAATGAACTTATGTTCGTGAACAAACCATGCCACACCACCTTACTCACATTTGCTTCCAGGTGATCTCTTATTTCCCAGGCCTTGCTCTCGAAGGTGCACCATGTGCGCAGGTTCTCGTTCTGCGTCAGACGTCTCGAAGCCCAGCCCACCTGGTTGAAGGTGAGCAAATCCAGCGACAACAATCCTACCAAGCCGCAGGCGAGCACCTCTAACCCAGCTAAGTATTCAGACCTATCAAATTCGTACGAGACAATGTATTGTGGTTGTGCTTATATAACACCGCGATTCCTATATATTTGTTCTGTGGGTTAAAAATTTAAAATAATAGTAAATAGCTCATAGATTTTGCTAAATCACTCTGTGGATGCACATCCAAGTCGATAAAACATCCATATGAGTAAATATTAGTATACCGTCTTCTCGACATAATCCTAGACCCTCGCCATATATGCCCATATTTTGGAACCGCAGGATATGCATGCCTGTAGGCGGCACTCGGCTGCACTAGCTGTTTTTTACAGCAAGTAACTCCAAGGCATCAAGCTCTCGCCTTTCTTTTGCTACACGGTTCCTTCGCACGGCTACTTTTTAGTTTGTGGGGATATTTAAAAAAAAAACCCGGCTAGCACCACTTTGCGGTCTGTAGCCCTCTTGGAAGAGCGAAGCCAAACCTCGGCATAGTGACCTTTGCAAGCTGCGGCCAAGCAAAATTATCCTCTTGGGCTACCCAAGCTACCCACCCGCGTCGCCACAGCTCGGTTGTCATGCAATAAACGTCGCAAAAGTGGCGCCAACCCCTGCTACTCGATTGTCACGAAGTGTCGCGAAGACTCGCGGCCTTGCCATCGGCTCGACACCAGCTCGTAGACACCCTCGTCAAAGTTCTCCACGTCAGCCTGTTTGGCCGCACACAGGCCACGCCGAAGAGCTAAGTACTCCGGGCACCTCCGTCAAATTTGTGCAAAAATAATGCCCTCGCTGGGCCTAATGCAATAATCTGTTGAACATCCAAAGCCTTGTCCACATCACCTTCTCAGAAGCTACTCCCGCCAAAGGCGCGCCGAGGGTCTTTGATCTCCTGATCCCGACCATAACACAGCCACCTAGAATGTGCAAGGGCACCCAGCTCTCCCATCCCGCGCGAGTAGCAGCTAGCACAGAACGTCCAGGGAGCTACAGAAGCCCATGCGAGGGTCCACCAGATTAACCTGTGGGTTCAAGTCGACCCGCCAACAGGTTCAACGAACATTCAACCAAACCTTCGACCAAGAGTCAGAGCATTAACATGTTACCCTCGGCTCTGCTTTGTGCATGTTCTTATCAAGTATGCTCTCCAGACTAAACCTTCGTGTTTGTTCAAGGGATCAACCGTCTTTGCAGGTCGCTCATAATCGTGCTCAAACTTACTACCTTCGCGATTTAGAGCACCACCCTCTCCAGGTCCGGGCCGAAACACCCTCATCAACCTCGATGACCTTTAGGCCCGGAGCAGCCTCCAGCCCGAGCAGCAGCACCATTCGGGCCAAAACCACCCTCGGCGGTCCGCGCACCACCAGCTCAGGTCGTCGTCGCACCTTCATCCAACAGGACACCCTCGGTCAGCTCCGTCCAGATCACAAGCTAAACCACTATGATAGGAAGTAACAACCAATGCCACTCCATGCAAATCTACCTTTCCTCGTCAACTCGGGCAACGTACCTTTCATCACGAACACAACCTTCACCAGAGGCATCCTTGGACTTCGCGCCGCTGGCGCTCTGTGCTGCATCCAGTTGGTGTCACCTTCTACCTCCCTCCTTCGGCTGACCCCCACTAGGAACGGCCCTTTCCTGGCTTGGTTAAGCTAAGCAGAGTCCACCCCACCTAAATTCTGAAAAAACACACACACCATAGTGGGGCTTTGAACCCACATCCTATGGCTTCATGCCTTCATCAATACGTGCTAAAACCACCGCGGTACATATGCCTGTCTGCTATTCAACAAGCCTCACCATCTTCCGTACTAGTTCAAGGATATATCAGCAGGAAGAATATCCACCTATTCACCGGAGCACGAAGCCACTCCCACATGGCCATTGAGTGCAGCCAAAGGTACTGGCGTGAGCACGCTTGGCTCAAAACCACCCCCGCTCAACAGGAGGTACGACCAAGGTCCAAAACTTCTGCGGGGGCACGCCGCCCACGCGAAGGTCTGACGCATCACCTTCGGGCCGGCAACAACACAGACATCATGGAGCTACCCTCGTGTTGGCCCGCCCTAGCACCTTCGGCCTTGCAGCTAGATAACAGACATGTTCACATGAGAGACATCCTTGCTCGGAAGTGCAGGTTGACAACTTTCCAATAAGCTTTTGCGGTTTTGTGGCTCAAAAACCTCTTGGTGAGTATCTCTCACTTATTCATAATTCCTGGCCGAACCAGGCACATGAAATTTAATTTCTAGACCAAGACCACACCTTCGTCTGTGTGTGCAATGAGTCTATTCTCACAGATATTATCTCTTATTGAAAAAAACAATATTTACTTTGGTCATGCCTTATGCATGCGCATCCAATTTCGTTGGGCCTATGCACTAATACCTTCCCTTGTGAATTGATTGCAAACCTATAGTAATCATATTGTTGCAGGCCTTTACCTCCCCTGGTGGGTTCTCTCATTCACTCACAATTTTATAACTCATGCGCTTAACCCTCGCGACACAACTAATTTGCACTAAATACGGTCTTTCAATACCCTCGCATCATGTTTAAATTTTTTTTTATGTCATGACACTCACCACGACTTTTCTAACTCTGATGTATAGTCCTAAAGGGAAATTTCCAAGTGTTATTTATATATATATTAAACTTATATTGTGCTAACATGCAGGTTATCAGCACTGAGTATATTCTTCCTCATTCAAACCAACCCTTTATTCGATGGAATGGCCTTTGTGTTTGATCGCAGGTTTCTACTTTTCATGAGGCAATATTGTCTTGCATATATCTCATAATCATCAGACCAATCTCGGTAACCTTCGTGAGTGACTAGCATTCTATACCTCCGCATGAAAGGTTAAAACAAACTAGTAGTTGTGCTAACCTTTGCCTCGAAGGGCAATACGTCTAAATTGCAGGTCTCAATGCCTCACTCAAGGAAATGAATTTCTACCGCACAAAACCAGCTAACTCGACATCACATTTGTTGAGACAATTATCCCTTTGCTTATCTTGAACTTTGACTTATTATGTCCCGTTAGTCGAAGGTTTCATATCACAAGCCACCTTGCAGGATTTCACTTTCGGCAATACTTCGTATTTCTTATGTGGTTACAAATTATTGAATCATCTATATAAATTAATCCCGTGCGTGTAAAGCTCTTTTCAATTTCAATCAATTTTGCAGGGATCAAATCATCCATTTCGAATCTCACACACATATATATTCATGCCTTAAATATCACATTTTCACTATGTAAATGCTCGGCTTACCTTCGCACTTACCATGTGCAAGTACCTTTGCATAAATGCATCAAGCACATTCATGCATCATACCATCGCATCGCATAAGCATATTGCACACCGAACCTCACTTCGCCCTTCGAACGACAAAGGAGGACGGAGAGGGAGGTCACAACTCGAGCACCCTCGCTAACAACCACGTGAGGGGCTCACCACAACCAAACCTCACTTCGCCCTCTGAAAAACAAAGGAGGACAAAGAGGGTCACAAACTGAGCACCCTCGCAAACAACAATGCAAGGGGCTCACCACAACTTAAGACTCATTGATGAAATTGATATTCGAAAATAACTTAGTTTTGCAGAGCTGCTCATTTGAATGTAACTTTTGCAAAGCAAGTTGAATGTTTTTTCTCGAAATCTTATTGACTTCACAATACTTATGAGATACCCTTATACGCCTTCACCACGCCTACAAGGGAAACTCCTCGCCCAGCAAAAAAGAGGAAAAAGCACAAGGTTCAACAAACCAACCTTCCCCAAATATTTTGGAGAAGGCACCTTCGTCATCAACCTCGGCGTACCTTCGTCATCAACAAAGACAACACCAACAATACCTTCTCCAAAAAATTTTGGAGAAGGCACCTTCGTCATCAACCTCGGCGTACCTTCATCATCACTAAAGACGACACCAACAATACCTTCTCCAAATATTTTGGAGAAGGCACCTTCATCATCAACCTTGACGTACCTTTGTCATCAACAAAGACGACACCAACAATACCTTCTCCAAATATTTTGGAGAAGGCACCTTCGTCATCAACCTTGTCGTACCTTCGTCATCAGCCTAGACGACTTCAATGTACCTTCTCCAACATTCTGGAGAAGGAACCTTCATCATCGACTCCACCGACTTCAACAAACCCTCTCCAACATTATAGAGAAGGAACCTTCATCATCAACTTCCGTGACTTCAACGAACCCTCTCTAATATTCTGGAGAAGGAACTTTTGTCATCGACTCCTGCGACTTCAACGTATCTTCTCCAACATTCTGAAGAAGGAACCTTTGTCATCAACTTCAGCGACTTCAACGAACCCTCTCCAACATTCTAGAGAAGGAACCTTCGTCATCGACTTCCGTGACTTCAACGAACCCTTTCTAACATTCTGGAGAAGAAACCTTCGTCATCGACTCCTATGACTTCAATGTACCTTTCCAACATTCTAGAGAAGGAACCTTCGTCATCAACTTCCATGACTTCAACGAACCCTCTCCAACATTCTGGAGAAGGAATCTTCGTCATCGACTCTGGTGACTTCAACGAAGCCTCTTCAATATTCTAGAGAAGGAACCTTTGTCATTGACTCCGGTGACTTCAATGAACCTTCTCTAGCATTTTAGAGAAGGATCCTTCGTCATTAGCATAGATAACATCAACAAAACCTTCACCAATTTAGAGAAGGAACCTTCACCGTCAATCTCAGTGGCATCAACCATAGCCTCACCAACACTTCGACAAGGGCTCATCTTCAACCTCGCGACATCCACCGTACCCCATCAACCCCGGCAACATCGACCGCACCTTCGCCACATTTTAGCAAAGGGGCTCGCCATCAACGTAGACGACATCGATCACACCCTCGCCAACACTTCGGCAAGGGACTCACCATTTTACCATGGTGGTAGCAACACTTCAACAAAAAGATCGCCTTCGACCTTTGTGATATCATCCTCACCCCCGCCAACACTTTGGCAAGGGGCTCACCATCGACCTTGGCAACATCGTCCACACATTCACCAACAGTTCGACAAGGGGCTCACCATCGACCTTGGCGACATCAACCGCACCCTCGCCAATACTTCAACAAGGGGCTCGCCATTCGACTTCGGAGGTACCAACACTTTGGCAAGGAGCTCGCCATCACCCTCGACTCAAGTGAACAACCCCCAAAGTTCATCATCAACACCTTTGTCAACTAGGCATGAGTCCCTCGCTGGCCCATAAGCACCAGCCAAGAGGGGCTAAGGGGGGTGCATTTGGGGACCAATTCAACCCGAAGGATATGTCTTGGCCACTGCTCATGAGCCGAAGGAGGCAGGCCCCGCTAACTACGACAATTGCTCCACCTCAACAAAATGTGTCATCATCGACCTTCGGTGGCAACTTTCGTGTCTATCCGTGTCCGATGACCACGACCGCCAAAACAGCTCTTTCTGCTACTACGACTACTTAGGCTACATGGAGTTGCTCCCTACACGGGGAAGACCGTCGCAATAGCTGAGTCAAGCGAGGGCTAGGCCATAGACCTCCGCAACTGACAAGTCTTCATCATCGGTCGTATCATAGCCTCCAACCTTCGCTGCCAAAATGCGTCTTGCTCCAAAGACACCTATCAAAGCCTGAGATAGACTAGGGACTTATACACTTGGGCCTTTTTCCTACTTTTGTAGCAACTAGGCTTTGCTGTACCCTCCAAATCCTAGTGGCTAAGGGGCTACTGTTGGGGGTAGGGACGACTATGCCTATCCCCCCTCCATGTAAAAAGGCCCAGTGCCTAATTAGTCCGAGGACCTATATTTAAATTTGTGAACCAAAGGGGGTCGAGAGGAAGATTGTCTCCTCCCACCTCCCTTATAAATATAACCCAAGGGGCAAGGGCTAAGGGGCTCTAACTTTCCCCGAACCCTATTACCGGGGCACTCACTCTTTTTCCTATGTGGGACTAGTTCCCGAGCTTCCGCCTTGCCTCGGACGAAGGAACCTTCATCCTGGTTGGTGAGGGTACGAGCGAAGGGCTATAACCCCATAAGCATGTTGGCAAGCACATGAACCTCAGGATAAAAATCATCATGTCATCCTTGTCTTCCCGTTGGTTTGCATCCCCTGTTACACAAGCTTTTTTTACTTTCATATACTTGTGCTTGTGTAGTTGTTTTTGTAATTAGTTAGCTAGTGTAGCTTGCTAGCTACCTTCTTGCTTGTGTAGCATAGAAGTAGCTCCCTTGTGTAACTAGTTTACTTTTGTAGTAAATTAGTTTCCTTGCTTAGTTTGTGTAGCTAAGTAAATTGAGATCCCTAATTTGGCTTGTGTAGCCTTGTTATTGAGCATTGTTAGTGAGCTTAGGAGCTTTGTGCTTTTGCTACTAGCATGTGTAGGAGCTCCCTAGTGCTTGAAGTACTAGTGGCATAGGTTTTTGTGACCTTGCTCTTAGAATTGGTTAGGTGAACTCTAGCTAGCCTGACACCTTTGTTGCTTGTTTAGGATCTTTTTAAGGTGCTTGATAACTTAGATAGAGGAGTGTAGTCTTGCCTAGACCGATAGTTTTAATTCCGCATTTAGTTTCGGTTAGCCGATGAGCTTAATTTTTAGAAAGGACTATTCACCCCCCTCTAGTCCGCCATCTCGACCCTACAACAGTCAAGGTTTTCATGCCCCTATTGATGGTATTTGTTTTGGTTTTCATAGAATAAGTGCGAAGAGTAATAAGGATCAACTAGTTCTATGTGTCAATGGTGTTGAGGGACACTTAGAGTAGTGATAGGATCTCTGTTTCTCCTTTGATCGTACTATAAAGGGGGGTATGAATGGGTAGCTTGACATAGTTTAGTCTAGTGAGTGAATGTGGTGCACACTTGTGAAAACTAGCACTAGGTAGCTCACATGAAGCCCTAGATGGATTGGAATCGAAACCCAACTCAAAGAGTGTTTGAATTGGACGAGTTGGTGGTGTTGGGCATGAACTAGACGTGCACCATGTTCTAGTTTTCTGTTGAAAATCAGGGCCAACACATTGGTGTTCGGTGTGCACCGGACCTAGTGCACGTGCACCAGACAACTAGTCCCATGTGGAGTGGCATGGGCTAGCATAGCGCTAGTGCACTCACCGGACCGGTGCACCGCACCATTCTACATACCAGAGACGGTTGCAAGTGGGACATGGTGGCTTAGCATTCACTGGTGCTATCTGGTGTGCACCAGACAGGTGCACCCGACATGTTGTACTCTAAATGGTTAGTTTTGGCAACTAGTCATTGGAGCCTCACCGAGTGTGTCCGAGATGCCGAGACCAAGACTGCACTTGCTCATGTTTTATGTGAGTAGTGGGGCAATGACTAGTTCCTTGGGTTGGGGCTATAAATACCCCTATCTCATGCATCGAGGCTCTCTTGGCATTCTAAAGTTCCACCTACACCCTTGTGTGTCCAAGAGAGATGTTTGGTCTATTGGAGTGATTTGCATTTGCTAATTCAAGATTAAGGACTCCATTAGTGCTCAGAGAGTAGCAAGTGTGCATCCACTCTTCTCATAGCCTTGGTTAGGTCAAGTGAGAGTTTTTGCTTGTTACTCTTGGTGATCGGCATCACCTAGATGGCTTGGTGGTGATTGGAAGCTTGGTGATATCTCAGTGGTGATTGTGGAAGGCCCAAGTGATGTTGTGACCAGTTGTGGGCGAATCACCATGACGGAGTGGTGAAGAATCAGCCCATAGAGAGTATTTGGTCCTTGCTTGATAAAGGGGGTGATGAGGACATCACTCCTTTGAATGTACCCGTTGATCCTCCAACCGTCATGCAAGGTCCAATGACCTGGGCTCAAATGCGTCAACTCAATTTAGAGGTGAGCTCGTTCTTAAGCGATCCTTTTCATACTTTTGAGAATAGACTACTACTTAATGATGTTATCTTGCTTAGGAACATTAGAGAGGGTCACGAGGGACTTAGAGGACGTGGTGGAGGCGATGATGACCAGCAAGGACGTCCAACAGAAACCGAAGGCCCGATCCAACATGATTTCGAGAAGATCCATATATGGTTGGAAAGCTAATTTGATAAGGAAGCCAATCTAAGTCATCTCACATCAAAAGCCTTTCAGAATCAACGGGAATCGTCAAAACAAATCAGCATCCAGAATCTGCTAGGGTGCTGCTGGTCCGTTGGACCGTGTATCGTGTTTGGGCCCATTAGGGGGCGCGTCCAGGGTAGGCGATGACCCTAAGACCTTTATAATCATACGCTGCCGCTGTCATTAGGTTTTGGGTTTTGCTTAGATTAATATGTTAAGAACAGTTTCGCCGTTCATCGGTTTGTGAGACCCCAACTTCGTGAGATTAATCATTCATCTACAATTTGGTTGCTTTCTTTCTTGTTCTTGCTTGTGTTCTTCATTGCGCAAGCAGGGATTAGCCTTCTTGGCGAGGTCAACTAGATCCGTGTCTCGGTTGATAACCAGAGGAGTTGTGGTGCGAAGATTATAGGGTTCGATCTTTCGATCTGAAGCCAGATCGGTGTGTCATTCTTCGCCACAACGATAGTTATCACTACCTGACGGAAGATCGGGATCCCCGTCCCCATTAAGTGGTAATCAGAGCTAAGGTATAACATTAGGTTCACATTTATCCCTTAGTTTTGAGTGTTTCGCATTCGTCCCATAGTCTAGTGCTATATTTTTTTCCTGTCCTAGAACCTTCCGCGCCATAGCCTTTGCATATTTCGGTTTCAGAGTCCGTCGTGTTGAGTTTGTGTCCTGGTCAAGGTCTTGTTGCTGGTTAGGTCGTGTTAGAGTCCAGTTCATGTGTTTTCCCCCATCGTTTCTATCAAAACCTTGCTGTCGTGACTAATTTTGCACGCATTGTTCCCGTTTTGTCGTCTAATTCGGAGCTCGTTCTTAAAACTGGTCTAATTTTCGCATACGAACTCCGATTTAGATGTTCCATATATCAAAATCGATCAGAAAATTTTTTTGGATCCATCCATCCCCCGACATGTTGGGGTCGAAATTTTTTATTTTGGTCAAAAACTGGTCACAAGATCCTCTTTTCGTGGTCACAAGCTTTTTGTCGTTTTTTAGCACGTCTTCTGAAATTTCCACAGGCCACACCTTTCACTTGTTTAGGCTCATATTTTCTATGGTTACTTCTTTTGTGCTCCTAAGTGAATAAAAAATATCAAAAAAATAAAAGAAAAAGTTGAAATTTCTCAAAAAACAACGACAACCCAAAAAATAGAAAAAAGAGGGCAAAAGATGAACAATATCTAGAGGAGCACATAGAGAAGGCCAAAGTGAGCTGTGTTAGCGTGTGTTGTCTGGTTCCTTGTTTTTGTTGCTCTTCTATCTGTCATACTTGTTTTTCACACCCATGTCACCTTGCTATCCACCATACTTGTTTGTTACACACTTGGTACTTGGAACATTTTAGACCAGCAACGAGAACAAGTACTTTAGACTATAATTTAGCATTACTTTCTGTTACTAACTTGTGTGCCAGATATACATATCATTCTTTGTGTGCCTTCTAAGCTCCACAAACTCTTCAGATCAGTACAGAAAAAGGGCCTTGCAATCTCGATACCACTGCCTCACAGGTATCACGAACCAGCCGTCGGTTGTACCATCCACAGCTTATGTTGGTAAGAACTTTGTAAGAGATTGGTAAGACGCTTCCACTTGCTGTAAAAAGTGACACCACCGCAACCATATAGTCATTTGCTAGGGATAACTTTCACCGTTTGTTCCTGTTTTGTGTTTACAATGGCAGAAGGTGATCAAACTGGAGATAACAATCCTAAGGGTTTCAACGAGTGTGTCAGCCAAGAGCAACTACAAGTTGTTGTAGAGGATGCCCAAAAAAGGATGAATGAGGCCGTTAGGAAGGCCATCACTGACGCACTCATTGAACTCAACATTGGCAACAACATGGAGAGATTGGACAAACGAATTTCCACGCTAACCGACAAGGTTACTGAGTTGGAAACCTTAGTGGCGGTCAACAACAATGATGTCTCCGGTAGCAACACTGATGGTCTCTTGCCAGAAGACACAGTGCATGATGCCGCTGGGAACATAGATCGAGCAGCCTTCCGACAAGCAAGATTACGACGATGTCTTCGCCGCAACACGACAGGTATGGGTGGTGTCCACCACCATCAAGGTAATAATCACCGTGTGCCCGATGATCCTTATGCTAAGATTAAGTTCACAATACCATCTTTTTTGGGTCATTATGATGCTAAGGGATATCTTGATTGGGAGATGACAGTAGAACAAAAGTTTAGCGCTCACCTTGTGCCTGAGCATCATAGAGTTCGACAAGCTACTAGTGAGTTTAAGGATTTTGCCATTATTTGGTGGAATGGGCTAGCTGCACAGGATGCTTTACCTGGTTCGTGGGAAGAACTTAAGATAGCTATGCATGATCGTTTTGTTCCTCCTTCTTATCATAGAGACTTGAGTAAGAAATTGATACGATTAGAACAAGGAGATAAATCTGTATAGGATTACTATGGTGAGCTCCAAAAGGGATTGATGCGTTGTAGTGTTGTGTAGGGGAACGAAGATTTCATTTGTTGTTTTTATTCGGGTTTGAGGCATGAGATTCAGGACATTGTTGATTATAAAGAATTTAACACTGTCAACCAGTTGTTTTAGTTTGCTATGCTTGCAAAAAAGGAATTGCAGGGGCATGAATAGTAGAGCAAGAGCAAGGTCAGCACCACATACACGCTACACTCGGCACCATCTTCGGGGCTGACCAAGCCAACCACTTTTCGGGCGCCTCCACCAGCGAGCAAGCGACCAACAACCTCTGGAGTTTCTGCTACACCTAAGGCACCTCCCGCACGACCTTCAAATTCAGGTAAAAATTCTTTGCAGGTGCCTACCAAGAGTGCCTCATCCGTTGCATCGATGGGATGCACTTCGGGCATTCAGTGCCACCGCTGCCATGGCATTGGCCATGTGTAGAAGGACTGCCCAAGTCAGCAGGCATATATTGCTACAGAAGATGGTTACATCAGCACCTCTGACATTGAGGATGAAGAAGACCAAGATACAGATGAGGAGGACAGCGAAGTCCTTGGTGACGAGGCCACGGCGGCCTATAGGAGCATCATTGTACAGCGGGTGCTCAGCTCACAAGTCTAGCAACTTGAGAAGCTACAACGCCATAACTTGTTCTAGATTTTCTTCGTCATCAGCAACCGTCGAGCACGTGTCATTATTGATGGAGGTAGCTGTAATAATTTGGTGAGTTCTGATTTGGTCAAGAAGCTTGGCTTGACCACACGCCCACACCCACATCCATACTATATTCAGTGGCTAAATAATTCTGGTAAAGCAAAGGTAACATAAACTTGCAGAGTATCATTTTCTATTGGTTCTTATGCTGATTTTGTTGATTGTGATGTGGTGCATATGCAAGCTTGTTCACTCTTATTAGGTCATCCTTGGGAACATGATAACGATGCTACACACCATGGTAGAAGTAATAAATACACCTTTGTGCATAAAGGAAAAAAAATACTTTGGTACCTTTGCCCCCTGCTCAAATTGTATAAGCTGATAGAGAACGCGCTGCTAGTTTGAATGATGTTCAATCTAAAAATCAGCAAGTTGCTAATTCTATTCTTCCACCTAAAAAGGATAAGTCTACATTTATTTCTAGGGCCGAAGGGATTAAATTGAAGGGTGGTGTTATGCTTGCAACAAAATGTGACTTTGCTGAAACTTCTGATGATGATATTTGCTATGCTTTGGTATGCCTCCTGCTGTCACTAACCTTTTGCAGGAGTATGAGGACATTTTTCCAGCTGAGGTACCCCGGGGCTGCCACCTATGAGAGGGATAGAGCATCAAATCAATTTGATTCCAAGAGCAACCTTGCCCAACCGAGCTGCCTATCGAACCAATCCCGACGAGACTAAGGAAATTCAGCGGCAAGTCCAAGACCTTTTGGACCGTGGGTATGTACGTGAAAGCCTTAGTCCTTGTGTTGTTCCTATACTTTTGGTTCCTAAGAAAGATGGAACTTGGCGTATGTGTGTTGATTGTAGAGCCATCAATAATATTACTATTCAGTATCATCATCCTATTCCTAGGCTAGACGACATGCTTGATGAGTTGTGTGGCTCTATAATTTTTACCAAGATTGGCTTGCGAAGTGGCTACCACCAAATTAGAATGAAACTTGGAGATGAATGGAAAACTGCGTTTAAAACCAAATTCGGGTTGTATGAGTGGTTAGTAATGCCTTTGGTTTGATCAATGCACCTAGCACTTTCATGCACTTAATGAATGAGGTTTTGAGAGCTTTTATTGGTCGTTTTGTGGTAGTTTACTTTGATGATATATTGATTTACAACAAGTCTTTTGATGAACATATGGATCACTTACATGCTATTTTTAATGCTTTACGTGATGCACGTTTATTTGGTAACCTTGAGAAGTGCGTCTTTTGCACGGATCGAGTTTCTTTTCTTGGCTATGTTGTAACTCCATAGGGAATTGAGGTGGACGAGATGAAAATTGAAGCCATAAAGAGATGGTCGGTTCCCCAAACTGTCACACAGGTGAGGAGTTTTCTTGGTCTTGCAGGATTCTACCACCGCTTCGTCAAAGATTTCAGCACCATTGCTGCCCCGTTGCATGAGTTGACGAAGAAAGGGGTGGTGTTTCATTAGGGAAAGGCACATGAGGAGTCCTTTGACACTTTGAAGGACAAGCTCACACATGCACCATTGCTGCAACTTCCAAACTTTGGTAAGACTTTTGAGCTAGAACGTGATGCTAGTGGAGTTGGCATTAGGGATGTTTTGATGCAAGATGGTAAACCCATTGCTTACTTTAGTGAAAAATTACATGGTCCTGTTCTGAATTATTCCACGTATGATAAGGAATTGTATGCACTTATCCGTTCTTTAGAGACGTGGCGTCATTATTTGTGGCCTAAAGAATTTGTTATTCATTCTGATCATGAATCACTTAAGTATCTTCGCTCTCAACATAATCTAAATCGTAGGTATGCTAAATGGGTTGAATTTATTGAATCTTTTTCTTATATTATCAAACATAAGAAAGGGAAGGATAATGTGATTGCTGATGCTTTGTCTAGACGATATACATTGCTGTCCCAACTTGATTGTCGGATTTTTGGGCTTGAATCAGTAAAAGAACAATATGCGCTTGATCTTGATTTTAAGGATGTGTTGCTAACTTGTAGAGAAGGACGTACATGGAATAAGGTTATGATCAATGATGGGTTTTTTTTTAGAGCTAACCGCCTATGCATTCCAGTTGGTTCCGTTCGTCTTTTGTTGTTGCAGGAGGCACATGGAGGCGGATTGATGGGACATTTTGGAGCCAAGAAGACAGAGGAGGTGTTGTCCACACATTTCTTTTGGCCTAGGATGAGGCGCGATGTAGAACGGTACGTGGTTCGGTGCACCACATGTCAAAAAGCTAAGTCATGGTTGAACCCACATAGTTTGTATATGCCTCTTCCTGTTCCTTCTACTCCTTGGGCTGATATATCTATGGATTTTATGTTGGGTTTGCCAAGGACTAAGAGGGGGAGGGATAGTATTTTTGTGGTGGTTGATCATTTTTCTAAGATGGCACATTTTATTCCTTGTCATAAGAGCGACGATGTTGTTCATATTGCTGACCTTTTCTTTCAAGAAATCATTCGCTTGCATGGTATGCCTTCTACTATTGTTTCAGATCGCGATGCAAAATTCTTGAGTCATTTTTGGCGCACTTTGTGGAATAAATTGGGGACCAATCTGCTGTTTTCTACAACATGTCATCCCCAAACTGATGGGTAAACTGAGGTAGTGAATCGAATATTGTCCACCATGTTGAGAGCAATTTTGAAGCGTAATTTAAAGATGTGGGAAGAGTATTTGCCGCATGTGAAGTTTGCATATAACAGGGCGGAACATTTCACCACCAAGGTAAGTCCTTTTCAGGTAGTGTATGGTTTTAACCCTCGCGCTCCTATTGATCTTTTGCCTTTACCTACCACTGAGAATACACATAGTGATGCTAGAGAGCGTACTGATTTCATTCGTAAGTTGCATAAAATAACTAAAGCAAATATTAAAAGAATGAATGAAAAGTATAGAATTGCTGGTAGTAAAGGTAGAAAAGAAATTAAACTTGAACCGGGTGATTTGGTTTGGTTACATTTGAGAAAAGATAGATTCCCTGAGCTGCGTAAGTCTAAATTAATGCCAAGAGCAGCTGGTCCTTATAAGATAATTAAGAAAATAAATGATAATGCCTACAAACTTGAGTTGCCACCCGAGTTCGGGGTTAGTCCCACCTTTAACATTGCAGATTTGAAGCCTTATTTGGGAGAAGAAGATGAGATTGAGTCGAGGACGACTCAATTTCAAGAGGGGGAGGATGATGAGGACATCACTCCTTTGGATGTACCTGCTGATCCTCCAACCGTCATGTAAGGTCCAATGACCCGGGCTCAAATGCGTCAACTCAATTTAGAGGTGAGCTCGTTCTTAAGCGATCATTTTCATACTTTTGAGAATAGACTACTACCTAATAATGTTATCTTGCTTAGGAACATTGGAGAGGGTCACGAGGGACTTAGAGGACGTGGTGGAGGCGATGATGACCAGCAAGGACGTCCAACAGAAACCGGAGGCCCGATCCAACATGATTTCGAGTCTGCCTCGGCCTACAGGACCAGTCTGCCTTAAACTGGTCACCCAGGACGCATCCGGACTCCGTTTTCGATGATCCACATATGGTTGAAAAGGTAATTTGATAATAAAGCCAATCCAAGTGGTCTCATGTCAAAAGCCTTTCAGAATCAATGGGAATCATCAAAACAAATCAGCGTCCAGAATCTGCTAGGGTGCTGCGACACCGTCTTTTGGTCCGTTGGACCGTGTATCGTGTTTGGGCCCATTAGGGGGCGCGTCCAGGGTAGGTGATGACCCTAAGACCTTTACAATCATACGCCGTTGCCGTCATTAGGTTTTGGGTTTTGCTTAGATTAATCTGTCAAGAACAGTTCGTTGTTCATCGGTTTGTGAGACCCCAACTTCGCGAGATTAATCATTAATCTGTAATTTGATTGCTTTCTTTCTTGTTCTTGTTTGTGTTCTTCATTGCACAGGCAGGGATGAGCCTACTTGGTGAAGTCAACCGGATCCGTGTCTCGGTTGATAACTAGATGAGTTATGGTGCTAAGATTGCAGGGTTCGATCTTTCGATCTGAAGCCGGATCGGTGTGTCATTCTCCACCACAACGATAGTTATCACAACCTGACGGAAGATCAGGATCCCCGTCCCCATTAGGGAGAGCTATACCCTTTACGTAGGTGCTCCAACGGGGACTAGTGTGGGGACTGCAGGCTCTCTGATACTTCAAAAAACATCACTATGTTCCTATCCCTCTCTTTACATTAAGCATTTACATTTGCAATTACTTTCATGTCTTTACATTACTAGAATTTATGCCAATGTAGGATTAGAGCTAGGTTGTAAAACTCTTGTGCGTATTACAGAAACACTATTAGACAGAAGGGGTGAAATGAGCTAAGTGTTAGGTTTTAATTTTATGAGAATTTTAGATTAGCCCAATTCATCTCGTCTCTTGGCACTTGATTCTTTAAGTCATAACACTTGGTTCTCCAACTTCAAAACACAATGTATCCTTCAGTCGTTAGGTCTTCTTTTTGCTTTTGGCCAGGTACTTTTACCTAATGTTTGTGTCCCCACCCTTTACTTTGTAAGTATGTATTTGCATCCTTTTAATAAAAAATTGACATACAGTGGGAAACTCCCCCATAGTTTTCACCTTTAAAAAACATAGAGGGGCAGTTACATTAGGACTCGAGAAAATTTCCTCAATGCCATCAAAAGTTATAACCATTCCTTATATGCCACTAGAAAATATGGATCTTCCTTGTTGCCATCAATATAGATTTTGAATCCCTTGTGTGCCCTTGCCATGAGTTTTAAGCGTCACGTCCTTAAAAACTTGTGAGCTACTACATATATCTTCTATTTTTAGAGTCATTTATCTGTGTGCCATTATAAACGATAGTCGTGGACTACATGCCACTAAAAAGTTCAAGCGCACTTAGGTGCCACTGTCCGAAACTTTTTTTGTTGCACGAGCCATCCTGTCCATCTTTTCATCTAACAATGCCAAATTGCATTGGAAAATGTCTAAACTACCCTCGGATCTGCTGGTGTAAGTGCATAGGATCTTTTAATCTTAGCCACAGATCTAGAGACAAAAGGTGGAGGTCCATTGCCAGTATAAGTGTATTTTGAAAGTATTTCTGAATTTATTTTTCTAAAGGAAAAGAATATTCAAGTATATCTGAAGGAAGCATTTATGAAGGCCATGGTCCATGGAGGGGCCACTTCCTGTCTCCCGTGTCACGTCCGTTCTCCCGTCTCCCTCGCACTCTCTTCTTGAATCCTGCACGCATGGAGCAGCGGAGGCTATGCGGCCCGTCTCGTGTGGCAATGGCGGCAGGATTGCATGGCGGCGGCGGGGGCGCGTGCGCGGCGTCTGCGGAGGGGTGCGTGCCTGGCTGCGCGCCGAGCAGAGGCACCGTGGCAACAACACGGGCGCACAGCGGTGGCGGTGCTCGGTTGGGAGCTCGTCCTCACGACATCGGCGTGCGGCAAGGGAGGTGGCCACCGCTCGATGGCGGCGGCGCGCGTCCGCGTGGTGGCGGCCCGACGGCTCGCTGGACCGGGCGCGCTGGACCCTGGCCACCGCGTGGCACGCGGGCAAGCTCCACCCCAGCCACTGCAACAGCGCGTGGACGAGCTCACCCCGCTGCGTCAACTCCAGCACCCCGAACGTCATCTCTGGCATTACCTTGGGTGACGAGGTGCCGACCGCGCTCCCCTTGTGCTGTCGTGCTTTTCCCGGCCATCCGGTCGCCTCACGCTCCTCTTCTTGAGGAGGAAGAAGGTGCAGGGGTCACTTAAAATTTGGTCTCACCGGATAGAGAGAGATAGAAGTGAGAGGACATGGTCGTGAGAGAATGGTATTTTCGATATTATATTGTCACTTGCCAGCCCATATGTCAAGGCTGTCAAACGGTGGAAACCTAACAGAAGATGGACGGAATGGCTTCTGCGACAAAAAAGTTTCGACCTGTGGTATCTGGGTGCGCTCGAACTTTTTAGTTGCTGGTAGGTCACGACCATCTTTTATAATGATAGTAAAAGACGTTTTTTTTACCCTTGGCATTATTTATCAAAACAAGAGTTTTTTAATCCAAAAATCCATTTATCCCCAAAGTCAAGTCAGCACTCTGCATGGTCGATCCGCCTGCATGTGCCCCCTCCTAATTTCTACCCTCTCCACTCGATCTGGCCTCGTGCACCTCGATTCCGCCCGTGCCCTCTCTCCGATCAGAGTCGTGTGCATAGAGGTTGGGTTCCTGTAGATCGATTATGCGAGCATGACCACGCCCTACAGCCACCCCAAACAACCCCCCAACCCCTATGGTCACATCAACGTGCCCTCCTACCGCTCGTTCTCTCGTGCACATCTTTGGCTTCCTCCGCCGCCTCCGGACCATTGTTAACCCGCTTCCGCACTGTGCCAGGTGTGGAGGCAAGGCGTCCGGAGACGGCGTGCGTGCACGGACGGCGAGCGCCGCCGTGCGTTCATGGCACAGCACGCGTGAGCAACGAGTAATCGGTGGCATTTAGTGTGAGGGAGGCTGGCCATGGCGCAAGTGCATAGACGACCAGTGCGGCCTGGCGTTAGAGGAGCGCATACGCAGATGGCGAGCGCGGCCGGATATTCACGGCATGTATGGGCGGCGGCAGATAGAGCGAGGGAGGCTAGCGATGGAGCGCATGCACGGATGGCGAGCATGCCTTGCGTTCGTGGCACTCTCGGGTGGTGAGGAGGCTGTACTGCGAGAGTGGCCTGGCGTTCGCGGCATGTGTGCACGGACGGTGAGTCGCCCGGCATTAGCGGCACGCGCGGGTGGTGGCGGATAGAGTGGGGAAGGCCGGTGATGGGCTAGTGTGGCCTGCGGTCGTGGCACGCATGGGTGCCAACCGCTCAATGGTGTCGAGCGTGGGGGAGACGAGGTTGCCTGTTGCCGACGATGGCGCGCGTGCGAGGACGGCCCAACGGTTGAGGATGCGTGGGCGGCAAGCGCTCGGTGGCAATAGGTGCGCAGGAGGGGGGTGCGAGGCTAGGCGGGCGACAGGCGTCGAGCACCAGGGAGGCGGCCATGGTTCTTACAGTGTGCATGGTGGAGATTCAAAAGTAACGACAATGGCATATAGGGAACAAAAATTTTAAATCAATGACAAAGAGGTCAAACTCTAATTTTCAATGGCATATAAGAAAAATATAGATTTTGATGGTATTGAAAAAAATTCTCCTAGGCATATTGAAAGAAAGGAATAAAGTCGGTATCGAAAGAATAAAAAGAGAAATAACTATTAGATGAAAAATACAAACTAGGCTCAACAAATAGGTTCTCTAAGAGCATCTCGAAGAGTTTGCTATCTCAACTTGACATCCATATAATTTTGGCAAAACAAGAAAAAATAGCCTCCAACAGTTTGTGAAAAAATAGCCTCCAACAGTTTGGTAAAACAACTTGGCATCAATAGCAACTTGGCAAATCTTACCTTCGCGCGCGCAAATATACGCGCGCGTATATGGCTTGGCATCCGGGGCTCTTCGTTCGCTTAGCGGGGTTCTTCGTTTTGTTAACGGGTTTTTTTTATTTTACCAAGTCAAAAATGCCAAACTCTTGGAGATTGACTGTTTTTTTACTTGGCATATAATTTTGGGAGTTGACAAATCACAAGATTTATCAAGTAAAATTTGATAAACTCTTGGAGATGCTCTAATAGCCTTATACTAATCAATGGTAGCAACTACTCCCTCCGCTTTTTTTCATATACACGTGATATTAGTTGTCCAAAGTCAAATATTTCTGTTTTATCATCAATTTTTTTAAAAATTGTATTAGTTAACGACGTAAGATTTATGTTTTTAGATTCACTATAGAAAATACTTTTATAATATATAGTCCATACGTCTTGAAATTATATAGATTTTAAAAAAAATAATGATCAAACATAGAAATATTTGAATACGATATGTAAAGAAAAGAGGAGTATAACTATTACCATTAATGGATCTTAAATCTAACCGATAATGGATCGGCGGACGGTACGATACAGACGAATTATTGCATGTATGAATTGCTTAATTGTTAGTCTGAATATATAAACACATTAGTTTCAGGTTCTACTACAAAGAGACACGATCGTCCTATACAGATATAAAAAGAAGATCTCCCTTCATAACGCGCTGATCGTTGCTGGAAACATTTTCATAAGTCAAAAAGTATCTTTAAAAGAGGTTATATGGTAGAGGCGTAGATGGAGGTTTCTTTTAGATGCAACCCAAAATCTTTAAATTTTTCAAGCTGCCGAGGTTATATGGTAGAGACGTAAAGAGCGAAAAAAAAAAATAATTCTGCTTGTTAAGTAGAGAAATCGTGAGAGGAGTGACGAATCTTTTAAACCTAAATAGTCCATAATTAGATAATTTTTACCAAATACAAACGAAAGTGCTACAGTAGTCAAAAGCCAAAAATTTTCGGAACTAAACGGGGCCTTAGCTAGAACTAACACAATTGTTGCGTAAATCTAGAAAGATTTGTGGATCCCCCTATGCTGAAAATGGATCGAATGGACACTGGCATGTGGGGTAGGCATGCAGCCGAATATGGAAATCGAGAGCTGGAGTGTCTCGCGAGTCAGCCGTGACGTGCCCGTGCCGTGCGTGCGTGAAAACAGCAAAGAAGTGCATCAGCCGACTGGCCACATCCATTTCCATTGACTTCGCCAAACTTCCTCGGGGGTTGCTCCATCTCCATCCGTTCTCCAGTCCAGTCCAGTCCCCACTCCCCCGTGCTCAATGGAGCCCAAGCCCCCGCCGCCCGACCCCACCTCGCCCTCCTCGCCGCCGGCGACAGGCCCCGCTGTCGCCGCCTCTGAGGGTTCTCCGGCGGGCGGCGACGGCGGGGCGGAGGGCGACGAGGCGGGGGGTTTCAGCGCTGGGCTGGAGCCACTATGGTCGCTCCTCTTCGGCGACCCAGCGGAGCTGGAGCCCATGTGGTCGCCGCCGAGGGAGTTCGGTGTCGGCGCGGAATTCGCCGCCCCGGACCCGGAGGCGGAGGCCGATGTGGACGACGCGGAAGGGCCCTGGGACGGCGCGCCCTGGAGGTCCACCGGGGTCGTCGCCGGCGAGGGCCCGGCCACGTGCACGACGACGCTGCTGAACCCCACGCAGGCAGCCGGGTTCTCCGAGTTCTCGATCGCCGCCTCCGATACCACCACGGCAATTTCCCAGGGAGTCGTGCTAGAGGTCATGCCGATTCATTCCGGCCCCGATTCTTATTCACCGGTGCCGTCGCCATCGTGCTCCCCAATTCCGGTGGCTTTAGAGGAGCGTGCGCCTGTGGTGATCCCCGGATGGGAGCCTGCGCTGCCGCTAGCAGTGGCTTCTTCGGAAGCCAAACTAGAAGAGGGAACTCTCGAGTGCACCCTCAACTCAGTGCCTTCTTCAGATCGTCCTGATTTGGGGGCAGAGGACGGTCCTAAGGATTGGTCCTCCTTACTGAAAGTTTCCTCAGGATCCATGCCAGTTATTGATATGGCTGCGACGGAACGTCCTGGGGACAATGCTGCTAACTGCAGTATGTGTAAGTCAGATATGGCTACTGGAGATGGCACACCGCTCCAAAGATCTCCAAGGATTGTGGCAATCAAGACCAAAGCAGATGTCGCATCTTTGGAACAGGAAATAGAATCATCTAGAGCTTCCAAGCACCGCCTAGCAGTTTCTCGGCAGAGCAGCATTAGCGAAGGGAGCCAACAACCTGTATGTGCTAGGTTATTTGAGGAGACCACTGTTGCTTCAGGAAAACCAGTTCGCTTGATCAATGGGGTCAAGCCGCAAGGATCACCAGAGATTATTGCCATACACAGCTCCTCTACCGATGTTGTGGTGGCTTTACCAGTGGTGAGTAAAAGGTCCTTGAAGAATAAAGTAGTGTCAATCAAGACCAAAGCAAATGCCACATCTTTGGAACAGGAAATAGAATCATCTAGAGCTTCCAAGCACTGCCTAGCGGTTTCTCAGCAGAGCAGCATTAGCGATGGGAGCCAACAACCTGTATCTGCTAGGTTATTTGAGGAGACCACTGTTGCTTCAGGAAAGCCAGTCCACTTTCCCGATGGGGTCAAGCCGCAAGGATCACCAGAGAATGTTGCCATACACAGCTCCTCTACCGATGTTGTGGTGGCTTTACCAGTGGTGAGTAAAAGGTCCTTGAAGAATAAAGTAGTGTCGTCTTCTCCAAGGAAGACTAGATCATCCTCAAAGGTGGTGGTGAATTCCAACAGGGTATCAGCTGTTTCGCCAGTGATGAATTGTGTGCCTGCTGTGCATAAAGCCAGTTCTAGTATACCTCCTAGGAAGCATAAGCTTGCTTCTGAGAAGTGCTTGCCCAATTTGGAGAGAGTGGATGCTGTGTTACACAACTCTGGATTAATGAGTGCTAACAAAGCGGTCCATGGGATGCCCCTAGAGGTAGAGGCAGCATCATCTCAACCTCCAAAGGCAAAGCAGCCCAGGATATCCTTAGGGAAATGTTCATTGAGTTTGAAGAGGACAGAGAACAGTAGTAGCTCAATCTGTGAACTACCAATGGTCACAGTGACCTCAGCTCCGGAGGATAAACCGACCTCAGCTCCAGAGAATAAACCATTGGATACTCACTGTACTGATTCTGAAATGGTGGATAGCATGGATGGTTCCTATTTCTTTGTGGGTGATGCAGTGCCTGATGAGGAGGCTCAGAAGAGATGGCCTCACCGCTACCGGAGCAATCATTGCCTTCTGAAGAAGGTAGGCATGCGGTTTAACTGTTACTGCTCTCTTCATGGATGCATCATTATATAGTTTATTTAAAATATGAGAATGAGATTTTTTTTTCAAACCATTAAGATCAACGGAAATACAGAGTTTTTGTAGACTGTTTCAAATCATTCAGAAAACAAGACATGCAAGACTGGGCAGACTTACGACAACTACCTAATTTGAGCGTTTCCTGCATAGACAAAGAAACAAACCAAAAGAAGCCATATCGGCAAACAGACCACCAGTCCGGACTCATTAATGAGTCGGCACCTATTACAGAAACAGATAAACTGCTAAAGACAGGGTGAGCTTGTGGAGAGCTCATCATCCATTCCTTTTTCATTCCTGCGCATTGTCTTCGGGAATGAGATATGAAGTATTACAGATTGATAATGGAGAAATGACTCTTTGAAAGTCTATCAAATATTTTGCCATCTACGTAGAGTAGAAGTAACTGTTTACAAAAACAACATTCATCTTTTTATGACACAAAAGAAACTCGACCTGCAGGGGCAGGTCGAGAAAACCCCCTAACCTCTGCCCCACCCATACACAGCAGCACCATAGCCCATGTGAGAACAACCATGACCGTGGCTGGGCCTTAGACCTGTGCGAGGGGATTTTTTTTAACCCCAGCCTGAAAATTCGCTCCCATGGGGTACTCAGGCCACCTAACTAACTCACCTAGAGGCCCTTTCGCATAAGTTGGCTTTAATTTACTTTACCAACTCAGGTCACCTAACCAACCCAGCATGAAAGTTTATTGTAATAAAGAAATGTCTTAACGCCCTAAAATATCTGCTGCTTTAATTTAATAACTATTGGTCTATAGATGCGGAGAGCATTAATCTATCTATGTGCTCCAGAATACATTATAATTGCATTTCTGTAGACGACAGCCAAGATATTTTGCCTAACATATATAAATTGGAAGTCAGAATTGGAGTCAAAGAGAAGTTTCAACTTCAACTTAAAGAAAATAAAATAATGACCTAATTGCAGGTTTTGAGGCTTTACTGTGTGTGCAGATGGGGACTTAGAAATTACTGATATGTCTGGATAAGGTTTCCAAAAAAACTAACAGCAATTTTAACATGACTATACGGACAGATGAATAGTGTTAAATTCATTCTATTTTAGGCACTTCTCATGAGGTTGAATAGATGATAAATTTAACAGAAGAATGACCGGGATTCAATTTAGGTCTAACAGGAAAACAGAGACTTGCTAAAGAATTGTCATAAAAGCTGTAAGAAACAAATATTTGTATTTTTATGCACAATATGTAATGTTAGAGCCAATTTAAGTTACTTGTTGTAAAAGCAGTAAGAAACAAATATTTATCTCTAGTTACGTTCAAAAACAAATATTTATCTCTATGCTCAACAATGTTATTTTAGAATCGAGGAATGCTCGATAGTCAATTTGCATGTGACAGGAAAACAGAAAACTATCAAAGAATTAGTATGAACAGACAGGAAGAAACTAATGATTTCTCTTTTATGTGCCATAATGCTATCTTGCAATTAGTTTACCTGCACATATGTGTGCTACATTAGGGGTCTGGTAGCGCATACACACATCTGTGTCACCATATAAGAAGTCGAGTAGCAGGTCCTCATATGAAACTTATATCTTTCATTTTGCAAATATTACGACCTTCGTAAGAATTGGCATCATTGAAGTAACCTATTTCACTTGTGGCTTCTTTGTTTGAAGGATAAGAGGAGCAATACCCAAACAGTTTCCAAGTGAGCAAAAAAATGCATTAACTTTTAAAGCTCAGTGTGTACATCTGTTGAAGAATTGAAGTTACTCATGATAAATGTTCTACGTTTACAGTGCTGGCAAGGCTGTCGTGGATGTCAAATGCCACTATTTGGAAGCTAGTATATGTGGCTCAACTTTATGTATTGGGGATTGCGCATTTATTAAGGTGAGTTAAGATTTTTTATGTCCAGCTTTCTTCTCGATACCTCTGGCCTACTTTGTCTTCATTTGAGGACTTCTCAGCTAATTTATAGTGCTCACAAGTAATCAGAAAATTATTGATCAACCTCATGTTGCCCGTATGTGGATTTGTGTATGTTGGCTATCATGTTCATGTGTACTCCCTCTGTCCCTAAATAACTGTCGTTCTCGCTTCCCAAGGAGTCAAACTATTTCTATTTTGACCAAATATATGCAAGGAAATATTAATTTTTGTAGTGCATAATTAGTATCGTTAGATAGGTCATTGAATCTATTTTCATAATAAACTTATTTGAAGATACAAATGTTGTTAATATTTTCTACAAACCTAGTCAAACTTAAGAAAGTTTGACCAGCACGAATACCATAGCGACACTTATTTAGGGACGGAAGGAGTATGTATATTTATCTATATCTGTTGCTTGATTGCAAACTGTAGCTTGCATGATTATTGTGTTGTGTAGTATAAAACAGTGTTTACCTTGATATCACATGATTTACTGTTGCATAACTTTAGTATGGTTAATATTTGCAGGGTCTAGAAGGAAAACCACATTATATAGGCAGGTTATTAGAGTTTTTTGAAACAACTGCTGATGAATATTACTTCACTGTGCAGTGGTTTTTCAGATCTGAAGACACAGTGAGTTTGGTTCTCCTAACCTTTTGTCCTAGAAATTATGCATGCCTAAAGAACATGAGATCTTGTAAGGAAACCTGAATTAATGAAACATAGCTTCATGTTTCAGCTTTGAAAGAAGAGATGGCTCGGGAAAACTCAGTAGCTTGATTATGGAGGTACCAAATGAGTACAATATATAGGCAATGATTGTCAAGGGTTTATAGAAACACCCAATCAACGGTGATCTTTGCCTAAACCAAGATCATCTACCATAAAAACCTCAAGGGGCGCCTACAGCCCAAGCCCAGGGCGTCACAGCCCATACAACAATGCTAATAGCCCATAATATAGCAGTCTAACACGCCCCCGCAGTCTGATCATCGCCACCGCGCACGTTCAGGCTGGACCTGAACTCTGTGAAGACCAAAGATGGAAGACCTTTGGTGAAGATGTCCGCATATTGGGATGAGGTTGGCACATGCAGGACATGAACATTACCAGCAGCAACCTTCTCCCGAACGAAATGGATGTCAATCTCGATGTGCTTGGTGCGCTGATGCTGAACCGGGTTGGAAGACATGTAGACGGCGCTAATGTTGTCACAATAGACCAAAGTAGCACGCCGAAGGGGGGCATGGAGCTCGATCAAGAGCTGACGCAGCCAAGAGGCCTCAGCAACACCATTGGCCACCGCACGGTACTCAGCTTCAGCACTGGATCTGGAGACTGTATTCTGACGCTTGGAGGACCAGGAGACGAGATTATCACTGAGGAACACAGCGTAGCCCGAGGTGGACTTGCGCGTGTCAGGGCAACCAGCCCAATCAGCGTCAGTGTAGACCACAAGATCAGTGGCAGGAGATGGCCGCAATAGTAGACCCAAGTGGAGAGTGCCCCGAACATAGCGAAGGATGCGCTTGAGTGCTGCCAAGTGTGGTTCCCATGGGTCGTGCATGTGAAGGCAGACTTGCTGGACAGCATAGGCGATGTCAGGCCGTGTGAAGGTCAGATACTGTAATGCGCTAGCAAGACTTCGATAATCTGTTGCATCAGCCACAGGAGGACCATCAGCAGCTGCAACCTTGGGGTTTGTGTCGACTAGAGTAGAACACGGCTTACACTTAGCCATCCCAGCACGGTCCAAGATATCCATCATATACTGCTGCTGTGAAAGGAAGAGACCGTCACCACACTGCTGAACATGCATACCGAGAAAGTGATGCAGTTTGCCAAGATCCTTCATTGAGAACTCCTGTTGGAGGGCCGAAATGATCCGCCGAAGGAGACCCGGGGAGGAGGCTGTGAGGACGATGTCATCCACATACAGGAGGATATAGGCAATATCTGAGCCGTGCCTATAGATGAAGAGCAAGGTGTCTGACTTGGCTTCGACAAACCCGAGAGACAACAGAAAAGTGGCGAACCGACTGTACCACACGCGAGGAGCCTGCTTCAACCCATATAAGGACTTGTTGAGCTGACACACGAAGTCCGGGTGGGTGGGATCCTCAAAACCAGACGGCTGTACACAATACACTGTCTCTGACAAGATGCCATGTAGGAAGGCATTCTTCACATCGAGCTGGTGCACGGGCCACTGGTGAGACAGGGCCAGAGAAAGCACGGTGCGAACTGTGGCAGGCTTCACAACTGGACTGAAAGTCTCCGAAAAATCCACGCCAGGCCGCTGAGTGAAGCCGCGAAGGACCCAGCGTGCCTTGTACCGCTCAAGTGACCTGTCGGCGTTGAACTTGTGCTTGAAAATCCACTTCCCGATGACCACATTAGCCCGAGGGGGGCGGGGAACAAGATCCCATGTGTGGTTTTGGAGAAGAGCAGCATGTTCTTCCTCCATAGCATCACGCCAATTCGGATCGGCGAGTGCGCTGCGGAAGGTCTTGGGCACTGGAGACAGTGGCGTAGCATGATAGAGAGCAGGAATCCGGAAGCCGGTCTTCGCGCGCGTGGCCATGGGGTTCTGGTTGATCACTGGGGGGACAGCAACAGCACCCTTAGGCAGCGGCGCAGGTGCAGCAGCTGACTGAACAGCAGCTGGGCGCTCAGCAGCTGGGCTCTCCCGGCGCGGCGTAGGGGCAGCAGCTGGCTGAACAACAGCTGACTGAACAGCAGCTGGGCGCTCAGCAGGTGGTCGGACAGCAGCGGGGCGCTCCCGACGCGTGTAGACGTGACGGACTGCGGGCACCGGGAAGACGGGCAGCGGCGGGAAACCGGGCGGAGGTCCGCGTGGCTCGGCCAAAGCTGCAGGTGACGGCGAGGTCGAAGAAGTCGGTGCCGCACGTGGCCGTGCAGGCGATGGTGACATTGTAGCCGCACGTGCGTCGTTTGTCGCGGCGAAAGCGGCGGGGGAGGCCGCGTGGTGTCTGCGGCGAACGGGGAGGCGGTCAGAATCGGTGGATCTGGTGGGGCGCGCATCAAGCGCCGCTTGAACCAACCAGTCATCATCGGTGTCACCGCCGCCCGACGTGGTCAGGCGAGTGTCGAAGCGACCAAAGGCTGCAGATAGAAACTTATGTGCTGGTCCGATAGGAGCCGACACATAGTCAGTAATGTCCAAAAAATCAAAGTCTGCTGGGGATGGAGTGGAGGCATGCTCAGCATAGGGGAATGCTGACTCGTCAAAGACGACATGACGAGAGATGATAACTCTATTGGAAGAGAGAAGGCAGCGGTGTCCTTAATGATGAGCTGAATATCCCAGGAAGACACACAAGGTGGATCGAGGGGAAAGTTTGTGGGGAGCTGTGGCGGACAAGTTGGGATAACAAGTGCAGCCAAAAACGCGTAGGTGATCATAGGAGGGTGCTGTGTCGAAGAGGGCGAAGTGCGGGGTGGATGAGCTCAGCGTTTTGGTGGGCAAGATGTTAATGAGATATGTGGCTGTCTGCATAGCTTCGACCCAGAATGAGGGTGGTAGGGAAGCCTGGAACAGTAGGGAGCGAATCACATTGTTAATGGAACGAATGATACGCTCGGCCTTACCCTTCTGGGCGGAAGTGTATGGGCACGACATGCGGAGGCGAACACCATGGGTAAGGAAGAACGTGCAGGAGCTGGAGTTGTCAAACTCATGACCGTTGTCGCACTGAACTGCCTTGATGGTGGTGCCGAACTGAGTGGACACAAGGGCAAAAAGTGAGCGATTGTCGGAAAAGCGTCAGATTTCAACTTTAGAGGAAACGTCCATAAATAATGTGAACAATCATCAAGAATAGCCAAGTAATATTTATAGCCCGAGACACTAAGAACAGGTGATGTCCACAGATCACAATGTATCAGATCAAATTTATTGGACGCTCGAGAAGTTGACAAATGAAATGGAAGACGCACATGACGACCTAATTGACATGCATGACAAGCAGTAGTAGTATCATGACGACAAGTGGGAAGACTCGACGCAAGCTTGGAGAGGGCCTCGTGTCCAGGATGACCGAGGCGGCGATGCCAAAGTGAAGACTCGGTGGCGGCGACCAAGGATTGAGCAGCTGGCAGCCGAAGAGAGTACAACGGTCCGGAGCTATTGCACCTGACGATCACGTTCCGAGACAGAAGATCCTTCACAGAACACCCAGTCGGGTCAAACTCAACAGAACAATTGTTATCGATAGTGAACTGGCGAACATAAATTAGGTTCTTAATAAGTTGTGGGGAAACCATCACATTATTAAGACGTAAAGACGGTGAAATAACTGTAGAGCTAGTGGATGTAACGGGGAGTAAGGATCCGTTACCGACAACAATGGACGATGGAGTAGGATACCGCGAAGAAGTAGTATGTGAAAGCGAATCGGAATGTGAGGACACGTGAGAGGTTGCACCTGAATCGAAGTACCAGTCATTGTTGTTTTGTGGCTGCTGCAGCGTCATGGTGCTGAATGTCGAGGCCAGAGATGCCTGATCCCATGTAGGAAGTCCGGCGTGCTGTTGGTAGTAGCCGGGGGGTGGTGCAGTCCAAGACCCGGCATTCTCCATGACCGGGGTAGGCACAGCATGCTGTTGAAGAGTCTGCTGGGCCAGCAGAGCGTGCTGAGGGGTGCCAGGAGTGGTGCAAGTGGAGGCCGCTGCCCAGGCTGTGGTCTAGGCCACATTTGGATGGCCCCGGCCCACGGGCGGTAGAAGGTGGGCCATGGCGCGCCCCTGGAGCCGGGGCTGCCAGGCTTAAACTGTCCACCAAAGGGCGCGCTGGACTGGGCACCTGGCTGCGTACCAGTGGGCGACGGGTTGCCACCAGCGCCGGCCGCCGCGTTTTCCGCGGCGATTCTTGGAGGGAGCAGAGCCACCCCCGGAGCTTGCGCTGGAGGCTGCAGGCTGCTTGACAACAGGAGGACGCGACGGGGCTGACGTAGTGGTGGAAGCGGCAAGCGCTGTCGATTGAGACGACGACGTGTTCTCCATCGTCAGCTCCTCCAGGAGGAGGTCAGCCTTCATGTCCAGGAACGTGGGGAAGGGGCGCCCTCGCTGGAGATGCATGCCGACGGTCTTGAAGCGCTCATTCAGACCGCGAATGAGGTTGAGGATGAGGGTGCGGTCGGTGACGACTTCACCTAAGTCACCAAGCGTGTCCGCCATGCGCTTGAGCTCCTTGCAGTAATTGGTGATGAACAGATCACCTTGAACGAAGTTGCGGAGCTTTGCGTCGAGGAGGAGGGCGCGTGTCTCGCGGTTATTGAAGAACTGGGACTCCACAGCGCGCTAAGTGCCGCGGGCAGTGGAGTTGCGCGCTGAGATCGTCGCGGCGAGGTCGTCGGAGATGGTGCAGAGGATCCATGACTTGACAACGCAATCCATGCGCTGCCAGTCAGGGAAACCAGGCGTCGGTAAGTCCTGCAGGACATGGTGTTGAAGGGAATACTTCCCAACGATGAGGAGGAACTGATCGAGCCACCGATTGAAATTGCCGGCGTTGAGGTCGAGAACAACCGTGACAAGATTGCGGATGCTCTGGACCGCAACAGCCTGGGAGTGGAGGTTGGCGATTGCAGCAACCTCTTGCAGAAGGAGGGCTTGATGCAGATCGGTGTTGTCGTTGTGGTCGGAGGCGTGATTAGAGAGGTCGTCCTCATCATCCCTCGTCCGCGGGAGCGCCAGCGGCGGCGCGTTCCTGCTCGGCGCGTGCCAGGGCGTCGCGAGCGCGGGCGGCGGCAACGTCGCGCTCCAAAGTGGCGGCCTAGGCTTCCTTCTCAGCTGCGGCGGCGCGCGTGAGGGCGGCATCGCGCTCAGCCTTCCGATTGGCTACGCGCAGGCGCGCAGCGTCATCGGCATCGACAGCAGCTTTGGCGGCGGCAGCAGCCTTGGCCTGGGCATCGGAGTCCAGGCTGGATACCATGGGGACGGCAGCCTTGGAGGCGGCGGCGGGCGGCGGCTGCCGATTTGGGAGAGGGGGGAGGAGTCCCAGGCATCACAGCACAGGGAAGCCGACGCAGATGGGTGGGAGGAGCGCAGCCGAGGGGAGGGCGCGCTGGGGAGGAGCACAGCCGAGGGGAAAAGGCGCACTAGGGCAGCGGAGGTAGAATCGGGGGGAATACCCAGACTCGTGATACCATGAAAGAAGAGATGTCTCGGGAAAACTCAGTAGATTGATTATGGAGGTACCAAATGAGTACAATATATAGGCAAGGATTGTCAAGGGTTTATAGAAACACCCAATCAACGGTGATCCTTGCCTAAACCAAGATCATCTACCATAAAAACCCCAAGGGGCGCCTACAGCCCAAGCCCAGGGCGTCACAACCCATACAGCAATGCTAATAGCCCATAATATAGCAGTCTAACAAGCTTGCACAATTAAAATCTGATAATCCTGTTTATGTTAGGTTACTTAATCATGCTTTTGACCTCTTATTCAATCTTAGGTCATGGAAGACCAAGCACAGTCTCATGACCCAAGGAGGCTCTTTTACTCAGACATGAAGGATGACAATTTACTAGACTGCATTGTTTCTAAAGTTACCATTGTGCCAGTTTCTCTAAGTGTAGGAACTTTCAATTATACATTTTCTTGTATTGGTTTAATGATACTTCTTTGTGTGAAAAGTAGATTTTCAATTTTTGCTACAGCTAAATGAAAAGTCTTGGTCAATTCCTTCATTCCACTATTACTATGACATGAAGTACTCTCTGGACTATAGTACATTTTCTACCATGGAAATGGGTAAGTCCTCTTAAAACACAGTGGTTCGCATGTGATGTCAAATTCTTCGCAATATTGGTGAATCAATCAATCATCACTTGGATTTGAGATCTACTCTTCACATTTATAATTTATAATTTATATTGAAGCGCCTTTCTCTTATTATTTTTCTATCATGTTGATCATACTTTAATTCTAATGTGTATTATCTTGTAGTCTGTAATTGTTATAGCTTTTGTTCTGTTATGTATTTTGATAATATTATGAGCTTATTAGCCTAACTTAAGGTTTATAAAATGCAGGAGATCCAAATGACACGTTACATTCACATTACACTAGTAGCAACAATGTGAAAAGGAATGATTTCACTGAAAAGCAGAAGTCTCCCACACCAGAGATGAGGGAGCTTTCCCTGTTAGATCTGTATTGTGGTTGTGGGGGAATGTCTACTGGTCTTTGTCTTGGGGCTCGTGTTGGTGGTGTGAATCTTGTAGCGGTACTTATATGCTAACATATTAGATGTGCTATGGCTTTTTATTGCTTAGTATAGTAATTTATTTTTTTAATGATTTCCTTACCATTAGTAGAGATGGGCTGTTGATGGCGATGAAGTGGCATGTGAAAGCTTCAGGCTAAATCATCCAGGAACTCGGGTACTGACCTTCGTGCTTTATGTTATTCCAGGGGTGGACCCAGCAGCAAACTGGGGGGGGGTGCTTCTTCCTTCCTCAACTCCTCTCTTCCTTCTTCTGCCCTCACATCCTCCTCCCCTATCTTCCTCTTAGTTTAATTGGATCTGCTGCTGTGTTATTCCAATATAGTTCCCAAATGTCAGTTCTGGCTCACTTATGCACATCTACTCATTGCATAGGTCCGAAACGAAACCACCAACGATTTCCTTGAGTTGTTGAAGGAATGGGATAAGCTATGCAAAACCTATGTGAAGCCCTGCAGTAAAGTAAAGTCTCATTCCAACGTTCCAACACAATCCAGTAATGGAACTCCAGATTGTTCTACATTTTCTACTGAAGAATTCGAAGTATGGAAGCTAGTTGATATTTGCTTCGGTGATCCAAATGGTGTCAGAAAGCGTGGCTTATACTTGAAGGTTTGTGATGGTTTGCTTGCTTTATAGTCTTGTAGTTACAGAGTACCAACTTAATTACTTGTCAGATCATAACGTGGTAATGGGAATTTGCCCTTCTACTCTTTACAGGTTAATGATATAACTCAATGCTGTTAAATACGTAAACAATTTCCTTGTTATTTGATCCAATAATTAGTTTGGCTCTATTGCCTCATCTCTGGTGCAGGCTGTATGTTTACAAATTACATGTGCATATCATTGGTTTTCCATTGATCGTTGTATTGATCTGTACTGAAACAATTGTGATATCATATGTGTAGGTCCGCTGGAAAGGTTATGGCCCTAATGATGACACATGGGAGCCAATGGAAGGGTTAAAGTAAGAATAAAAGGTTTTAAAACTTACCAATTTCACCATGATTTGAACAATTTGGCTTTTGCAGGAACTGCAAAGATGCAATTAGGGATTTTGTTATTGAAGGGCATAAGAAAAAGATCTTACCAATTCCTGTAAGTGTTATTCATGCTTGAGTTTAGTATGAATCTCAGCCAAGAGCATATGATGTTAGCTTGTCAACTGAACTCTACATCCTCTCCAAGCTGAAAAAAAGAAAGGAAGGAAGAAAAGAAAAAAAAAGACATAACAGACTCTAGATTTAAAATATACTCTAATCTCAATTTGTCATAAATAGAGGTTAACAAATTAAATCAGGAGTAAGGTGAGCAATTTTGTAATAATGCAGAATTGTACTTTGTGACCATGCCCCACTCAGTGCTGTCATGGTTCTCTTAAAGGCTTGATGGCTTGTTTTCTTCATTTATGTGGAACTTTTGGCATTTGACAGCCACTTGCATATCTTAATGTTTTGATAGCATTAGTAAATGGTCATTTACTCAAAATTGTAGTTTAATTCTATTGATAACATTATGTGAATTTCTTTGACCAAAAATCATGACAAATAGTATATTTATGGTGACAAACTTTTATATGTGAACAAAAAAAATATCATATGTGGAAAACTGGAAGTCGCCTCCACGCATGTTGAAAGTAGATTAAAATAAATTAATAGCGAAGATGCAAGGCGAACTAATGGTAGCATGAATCCACATCTTTCTCCTTGCCAGCGCCACCTGCATCACCTTCTCCCTGGTTGCCCCTAGCGTATCCGACCATAGGATCCCTACTGCTGCTTCGGTGCCACCACCCACTTCTGAGGCAACCATGCCTACAGATTATTTAGAGCCACAGGGGGGGGGGTTGTGCTGATGTTATCAAGCTGCCAACATGCTGCTTCCTGCATGGAAGTAATACTCCTTACATAAATAGTTTTTCTTATTAATACTGGTTATTTAATGTGGCCGTTGTGGTATTGTTGTGACTTGCTACAATTACTCAACACTTCTGATATCTTGTATGAATTCAGGGTGATGTGGATGTCATATGTGGAGGACCACCATGCCAAGGCATTAGTGGCTACAACCGCAATAGAGAATTTGATGCACCATTCAACTGTGAGAGAAATAAGCAGATCATTGTCTTCATGGATGTAATACAATTTTTGAAGCCCAAATACATTTATATGGAAAATGTCCTTGATATACTGAAGTTTGCTGATGCAACACTTGCAAGATATGCTCTAAGTCGGCTAGTTGCTATGCATTATCAAGCAAAACTAGGGATCATGGCTGCTGGATGTTATGGCCTCCCACAATTCCGAATGCGTGTCTTTTTGGTGGGCTGTCATCCAAAGGAGGCAAGTAATAGTTCCCCTGTATTATGAAGTCACTTTCTTCTGTTTTCCCCTTATTTCTATACCTCTACCCTGTAGAAATTACCCCCATTTCCTCTGCCTACTCATGAGGCAATTGTGAAGAATGGTTGCCCCTTGGCTTTTGAGGTAAATATGACCTGCTTTACTTGATCGATCTAAGGGTTGGCTTATTTCTGCTCTGGACATCCATTTCTATTGAAAATTCATTTCCTACTTGATCTGTTTATTATAGCCTACTTCTTTCTGCTAATGTTTTCCCCTAATACTGAGAATTAGTATATCTGGTGAATTAACAATACCATCATTATCTCTTTCATAGCGTAATTTGGTTGGATGGCCCGACAGCATGCCAATGCAACTAGAAAAACCAATTGTTCTCGAAGATGCTCTATCTGATCTTCCAGAAGTAAGTAACAATCTTAAAGATTAGATTCCAGACCTATCTGTCCATGTTCTATCTTGCCTTGTCCACATCACCCAAAGGAAAAATAAATCAAGCAGGTAGGACTGGGGCATGGGGCTACACTATGTTCCAGCATGAAATGGTAGTTTACAGGGTACATTTGCTGACTTTGGGTTAGGTATAAGCAATTTTCACTTAATTTAACAGTCCTTTAATTCAGAAGCTGTTCTGTAAATCTTTTGTAGGTGGAGAATGGAGAAAAACGAGAAGAAATGCTATATGTGAAGGGACCTCAAACGGAATTCCAAAGATATATTCGGTCATTTAATTCTGGTGTGTTGATTGCTTACATTGGTGTGGAAAGGACTTGGATTTTCTTTTTATGCGGTGTCATTGAATAATAGGTTCTGATGGCTAGAATATTTATTTTGTACACGAGTAATATTAAGATGACGGTTTCCATTTTTGAGGGACAATAAATTAGCTTGTATGCTTTTCTAATGGTATTTTGCATTTACTAAAATTGTTTTGAAGATAACCTATTTACTATAAATGGTAGGAATTTGTTTAATAAAATATGTATAAATTCATAAATATAGTTGAAAAAGAAACCGGAAACAACATGCATGAGATATGCCCTCAGTTCTAAGTGCTTGTTACTGTGACCATATATCAAGGAAATCAAACTTTGCCAAAAGTGTTACCAAAATCTTCTTTGTTAATATTCAATTTGGGTTTTTACGAAATTTTTCCTTGGGATTGATAAAGTGCTAAGAGGAGAAACTTTAGTCAAAAGTGTCGAAATTTTGGAAAAAGAAAGATATAATGACTCCTTTTCTTTCTATTTTTTTGTGACCACTGCTATTTTCAACTTCAGTGACCATGTTTGTCGGCATTACTTCATCATAGCTATGGTGCAAAACTCACAATGAAATCGTGTTTCTTCCATGCCCAGAAGTGATTGGATCCAAAGCTCATGTCACAAAAGTTTCTAAGTCAAAATTGTATGACCATCGACCAAGGGCACTGGATGATGATAACTACTTAAGAGTACTGCAGATTCCCAAGAAAAAGGTTGTCTAAGATGCTTGTATGAACATAATTCAACTCTGGGTTTGAGAAATCTCTACAATCTCATCAGTCTTTTTTTCAGGGAGCTAATTTTAGAGACCTTCCAGGAGTCATAGTAGGTCCTGACAACATAGCTAGATTAGATCCAACTAAGGAGAGAATACTATTGCCATCTGGTAATCCTCTGGTAAGATGCTCGTGAGAAAACACCCCTGAGATGCACTATACTTTTCTTTACATGTAAATTTTGATAAATTTCCCTTGTACATTAGGTGATTGATTGTGTCCTAACCTACGAGAATGGTAAATCCTTAAGGTTAGTTTCATGGATTTCAATTTATATTATATGCCTGTTTCCACATTCATATTTTAGTGGTTCCCTTTTGTAATATGTTGCAGACCATATGGTAGACTCTGGTGGGATGAGGTAGTGGGAACTGTGCTGACATGTCCAAATGCTCGCATTCAGGTGAGCTGTAACTCTGACATCCCCCCCTCTCCCCTCTTTCATTTTGCTTATGATTTCAAAATATAACCCTTACACATTACTGTCAGGCCTTAATACATCCTGCACAAGACAGACTGCTAACTATTCGTGAAAGCGCTCGTTTGCAAGGTTTTCCTGACAGCTTCAGGTTTCGTGGAACAGTCAAAGACAGGTATTTTTGGTTGGGCTTTGCTGTGGTACTCTCAAATGAATGTAAGCCATTTATTTAATTAGATCGGGTGGTTAGGATCAATTACTTCGTAGGAGGTAATATGTGAAATATATATTTATTTAATTTTTAATTTTGCAAAATAGGATAAATAAGAAAAGTTATAGATATATTTTTTTGCTAGATCTAATTGATACATGCGTGATCTATTGGATATGGTAAATATTTTTATTTTGTAACTTTGGAGTTTGGACATGACATAATTTGATTAGCATAAACTGTCATGACAGATATATACATGAAATAATTTGATTAGCATCTAACTTTTCATTCACACCGCCATGACAGCTTCGTACCTAAAATAATTTGATTAGCATGTAACTTTCCGTTCCCACCATAATTTGATTTAGCATGTAACTTTCAATTCCCGCTGTATGTGACTGCCCAGACCGTGCGCGCCAGCCGCTGCCCATGTTGCGCTATGCGCCACGCACGGCACGAACGGAAAAAGAGAGGCCTCTGTTTCTGTGTTCTGTGATTATGGGATTTGGGAATTTTTTTTCTTTTCTTAGTTTTTTTAATTAATTAATTTATAAAATGTAATAAATCGATGGCTCAAATTGCTTTGACCTATTACGGAGGTAACTGGAATACCATAGCATTGCCCATTTTGTTTTTCAGTTGTTCAGTAAGTAGATTAAGTTATAATGTGATGAACCTGGTTGCAGATACCGCCAGATTGGAAATGCAGTGGCTGTACCTGTCGGTCGTGCACTTGGGTATGCCCTGGCCATGGCCTATCTGAACAAGACTGGAGATGACCCTCTCATGGTGCTTCCACCCAAGTTTGCATTCTCTCATGATGTACAAGGTCTTTCAAGTGTGAACGGTCTTCATGGCAGGCCCATTGGTTGAAGAGTTCATTTCCAGTCATGCTCCGGTTGGAAAGCTGCTAGTCATGCTTTGTGAATATCAATAGGACGTATATTCATTTATCTGCGGGAGTCAGATAGGAGTCTGGGTTCCCCAGTTAGATGTTCCCCAATCAAATGGTTTATCCCTTCTGTTGTTCAGTCTCATTCATTTGATGGCATGTTGTAAGTTGTATCATTCATTGTACTAACTTATCAGAAGCTTAGATCGGAAGGTGAAGGGTCCTAGAACGAGGGCCCCCTGGGACCATTGTTGTTCAAAAAATCAAAAGGTGTAGTGTAACTGTGGGTATATCAGGGAAACAAAATGTTGTACATCATCTGATTTGCTGTATTAGGCTAGTGAGTCGACATAAGCATAGTAGCTTCAGTAAATCTTTTTTTTTGTTCTAGACTCTAGAGCTACAATGCAATAAATTCGTTCAGTCGCATATTCGTATCGCCAATCTGATTTTTCAAAAAGGTTAATAATTTGACATTTTATGGAATTTCTCGAAAAGGATCACACATGTTATACAGGCTAGGCTTGCTGTGAAACTACCACCACGAATATGTACCTCTATGCTATTAGCTTCTCTTATTTTTCTATAATATAACTATATAAATTATAAGGTATTGTGATTTAATAAAGTTGAATCTTCAAACTTTTGCATATTTACAACGATGTATTAATGGATTCACATTTCACAAATGTTTTATTGTTTTGTTTAAGAAAACAAATATTTTATTGTGATATTAATCTCCACGATTTTTTAAAAGATCTGTTTATTCACATTTCATAGTATTCGGCTCGTTAGGCTGCTCTACTCTCGGCTGGTCTGTAGACGCAAGTCAGTGTTGCTACAGTGCTCAAAGCAGCCGCTGCGTCTGGCTTCTGGAGCAGCCGAACGAGCCGAATACAATTTGTTGTTGTTTGGTTTATTTAGATAGGAAGATATATAGTGTGATTGGTTACTGTGTCTTGTGCTGCAGAGTAAGAGCAGAAGGAAGAGTGCATAGCTCGATATATAGAATTTGGCTGAATTGTAAGATGTAGACTGAGCTTGCTTAGAGCATCTCCAAAAGATTAACAAAAAGATTAGCCAAATTTATTGATTTAGCTACTCTCTAAAATAAATTTGACAAGAGTACTCCAACAAAATCTGTAAAACCAAGAGGCTGGATGGCTAGTGAGGTAGGCTATCCAAAAGTAGAGCGAATGAGGTAGGATAGAGAGCTACTAAATTTAGAGAGTCATTTACAGAGTTTGTTGGAGACGTTTTTCTTAAGCATAATAGACAAATTTATCTTTAGAAAATGATTTGGCTAATCTCCTGGAGATGCTCTAGCTATGCAAGATTTGACTTAATTGTAGGATGCAAGCTATATTTGCTTTTGAGGATAGTGCTAGCCTATATATAGGCTTCTACAGGTAACTAAACAGGACGAACTGCACTTAGGAAACGGTAAGAGATTGTGCAGGCAACCAAACCGACCCTTCCTGTATTGTTTTATTCACAAGCATGAGAGGGGGGGTGACGGTGGATTGGTCTCGATCTTTTAGTGCGGACAAATTATTTGAATGGTGGACGGAGTTCATATTGGTGGCTTGACTACAATCGTCAAAGTGTGCTGCGCCTTAGCGAGTGGTACAACGACTCCAATGATTGCTTATGATCTTGTGGGGCGTGATAATTTTTTTCTTAAACATTGCTGGGAACTGTGTTGCATGTAGTTTGGAAGTCAAACTAAGTCAACCTTCCACCTCACTTACCTTGTTTAAAAAAACAAACCCCAAAAATTATTTGCAAAATAAATAAAATCCTCTAAAGGTGTTGGTTGACTCTTGGTAATATTTTCCCTTCTTTGCAACCCCAAGAGGGGGTTTTGAATTAAGCTTCTTAAAACTCTACTTGGCCTCTAATTCTACGTACTTATCAAAACCTATGCAAAATTTCTATCTAAATGTGTACTACAGTAAAAAGTGTTATGCAACCTAGGTTCTAATCCTATTAACTAGCATGGCAAGCTAAACTAGGAAAGATAACCACATAACCTAGAAAAGTTATGTAAGTGCGGAAGCTTAAATGGGTTAGAGATATAAACTCCCATTGATGATGGTATTTTTTTGAGATATCGAGAAGTTCACGCTTACCCCTAGTTCTTATTGGAGCCCTCACAAAGATGTCTCGCAAGGGGTTCCTAGTCATGTAAGTTCGTGGATAGCTTTGGTCTCTATGTGGCATTCTCCCATATACCACTCACCACCGTCTTCACTATTGAGCTTCCAGCTCAAGCGCTGTGGGCCTCGTTTTCTCTGGCACAAGCTAGGCAGTCACACCATAAACATGGTTGGTGTGATGTCATAAGATTATAAGTTCCTAGTGTACAACAATGATGCGCGTAAGCACTGAGTGAAAAAGCGGTAAGCAAACCTCACAAAACACTAAACCTAAGATTAGAGCAAAGCGTCAATTGTGTGATCTAACTAGTCTAGGCACTTCGCTAAACACATAAATTTCCTTGAGAAAATTCCTTATTTAGCTTCGGAAAATGTGGTGATCCTTATTTAGCACTCAAAGATAAAAAATCTTATAGCGTTGACTTCATTTTTGGTGCCCAAAATAACATCGCTGTTAGTTCTAGCCACTAACACCGTTAAATGGCAGCAGCAAAGACCGTTTTACCCTATTGTCACATAGAGTTGGCAATTGACGTTGTAAGTTTTGTGGTAGCAAATGACATGCGTATTGGTAAGCACCAGTGCCACCATACAGTGTTGGTTTTTTTATGACACTACAATTATCTACTGCACACAAAAAACACAAAAGATCACATCTATTTTTTTGAATCGACTCGAGAATCGAGATGCATATGCATTATGAAAAGATCACATCTACTTTTTTTAACTCAATTTTTTTACTCGAAAAGGCATCACATATATTGACTATATCTTGTGAGTCCAATAGCTATGCATTTTTTTTTAGAAAAATGGACAGTGCATATCCGTGCACACAAGGAGAGATTGAGGACGCACGTATATGTATAATAAAATAATATAATTACTTGGCATTAACCATCCTTAACAACGGGACCGAGGGCAGATATGATTATGACGGCCATGATGTAAATAAGTTAATAAGCAATCAAATTAACTACTTGACAGTCTCAATCAACGGGGCCATGCAAAATTATACGTGAAATGGTAAATCTATGATCGGCAAGTTTTTTTTTTCTATTTGTCCTTGGCAAATCTCCACTCCTGTCAGATTGTGGCTGCAGCCGCTCGCCTGGCCGCCCGCGCGAGCCTATGCTCAGGCCGCTGCCGGTGCCACGCGAGGCGGCGGTCGGGCCGCCGCCGTGGCTGCGCAAGCCAGCGCTCGGGCCCTCACTGAGGACGCGCAGGCCTGCGCTCGAGCTGCCGCGTGGCCTGTGCTCGGGCCGCCGCCAGGTCCGCGCGGGGAGCCGCTTCATGGGCCACCCTGCCGAATCTGCGCCCAAAGAAACGACCGTACCTCGTGGATCTGTTTGCGCCAAATTGACGGGGACCGGATCCTCGTCCGACCCCATGTCGCCGTGCGCTAGGAAGATGCACCCACAGTCCCCACTGTCGGCCTTCTCTGAGATTGGAAAGGGAGAACGAGAGGCAAACAACAGAGGTAGGCACGGTGTACGTGACTGTGGCCTAAGTGTGAGTAAGGGTATTTTGGTCCAGCCCTCATATTTCTGACAAGCACACAGCGGTGTATGCTAACAGAAATGATGGGAGTGCTATTTTTTTTAAAAAGGAAATATATATTGATATCTAAATTAGGTAAGATAAAATTGATTGGAAAGCCCAAAATTAGACCAAAGCAATTACGTCTGCTAGAATAACAAAAAAGCGCTTCTGAATTGATCTCATCCTTTATATAATATAATTTTTCTTTGTTCGGTAATAACTTAATATTGGAATAAATCACTCATTATAGCAATTAATAAATGGAAAGAGTTTGTACATCGACCAATGTATATAGTTGTTCCTTATTACAAACACAAGTAGTGCGGTCTACGGAATCTCAAAAACAAAGTTTTGAGTCAAAGTGAATAAAAGAAACGTTTCCAAAAACGGTATCTATAAAGCAATTCTATTGCTAAATCTCCAACCGTGTCTTGCAAACACCTTCATTGTAGTTGTCTTAATATTCCTGCATCCCATATTCGTCATTTGACGATCCTTCCCTTTCCGTAACAGAGACCAGGACCTGGTTCAGTAGGTCCCCTGAAGATAACATGTAAATAAGATGGTGCTGGGACCTTGTTAAAAACTTTATCATTCCGGGTTAACCATATCGCCGAACAAATTGTACTTGCACCCACAAGAATTTGAGATTTCAAATTCCTATTTATCCCATCTAGCCAGCCTGTAAACAAATTGTGTACGCTAGTTGGAGGTATTAAATTAAAGAAAACATGAACAGTTCGCTACATGAATTTAGCAAAATGACAGTCAAAGAGTAAATGTTGTATGGACTAAGAATAGAAACAACATTTCCTATCACCTTGCCACTGCCGCCTTGCTAAATTATTCTTTTGTTAAGATTACTCCCTTATATGAATGCCACATAAATACTTTGATTTTGAGAGGTAGTTTCAGTTTCCAGATTAATATGTTATATGGTATAGCTTCGGCTCCTAATAAGGCTATGTACATGGATTTGACTGAAAACAACCCATTCTGATGTAGCCCCCCACACAAAGCGATCCCTCTGGTTTGTTAACTATACATTTGCAACCATAGCGACCACATTGTGCCATGCTTGAAAATTAACACCTACTAGAGATCTCCTTAAAGCCATATTTAATGGCGTCATAGACAACACCGTTCTTACAGGTGTGCCTTTTCTCCTAACAATATTATATAGTGTAGGAAAGATAGGTTTTAATGGACGTGGTCTTATCCACGAGTCCTCCCAAAATTGCACTTGAGACCCGTCACCTAGATTAAACTTGCCCAAAGAGAGGAACTCCCCCTTGACATTCATGAGGCCAGCCCAAAACTAGGAGTCCCCGAGCATGTATTGAACCTGTGTCAAAGTTGTCTCTTAGATATTTATTCTTAAGAAAATGTTGCCAAACCCTATCTCCATTCAGCAACCTAAAAAGCCATTTGCTTAGGAGACACTTGTTATGAACATCTAAGATTAGGACTCCCAGCCCCCCTTGATCTTTCGGCGTACATACTACCTCCCACTTAGTCAATCTATATTTTTTCTTATGTTCATCACTCGTCAAAAAAGCCATGACCTAAAATAATCCAACTTCTTGAGAACCCCTCTAAGTATTTTAAAAAAGGATAGCGTGTACATGGGGAGACCGCTCAAGACAGAGTTAATCAGAACATGACTCGCTCCTACCGACAACATCTTACTTCTCCAACAATTCAGCCTCTTTTGAAATCTTTCTTCAACATGTTTCCAGTCCTTATTCATGAGCTTTCTATGATGCATAGGAATTCCTAGATACCTAAACGGGAACGACCCCAAATCACACACAAAAATTTGTGTATATTCATTTTGATTGGCTTTGGCTGCTCCGTAGCAAAATATATCGTTCTTATGGAAATTGATCTTGAGTCCTGATAGTTGTTCAAAAGTACAAAGTAAAAGCTTAATGTTTTTGGTCCTCTCTAGATCATTGTCCATAAAGATAACTGTGTCATCTGCATACTGAAGGACTGAAAGTTCCTTATCTACCAAATGTGGAACAAACCCTTGGATTTGTTCAACGTCTTTAGCTCATGAAATAAGAATAGCCAACATGTCAACCACTATATTAAATAGGATTGGAGATAACGGATCCCCCTGCCGCACTCCTTTCCTAGTTTGGAAATAATGGCCTATATTATCATTGACCTTTACTGCAACACTCCCTCTGGACATGACTTTTGAAATCCATTCACATCAAGTTAGTGAGAACCCTTTCATTCTCAGGACCTACTGTATAAAAGGCCACTTTAATTTGTCGTATGCTTTTTTGAAGTCTAGTTTTAAGATCACACCATCTTGTTTTTTTCCTATGCAGCTCATGAATCGTTTCATGCAACATCACAACTCCTTCCATGATATAGTGACCTGGAATAAAGGCCGTCTACGACGGTCCTATCAGGCTTCCACTTTCAAAATCCTATTATTTAGTACTTTTGTAAAAATCTTAAAGCTCACATTTAATAAACATATTGGCCTGTATCGTTGTATTCGGGCCGCATCAGCAATCTTTGGTAGTAATGTAATTACTCAAAATTTAGGCTATGAATAGGCAGCCTCCTAGCATGGAATTCATAAAAAAGGTTCATTAAATCTGGCTTTACAACCTCCCAAAAGAATTGATAAAATTCAGCAGAAAAACCATTCGGACCAGGTGCTTTGTTATGTTCCATATAAAAAACTGCCATTTTAACCTCCTCCTCGCTGAACGGAGCCACCAATACCTTATTCTCCTCCTCCGATACTTGAGGTATGTCGTGCCTCAAAGTCTTGTCCATCGAGAAAGAATTCGGTGTATGAGGTCCAAACAGTCCTTTAGAGTACTCAGTTATATAAGTTTTCAAATTCTCATCCCCAACAATAGTTCCTTCTTCCTATTCTAGCTGTACAATTTTTGTTTTCCTATGTCTCCCATTTGCCACTAGATAGAAATACTTAGTATTATCATCCCCTTGCAATAACTTTGTTGCTTTTGATCGTTGGAGCCAATAGATCTCCTCTCTCAGCAACTTAGTTAATTGCCCTTTGAGATGATGTCTAAGGTCCTCCTCTTGAGGTGACAACAAAATTGTCTCTGCCTTTCTATCCATGGCATCTATCTTAGTTAATAGGTTAGATTTTTGTTTCTTGTTTTGTGAAGACAAATTCCAAGCCCAATCTCTAAGGAAACATCGTAGCCTTCTAATTTTGTTTTGCCATTGCTCCATGGGTGACCGGCACCTATTCTCATATTCCCAAACCTCCTTAACCAGCTCAAAGAAACCATCTCTTGTTAGCCACCCTAACTCAAATTTAAAATTCATATTGTTGCCTCTGTGAGATGGTTCACCACTATCTAATAAAAGAGGTGTATGATCTGAGATCTCTTGGGTAAGTGCTCGGAAGAAGCTAGTGGAAAATTTTGTTCCCACTCTGTTGTTACTAGGATACGGTCCAACTTTTGCCCACGTGTATTTTCTACCCATCATCTCCAGCTCTCTTAAGTTCAATGTTTCAATAATAGCATTAAACAAGAGTGGCCACTTATTATTATATCTTGAGTTGTTTTTTTTCAATGGGTTCCTAATGATATTGACATCTCCCCCTACTAAGAAAGGTAGATCCTCATAGCTAGTACAAGCTTGTACTAACTCTGATAGAAAGTGTTCTCTGTGCTCTTCTTGTGCCGCACCATATACAAATAATAGAGCCCATCAAAAACCATCTGCTTTATTTTTGATGACAAACTTGATATAGTAATCACCATCCTCGATGTTCTCTACTTCAAAACAACCTTGATTTATCCCCATTAGCATCCCCCAGACATCCCGAGGACACCGCCAATGCCAAACAAAATCAGCCCCCGCACAAAAGTTTTCTAGACACTGAGTCGAGAAACTATTTTTGTTGGTTTCTGATAGAGCTATGAAATCAAGTTTTTTTATCCCTAGCCACATCATGTAAGAATGTGTGTTTAGCTAGATCGCGCAGACCTCTGCAGTTCCAGAACACACCTTTCATTAAAATACTATTTTTTCCTTGCAGATGTATTCTTATTGAGGAGTTTCTTTTTCTTTTTATTCTTTTTAATCTTTGCCACCTTTATGAGTACATTTACAAGTACTCCATCAAGGTCCGCACTATTATCTTCCATCACCTCCTCCGTTAAGTCGCCATAGAGTCGACTTATGGTGAAGGTGTCAGGATCAATCTCATCCTCAAAATCAAATTTGTTCTCATTTTTGTTGAAACATATAGATGGTTTCAGTCTGTCCCTTTCAACATTTTTTATTAGAGCAATAGACCCGTGAATTAAATTATCTTTGTCACCCAAACTAATACCCACTCCCCCTAAGTTTTCCTCAAAACGAATATTAGAAAAGGAACAAATTGATTTATCATGTAAATTACCTAAGGGTTTCTCAAGGTTCTTGACAGCAACTCTTTTTTCTGCCTTCTCAAGAGAGTCAACATCGGCCACATCTGCATTCCGTTTGCTCTGCCGCACTGGGGTAAGCTCTCCGTCTGACAGAACCGCCATTTTCATGACACTTCCCAATTCCTTTTTGGACCCACCATCAGCTGTCACTCCAGCTCCTAACATAGCATCAAGAAGAGCACCAAGGTGTTGAGCACCATCTGCAATCACCTTCTGCTGCCCCATCAACCTGCCCAACTGATACCTCCACTTGTCCCTTCTCATTCATGGTAGATGGCTGCTTGAAAGATGTATTTTTCTGCAAATCACTAGTTGCAGCAGCACTAGCCGGCAGCGTGGGCTGCTGTGTCCGGCCCATGAAGCCATCCTTTGCCGATCCCCCCTCAGCACTAGGCTGTGTCACCATGGCTGAGCTCATCGACTTCTCGGCTGACCTGGCAAGCTGCGTAAGGCCGCTGCACTAGGCGAGCCGGTGCTGACATTGTCCCAGAGGAACCTGACGCTGCAAGTGTTGCTGCATTTCTCACGTTTACCGGATCTCCTTTTTTAACTCCTAAAAAATCGCGTGCCGACTCACTAAGTTGATTCTCCTCTCCTAGCAGATCGTCATTTGACCAATCAATGTCCATCTGTGCCTCAAGAGCCTTAGTTTCTTTCCCGATCATGCAGTTATTTACTATTTTTCCAACACTTGCATCTGAATTATTGGTGTTCCCATTATTTTGTGCCTCCTTCATCTCTATGTCCTTTGTTGCACCATTACCATGATCCTCATTTCCATCGTTTTGTATGTTCCATTTGTTCTGCAGCCCAATATTAGGCAAATAAAGTTCAACCTCAAAAATCAACTGAAAGTATCTATTACCAATGATGACATCTAATTTGGTCGTAATTGCCTCAGGTTCTAACACTGCCACTGAAAACCACCCAGAGTTGCTGGCTCTAGTAGTCACCAATAAAACAAAAAAGGGTTCCTAGTGCCCACAGAATGACGTACTCCCTTAGAATTGTCGGCAAGTTGATGACTCGCATCCAAACCACTAGTAAAGCATGGCCAAAATACTCTTCATCTTCCTTAAATTTTTGAAATTTGAGAGTGACACCTTCCTTCATTTCTGCATTGAACCTTGTCATCTTCGTAAGATCCCCTTTTGTAGGGAAAAGGACCTTAAACTCGAAGCCATTGTGCCATTTTACTTCCCATGCGAAAATATCAGAAACCAACACCCGCAAAAATGCTGCAACTTCCTCCTCTGTCAGATTCTTGCCTGAAGTAGAGATTAAAGCCATTCTAGAATCTTTCTTTGTTGGCTGGATGGGAGCATGTGGAATATGGAAGCCTGCAAGTGCATCGGTAGCTTGGCCAACCAACTGAGCTGGTTGCTTGAGGACCGGGCACCGACTCATGGCATGGTCAGTGCTCTTACAGATTTCACAGAAAACTATCGCCGTGCACTCAAACATCAAATGACCCTTGACTCCACACCGCCTGCACATTTTAGTAGTGGCTGCTCTTTGAATCGCTTCCACTGCACCAACACTGGTCGCTCCGATCTCAGAATTCTCAATCCGCATATCACTTGCTCCAGCAGCCGAGGAAGAACCCTGCAATATATGGGGCGCTAGCTGTCGTCCCTTGTCGGCCTTGCCCATGCCTTGCTCAGACAAAATTGTACCTTTCCCTGCTATCTGATGCTGCTCCGCACTGACCGCAAGCTGCTGTTCCAACCCTAGCCCCGGTTGCACCGGCAATGACTGAGCCACAGTACTAGACGACACCGGAGGATGTTGAGGCACCTGTTGCTGCTGATTCACCAGCTATTGGTTCGGCAACTACGGAGGTGCCGATGCTTGCTGCTACGGTAGTCCTCGCTGCTCCCACTATGGAAAGTGTCTCTGATAATTTCGACCTTGCCGGTAAGCACCGTTCCATCCACGACCACCATTGCCGTTGTACCATCCTCTTCGCCCTCGCACATAATCCTAGCCTGGGCCGTAGTTCGGCGGACGAGCCCTGAGGTTGGGATTGAAGCGAGGTCCGTTGAAGTGCGCACCGTCGTCGTTGTGGTAGTTGTAGCCGTACCAGGTGCCATAGCCCTCTCTGCCACCGTGTGGACCGCCTGTGCGTCCTCCACCGTGACCAGCTGTGTATCCCCTTCCTCTAGCACCACCACAATCATTGCCGACACCACCGTTTCCCACACCGCCTGCACCTGCTGCCACCATGCCTGCACGCAACACTTGGACGTATGAAGGAGAAACCGAGTAGGGAGTGGCGGCTAGGATTTTTCTGATGATTACGTCAAGATCGAAAGTTCCGAGAAAAAACTGTGCAGCCAATTTGCCACCGCGGTATTTGCTGTTGTCCATGGAAAAACGTGACGGGCCGAGCCTCGCCACCGACACGCGAAGCAAGCCGGGGGAAACCATGTGGAGCAGATCCTGAGTTCTCCCCGGTCTTAAGGAAACATAGGACCAGATGGCCGTGACCTAGGGCGTGCCAGTTAATTTGACCCTGCAATTGACAAGGAGGAAAGGTTAATCAGTAATTTAAGGTGAAACATGCCGGTGTTGCTCCACACAGTTCCAAATGTGCGGCTAAGTAGCTGATAATATAAGGTTATCGACTAAAGAGTCGATATCCAGCATATTTATAACACCCCAAAATTTGTCACTTTTGAAAATAGAGTTAAAATGATTATTTGTGAATTTTTGTGCACATGAAAACATAGGAAAATAAAAAAATTCATTAATTAAAATTCATCATAAGGTAGCAACATGTTTGTACATACATGCCAGTGCATTTGTTTCTTTGAATTGTGTGGATTCGGTTCAAATTGAAAATATGCTAAAATGTTTTTGAAGTTGGTTCTGAAGTAAAAGAAAAGATAATTAGAAAATAAAAGAATTTAAAAGGTGTAAAATTTATTTTTTGAAAATTTACCAAAATTTTTCAGTTTACTTTGAATTGAAAGTATAATTTACATGATATTTAAATTTGGTTTTGACTCAAGGTTCAAATGAATTTAAAACCCATTTGAAAAAGTACTAGGAAAATCAAATTTGAAAAAAATTGAGCAAGCCTTGTTTCTGCCCATGGTTTTCTTCCACCTGGTCTCCTCCTCCCCGCCCGATGGCCTGCTCTTCTCCTTCCGCCGGCCCAGCTGGCCTATTGGCCCAGTTCCAGCGCCGGCTGCCCATTTCCTTCGCCGGCCCATTCCTTTCGGCTTTTCTCCCGCAGGCCGTTCTGCTCCTCCCGCTTCGGCCCACGCCAGCGCGCAGCCTAGCCCGAAGCCGCGCCACGCATCCCCTCCTTCTCTCCTGCGCCGACAGGTGGGGTCGCCCTGTCAGCACCACCTTCTCCCTCGCGTAGCCCCGCCGGAGTCTGCCGCCGCGCCGTGTGTCCGTGTCTGCCCCGTCTCCTCCCCTGCCGTGCGCGCCACGCCGCTCTGCCCATATAAGCCGCCCGCACCCCGCTTCCACTGCCTACCTCGCGCCCTATCTCGTTCTGCCCTTGCCCCGAGCCAGCCTAGCACTGTCGCGGGGATCCCACCGAAGGAGCTTGACGTCGCCGAGCGCTGCGCTGCCCTCCACGCCGAGGTAAATCATCCGAACGAGTTCGCCGTCGTCTTATTTAGCTTTCCGTGCCCTCGGTTCATCGAACTGTGAACCGTAGGCTTAAGAACCGAGAACGCCGGCCGCTCCGGCCATGGCGCCGCCGCGGACAGCTCGCCGCCGTGCCACGTCAGGCCACCCCGATGCCCTCATCGGGTTGGACATCTCCTCCTCTTGCTCCCCGTCCTCTTCCCATGTCTCATGGGGCTCGGATTTGCCCAAACCGAGCTCGCCGCGAAGTTCCTCGCCGCCGGCCATGGCGCGCCACCACACTGGATACTGTTCCGGCCGGCGTGCGTTCTCTCTCTCCCTTGCTTTCATTGTCAGCCGTCCAAAATTGATCCGGCCGTCCAGATTTCATGATACCCCTTCGTCTGTTATTTTTGCATAAGAGCCCCTGAGTTTTTCTATTATTGAACCCGCGGTCCATTGCGTAATCCGTAGATTACGCCTTGCTCTTTTAAAAAGCGTATTTTTCTAGGTTGACTTCAAAAATACGTTTTCACTTATTTACGGATTTGCCACTGATTTTGTTTTAGCCATAACTTTTTTGTTTTGACTCCGATTTGACCCGTTCAAATTGCGTTAGGTTTATAATTTCATAATCTACATGTTCATACTACTATTAGATAAGTTTTCAACTTTTAAAATTCGAGGTTAGATTTAATCTATTACTTTAATGAAGGAAATCTTATTTAAATCATATCTTCTGCGTTTTAGATCCGTTTTGACCCATTCAAGTTGCGTTAGATTCATAGCAACGAGATCTACGCGTTAGAAATAGTGGTTACCCCATCACTATTTCTAGAATTTCATGGTTTAAACTCTAATTTGAATACTAATTATGCAACAGAATTTTATAGATAAAATATGATTTGTTTTACTTTAGTTTTATAATTCAAATCTAAATTTGACTTAAATTATATTATCTATAAAATATCTTATATATGTTTTAATATAATTAAAACACATGAAGCTAACAGTTTTATATTCTCTCCAATGAGCAAATCTTTCGGTAGATGTATCTTTTTCACCGTAGCTCGGATTAGCGTGCTTTTCGCGTCTGTGTGTTCGTAGCGAGACATAGATTTGTTTTATAAACTTTTCATCTTGATTTTATATTTGGTGTACTGTTCTAGTTTAGATCTATTGTTTGCTTCGTGTATGATTGTGTGGATGTTTGTGTGGTGCTTTATGATCTTGTCTAGTCGGTGAGTTATATGTGGTGAATCAAGAAGTAGATCTTTGAAGTTTTGGACTTGAAGAAGGATCTAAGTTTAAGGCAAGTATAGCATGGGATCTCCCTTGTTGTCCTATTCACCTTTAATCATTTAATTCATGCTGCTTGTGTCTACCTTGACTACCAATAAGGATATCCTAGTGTTTTGTACTTGTACCTTGATGCTTTTGGGTTATTGCATTGGGTAGTATGATGCTAGTGCTCAACTACAACCATGATCTTGTAACTTGACTAATGTAACATGCAATAAACATTAAAAGATGCTTTTTAGCAACATGAAACAAGGGGGCTAGAGCATTGGACTGTTTTTATGGTGCTCTTGATTCCTCTCCCTAAGGACTTATCTGTAAGTGATCATCCAGGACTTACAGTACAACTGTGAGGGCTATATGGCTCTGGCTTTAGCTCAGTATGAGGACCTTTTCTAGCTTGTTAGTGGTTACCTTTATTGGCATAAGAATGGCTTGACGAATAGGGTATAGTGCGGCCTTTATCCCCATGTGTATAGGCTGCGTGTCAATGTGCCATCGGGAAGGTGGGCTCTACATCTGTTTGCCGAGTGAATCTAATGGCCATAACTTGTTAGACGAACCTTTGAAAGGCTTCATAGTGAACCCTGCCGACCTTCCTTGGAAGTGGTCCCAGAGATTAGCTACCTCGGGCGAAAGGGTAAATCACGACTCACAGTAAAAGTGTACAACCTCTGTAGAGTGTAAAACTGGTATATCAGCCATGCTCACGGTCATGAGCGGCCTTAGAACCCTTACGGAATAGATGATCACTGATGGTTAATGATGATGAACACAGATGATATGGATGATGAAGATGCTCATTAATGGTTAATTATTTATGCTATTCATTATTCATGTTTACCTGATCATGTGTTTATGGGCTTATGATAAACTTGTTGCTACTCAATTGCTAAAAGATGACTCAATAAAAGCTAATTGCAGTTAAACTAGTGTCAGCCTTTTGAGCCTCATGAACCCCATGTTATATTTGTTGAGTACGACATGTACTTACGCTTGCTTTATTTTTCAAATATTTGGATAAAAATCCCGAATGGGTACTAGATTGCTAGAGTTTGGAGAAATTATGCTTGTGATCAACCAGTCAGTTGTCCCTGTGGAAGTGGAGTCTTCGCCTAAAGATCAGAGTTGTCTTTCCGCTGTCTATACTCTGAGGTTATAGTCTTTTTACTAATACGTTATGTATTTAAGCATTGTCTTATGATATTACCTTTATTTGTAGCTATATGTGAGATTTGACTTCCTAGGCTCACATATGGTGTGTATCTGGTTTTGTTCTTAAAACCGGGTGCTACAAATCGGCTCTGATTTTGTAACGCCCCAGAGTCCAAACGGCTCAGATCCACTCTGCACGCTGAGCGAACCACACCTACCACCATTTCACTTACGCTTTCATCTTCGCTTCGTGTAAAAGGATTAACCCCGGGGATGGTGGAATGGACTCTAGAAGCCTTATATGTTGGTCTATCCCACCTTTAACAACCAAGGTGGGACTAAACTCTCCACAATATCTCATTAACTTGCATATGGGCCACTATGGGCCAAATTCTAAACTGGGTCGGATGTCACATACACCCCCCCTCAAAGGAACCGACGTCCTCGTCGGCACAACACACCCACAACCGGGCAAACGATGACTAGGAACGTTCTCTCTTAGCACATGCAACCGTGCGCCCAATGCCGGCACATGTGCCATGCCGTGCACCCCGTAGGGCCTACACGCGCAATGAACCCCATGTCCGTGCCCCTGGCCCGCACGCGCCCATGGCCGCGAAGGTCGGCTCTGATACCATTTGTAACGCTCTAGAGTCCAAACGGCTCAGATCCACTCTGAACGCTGAGCAAACCACACCTACCACCATCCCACTTACACTTTCGTCCTCGCTTCGCGTAAAAGGATTAACCCGGGATGGTGGAATGGACTCTAGAAGCCTTATATGTTGGTCTATCCCACCTTTAACAACCAAGGTGGGACTAAACTCTCCACAATATCTCATTAACTTGCATATGGGCCACTATGGGCCAAATTCCAAACTGGGCCGGATGTCACAATATTAATGATGCAAAGCGAATAAAATAAGCATGTCGGCAATTATCAGATATTTGAGTATATGGATCTTAATCAACCGATGATCATGAGAACATGCAAAGGTGTGATGGATAAACATGAAAGCATCTATATACATTGAGAATCATACTAGCTTTCAACCAAGATAAGAACAAGTACAAATGTATGAGTAGCCAGTATATTCTCAATAAGTAGGCTATCGGTTAAAATAGCCGATTCTAGTGAAAGTAAACTCATAACATGCAAGTACTCAACCATTGAACATGGACAGATCTATAAACCTATCAAATCTAATCTATTATCTCTAATAGTTGGGTTCGACCGGATCGATGACAACCATAATAAAGATAACAAATTAAACCTTCAAAGAATACGAGTCGGTTCACACTCATTCGGAATCGTGAAATAGCCGATGCGAACATAGCATGTAGCTAGAGGCTATGTGTGACCATAAGTGAGACTTGTTAATTGATAATTTCTGATCTATAATGCTAACAGTGGGGTTCGACCGGATCGATGACAGCCATAATAGCAGTTATAAACTAGACCTCATCAACTAACAAGCTTACTTTGGGTCAAACACGCCTTGACCACATGCTATCTTCCATCAAGATTGGGACAAAACGATTAATCTAGCCAAAACCATTGTCAAAGGGAGATCTAAAAGGGATAAAGCAACAAGTCGATCTATTTCAATCTTAATCGGGTAAGGGGTGATGTTGTTACAAATAGTAAGAATACTAGTTATAACAAGATCGATAACTAGCAAATTTATTAAAAACAGTAAGGAAACCCTACCAATCTTAATAGATTTAACCGATAACTAGATTGTATCAAAATTTGTACGAGATCGAGCCGGACCGATGCAACCTTACAAATTTTAATAAGAATCGAATGGTAACTTATATCAGGAATTGTATGAGATTGAGCCAGACCGATGTAACCTTACAATTACTGATAAAAGTTGATAACTAACTTATACAAAGCTTACAAGAGGTCGAGTCGGACCGATGCAACCTTATAAACAAAGTATAAGTCGTGACAGATACTCATAAACAAACCGGAGGTCGGACCTAACCGATGCATCCCTGCTTGCCCGAAGAACTCGCCGAGATCTACTCTACTCCTACTCCTAAGGGGTGGCGTAAGCCGAAAAGTAAAGGTACAGGTTTTTGATTGATCGTAGATATGTCTATTACAATAGTCGGGGTTCAATATTTATACTCGAGGCTTGACTATGAGTTGTGGTCGAGTAAGACTTGTTACAAAACTTGGAAAAGAAAACAAAATATTCTAAATTAAGATAACTTGGACTCCAAACTTCCCTTTCTATGAAGTCCACCGTATCTTCTTGCTTCAGGCCATCGCTATTCCCCGTCGTCAAAGCCCATTCTTGGAATGATGACGTCATGCCACCCGGCTGACCTCGATGGCAGCTTATTCGACAATTTTACAAATATTTTGGCTTCCTTCAATGGATTTCAAAATCCGGGGTTCTCACATGTAAAAATTTGGTGTCAACACATGTCCCCCAATTTTAAGGTAAATGATTTTATCCTAAAATTAACTTCTATGGCCATCACACGTACTCTGTCTTTTGTCCACTCTGACACTCCACTTTGAATAAGCCCCAAACAGGGATATCCGCTCATACTCTTTAATCTTCCTCCTTGCATCATCTTAAGTCGTTTATGATAAGGACACGCCTACGATGTCCAATAATCTGTCCCAATCTTTCACGGCGCAAATACCAAAATAAGTGTTTCTGAATATTTTCTCCAATATAATCGCAGCAGCTAAAATACTTGACAACTGTAGCTGAGTATTTAATCTTTCAAGCACTAGTAGGCAATATTCAGAGACGTCGGATGATGACTAGCAGGCAAACAGACACAATGATTATATTGTATTCAATTTGACAAGGAGTCCATATAGCAGTACTAGGCAGCATGCGACTCTCCAACAACAATATCAAGCCAATGAGGAACCAGATGGATTTACAGTATCAAAACCAGCACATAAATCTATCGACAATTATTAGATGCTAACAAGCACACTTGATAGATGAACGACAGCACCAAATAACTTTCTCTCATTTAAGGAACTCAAACAGTAGCAGTGATAAATAGAGGGATCGGCTTACAATAGATGATGCAAACCAAACCCTAAGATAAACCTTCCACCCGCAGCCTCGATGACCACGATCAGAAGAGAGGGAACTCCAAGAATTCCAAGCAACACGCCCAAGCTGTAACAGCTCGATCACGCAACTCCACGCAAATCCACAAGGGATCCGGAAGAACAACCTCTGGGGTTTCTCGAGCGGCGGCTGGACGAGAAATAACTCCACAATAAAATTCAACCCAATCTGTTACAAGGAGACACCCCTAGATAAAGGCACGCATGCCCAACTCCACCGAACCAGACTTTGGACCAAGTCCGACTTGGCCTACATGTGCACGACGCTAGAATTGGCCTGGCCAAAATTAGTGCACGCAGGCACCATGACACATACAGGGATACTAATATAATATTGCGGCAACATTGCTAGTCACCATGCTAATAATCAATTGCCAAATAAAGTTGGCGTCTGGTTAGGCAACCCTTTATCTCCACGTGCATGGTCTCTATATAGACATATTTGCTTGCTGTTCTTGTTCTCCTCTTTTCCAAACAATAAAGCACCTCTAAAAAATATATGTGATGATAGACCAGCACAAGTAAATTTATCCAGGTTCTCGCTATATTTCTCATAAAAATTATAGCTCCAAATTGAAGGCCAATTACCCTATTTGAAATAGGAGAATAATTTTTCGCAAATATACTTTGAGAAGCCATGGGTTCATCATCCTCTCTTTCTTTAAACAAAACCATCCTCGGCGTTGATATATTCTCATGTGTATCTTGTGCATCAAATGTATTTTGAAAACCCCATTCTTGAAACAAAACCGTCCTCGGCTTTGATACAAATTCAGGCCCTTTTTTCTTTGGTTGACCAAGACTTGTATGCTTGCATTGACTAGCCTCAACCAAATTCTTCTCATCAGCTTTTTCATTGCCACGAGAACCAAACTGTTTAGCATGACTACCAGCCAAAATATTGAGATCGTTACACAAATCTCTGGAAGCCATATTTGGAGAACCCACAGAATACACGCCTTCATGAAACAAAATAGCTCTCGCCTCTGAGATGTCACTGGATGAATCATTTAGTTTAACAGCGAACTAATGAATCTTCTTTTGTGTAGCTATGCATTCTCCCAAAGAGTTAATGTTCGCGGCAGCCTCTCCTCCGTCACTAGAAATTTCTGAACTTTTAGCTGTATATGATGAAGCCGAAATAATCACATCACTTTATTCCTATCAGTAGCATCTAGAGCGGGCTTATTCCGCTAGCCGACCCAAGTTAGTCAATTGACCCTTTTGATTGATCAAATGAGGTCAATCTCTCGGAGCCAAGCAAAACCACAAAGCCAGAGTGAATAGATTTTCAGGTTCACGGTACAGAATTCAGTGAGAATGCCTAAAAATAGGATTTCAAGTCCATGATCCTACAACTGTCGCACCCTCATTTGGCCACGCGTGGCCTCCTCGATCTCTGGAGCGGCCTTCCACCTTCTAATAAACTCATTTTTACCTAGCCTGAGGAATTCCACCAGTGTTTCTTTATTGCGGTTATAAATATAGCTTCAAGGTGTGGCCGGGATCATATCCGCTCCTGCCTTCATATCCACCATTGCACAACTCTTTCCACTCTAGACCTAAACCGTTCTTCCTCCTCAAGACCATGGCCGACGGCAAGCGCCCTGCCGTTGATATCCCAGAGGAAGATCTCCCCATGTGCCAACGCCTCTGCCGTTAGGGGTAAGGAAGATCCCGTCTGCATCTTTTGTTCTTCTCAATGATTGCCTTAACCGACTTCTCTTGGTCTGCTGAGCTACATCCCACGCCGGTGCCCGTCGTCATGTGGTGGGGCCTTCTTGCGCTGCCCAAGTGTCGGCCCCTCATTTATGAGAGTCCTAGGTGCATCTGTACTTGCGCCAGGATCACGCACAAATTCAACAGAATCGGTACATAGCTAAAAGAAAGGCTCCGAGCTTTATTGATATCTAAAAGGGTTCTACAATAGTAGCCCTAAGGGCATAGTCATAGGCTTACAGAGCTAGTAGAAAACTACTGCCGTGGAGCGATACTTATTCATGATGGTCTCTAGTACGATGATATTCTACAATGTAGCGATAACCTATTCCACAGGCAAGCTTAAGCATGGTCGAAACCCTAGCTTCGATGTCATTTCCTACGTTTGGACTCTTCATATAACTCCTAATCTTCGTGATGCGCTTCCTCGTCATAGTCTTGGTCTTCCTCAGTGCCGAAGTCAGTGAGTCAACAACGGGTGAGTACTTACGTACTAAAGCTAATCATAGTATCCCATCCTAGCATCTACCCATTCCAAGGATGTGGCTATTCGAATAGATTTAAGTAACTCTGCAGAGGTGTACATATTTTCCCATATGATAGGCACAATCCCTTCCATGATCAGTGGTTGAAACCGGCCTAATGAGAACCCGTACTCGCTTGGGTGCTACCCTAGACTTCCATATAACTCTACCGTGGCTTCTCAGGGGTTGGAAATACACACTAAAACTCAGGAGGATACCTTATCGTCCCATCTCATAATCCGGATGATACCACATCATCCCTTCATATATTCTAGGACGATACCACATCATCCCAACATAACAGTACCGGTGATATCAATTCATCAAAAATAATCAATAATAGTCATGGGCTCGAATGCGGCCAAAGTCAAGGGGCTTAGCGTGGAAGATCACATAGCAACAATGCCAACCAGACCATGGAGGATCCACATCTATGTCGGCTCCTGATATTCCGCTGTCTTCACCGGCCTCCTAGTACAAATTATACTTCTATCTAACAGGGTGTGAGATCAAGTCTACCCATATAGACATGTGGCTGTATATAACATCGCACTAGGCAAGAGGGACTACGAACCGGTCCTTATGTGACCGAGACGAGCATCTCCCCGGAACCCTATCCAGGCATTCCCGCCAAGATAACTTATCCCGCATAAGCTATCCCCGCTCACCCCCTGTCGATGTTTAGTTTTAGGTTTACCAAGTTTTAAGTTCCATTAATTATTATCCGTAAATTCATCTATATTGTGGAGCTCATAAATCAACAAGATAACCATTTATCTTAATTCAACATTAATCATTTCACCATAACCGAGCTCATAATCTAGGATAATAATTAAGCAAGTTATTCATTTAGTGATAGTTAAGCAAGATGGTAGAGGGAGGGGGAGCTAGGACTTGCCTTCGCTGTTGGCTTCTTTCGATACATTCATGTAATCAGGGTCTTCGCTTTCTTGGTAGTTACCGTCGTTTGTTGGAGTAGCTATCATATAAGACTACCACCAAACATAAAATAAAAAGAGAAAGCAAACATAGAACAATATGGTGGAACTAGGATGAATGCATAGAGCTATATTTTAGATGAATTTTAGAAGTGGTTTCACCTAAAAAGGAGCTAGGATAAAAAAGTTATGTATTTTATAAGTTTATTCTATAGCTAATTAACTGGATGGAATTTTACATGTATTTTTTGGTGCATGAAAATGGGTGTAAACTGTATTATTAAATTCCTTAATTCATCTAGTTTATTTACAAATTTTCTAGGAATTTTTCTAAGCTAGGAGAGTGGGGTTTATAGCATTTTGTGTACACTAACCGGGTGTACCTAGTATTTTCATAAATGTACCTAGTGCTGTGTGTGTGGCGCGTGTGTGTGTTACAGGTGGGGCTAGCTGGCCAGTCAGTAGCCGATGGCAATGGTGGCATTATGGCCTTAGGCCCACACAATAGAGAGTTAAAGGGGAAGGGGAAAGATGGACGGGGCCGGAACAGTTGCGGCATCGCCGTTGCCTTCCGGTCCCACACGACAACAAGAGAAGAGGGGAAGGGGAGGAACAGTGATGAACGGGGATGGCCGCACTAGTGACGGAATAGGGGAGGGAGGCACCGAGCTCGCTGGTGACGTTGGGCCTCGGAAGTGATGTACGAGTGGTGGACAATATCCATGGGGTCACGCTGCGACTGGTGGTGGGGTCATCGACTGCAGTGGGCGCCTGTGGTGGTGACGGTGGCTCACCGGAGTGAATGCAGCGACACCATGCGATGAAAATGTCCCTATAGGCCCTAAACCTATCAACTATCTACATGAGCATGTACGTGGGTGGGTGGTGAGTGTATTGGTGGTGATGTAGTGCCTGACCGGACCTTGGTCGATGGTGGTTGTCGTCCATGGTGGCCCGATGGGCACGGTGCTCGGCAGTAGCGTGACACAGAGGCTTAAACGACTAACCACCTATAGTAAAAGGAAGAGGAGTTTAGGGACTCACCTGTTAGCCCAATCGACCAATGGCACAACATAGAAGGAGGAAGAGGGAGGCAGCTTCAATGGTGCTGGTGACTCCTGATTTGGGGGAAGTCGAAACAGAGCAAGGAGGAGAAGGGGAAAGGGAAAAGGAGGGGGAGATGGGGTGTTCTAGCTCGAGGCAAAGCTGGTGGTGGAGTGGGCGAGGCCAGAGCAGCAATGCTCAGGCCTATTTATCGGCCGACCATGTCTTTTTCGGTGACGAGATATTTCTCACCCGTCGAGCTCACTCGGGGCACGCAACATGTGCCCAATATGCTAGGTTGGTTCACCATAGGGCGGGCTTGCCCATGTGAGCGACCGATAGAGCTCAAGCTCGCTAATGGCAGTACAACGAGGTGGGTTTGCCACTGCATGTCAAGGGAGGAGCAGTGAGGGAGAGAGAGAAGAGGGGAGATGAGGAGCGGTGGAGTGGGGTCGGGAAAAGATCTTGCGAGCATTCCAGAGCGCATTTCATCACCAGGGCGAGGCGGTGGCGGTGGGCCTAGGCCACTCAGGCGGCGACGCGGTATTCGCTTCGTCATCCTGAGGTAGATGACGGGCCTGACGGCCAGGAGCCACATGCCAGCGAGAGAGAGAGGGAGAGGAGGGGAGGCGGGTGCGAGATGGGCTGGAGCGCGGCAACGGGTCGGCCTAGTCATGGGAGAGGGAGGAAGAGGGAGAGGAGTGGGCTGCTACTGCTGCTGGCATGGGCCGAGGGGAGGGAAATGAGCCCAGTGCTCATTTCTCTATTTCATTTTCCCTTTTCTTTTTCCTAGATTTCCTATGGTACATTTAAATGCATTTTGAATTTAAATTTGAATATGAATGCATGCAAGGTGTACCACCATATGTTCAACAAGCAAGCAAACATTTAGGCACACAATTCTACATCTATAGTTTTTTACTCCTATGTTGATCTATTTATATTAATTCCTTGGTTAATTAACTATGTGTGTGGGTTATTATGCAAAGTTTTAAAAAGTTCAAATTTTTAGTGGTTTTTAAATTAGGTTAAAATTCAGGGTGTTACAAACCTACCCCTTTAAAAAGAATCTCGTCCTCGAGATTTGAACTGATCGTCAAATAGATAGGGAAATTCTTTCTTGAGATCATCTTCTCTTTCCCATGTGGCCTATGCCTTAGTATGATTACTCCATTGTACCCGACAAAATCTTACATTTGTCCTTCTTGTTTGTTGGGTGGCAACATCCAATATCATGACTGGTCTTTCTTGATACTGTAAATCTGGTTGTAAATCCATCGCTTCCATAGGTGCTTGTTCTTCTGGTACCCTCAAGGATTTCTTTAGTTGTGACATGTGAAACACATCATGAACATCTGACATCTCCGTCAATAATTCTAGACGATAGACTATTGCTCCAATCTTTTTTATGATCTGATATGGCCTAATATACCGTGGTGCTAATTTTCCTCTGACTTGGAATCTTTGAGTACCCCTGATTGGTGATACATTCAAATAGGCATAATCTCTCGGTTGAAATTCCAATGGCCTTCGTCGGGTGTCTGCATAGCTCTTTTGTCTACTTTGTGCCGTTTTTAAGTTCTCTCTGATTTTGGCTACTTGTTCTTTGACTTCCTTGATCATGTCTGACCCAAATAGGCTTCTTTCTCCAACCTCATACCACATTAATGGTGTTCGGCATCTTCTTTCCGTACAATGCTTCGAATGGTGACATCTTTAGGCTCGCTTTATAACCATGATTGTAAGAGAATTCTACGAATGACAAGCTCTTTTCCTAGTCTTTCCCATAAGTGAGTACACAAGCTTGTAACATGTCTTCCAATATCTAATTTATCCACTCTGTCTGTCCATCGGTTTGCGGATGATAGGCTGAAGTGTAATCCAAATGTGTTCCCAATGCTTTGTGTAAACTCTTCCAAAATCGTGCTGTGAATTGAGTCCCTCTATCTGATACAATTCGGCTAGGTACTCCATGCAATCGGAGTGTATTGTCAATGTATAGTTGTGCTAACTTGTTCCCTTTGTAATTGGCCCTAATTGGTATAAAGTGTGCCACTTTTGTCAATCGATCCACTATGACCCATATGGAATCGTGTCCATTTTGTTTCTTGTGCAGCCCTACTATGAAGTCATGTGTAATGGCTGAAGTAGTCCGGTGGGTCATTGATGTTCCGCTTTAACTCGTCGACAGGTATCGCATTGGGCAACATATTCGATAGTATCTCCTTTCATTCCAGTGCACCAATATTTTTGATTAAGGTCCATATACATCTTGGTTGATCCTGGGTGGATAGAGTACGCAGAATGGTGTGCTTCTTCCTATATTAATCTTCTGAGTGCTTCGTCCTAGGGTCCGCATATCCGATCTTCATACCATAATTTTCCTTGCTCATCCACTCTAAATCCTGGGAGTTCCTTCTTACTACTTTGCTCCTTGAGGTCTTGTATTTCTTTGTCTTGGTCCTAGGCTTCTTTGATTCTATCTTGTAGTGTTGGCCGTAATTGTAGAACATTTAGGGTGCCTTGTGGTATGATCTGTAGGTTCAGCTGACGAACTTCTTGTGCTAACTCTGGCCTTCAATTTAAGGTTGCCATGTAATGGCAATAGGACTTTCTGCTTAATGCGTCCACGACTACATTGGCTTTTCTCGGATGATATTGTACACTTAGATCGTAGTCTTTGATTAGTTCCAACCATCTCCTTTGTCGTAGATTCAAGTCGCACTGGGTGAAAATGTACTTCAAACTCTTGTGGTCCATGAATATTTCACACTTGTTTCCAATGAGGTAGTGTCTCCATATCCTCAGGTGTGTACTATGGCTGCTAACTCCAAGTCGTGTGTTGGATAATTCTCTTCATGCTTCTTCAGTTGTCGGGAGGCGTAGGCGACCACTTTATCATCTTGCATCAGGACGCATCCTAATCCTTGTCTGGAGGCATCGCAATATACTATGAAGCTTCAGTGTATGTCTGGCAATATGAGTATTGGGGCTGTAGTTAATCTTGTCTTCAACTCTTGGAAGCTCTTTTTACATGCATCGGTCCACTTAAATTCCTTTCCTTTCTATGTTAGGGCAGTTATAGGTCTTGCGATCTTCACAAATCCTTTGATAAATCTCTGATAGTAGCCTGCTAGTCCGACAAAAATGCGAATCTCTATCATATTGGTTGGTTGCCTCCATTCTGATACGGCCTTGACTTTTTTTGGGTCTACTTTTACTCCTTCTGCGGTGATAATGTGTCCTAGGAAGGTGACTTTTTGTAGCCAAACTTCACACTTGCTGAACTTAGCATATAGTTCATGTGCCCGTAACTTGTTCAATATCACTCTCAGATGTTGCTCATGTTCCTCAACACTTCTTGAATATATGAGAATGTCATCGATGAACACCGCTACGAATTTGTCTAACTTCTCCATAAAGACTTTGTTCATCAAATTCATGAAATATGTTGGGGCATTGGTTAATCCAAACGGCATGACGGTCAATTCATACTGTCCATAGCGGGTCACAAAGGTGGTCTTTGGTATATCACTGAGCCAAATCTTTAGTTGATACTAGCCTGATCCCAGATCTATCTTGGAGAAATACTTGGCACCTTTTAACTGATCGAATAGGCCATCGATTCTTGGTAGAGGGTACTTGTTCTTGATGATGACTTCATTTAGTGACAGGTAGTCAATACACATTCTGAGATTGCCATCTTTCTTCTTTACAAATAGAACTGGTGATCCCCAGGGTGATGAGCTTGGTCTGATATATCCTTTATCGTGTAACTCTCTTAGCTTCTTCTTTAGTTCTTCCAACTCATTGGCTGCCATTCTATAGGGTCTCTTTTCTATTGGTACAGTTCTAGATATTAAGTCAATGATGAATTCCAAATCTCTATCTGGTGGCATTCTGGGTAACTCTTCAGGGAACACATCGAGGTACTCACATATGACTGGTACTTCTTCAATAGTTGTTGCTTGTACATTGCAAACCATTGGTTCTGCTTTTGGGGCTTGAGGGTAACATTTTACTGTGATTCCATTATGATTTGTCAAGGTCACTGCTCTGTTGCTGCAGGATATGTTGCCATGGTGCCTCTTTAACTAATCCATTCCCAATATTATGTCTAATCCTTCAATCTTTAGTACTACTAGATCCATTTGAAATTCCACTCCATTTATCTTTATCTTCACTCGAGGGCATTTTAGGGTGCATTTGAGGATAGCTCTAGGGGTTTGAATCAAGAGAGGGGTGGGGAGTAACACTGTTCTTAAACTATTTTTAACCACAAAACATGAAGAAACAAATGAATGCGAAGCGTCAGAGTCAAATAACATGGTTGCAGATGTGGAGTTTACTAGAAACTCACTGTACATGACATCAGGTGCTGCCTGTACTTCCTCTACGTTCACATGGTTTACATGGCGTTGCCAAAAATTTTGGGCATTCCTTCTTGGTGGTCTAGAATTATGAGGTGCGGTGCGTCCGATTCCAAAGGCGATTGTCCTATTACTGGCTACTGACTAGGCTGGGGCAAAGTTTGTGGGTTTATAAGGTCATTGGGCAACACGGTGTCCTGGTTGATGGCATCCGAAATAGGTCTTTGGCATTGTATTATTGCTACTCTTGGGCTGATTGTTGTTGTTGTTATTATTGCTGCTACTATTGTTCTTGTAGTTGTTTGTGGTCTACGAGGTGTTGGATCCGGATGACCTATACCGCATGGTTGGCTAATATCTTGTAGGTGTGAACTCGCTGTGTCCTTTCTTGTTGGCGAGCACATTGCATAAAAAATTTGCACTTTCTTTCTCCTTCGCTTCTGTTGCGCTCTTCTTCCAATAGAATAGTGCGATTCATTAGGGTGTTGAAATCTGGGTAGATGTGGGTAATTATCTGCTCTCTCAGCGTTGCATTAAGTCCTCTTTGGAAACATCTCTACTTCTTCTTATTGGTGTTGACATCATCAGGCCCATAGCACGCTAACTTCATGAATTTCTGAATGTACTAATTCACTGTCATTGGTCCTTGTCTTAGGGAGCGAAATTCATCAGCTTTTATCTCCATAATTCCTTCGGGATGTGATATTCATGAAATGCTTCCACAAATTCTTTTCATGTGATTGTGTCTGGCTCGTTAGTTGCATCTTGATAATTTTCCCACCATTCACCGGCTGCTCCTACCAGTTGAGGGGTGGCTAAATTAACCTTCTCTTCATCGGTGACTCATACTGCAATTAACTTCTTGGTAATGGCGCGCAACCAATCATCTGCTGAAAAGGGGTCTTCTTCTGCCCTGTCGAATGTTGGTGGGTGAAGTCTCATAAAAGCTCCCATTTTTCCTTGTCCATTTCCATTGTCTAGTCTTCTTGCAAGATTTTCCAATAATCGTGTCTGCATATCCATTACTTCCACTATTGTTGGTGGGGGTGGCAGTGGTTCTTCTCCTTGTACCGGATCATTTCCAATATTCTACTCAACTTCATCTTCACCTTCTTCATGCACTTCTTCTACAATTGGAATATTATCTTCCTGAGATTGCCCATGCCTCTGATTATGATGCCTGTGATTGCCTCTGTTTTGCCGGCCTCTAGGTGGTGGTGCAACTTGTCCCGCTACTTCATAAACCTGCCTTTCGGTGGCTTGTTCACAGCGTTCACGAATCCTATTGGATCTTCTTTCCATCTGTTGTTGTGGAGCAACAAGGATGAGAAGACATCCTCTAGGTTTTCATTAGAAAAAGAGAACAAAACACACAAGCATAAACAAACACACAATATATTACATCACAAAATAGTTACACATATATGATACAGGGGTGCATCATACACATTAACTACTAGGATGATACTACGTGACTACTTGTACTCTAGGGACATCGAAGCATTACTAGATGTACTACTACTACTACTCAGGGTACTAGACACTACTACTAGATGCTATAGCTCAGATTATTTATTTTAGAAGAGCTGCAATCTCTCAAACTTAGGCTCTACTTGAACCGTATCTTGGGAAAATCCCTGAGCGCAGTCTTGCCCTTTTCTTGGGCCAATTGCTCATCTCACAGCTTGCAAAGCTCACTAGCATATCCATTAGCATCGCTCGGCCCCTGTGTAACTTGTGAAGGTCTTGCATTCCCAGTGGTCTTTTGGTTGGTGAAGTTATTCGCAAAAGATTCTTTGGTTTAAACTGTCTCCTGATCCAAAAATGACTCTCTTGATGTGTGTTCATTCATATCATAGTGTGGCTTCTAAGGATCGTAAACTAGTATTCCATTCCTTGTGCTTGTTGCTGTAGGTTGTTTGGCCAAGTTCTTTTTCTTCTTCATCTTCTTTGCACGCTTCCAGATGTGGGGATCCTATAAAAGTGTCTCCATCTCCTGGAGACTCTTAGTCAACTTATGCCTCAGAATTACCCTTTCTTGAATTGCTCGATATAACTCCATGGTGGTGTTGCGTAACTCATTTCTAATCTCCTTGGCCTTGGTGTTCCATCCTGATAATTCCTTCTATTGGTCTTCAAAGATAGCATCAAGTGCGTGCATGTATCTGACATTAAATACTTCCATATACTCTGGTGCCTAGGGGCTGATTTTTACCAAATCCCGATCCTTCTCAAGCCACGTGGGAGTGGTCTAGTTTGGCACAAGAAAGAATCTAGCTGAAGTGTGCTCAATGTCTTTTTCAAATATCTGACAAAACTCTGCAAGAGCCTAGCGTGGTGCTTTCTGGACTGTGCCATAGTATTCTCCTCCATAAACGGTGATATACCGACTCTGGAATGCGGGGCATGATGGATGCTTTGGAATATGCAGGTGTACTTCACACTTGAGTACACCTTCCTCATCGTACTCATGACAGTAGTACACGGGAGGCTCAGTGTAACCCAAATGCTAGAGTGTCTCCCATAGGAGTGGCGGGAATCTACCAACGATCAAGCAGTCCGAATGTTTCGATTCGTCATCCATGGCTGCAAAATTTCACCACATGGGTTAGAAACATTTTGCAACAAAAGAGAAGAGACAACAGGAAAAGTTCATTCATTAAAGTATTACCAAGTGGGGTGTTATTATTCCTACTATATCTACCGTTATTATACACGTTCCAAACCTAGGGTTTCATCCTATGGTCAAGCTTGGCTCTGATACCACTCTATCGGCTTCTCATTTCTGAGAGTCCTAGGTGCATCAGTACTTGCCAGGATCACGCACAAGTACACACAAATTTAACAGAATCGGTACATAGCTAAAAGAAAGGCTCTTTGCTTTATTGATATCTAAAAAGGGTTCTACAATAGTAGCCCTAAGGGCATAGTCATAGGCTTACAGAGCTAGCGGAAAACTACTGTCGTAGAGCGACACTTATTCATGGTGGTCTCTAGTACAATGATATTCTACAGCGTAGCGATAACCTATTCCATAGGCAAGCTTGAGCACGGTTGTTGGAGTATTTAACGCACACAAATAAATCCACAAACATATGGATACTGCTGTAGCTTTCACCCAAAAGTATTCTAAGTATCGTATCCACAGGGAAACATGTGAGAGTAACTGTGTCTAACTTAACCCGGAGTAGCAACAAGACTTAAAATAATAGGAGTATAGAGGAGATCACAAAGGTCTTCTAGTTCTAACTTCGGGTAGCTATGTCTTCTACTGTTCAATTGGGGATATTACTAAGGGAAACACAAGCAGAGTATGTTTCCTGTAGTAACTAAATCTTGCTAGGCCTACAAACGGGAGGTGGACTACAAAGGATTTAACGAGGCTATAAGAGTCACCCTCACGAGCTACCACTGGTCCAAAATATAGGGTACATCCACAAGTAACCCGGTCTAAGCACCACGCTTACACCTACAATTACTACTTCAACATGGAGCGTCCTATAGATTAAAGCACTCAAAGAGTTATGAACCTGATGAACAATATAAACACGATGCTTACTTAAATTAGAAGTCAATTAAAAGAGAATTCTCAGAAGCAAGCTCAAGTAGAACTTGATTCCACCAGGGTACAAGCCGTAGAGAGAGTACCGACAGGCCGATACTTCTTCCAAACTCTTCCCTCACACTCTATCTCACTATTATTTACAAGACTAGATCCTATGGAGGACTAATCTTCTCTTGGTAGCTAGCTCTGATCCTAATGAGGAGAATATGAATTAGGGTTTCAGGATGGCTCCAAGGAGGGGGTAGGGGCTGCTATATATAGGCCGAGGTGCAGTAGGGGGCAAGGAATCAAGGTGGAGTAGGGGCAAGGAATCACCATGTCTTTGATCCGCGTCAACTCCCTCGATCACCATTCGATAAACCAACCTAAAACCTCCTTAAAATCAATGGTGTAGATCTTAGGAACAAGTACGAGGTAGTGGAGGGTGAGCGGGCTCCATGGAAGGCCTATCGGCCTATTGTCTGGGCCGGCCAGCCCACTTTTGTGGCTGTTTGGCCCAAGCTTCGGTGTGGTGTCTTCTAGAACCTTCTAGAGTTGTCTTTCGTAGTTTTCGCGGGTTGAATCACTTGTTGTCGTCGGTTTGCTTGTTTGGAGTGTATTTTTTAGATAAATCCTCCTGTAGTCATGAAATCACCAAAGCTCGTGGAATTCATTAGTTTAAACCCCTATACCTATGTTTGGTGATGGAATTAAATATAAATGCAAGATATGTTGATGGTTTATAATTGGTATTAGTGACCATCAACAAGCTCCCCCAAGCTCAACCTTTACCAGTCCCTGAGCAAAGCTAAACTCAGCAATGGATCAGGAGTTGCTACAATGCTTTCATGCCTCTGTTTACTCCAAAATTTGGAGGAAGAACACGGGAAAAATCGAAGCTTCCAAGATTGCGTCATCAAGGAATCGATTGCGCAAGGGTCGATATCAGCTGATTTAGATGCGGTACTAGGATCGGCTCTCTTCGGATGATATCAGTAGATAGCGCTAATGAGCTATGGTTGGCGTCGGAAAGACATGTTGGACTCTACAAAAAAGGAAAGATTAGGGTCCAAGTTATCTTAAGTTAGGAATATTTTCTTTTATACTAAAGATTGTAATGGGTCGTACTTGAGTTTTCTTTTATACTTCTGTTCGTAAGGCTACATCGGTTAAGTTTGACCTCCACTGCGAGCTCTAGCATAAGCTTTTTATCGATTCTTATCTAGTTCAAGTACGGCTGCATCGGTTAAGTTCGACCTCCACTGCTCGAATTAGATTAAGGTCAAGTTATCGACTCTACCTAGGGGTGGCATCCTTCTGGTAGATTCATTAAGTTACCGGTCTTGTTGATGTTCTTATTGTCATTAGTTTTTAGCAATATCAACCTGCCCGATCGAGATCGATCTAGATCGGCCTCACATCCTTTTAATTCATCGTTTATTTTGTTACATTGCGACGGTTCTTACTTTAAACGATGGATTATGTTTCATCAGCCGTTCTGCTTCGATCTTGGTCGTGCATAGTATGCGGTTGTCTAATCTTGAGAAGGTTTACTAGCTAGTTGAATCTGGTCCATAGCTCACTATTATGGATGTATCGATCCAGTCGACCCCCACTGTTAGTACTTTAGATCGAAGGATGCTAGCTGGTAGATTTGCTTTCGACTAGGCATGACCCTGGCTCTTTGCTATGCCTACATTGGCTAAATAGCCGATCACCTATGCTTTAGCGCCTATAGTGTGTCTCCATGATTCTATTAAATGTGAATAGATCTGTTTACTTTAAAGGGTTGATTTGTTGTCTTTATCATGGCTGCCATCGATCCGGTCAAACCCCACTGTTAAAGATAACAGGTTAGGTCTGATGAGTTCATAGATCTGTCCATGTTAAATAGTCGATTGTTCAAATACTGTAGTCCATTTTCTACCTAAATCGGCTATTTCAGTCAATTCGCTTGTGCTTTCACACATATAGCATATTTTTCAGAAAACCTGTCAATGTATAGACGATTTTATGCATTCTTCGGTTTTAGTTTGTTATTATCATCATAGCTGCCATCGATCCAGTCGAACCTCACTGTTGATAGTAACAGATTAGATTAAGAGCATTTATAGATCCATTTGTACTAGACAGTTGATTTGTTCGCATGTTATATCTTTTCTCGTTAAACTTATCGGCTCAATGCTTTACACCGGTTATATTTATCTAGCTGATGATGTTATTTATATCTGGGTGCATTATATTCGTTACTATAATATCAATTGCAACCCACGAGCTTTACAGTCCTTAATAGCCAATTTCTTCGCGTATCGGCTGTTTAGTCGATTTTCCCATCTGGCTGCTCCCGAAGCAGCACACTTAGAACTATCTGGGCAAGACCGGCATGTTCCACCTTAAATTACGGATAAACTTTCTCTCCTTGTCAATTGCAGGTCAAATTGACTTGCACGCCTTCGAGAATTCGTAGGGTCGACTGGTCCTACGTTGGAGCCAAGCGGATCTCCAGCCTTGCTCCATCAAGCAGATCCTTCCGGCTTGCTGTGTGCCAGGCGCATTGACACGTTTTTGCGCCGACAGCCTCAAAAGTACTGATGCGTTCAATAAAAAATTCTCCTCCAAATTAGAATAAACTGATCTAACTTTCAAACTTACCCATATTACCTTCAACCATAGGGCTTCTTAGCCTCACTTGGGTCTTAAGAAATTGAAAGATAGAATGATCAAGTCAAGCACTATGTCTTAAGTTCTTTGTTTCACCAGTATTCTGAAGTTTTTATAAGTTTTTAAAATAAAACTCAGAGATTCCTTTATATGACACTCTCAAGTCTCTCAATATATGTGGTATTTGTAGATCCTCACAAAGGCAACAATGATGTTATGCCTTTTCTCTTCCTACAACTAAAGCTTTTGTGGAGTTTATGTGTAGGGAGAAAACTAGAGCATACTTGCAATGCATATATTATAAAGTCAAATAACAAATCCAAAGAGAGTTGAGTCATACAATCAAATTAAGATGTGCATGTGTGTGGATAAATGGTCGATATATATGGTGGCTAACCTAATTCTACTTTGCTCCTTGAAAACTTATCTCTCTTTTGAAACTTAGAAATAATTTTGCAAGAGAACATGGGCTATCTTATTCATCTCTTTCTTTCTTTTCAGGCAGGCATCTAAGTACATATTGTTTTAGATATCTCGAACACTTGTCCATTTTTTCTCAACTCTCTTTTTTTTCTCTTTTTTTATGAATAACTTTTGCATAGCCCATGTCTCTTTTCTACAACAAAACTTTGAGAGAGATATCAACAAGAACTTTGGAGGATTTATTTTTAGTGGACAGAAAACCAATCAAACATGTTTTGTATTCACTCCCAGTGTAGGAGTAAAACATTTTTGGGTGGATCTAGATGGAAGGCATGTTTTTGCGCCTACCCCCAGTGTAGGAGTAGTGCATATCTAGGTGGTGTGTACGTGATCTTGATTTTAAGAGCATGACAAATCTCTCATAAGGGTCAACAAAGCTTGACAAAACTCAATGCAAAAGCAAGCAGCATATATGTGGAAGTTTTCCTAGCCTAAATAACATGCATGACTCTGGTAGAAATTCAAGCTTTGTCATACATGAACTCATCATATAGCATTTTTGTGTTTTTCAAAAAGTAAATCTTTAGAACTTTAGTGTCACTTGGAACAAGATAAACAGTAGCTCAGACCTTCCCATATCATACCCATCAATTACCTAGACTTAGATCAAGCATATGATACCCATGAGTTTCAAGTTCAGAGTAAATCCTTATATCAAAATAGTCATATCCAAAACTCGGGAGAATTCAAGGCTGAAAACTAGGTACTTGAAAGGAATTACAACAGAGCAACTATTCATCATTTCCATTTAAGAGATTATTCTGAGTCATCTTTATTTTATTCAGGTCTCAAATTAAAGCAACCTAGATACACACAATTTTTATTTTGTTTTTAATTTTACTAGATCACACATTATTACTATAAATGACTAATGCAAAGATAATTTTTTATTTTGTTTTTCATTCATCATTCTTTTAACTATTAAAAGAAAGCAAAACTAAAACAAAAGGGGAAAGAATACTTACCTGTATACACGGGAGTGCTTCTCCCCCCAAGCTAGCTCTTTTGGAGAGGGTTCGGTGTTGTAAGTTCTTCGAACCGGACTTCTCCTACTGAAGTTTATTGACCAAATACCTCGGTTTGCCCTGAAGAGGAGGATTCTTGTGATGACGCCTTTAATAGTGATGTCACCTCCTTCCGCCAAACCCATCTTGTTTTGAGTTTGGACTTTGGTTTGACAGGTTCAGAGCACTTGTAGAATTTTAGAGAATCAACTGACTCTCCCATACTTTGCTTGAAGTGTGTCCTACTGTACCACCGAGTTTTAAGGATAAAACCAGATACACACCATCTGTGTGCCCAGGAATGCAATTCACACATATAGCTACAAATGAAGGGGTAATATCAAAGACAATGTCTTAAATACTTAGCGCACAAATATTTGTTACAAAAGACGTAGTCTTACTTTACAGTATATATTATAACTCTGATCTTCTAGCGAGGCCTCCAACACCACATGAATCATCAATTGGTTGATCACAAGCCTAACACCTCTTGAAAAACTCCACTAAAGAACCTCCATCTGGTACCCATCTAGGATTTTGCCAAAGTGTTGAAAAGAAACAAGCGTAAGCTACTACCGCTTAGTAAGCATAACATGAAGGGATGCAAGCTCAAAAGGCTTGACACAGCTAAACTGAGGTAAGCACTTTTAGTTGGTCACATTTTATTATTAAACATAAGTTGCTAAGTTATGCTTAGGCTCCCAAATATGAATAATTAGAGATATCAGCTATTTTAATCATAGCCCAAACCATCCAAGAAACCAACTATTTAGTAAGGATCCAGGCCGCTCGTGACTGTGAGCACGGTTGATATACTAGTTTTACACTCTGTAGAGGTTGTACATTTTCACCATGAGTCATGTTGCCCATATGCCTAGGTTAATTACTCCCAAAACACTTTCAAGGTGAGCAGGCAGGGTACACTACAAAGCTTTTCTCTAGTCGTTCTAATAAAGAGCAGCTGCTAAGGATTCCATCTCCCAAGTGTTATGGAGTCATCTCCAAAAGTGGCACTTATACACACAACATAGTACACACCCTGGGGATGAGGCCCATACCCAGCCTGGTATGCCCCTCTTGCCCTTTCGGTAAATTGCTACAAACTAGAAAGAGCAAGGTACTGGACTAAGACCAGAGCCATGTGGTCCTCGTGGTTGTACTATAAGTCCTGGATTGTCACTTAAAGATGAGTCCTTATGGAGAGAAACTAGAGCACCATAAAAAGGCCCAATGCTCTAGCCCCCTTGGTTCCATGTTGCTAAAAAGCATCTTTTAATACCATGTTGCATATATCTTTAATTGTATTCTTTAATCAATATTAGTTGGAGCAAGCTGAGCATACTACCCACATGCAAAACCCATAGGTAAATCAAGGACACGATAATCAATATCAAGGCAAGTAGACTCCAAGTGGTTCATTAACATATGCATATGAATTGAGATTGCATTAAAGTGAATAGGTAACAAGGAGCCTCATATTATACTTGCCTTAATTCAAAGTATCGCTTCAGGTCTTGATCTTCAAAGAGTTGCTCCAGATCACCAACACAAAACTCACAATCTACTCGAGGTCAAACAGCACCACACATGCATCCATACAATCATGCATAGCAAACAAAAGCTATAGATTAGAACAGTACACCAATCAGCATAAAATCAAGATGAAAAGTTTGTAAAACGAATCTACATCTCGCTACAACCACACAGACACGAAGATCACAAAAATCAGAGCTAAAACGAAGTAGTTATGAATTAAATAAGATTTCCTATAGTAAAATAATAGATTAAATCTAATCTTGAATCTTAAAAGTTGAAAACCTACTTAACAGTAGTATGAACATGTAGATTATGAAATTACGAACCTAATGCAAGTTGAACGGATCAAATCGGAGTTAAAACAAAAAAGTTATGGCCTAAACAAATCTAGTGGCAAAACTATAAATAGCTGAAAACGTATTTTCAATCTAACCGAAACAAAGTACGCTTTCAAAAGAAGAAAACGAAATCGGGAAAGATGTTTTGGACTGTGGGTTAAGCCTCAAATATTTATAAGGGTTTTTTTGTAAATCTCGCAGCGAAGGGGTAACTTTGATCTTGGGCCGTTGGATTAGAGTTGGACGGCCGTGATTGGATCAGGCGGGTGAAGGTGGCCGGCGGCGAGGTGGGTGACGGCGGCGCCTTGGCTGGACATAGGAAGCTCATCGGCGACATTCATTTAGGGCCTACGGAGCATGGTTTTTCGAACAGGTCGGTCCGGGAGAGAGAGGGGGCGATGGCGGTCTCACCTAGGGTTATCTTGGCGGTGGAGAAGGAACGGCGGGCGCGGGGCTCGACGAGGCGGCCGACTCTCGTGGTGGCGCTTAGGTTAGGTGGCTACGAGCTTGCACGGGGATGAAAATCTCGCTGCAAGGTGGGATAGGGAGGCGGCGCAAGCTCGAGCGACTATTTAAGGGCGCAGAGACGTGGACGACACGGAGGTGTCCGAGGTGAACACGAGATGGAGGAGGAAGAAGACCTGACAGGTGGGCTAGCACTGTCAGCGGAGCAGGGAGAGGAAGCGCGGCACGGCGTCTGGCTGGGCCGCTGCGGAGCGGGCGGCGCGGAAGATGGGCCGGCGCGGCTTCAGCCCGAGCGGGGAGGAGAAAGGGAGCGGCTGGCCAGCAGGCCGAGGAAAGCAGGCCAACCAGCTACAGCGGGCCGAATTCAGGGGAAAGAAGAGAAAAAAATACTTTTCCATTTTCTAAACCAATTTCCAAACAAGTTTTGAATGCAAATCCAAATCAATTTGAAATTTGATTTCAATCACACAATTCAAAAATACTATGCAGCAGCATGAATGCACATGCATATAGGTAACCTTATATTTGATTTTATTTTTAACAAAATTATTATTTTCCTAAATTCAAATGCCCACAAAAATGTATAATAAATCAAATTCTCCTATTTTAAAATATTACAAATTTTAGGGTGTTACACCTGCTCATGAGACAAGGTAGAGATCAAGTGCATGGGCTCTGTTGGTGAGAAAACACCAACAGAACCAAACTTTTATTCTTCTTCTCCAACCTTAGGCACATTGAATATGATGAAGTTGATGTTTATGTGCTTTGTTCAATTACAACATGGGTGATAAGATCAGCAGATTGAGTGCGGATGTATCATTTAAGTACATTTGGTGAAAAGGGTTGAATTGCTTAACTCATAGAATGATCCTCTATCTGTGCATAATGTATCAATCTTTACTTGATTATGACTATCATCTTCCAGAGATAGAATGTGCAATGTTTTAGCTCATTTAGTTAAAACTATGAGATCAAGAAAGTGGTGCTAGGAACAAAGACTCAAAAACATGTTTAGTTAGTCAGGTTGGATTAAGTGATGGAGTTGTAACCCAAACATGTTTTGTTTCTAATTTATGTGCATACCAGAATCAAGGAAAAGCCTTTTAAGTAATGACCATTTACCTTAGGATGTTACCTTTGTCATTGGAGCATGATGACACCATGTGATGAAGAGTAAGTGACTCGTGATGGTCTTTCCCTGTTCATGAGCTTTTTGTTTCCTAAATTGTACCCTTTCTTTCTCATCCTTTTGTTATGCCATCTTTTTGCACTTTGATCTTGACATCTTGTTGGACCTTCTGCTCCACTCATTCATTGTTGTATGCCTTAGATCTGTTGATTTGCTTGTCCACTTCCTATGAGTGAGTGCTTTGATTACTGATCGTGTTTTATGGCACTCATCCTCTTTGTTCCATAGCTGCAGTGGTGGCTGGGTTTGCAGATTCATGCCAAACCATGGACAAGAATAGTTTCTATTCATCCCTACAAAATGTTAGTGGAGACATACCCGAGGGAATACAACAAATTTGAACTATGGATTGTTGTCCATAAATTTTATGAATTACATCTATGCTAATGAAAATATGGTTTTAGGATTGCTTTAACATAGATTTTGTTTATCATGTTTTATACAAGCATGGCTCAAGGCAAAGGTAACTTGCAGTAGAAGACAAAGTGAATGAACTTTGATACGTTACAGTTCTTCCATCATGATGAATGATCTATGTCTTCTTTGCGCAATGTTATTAGAGTTTGTTATGTGCCTAACTTCATCTCCGATTTGAATTCATCTCGTGACTTATCAATATTAAATTAAGAGTTTCCTGCATAGGGTTAGTCTAACAAAATGACCAATATCAATTATAGCATATTCTTTGTTCAAAAATCAAACTAGACACCATGTCTAATTTAATCTAGGAAAGCATTTTAACCTAAGCACCACGCTTAATTTAAAGAGCCTTTGATAGTAAGATCAACACTCCTAAACTAAGCACCATGCCTTATAGAGATGTATGAACAAACTCCAAACCTTGAACATACTATAGTAAAAAAAGGTAGCATGAAAGCATTATAGAGATTTATTCAATTGGATATGAAAGAGCATGATTGTTATTTAGCAAATTGAGTATGACTTAAAGGTAGAGACAACAAAAAATTAGCAACATGGCATAAGTTTTTTCTGTTCATCCCCCATACTTGAATTTTGTAGCAAAATCAAGTTTGGATGATAGAACTCTCATGTGTGAATGTGATTCAATGTTGCATGATAATTGGTTGGACACACCTTGCGTCGTCATTCTTCATCCTTTTTGCTTCAAACCTAGAATGGTTAGTTACAAAAATACCCGAAGGAACATTTTCGCAATTATATTTCTATGCTCATTTCACAAGGGCATTACAGCGAAAGGTGAAGGCTCATGTTATCTATCGAAAGTGCTTGTTTTAGAACAGAAGCTCGTCCTTGGGAAACCTTCGAATTGTTTCTAATTGGTGAAGTGGTTTCCCCTCCAACACCAATCTTTGGGTGCCTATCTTAAGATTTAGGCCAATGAGATTTGCAATATTTATGATAAACATATGCATCTACAACCACCCTTTCAAAGTCTTTATGAACAGGGAGTATGAGGGGATTGAAGATCTTGTGTGTGGCAATGTTAGAGAGACCAAATGATTCAGGAGATTTCTTATGCGAGCATAGATTTGATGAGGTGTTAATGAAATGGCTTCCATGCTTGATGATGTAATCTTCCTTTTTAAACTCCAAGGGTGATTCTTCGTGAATGTCCATAGGCGAAAACATTATCTCCATCATTCCATGCCTATAACATTCATTGGATGTTTTATTGTCTAAGATTTTCCATGGATTGGTGACTCTCGGGTTGATCTTGTCTAAGGTCTCCTCCAAACTTGGATGAGTCATATTTATTAAGGACATTGACTTAAGCTCACCGTTTGGATCTGAATTAAGTTTGTATTCTACCCATAAGGTTTTGTCCTTGTCCATCCATTCTTTAGCAACTGCATATGAGTTCTTAATATATTCAAGCCATTGTCGTTGCTCTTCTTGATCATCCTTGTGGTCTTCATGACTCCTAGCTTCAGTTGTCTTAATGGATTTCTAGGATCATCATGAGACTTAGGAGAAAGATCATAAGGGGACTCATCGGGATCAAGGATGGGTTTAATGATGGGTTCAGATGAGACGTCTAATGTGGGCATAGAAGGGGAGAAGATAGGATTGGCTAAATGACTCATCTCTCCTTCTATAGCATGACTTGACATGTCACCCTTGGGTTCTTCAAAATGTCCTACATGGGAATAAGGACGCTTCCTAAGAGATCTCTTCTTGAGAGGGTTTAAATTATATTCGCTCAAAGGCCTCTTATGTAGCAATAAGTTTTTCCCAAAATCAGCATAAAAAAGATCACCCTTAAAAGGGATTTCCAAAGGTTGAATTTCTTCTTCCTTTGGATGATTTTAGGGTGTTGATGGTTTGAGATTGATAGCTAAATCATGGAATTCGAGTGGTTGTGATTTGTCTATCAAAACTTCCTCTTCTCAATCGGGAGATGATTCCTTCTCTTTCTCGGGGAGTTCATTTTGAATGCTATTGCAGGGAGTTTTTCCACTAATCTTATCAAGCATAGACCTTGCTTCACTAGCAGATAGATGAAGGAAAGCTCCTTATTGGCATTTCTTAGCGCAATCACTAAGCGAGGAGGTTTTAAGTCCATCACTAGCAACGGTGCCAGAAATGTATGTTGGTATTTCTTAACACCATTACTAAGATTGAGTTAATCTTAGCAACGCCGCCAAAAAACACCAACTACGATAGTCTTTAACGATTATAGAGCATATCCTCAAGCGCACGGATCTATCATTGTAGAATTTCACCCAGAAGTATTTAGAGTATCGTTATTTATATTTTCCCAAAGGAGGGCAAGGTATTAAGAGTCTAGCATGAGCATAAACATGATTACATACTTGCATAGCGGACCATAGTTCATGACAGGGGTAAAAATGGTATTTCAAGGATAGTGGACACACATCTGGGCCAACCTCAAGGATAAAAGGAAAACAAAGAATAAAAGAATGTTCCTACATGGAGCTGGTATGTTCTAATATAGCCATGCAGAGAATAGTTAATGATCATACAAGTTATATGACTAAAGTTAGAACTAAGTGTGAGATGGATTGGGAGATCTCCGAGCACTGGTCTTCCAGCAAGCATGAGAGACTTTAAGACTCCTATACATTACCCGGACTTGGGGGATTACAAGGGACGGACAGGGCTATCACCACCTGCTGCCTACCCCTCAACCATGGGATACCGTCATATCTGAAGGTTCCAGTGTACCCGAGCACCACACTTGTGTATAAGGAAACTACCCATATCCCCCTGGGACTCCGACCCTATGGATCATCAAGTAAGAATATGGGCAAACCCGAAGGAACGACGAACCATCACCCCAACCCTAGCTCTACTTCTACTCATACAAATCCTATGAATGATTAAGCATGAAGTTGAACATGTTAAGATCATGACACACAAACTATATGCTAGTTCATATATCATGATTATAATAAGACAACTATACTCTAGTTCTATAGCATAACTATATGAATGATATGAGAGCATGACTTTGGAAGAAATCTTCATATTCATATTCATATCAAGTGTTGCTTTTCTTTCAAGGAGGCAAGCCCTCCTTCATAACTTTGCTAGATCACAATACAACTACTAAAATTAAAGAAGTACAAGTAGAGAGAGGTGAGGTGATAGCTCCAAATGTTGGTGTATGTTGAGAATGAGCTCTACCCTCTCTTTTATAGTGGTTTGGGGTCGGTTTGGCTAAGGAAAAATAGGAAACTATCTTGAACTGACCCTAGGTGCATTGATGGCACCGCCAGAGCGAGGTGGGCCCGAGAGGCGGTGGTGGGGGTGCGAGCGCACCCAGGGTATGGCCATACCCTGGCTGGTCCCACTCGCCACCGCCTTGCTCCTTTGGGATCTTGGCTGGGCCTGGACCTCTTCTACATCGATGTCTGGCCCAAATTTGGCGGTTGGATGTGCCTTTGCTTGATTCCTTGGAGTATGATCTGCATTATGCTTTCTCTGATGGTGTATTTCAATTATAATTCCATTGTATTCCAATATAAGTCCTACAAAATAGTGATATTGCAATACAAGTGGAACTATATCAATAGTAAAGGCATATGTGTCAAAAGATTATTTAATTCTGGGCTTTTCTAGAATTATTTTATCCATGAAATTAATTAATTCTGAAAATAATGAAATATCTCAGATTTCCTCATGCCCAAAGGCCCATGTCTTTATTTACTAATGGGCTTTAATAATTAATTAGGCCTATTAGTAAAGGTGGAGGGTGCAACATCAATTAGTACCATGTTGCTAGTTGATGTAGATGTGGGGAGTTTTCCTTCCTATATATATCTACCAACCCCTTGGGCAAAGTACACCAAAACTACCGTAAGAGGAGCCCCTAGTTTAGGAAATCCTTTGTGTAGTAAATTATATTTTTCCCCTCCTCTCGTCGTCGCCGTCGTCGACCGCCGCCGGCCATCATGGGGAGATCCATCCGTTGCCATCAACTTCATCTCTGGCAGTGCATGCAGACCATACATCGTTTCGGTACGTTGCTATGTCTGGCCTGCCGATCTACCATCAGCTGTTGCCTGTGCCGAGCAGAAGCATGCAAGCCGCATCTCGATGTCTACTAGCACCAGGACGCCTCCATCAGCGGAAGCAAGCTGCCAGGTCTTCCGTGCACCCTTTGCCAATGCTCGATCTTCATTGCCGTGAATCTACGAGCCACCGAAAGCATCCTATGAAGGTACATGTCCTCACGTGACCGACCTAAATTGCTCTCTCTAACTTGCCCTGTTTTATCTCCTACTAGTCATCACGTGCCTTTGATTAAGCTTTTCCCAACAGGAACAACTAGTTGCATCTTTGCTCGACCGAGTCTTTGAGTCTTTGGCTGCTCCCAAAACTCCGAACCGCGAGCTGCCGTCCAACCCCTGTTCAGCAAGGTGTCGATCGGCCATGAAGTTCAGCCAACCAAAGACTCTGCGTTCTTTTCTTCTTCATGCTTGTAAGAGCGATCAAATCCACAGTGCCACGTCCGATCCGCACTGAACTCCAACCAAAATCACCGTTGCATGTGAGTTTCTATCACTTTGCATTTTAGGTCCCTCTTTCTTTGTAACCCATTCATTGTTCTTCGTGTCTTTTGGAGCTTACAATCTGACATGCATCTGTTAGCTTTACTTCCTCCCGTGCTATCAACTTATGAAGTCACCATATCAGTATAAGTATATATCATATCTAGTCTACGGTTTAAGTAGTTAAATCTTATACCACCGTTTCATAGTGTAATATCCATTTTAATTCTTTTCTTTTGGGTTAGCTTTGTGCGGACACGACCTACGTGTAAGAATCGACGTTCATCATGTCATGTGTTTATAACGGTTGTAAATAATTTAAATATTGAATTGTTTAATGTTAATGCAAATTAGTTTTTTAAATAAAAAGAACATAGGACAATATGGATCTTTCATGATTAATTTCTAACAAAATATGTTTCTAAATTATAAGTTGCTTAGTTCAAACACGTTTCATATGTTAAAACTAAATTAGATGCTCTCACATGAAACTTTCTTGTTACACGATTAACTTTAATTTGCCTAAACTACATAATAATATTTATAAATAAAATATGATTAGTCTAACCTAGATTTTAGAATTAAAATATGTTTTGTCTAATCTGAATTAACATATTTCATATGGTTTTGCTAAATTAAAACAAATCAAGCATGTAGGCTTTTCTTTACTTCTATAATATAAAACTCTCAATAGTCGTTTCTTTTTAACGATAGTTCATCGGCATTTCTTGTGATCTTGTGACCGTAGAATTAGCTCTCTTTTAGTACGCTATTTTATTTTGAGTGGTGTACTGTTCTTAGTTGCTTTTATTTGTTGCCTGTATGTTTGCATACGTGTGGTGCTTGCTATGAGTAGAACGAGAACCGTTTGTGAGTATTTGAAGATCAAAAGGTGGTGATGACCAGAAGCAAAGTAAGAGGAAGTTTGAGCAAGTGTTTGAGGCAAGTATAGCTTGGGTTTTCTTTCTGTGACCATGATCTTGAAACTTGATTAATGAATATGCTATAAACATAAACAAGATGACTTTTTAGCAACATAAGGACTTGTCTTGTAAGTGATCATCCGGGACTTACAGTACAACTGTGAGGGCTATATGGCTCTGGCTTTAGCTCAGTATGAGGTCTTTTTCTAGCCGGCTTAGAGGATACTGCGAGTTGGGTATAGGACAACCTCTGTCCTGTTGAGCCTAGCTATGGAAGCGGCCTTTTATTATTTTTGGAAGGGGGGTTCCTATATCCGATGACCCTACTGCCCTTCCCGGTTAGACGGAACCTTTGAAAGGCTTCATAGTGAACCCTGCCGGCCTTCCTTGGTAGTGGGTTAAGAGGCTGATCACCTCGAGCGAAAGGGCAAATCACGACTCACAGTGAAAGTGTACACCTCTGCGCAGAGTTTAATAAACTGGTATACTAGCCGTGCTCACGGATACAAGCGGCCTTGGAACCCTTACATAAGGGATGATGACTTTTACTTGTTAAGATGATCATTTTTGTCAATTGTTTAAGATATTTATTATTCAATTATACTTGATCATGTGGTTATGGAATACACTACCTTGTTGCTATATTTGCTGAGTTCGACATGGACTCACTCTTGCAATTTCCCCCACACCTCAGGCCGGATAACAGTTTGTCAGAGACTTGAGAAGTTAGGCTTGTGATCAACCAGTCAGTTTGGATCCGGTGGAGTGAAGTCTGCACCCGGGGATCAGAGTTGTCTATCCGTTGATTGCTTTCTAAGGTTATCTCTTTTGCTAAGTTCGCTATATATTAAGCATTACGATTTGATACTGCCCTTCATTTATAGCTATATGTGAGATTTGATTTCCAGGGCTCACATATGGTGGGCATTCGGCTTTGTCCTTGAAACCGGGTGTTACAAGTGGTATCAGAGCAATGCTGACTGTAGGACGCAAGCCTAGTTAGCACTGATCGATTTGTAAAACTTACTTTGCTATAAAACTATTTTTCCATCTCCTTGATCATTGATTTGTTATTTCTCATCCTTGTCTTATTGTCTCCTCCTTGATAGCTTCCTTTGAGCTATTAACTTCTTATGTTCTTGAAGTTTTGTTTATGTTGTTTTACTAAAACTTTTCTGACCCTGTCTTGTTCAAATTTACGATTGCCTTTCATCATCTATAATCCACTCCTTAGGATGACCGCCATTTCTATAGAAGCACGTGTAGTGTTGATGTGGTGCTGCGTGTTGTCTTGCTTGTTGTGTTGCTTGCATGCCCTCTCAATGTTGTGATCCAACAAAGACCCTGAAGATGAAGTTCCAAAGTTAAGTAAAGCCCTTGTTAAGTGGGGTAGCGTCTCCTGTCAACAACAACAAGTCCTGAGTATCTCAAGCAACAAGGCATGAAGAATTAAAGATTAAACTTTATCTTTCTTGTCATCTTTTGGCTAACCCCAATCCATGTCATATATCACATCAATCTCAAATCAATGGAGCATGAAGACTCGAAGATTAGTCTTACCTGTCTCTCTAGTCTTTAAATCTTGTTTCTACCTTATTCTGTCTTTTCGGAGCAGTATGTCTTTCTCAGCTTATACCTCTGTTTTTGGGTTACCAAAAACTATGGAAAAATTCTAGACAACAGTATACTTCAATATCTTTCTCTGGCCGCAAGAATCACTCTCATAACTATAATATATTTGGAGTTATGAAAATCACAAGATGATGCATCTGTGCTGTCAGAAATCTGGAGCAGTCTGTGGTATTCTGGTCATAACGCGATTTTGGTTCTTGCAAAGTATATGAAATTTTTCTGGGAATAACTAGACTTCCATATATTTCATATGCCTCTGGAATCACTATCATAGCTGTTTTCTTTTCGGAGATATAATCATCTCAATTGGAAGTTTCTGTGCAGTCTGAATCTTGGAACAGTTTCTGTTGTGCACTATTTTCGACCAAGTTAACTACAGAATCTGGAAACGTGTTCTATAAGAAATCTGTATAGGAGTTGATAAGCTTTCCAACGGTGTAAAGTACGACATTATTGGATTTTTAGAACAGGAGTTATAGTTGTTTTTCTGGACTGTTGTTTTTCATCTCGCGAGAAAATTTCAGATTACTTGATTTTACCCCGACACAGAAGTTCTTTGGAGTGACTGGAGGACATGGTGATAATTATCTCACTTAGAAGAAGATGCAAGCTAACCTTTGGTGCGCCTAGTTGATCTTTTCTTAAGGAGGGTAGCTAAGATAAAGAAGTTATAAGACGAAGGTTTCATGCATTCAAGCATTTTCACTTGGGGCTCGGGTATTCATGAGGATTGGTCTTTACTTTGAGCTATCATCCTTTTGGTGTTCAGGCTTGAACTCAAGAACTATCTCTATCCATCTTGTTATCACTTGTGTATCCCCAATCTTTGTTTTTACATCTCAAGAATCGCCAATCAAAGGAGTGTGGAGGCATGAAGATCCATCCTATCTTTCTCTCAAGTCTCTTCGAATCTCGGGACGAGATTCCTGTTAAGTGGGGTAGAATTGTCACACCCCAAAATTTCTAATTTTGGGTTGTGCATAGAAAACACTAATTAAAATAAATGTTTTGATATTGGGATAAAATTTACCAATCTTAGTTTGAACTAGCGTAAATTTAGTTACAGGAAAAATGTGAATTTTCAAGCTTTTCCAAATCAATTTGACGAGCTATTGCTTGATGTGATGCTTGGTTGTTGATTTATTTCATGTTGTGAGAAAAGATTTTTAAGATGCGTTTAGTAAGTCGATCTTCTTTCTCCAGCAATTTTTAGTCTTTCTCACCGATCAAATTTCTTGTTTTCCGACTTAATATTTTCTTGAGAAGTATCCTAAAATCTTTTCCATGAAATCCAAATCACTCCTTCCTGCTCACTATTCATCAACCTATCTCCATGGATACCTCGGGAATTTCTTTGGTTTTTTCCGGAACTTGTTCTCACTTGTTTGTGAGCATAATCTAATTTTTAAATGCTCTAAAATATCTTTTCATGAGCTCCAAATACTTTATTTGGGTTCGTCTTGTTCTAAATTATCTCTGAGAATTTTCCCTGAATTTTCGGAGCCTTCGGAGTATTTTTCGTGGCTTAAAATTCAATTCTGGGCTTTTCTAGAATTATTTTATCCATGAAATTAATTAATTCCGAAAATAATGAAATATCTCAGATTTCCTCATGTCCAAAGGCCCATGTCTTTATTTACTAATGGGCTTTAATAATTAATTAGGCCTATTAGTAAAGGTGGAGGGTGCAACATCAATTAGTACCATATTGCTAGTTGATGTAGATGTGGGGAGTTTTCCTTCCTATATATATCTACAAACCCCTTGGGCAAAGTACACCAAAACTACCGTAAGCGAAGCCCCTAGTTTAGGAAATCCTTTGTGTAGTAAATTATATTTTTCCCCTCCTTCTCTCGTCGTCGTCCCTAAACGCCGCGTAAGCGTGGCTAAATGCCATCCTCTCAAGCTTTTGGAGCGCCGCCATCATGGGGAGATCCATCCGTTGCCATCAACTTCATCTCTGGCAGTGCATGCAGACCATACATCGTTTCGGTACGTTGCTATGTCTGGCCTGCCGATCTACCATCAGCTGTTGCCTGTGCCGAGCAGAAGCATGCAAGCCGCATCTCGATGTCTACTAGCACCAGGACGCCTCCATCAGCGGAAGCAAGCTGCCAGGTCTTCCGTGCACCCTTTGCCAATGCTCGATCTTCATTGCCGTGAATCTACGAGCCACCGAGCATCCTATGAAGGTACATGTCCTACGTACCTGACCTAAATTGCTCTCTCTAACTTGCCCTGTTTTATCTCCTACTAGTCATCACGTGCCTTTGATTAAGCTTTTCCCAACAGGAACAACTAGCTGCATCTTTGCCTGACCGAGCTGCTGAGCTGCTGGCCTGCTCCCAAAACTCCAGAACCGCGAGCTGCCGTCCAACCCCCTGTTCCAGCACCAGTGTCGATCGGCCATGAAGTTCAGCCAGCAAAGACTCTGCGTTCTTTTCTTCTTCATGCTTGTAAGATCGATCAAATCCACAGGTGCCACGTCTGATCCGCACAGAACTCCAACCAAAATCACCGTTGCATGTGAGTTTCTATCACTTTGCATTTTAGGTCCCTCTTTCTTTGTAACCCATTCATTGTTCTTCGTGTCTTTTGGAGCTTACAATCTGACATGCATCTGTTAGCTTTACTTCCTCCCGTGCTATCAACTTATGAAGTCACCATATCAGTATAAGTATATATCATATCTAGTCTACGGTTTAAGTAGTTAAATCTTATACCACCGTTTCATAGTGTAATATCCATTTTAATTCTTTTCTTTTGGGTTAGCTTTGTGCGGACACGACCTACGTGTAAGAATCGACGTTCATCATGTCATGTGTTTATAACGGTTGTAAATAATTTAAATATTGAATTGTTTAATGTTAATGCAAATTAGTTTTTTTTAATGTAAAAAGAACATAGGACAATATGGATCTTTCATGATTAATTTCTAACAAAAATATGTTTCTAAATTATAAGTTGCTTAGTTCAAACACGTTTCATATGTTAAAACTAAATTAGATGCTCTCACATGAAACTTTCTTGTTACACAGTTAACTTTAATTTGCCTAAACTACATAATAATATTTATAAATAAAATATGATTAGTCTAACCTAGATTTTAGAATTAAAATATGTTTTGTCTAATATGAATTAACATATTTCATATGGTTTTGCTAAATTAAAACAAATCAAGCATGTAGGCTTTTCTTTACTTCTATAATATAAAACTCTCAATAGTCGTTTCTTTTTAACGATAGTTCATCGGCATTTCTTGTGATCTTGTGACCGTAGAATTAGCTCTCTTTTAGTACGCTATTTTATTTTGAGTGGTGTACTGTTCTTAGTTGCTTTTATTTGTTGCCTGTATGTTTGCCTACGTGTGGTGCTTGCTATGAGTAGAACGAGAACCGTTTGTGAGCGCTGAAGATCAAAAGGTGGTGATGACCAGAAGCAAAGTAAGAGGAAGTTTGAGCAAGTGTTTAAGGCAAGTATAGCTTGGGTTTTCTTTCTGTGACCATGATCTTGAAACTGGATTAATGAATATGCTATAAACATAAACAAGATGACTTTTTAGCAACATAAGGACTTGTCTTGTAAGTGATCATCCGGGACTTACAGTACAGCTGTGAGGGCTATATGGCTCTGGCTTTAGCTCAGTATGAGGTCTTTTTCTAGCCGGCTTAGAGGATACTGCGAGTTGGGTATAGGACAGCCTCTGTCCTGTTGAGCCTAGCTATGGAAGCGGCCTTTTATTATTTTTGGAAGGGGGGTTCCTATATCCGATGACCCTGCGGCCCTTCCCGGTTAGACGGAACCTTTGAAAGGCTTCATAGTGAACCCTGCCGGCCTTCCTTGGTAGTGGGTTAAGAGGCTGATCACCTCGAGCGAAAGGGCAAATCACGACTCACAGTGAAAGTGTACACCTCTGCGCAGAGTTTAATAAACTGGTATACTAGCCGTGCTCACGGATACGAGCGGCCTTGGAACCCTTACATAAGGGATGATGACTTTTACTTGTTAAGATGATCATTTATGTCAATTGTTTAAGATATTTATTATTCAATTATACTTGATCATGTGGTTATGGAATACACTACCTTGTTGCTATATTTGCTGAGTTCGACATGGATTCACTCTTGCAATTTCCCCCACACCTCAGGCCGGATAACAGTTTGTCAGAGACTTGAGAAGTTAGGCTTGTGATCAACCAGTCAGTTTGGATCCGGTGGAGTGAAGTCTGCACCCGGGGATCAGAGTTGTCTATCCGTTGATTGCTTTCTAAGGTTATCTCTTTTGCTAAGTTCGCTATATATTAAGCATTACGATTTGATACTGCCCTTCATTTGTAGCTATATGTGAGATTTGATTTCCAGGGCTCACATATGGTGTGCATTCGGCTTTGTCCTTGAAATCGGGTGTTACAGTTAGTGACTGCCAACAAATCAGCCAAGCTTAACCTTTGCTCATCCCGAGCAAATAGCTAAGTACTTGGTTGTTGATCAGGAGTTGCTACTATGCTGATACAATTCATAAGTGCCATGCCTATAACAAAGTATTCTTCTGTAATTCAAATAAGTTAGCATTTTATCCACCCTTTTTCCTTGATCCCTATGGGGCATATAGCTTTTTCAAGTTCTTGGGCGGTTGCAAGATAGAATGGTTATAACAGAATCACCAATCATTCATTCTTTGATTAACCATCTATCTGGAGGTTTTATGAGTTTTGTAAAACAAATGGAAGTTCCTCAAATGATTCTCTCGATCACTCAAATGTGTATGAAACCTCACCAAAGGCATTTGATATTTTTTCCTTCTTTTTCATATCCTACCACTAAGGCTTTTGAGTGGAGTTTTGGGTAGGTATGAAATTGAGGCATACTTGCATCACATATTTTGCTAAGTCAAAGACTGGACATCAAGGAGATGCAACTCATACACTGGAATTTTCATAAAGTCCTAATTCTAAATATTTTTGGTGCTCCTTGAATCTTTTGGATGAATGCCTTTATTTGAAAGTATGGGCTATCTTTATTTATTTCTTTCCTTTTTTTCTTTTCTTTTCTTCATGTTCTTTGGCATGCATTTTTTCTCTTATGCCTTTTGGCATGGATATTTTTTATTTCTCTTTTTTTAGCATAGCCCATACTATTCTTTTTGGCATATAAATTTTTTTGAGAGAGAGACACATGATAAATGAATGGAGTAATTATTTTGGTGGACGGAAAAAGCATGTCTTTGCGTAACTCTTAGTGTAAGAGTCAACGGTTTGTTTGTGGGTGTATGTGTGTCTTGATCATGGGTGTATGACGAGAATCTCAACAAGGGTCACAATAATTTGACAAAACTCAATGCTCAAACAAGTAGCATATGACTAGGGTTTGAATTTAAATATCATATCATATGGTCTTGGTAGGTATTCATAATCATTGAGGAACTTTTGATTTTAGCATTTTTGAAAGTGAAATCTCCGGATGTCAAGTTTCTCTTAGAACAAAATCATAGCAAATTCTATTTGTACCATATCATAACTCGCAACAACTTAGAAAAAGAGTATGCATTTGCAACCCACAAGTTTTCAAGTTTTAGGATAAGACATTTTTAACCAACAAACTTAAATCTTGGGGAATACTAAGTTATAACCTAGGCACAGATGAATTATAGACAGAGCAACTATTCATCATTTCAACTTAGGAGAAACTAAACATTCCTTAAAACACATATGAGAGTGGAATTCTTATTTTTTGGTATTATTTATCATATATTTTTTTTATTTTTATGAACAAAAATAAATGTAAGAAATATAAGTGATAAATAAAAGATATATGTTACCTTTGCTTATGGCCAGTTGCTTGGTGATGACTCCAAGGTAGCTTTATTGTATTTATTGCATATATTTTTATATAATTTTATAGGTTTATACCACCCATGTCTATACGTAGCTGTTTTAGTTCAATGATCAAACTAGTTTTTAATCTAATCAATGTAGGCTAAACAACCTAAGCACCATGCTTAATTTGAAAAGTCTATGAAAGTATGATCGATCATTAACCATACTTCAAACCAAAACATAATTGTATGGAACAAGGTGAGTTTTATTCTAGATGTAGGAAGGGTGAACTAATTGTTTTTATTTTAGCATTTTTATTATTAGATTATAAAGGATAACTACCGTTTTACCTTCAGCAAGGGCTCACCGTTTAAAGTCCAATGAGCATGACTCTTCTCCTTCAATTTTTGCTTGATGATGGTGCATCCATGCCTGGAGAAGTCGGCGTGGATGCTGATTCTTTCATTTGCCATACATATTTGATTCCTTTACGTGGTTGTTTCTTGGGCCATTTGTTTTTAAGGTTTTTATGCATGTTAAATCTATTAAATGGGCATCTTATTGTTTGCCCTTGAATATGAAAACAAACATGCTCGGATCCCACGTGTAGTACTTGTTGATGGTCACTAACACCATTTATAAACCATCAACATAACCTGCATTTATACTTAATTTCATCACCAAACATAGGTATAGGGGTTTAAACTAATAAATTTCATAAGTTTTGGTGAATCTGTGTTTTTAGCAGGGTTCATCTAGAAAACCATCAAGGGGGACCTATTTGTCAAAGGAAATTATGGAATTCCACCACGTAAACAGCGTGCGAAGATTCTAGAAGACTCTAGGAGGCTCTCCATCGAAGCAGATCCTGAGAGGCTGCCATGTGGGGTCGGCCAGCCCCACCTACAAGCCGACCGGCCTGTGGCCCACTAGTCAGCCTTCGCTTCAAAAGTCGGTTTCCCACCGCCATTGAGATTCAATCTTCGCTGTTTATTTAAGTCGGTTTGATCTGTGGGCTTAGGATTGATGCTCCGGCCTATATATATCAGCCCCTACCCCCCTCTCTCAGTAGATCCCTGAAACCCTTATTCAAATCTTTAGGATCAGAGCCAGCTATCAAGAGAAGATTAGTCCTCCATAGGATCTAGTCTTGTAAAAAATAGTGAGATGGAGAGTGAGGGAAGAGTTTGGAGGAGGTGCCGGCCTATCGGTGCTCTCTCTAAAGCTTGTACCTTGGTGGATCCAAGTTCTATCTGAGCTTGCCTCTGAGATTTCTCTGGTAATCAACTTCTAATTCAAGTAAGCTTCTTGTTTATACTATTCATCAGGTTCACAACTTGTTTGAGTGCTTTATTCTTTATTCAGGAAGAGTAAAGTAGTAATTGTAGTGTAAGCGTGGTGCTTAGACTCTGGTTACTTGTGGATGCATCCTGCAATCTGGATCGGTGGTAGCTCACGAGGGTGACTGTTATAGCCTCGTTGAATCCTCTATAGTCCACCTCCCATTTGTAGGGCAAGTAGGACACAGTTACTACGGGAAACATCCTCTGCTGGTGTCTTTCCTTAAGTAATGTTCTCAGTTGAATAGTAGAAGACATTGCTTACTCAAGTCAGAACAAGAGAACCTTAGTTTTCGTCTCTATGCTCCTATTTATCTTAACCTTGTGGCTACCCCCAGTTAAGTTAGATCATAGTTAGTCTCACATGTTTCCCTATGGATACGATACTTAGAATACTTCTAGGTGAAAGCTACAGCGGTATCCATGCATTTGCAGATTTATTTGTGTGCGTTAAATATACCAATAAGCTCACTGGTGCCATTGCCGAGAAACAGTTGCTGAATTAACTACGAGCCTAGCTTAACCTTTTATCTTTTATTCTTTCTTTTATTTTATTCTTTTTCTTTCATTATGGATTCCACTCCTATCTACCTATACGCTGTACCTAAGAGCGCGTGCCCAGAGCCACCAAAATCTATAGAGCCTATCCTTACACCTGGTTAAAAGTTGTGCCCATGTTTTATAAAACTGATTTGGGATCAATCCTTCTCGGGAGAAGGCAACGAAAACCCATACCCACACCTTGCTATTCCAGACCCAATGCTCCTTCAATATATTTACATGGGTCTTAGCAAGGATTCCATGGAATCCCTTGATGCAGCCTCTAGAGGAGCTTTCCTTCATCTATCTGCTAGTGAAGCAAGGTCTATACTTGATAAGATTAGTGGAAAAACTCCCTGCACAAGCAATCATAATAAAGTCTTCAAGGAAGAGAAGGAATCATCTCCCAAAGAAGAAGAGGAAGTTTTGATAGCCAAACCACAACCACTTCAATCCTGGTTTAGCTATCAATCCCGAACCATCTATACCCCAAAATCCAAATCCGCCAAAGGAAGAAGAAATTTAACCTTTTGAAATTTCTTGTGAGGATGATCTTTTTGATGATTTTGGGAAAAGCTTAAACTTCTAGTTCCATAAGAGACCTTCGAGCGAATATAATTCAATTCCTCTCCAGAAGGAATCTCTTAGAAAGCATCCTTATTTCAATATAGGACATTGGGAAGAATTCAAGGATGGCTTGTCTAGTGAACCCATAGAAGGAGAGCCAAGTCGTTTAAGAGCAATTCTTATCTTCTCCCCTTCTATGCCTACATTAGATGTCTCATTCAAAACCATCCTTGACCCCGATGATTCCTCTTATGATCTTTCTCCTAAAACTCATGATGATCCTAGAAATCCACCAAGACACCCAAAGTATAGGAGTCATGAAGACCACAAGGATGACCAAGAAGAGCAATGATAATGGGTGGAATGTATTAAGAACTTATATGCCATTGCTAAAGAATGGATGGATAAGGACAAAGCCTTATGGGTAGAATCCAAACTTGGATTAGATCCAAATGGTGAGCTTAAATCAATCTCTTTAATAAACAAGACTCATCCAAGTTTAGAGGAGGCCTTAGTCGAGATCAACCTGAGAGCCACCAATCCAAGGGAAATCTTGGACAATAAAATGTCCAATGAATGTCATAGGCATGGAATGATGGAGACAATGTTTTCGCCTATAGACATTAATGAAGAAACACCCCTAGAGCTTCAAAAGGAAGATGACATCGATGAGCATGGAAGTTATTTCATGAACACCTCATCAAATCCATGCTCACATGAGAAATCTCCTGAATCAATCGGTCTCTCCAACATTTCCACACACGAGATCTTGAACCCCCTCATACTTTTTGTTCATAAAGACTTTGAAAGGGTGGTTATAGATGCATATGTTTATCATAAATATTACAAATCTCATTGGCATGAATCTTGAGATAGGCACCCAAAGGTTGGTGTTGGAGAGGAAACCACTTCACCAATTAGAAACGCAATTCAAAGGTTTCCCAAGGACGAGCTTCTGTCCTAAAACAAGCACTTTCGAAAGATAATATGAGTTTTCACCTTCTGCTGTGATACCCTTGTGCAAAGAGCATAGAAACATAATTGTGAAAAATATTCCTTTAGGTATTATTGTCACTAACCATTCCAGGTTTGAAGCAAAAAGGACGAATGATGATGACTCAAGGTATGTCCAACCAATCATCATGCAACATTGAATCACATCCATCCAAACTTGATTTTGCCTTGCAAAATTCAAGTGTGGGGATGAACTTCTCCAAAAAATCTTATGCCATGTTGCTAATTCATCTTGGTTGTCTCTACCTTTAAGCCATGCTCAATTTGCTAAATAACAATCATTCTCTTTCATCTCTATTTGAATAAATCTCTATACTGTTTTCATGCTACCTTTGTTTACTATAGTATGCTTAAGGTTTGGAGTATGATCTTACATCTTCTAAATTAGGCATGGTGCTTAGTTTAAACTATTTTTTTGAATTAAATTAGAGATGGTGTATAGTTTGATTCTTGAACCAAAAGGTGTGCTAATTTTACTTCTAAAGGCTTTTAAATTAAGCGTGGTGCTTAGGTTAAAATGCCTTCATAAATCAAATTAGACGTGGTGTCTAGGTTGATTTTTGAGCCAATAGTATGCTTTAGTAGGTACTGGATATTTTGTGGACTAACCCCTACAGGAAACTCTCACATCAACATTGGTAAGTCACAAGATGAATTCAAATCAGAGATGAAGCCAGGTACATGATGAACTCCAATAACTTTGTGCTAAGAAGGCACAACTCATTCATGATGGATGGAAGAACTAGATGAATGAGTACGAGCTACGCCTATTCATGGTTTAGCATGAATCTACAAACCCAGCCACCACTATAGCTATGGAACAAAGAGGAAGAACACGAGTGCATAAAACAAAGGGTGAGGCGGAAGGACCAACGAAGTGGCAAGATCAAAGAAGCAAAAAGATGACATGACAAAAGGATGAGAAAGAAAAGGTGTGATCTAGGAAACAAGCTCATGAATAGCTCAAGATACGAGACTAGCCGAGCACGGAAAACTTCAAGCAAATGGGAAGAACCGTCATGAGTCATCTACCCTTCGTCATATGGTGCCTTCACACTCTAATGACAAAGGTAACATCCTAAGGTAAATGGTCATTATTTTAAAAGCTTTTCTTGATTCTGGTAGGCACACAAATAAGAAACAAACATGTTTGGGTTACAACTCCATTACTTGATTCAACCTGATTAACTCAACATGTTAAGCTTGTTCCTAGCACCACTTTCTTGATCTCATAGTATTAACCAAATGAGTTAAAAAGTGCATATCTAATCTCTGAAAGATGATAGTCATAATCATGTAAAGATTGATATATTATGTAAAAAAAGACAATCCTTCAATAGGTTAAGCAATTTAACCCATTTGACCAAATGTACTTTAATGCTATATTCATGCTCAATCTTCTGATCTTACCACCCATGTTACAATTAAACAAAGCACATAACATCAATTTCATCTTGTTCCATGTGCCTAAGGTTAGGGAAGAAAAAATAAAGTTTTTGGTTATGTTGGTGTTTTCCCACCAACAGAGCTCATTCACTTGATCTCTACCTTGTCTTATGAGCAGGACACACTTCAAGCAAAGTGTAAGGGAAAGATAGTCGACTCCCCAATTTCTACAAGTGAAGGTCCTAAACCTGTCAAACCAAAATAAAAACTCAAAATGAAGACAGGTTTGGCGGAAGATGGTACATCACCATTAGAGGCGTCACCTCAAGAATTCTCATCTACAGAGCAAACCAAGGTACTTGTTCAATGAACTTCACAAGGAGAAGTCCGGTTCGAAGGACTTACAATACCGAACCCTCACCAAAAGAGCAAGCTTGGGGGAGAAGCACTCCCGTGTATCTAGGTAAGCATTCTTTCCCCTTTTTGTTTTAATTTTAGTTTTTTTATAGTTAAAAAATGATGAATGAAAAGAAAATAAAAATTATCTTTACATTAGTCATCTATAGTAATAATGTGTGATCTAGTAAAATTGAAAACAAAATAAAAAAATGTGTCTAGTTTGCTTTAATTTATTTTTAAGAGTTGAGTAAATAAAGAGAACTCAGAATAATCTCTTAAAATAGAAATTATGAATAGTTGCTCTGTTGTAATTCCTTTCAAGTATCAAGTTTTCAGCCTTGAATTCTCCCGAGTCTTGGAAAAGATTATTTTGATATAAGGATTTACTCTGAACTTGAAACTCATGGGTAGCATATGCTTGATCTAAGTCTAGGTAATTGACGGATATGATATGAGATGGTCTGATCTGTTATTTATCTTGTTCCAAGTGACACTAAAGTTCCAGAGATTTATCTTTTGAAAAACACAAAAATGCTATATGATGAGTTCCTATATGACAGAGCTTTAATTCCCACCAGAGCCATACATGTTATTTAGGCTAGGAAAACTTCCTCATATATGCTGCTTGCTTTTGCATTGAGTTTTGTCAAGCTTTGTTGACCCATATGAGAAGGTTTGTCATGCTCTTAAAAAATCAAGACCACATACACACCACATATACCTGCTACTCCTACACTAGGAGTACGTAAAACATGCCTTCCATCTAGATCCATCCAAAAATGTTCTACTCCTACATTGGGAGTGAGCCCAAAAACATGCTTGTTAGGTTTTCCATCCACCAAATAAATGCTCTAGGTTCTTATTGATATCTCTCTCAAAGTTTTGTTGCAGGAAAGAGATATGGGGCTATGCAAAAGTTATTCAAAAGTAAAAAAGAAAGAAAAGAAAAGAAAAAAAGAGATTGAGAAAAAAATGGACAAGTGTCCAAGATATCTAAAACAATAGGTACTTAGATGCCCACCTTAAAAAAGATGAATAAGATAGCCCCTGCTCTCTAGCAAATGTTTCCAAGTTTCAAAAGAGAGATATGTTTTCAAGGAGCAAAGTAGAATTAGGTTAGCCACTATTTATATCCACCATATACCCACACACATGCACATCTTGATTTGATTGTTTGACTCAACTCTCTTTGGATCCGTTGTTTGACTTTACAATATATGCATTGTAAGTATGCTCTAGCTTTCTCTCTACCTATGAACTCCACATAAGCCTTAGTAGTAGGAAGAGAAAAGGTATAACATCTTTATTGCCTTGGTGAGGATCCGCAAATACAACATATATTGAGAGACTTGAAAGTGTCATACAATGGAATCTCTGAGTTTTATTTTGAAAACTTATAAAAACTCTTGAACAATGGTGAAACAAAGAACTTGAGGCATAGCGCTTGACTTGATCATTCTGTCTTTCAATTGCTCAAGACCTAAGTGAAGTTTAAGAAGCCCCATGGTTGAATGTAATATGGGTAAGTTTGAAAGTCAGATCAGTTTATTCTAATCTAGAGCAGAATTTTTGATTGAACGCATGTGTAGTTTTGAGGCGTGAAAGCATTGTAGCAACTCCTGATCCATTGTTGAGTTTAGCTTTGTTCAGGGACTGGCAAAGGTTAAGCTTGGGGGAGCTTGTTGACGGTTATTGGTATATTTAACGCACATAGATAAATCCGTAAGCGCATGGATACCGCTGTAGCTTTCACCCAGAAGTATTCCAAGTACTGTATCCATAGGGAAACATGTGAGACTAACTACGATCTAACTTAATTAGGGGTAGCAGCAAGGTTGAGATAAATAGGAGCGTAGAGAGGAAAACTAATGTTCTCTAGTTCTGACTTGGGTAAGCTATGTCTTCTACTATTCAACTAGGGACATTACTAGGGAAAGACACCAGTAGAGGATGCTTTCCTTTGTAACCACGTCCTACTTGTGCCTACAGATGAGAGGTGGACTACAAAGGATCAATGAAGCTATATAGTACATGTTATATAGAACTGATGTCACACACACGATCTACCACCAACCGGAGTGTAGGGTGCATCCACGATTAACCTAAGTCTAAGCACCACGCTTACACTTACGATTAATACTTTAACCTAGAGAGTTTATAGATTAAAACACTCAAAAGAGAGTCATGATCCTAATGAAGAATATAAACAATTACTTACTTGAATCAGAAGTTGATTACCAGAGAAATCTCAAAGGCAAGCTCAAGTAGAACTTGGATCCGCCAAGGTACAAGCCATAGAGAGAGCACCGATAGGCTGACACCTCCTCCAAACTCTTCCCTCACTCTCTATCTCACTATTATTTATAAGACTAGATCCTATGGAGGACTAATCTTCTCTTGATAGCTGGCTCTGATCCTCATGATGTGAACTAGGGTTTCAGGATGGCTCCAGGGAGGGTGGTAGCACTGGTATATATAGGCCAGAGCGTCCAACGTGATCCCTTTGATCAAACCGACTTAATAAATGACGTAGATGCAACCTAGGAGGCGGTTGAGAACCGACATTGCGACGCGGAGGCTGACAGGTGGGCCTAGGGGCCGAGCGGCCTACAGGTGGGGCCGACAGCGATGCATGACAGCCGCACGGGGTCTGCTTCGGTGGAGAGTCTCCTAGAGTCTTCTAGAATCTTCCCACGCTATTTACGTGGTGGAATTCCATAATTTCCTTTGACGAATAGGTCCCCCTTGATGGTTTTCTGGATAAACCTTGCTAAAAACATAGATTCACCAAAACTCATGGAATTTATTAGTTTAAACCCCTATACCTATGTTTGGTGATGGAATTAAGTATAAATACAGGTTATGTTGACGATTTATAATTGGTGTTAGTGACCGTCAACAAGTTCCCCCAAGCTTAACCTTTGTCAGTTCCTGAGCAAAGCTAAACTGAGCAATGGATCAGGAGTTGCTACAATGTTTTCACGTCTCAAAAGTACACACGCATTCAATAAAAAATTCTCCTCTAGATTAGAATAAAATGATCTGACTTTGAAACTTACCCATATTTCCTTCAACCATGGCGCTTCTCCGCCTTCACTTGGGTCTTGAGTAATTGAAAGACAGAACAATCAAGTCAAGCACTATGTCTCAAGTTCTTTGTTTCACTATTGTTCTAGAGTTTTTATAAGTTTTTAAAATAAAACTCAGAGATTCCATTGTATGACACTCTCAAGTCTCTCAATATATGTGGTATTTGCGGATCCTCACCAAGGCAATAAAGTTGTTATGCCTTTTCTCTTCCTACTACAAAGGATTATGTGGAGTTCATAGGTAGGGAGAAAGCTAGAGCATACTTGCAATGCATATATTGTGAAGTCAAACAATGGATCCAAAGAGAGTTGAGTCATACAATCAAATCAAGATGTGCATGTGTGTGGATATATGGTGGATATTTATTGTGACAGAACCGCCCAATTTATACAAGATCAAGTACGGTTGTCCCCGTTTAACATGTTGAGGCGCACATACTTTCACTTATATAAACCCGGTAGTCCACCGAGTGTCACGAAGGACCTCAGTAAATCCACATCACAACCAAGATCAAACGATTAAGCAAATACACATCATATACACAGAGTTGCTGTGGAAATAATGTTTACAATGAGTTCACAAATAATAATACAAGTTTGGGTTTCAAAACCGATTAGTGCAAACAACATAGCTTTCAAATGATTACAATAATATAAGTTCCAAATAATTTGCTAGCATACGTGACATCCTCTGACAAAAGCATATAGATAAGAACACTATATAGAGTCACCGAGCCCACCGGCGGTTAGCCACCATCTTTAGCTAGACTTACCCGTCACAAACCAAAAATAAAGTGATACCAAGGATCATGCAAGGCTTTATAAGTGGAGCTGGCTTGACAACATTTTGCATAAAAAGCCACTAGTCGAGCTATACATTTTATAATTCGATTCTAAGTTAATTATAGCTATTCATCTCTAGATTAGCATCTAACCTATGCCAAACATGTGATATATTATTATGTAGCATCACAATAATAACCATAGCCGGTGTAGCATTCCCATGTCTAATATGACCATCAAATTCTATAGTCCAATTACTACGATGCTGGTCTAGTCGAGTTTCTCACTATCCGGGATTGATGGTGATTCGAATCGGTTGCAACCAGCTGGGCAGTTATTCCTAACACAAACCCACACTTCCCCTATCGGGGTCACGTGGGGTCACCTTTGGTACAACTCAGGTCCACATTTCGTGGGTTCGATCAGCGCCGCACAACCAGGGACAACCAGCTACCAAAAAATTCAGGCTTGGCCTGCCCTTGGGCTCATGTCTGGCTCCCTGCACATCCTTACTACTATCTAGAGTGCGCACTCTAATAGAATGAGGCCCGGCCTGAGTTGAGCTACTCGGATTTGCGGTCGGAACGAGTTATCCGGCCAGCTAAGTGAGAGGCATGCATTCAATTTCAACAGAAGCGCCAACAATGGTAGGGTCCTTAATTAACACAGATAGGATCAACATTGCCAACCCAAGCCATGTGCATATAAGATCCCACTGGGTCTCCACTTAGATAACATCCCATGGTTATTTTTCACGATAGTAAATATAGCCAACTATGCTCCGGTATCCACCTATATCTCGCAGGTGATAGGAAATCACCCGACTACTACCGGTCTAAGCATGGCTAAGCATATATTCAATTCTGGACCTACATAGGGTTCAAGGTATATTTCTGGACAAGGTAATTCTGTGCATCAAGTGTTTCCAACCAACTCTTATAACCTAATGTATCAAACATAAAGGACTCAAATGATATTTGTAAAAACATAGGAGGCTTAGAATACTTTGGGGCTTGCCTAGGATCCGACACAAGTCAGTTTAATTAGCTTGCACTATCTTGGTGGCATCTCTGCTCTAGGCATGCACTCCAGGGGTCCTTCCATCTTCGGGATAGGTCCACCAAACACCATCTTCGGGTTTGGCTCTAACATCATGTCCTTCGGTTCCCCGCGTGGTTCATCTAGCATACCTAAATGAGATGCAAGATGCAAGTGTATGAATGCGAAGAATGGTAACATGAGATGCATCATATAAAAGCATTCAAGACAAGTATAAGGTTATACCTCAAGACATACGCACTTAGAGAGCAAGTCATTTAACTAACACTGAAGTCTAGCATAGGGATAGCAAGCATAACAAGCATGGCACACCAGTTAACTCAAGTCAACTATCACAAGCATTTAACAATCAAGAACTAATTAAGCCTAGCATCACATAAGAACTAGGGCTGCGGTGAACGACACCAACATAATTAAAGCTCTAGCAAAACATGCATCAAGATCATTTTGTGGCAACATGCATACATGACCATTTATTAGTTATGTGCTCGACCAATATTATATAACATATTTATAAGATACCTCAGGTAGATCAATTTAACTCTAGTAGGGTCATGAGCTAACACTAACAAGCATATAAAGCAATGCAAAGTGAAGCAAACAACTTTAGGTACATGCTCAGATTCTGGGCAGCAGCACAATAGCCAATTGTTTCAACCATAACTGGAGCTATAGGCATAAAACAAAGGTGATCCTAGACTTTATGGAAAGCTTAGGAAATTTCCTACAACTTTCTTATTAAAACCAAAAGCTGATTCAACAACTAACAAGGTCAAAATACATCGTGAAGCAGAGCCTATACAATTAAGGGTAGAAAGCTGATAGTAACTTCAGAAATGCATATCTTGAGTTCTATTCATCCAACAAGTATGATCCTTAACTTTATAGAAAGCTTATTAAGTTATCTAAAACTTTATTAATATCATCTTAAGATGATACTACAGCTAACAAGGTTAAACAATATCAAGAAGGCATCTCTATCCAGATTTGGATAGAACCTGTCATTCCACTTTGAATAGCTATAACTTGAGTTCTAGACCACCAAAAGCAGTGATCTTAGACATTTTAGAAAGCTTAGGAAAAGAACTAGAACTATCATATTATCATCAATACATGATTCCATGTTTAAATAAGCCAAACAATATAATCATTCAGATCTATTTAGAGCACATGCAAAAGCTGACAGCAAACTTGTAAAATCTATAACTCCTAAACCAGCTGGCCTAAAATCATGAAATTTTAGGACAAGAAGTATAAGGAAATTATCTACAACTTTTGTATTAAATATATCTACAGAAAATATTATTTGTATTACAAAAATATCACCACCACAAAAACTGTACATGCAGCCATAACAGCAGAGATACAACTATATGGATTTACCATTTATGTTGTTAACAACTAACATTTTGTTGCTATATATGCAGCTCCATGCAACTCCTAACTATAACCAAGCAATCAAATTACCTAGCACCAATTATTAGAAGTATTACATGGCATAAACACAAGCATCTACTAACAAATTTTCATTAGCTTTTCTATATATATAAAAACCTATATATTAATTATAGGTGATGTTGCAAATATCTCATTTGGATCTCAAATTTTTATGAGAGATAGATGATGACAAAACATGATTACTTTACAAATCTTACATGCTCAGGTTTTATAAATTAATTATTACAAAAAAGACAAATTGCTAATGCAAGAAAACATGTGAGAGCAAGATAAATCTAAAACACACTATTTTCTAGAAACACATGGCCATATTATATGTTATTATGGTAGCACAACATCATACAAAGGTAGAGGAACAACATTTTCCATTTTTACACCTTCATAAAAATTATAACTTATTTAAAACCATTTATCAAGCACTGAACAAGTTAAATCAATAACTCAACCATACTGCATCCAATGAGCAAGAAATTTTTACCACAGCACACATATAGCATCAGTAGCCTACCATAAACATTTCACAGCAATTGGAGCACCACAAATTTAGAAATGAATTTATTTCTAGAAAACCCTAATTAACATAGATAAATAAAAACAACAAAAACCTTCTACTAACACATATCAAATTATGACTCTAATGCATAGATCTACTTTCGAGGATTCCAAAAAGTCTTTATTTACCATTTTACGATTTTCTATGATTTATTATGATTTTCCAAAGGTTTAGCTATAAAAGAAAAACAAATTTGCACTGAGGACCCCAAACTTTCATGAAAAAAGATTCCAACGAAACGGTCCTTCTAGTCACTATTCACATGAGTCACAAACTTTATAGATAGGCCCTTCCCTTTCATTGAATTCTTGCACGAGGTCCTCCTTCTTCCATTTGAGTAGAGTAGAGGAGGACATCGGGGCAAGCCGGTTCTAGCCGGAGGGCGGCTCTCCGGCGGCGAACACCGGTTGTGGAGTATCACGGTGCCCGCACACACTGAGAGGAGCCCACAGCTCGCCCCATGGCTGCCCGATGTGGCTTGGCCATGTGCGCTCGCAGCTACAGCGGCAGCTGCTCTGGCGATGGCGCTACGACGGCCGTGGTAGCCAGGAAAGGGGCTAGCGGAGGCACGACGCGAGCTAAGGAAGGATGTGGCATGGTCAGCGGGGAGCTACGGAGCGCAGAGGCAAGGTGGACACGGGAGGCGTGGAGCTCCGCCTCGGCGTTAGTGGTGGCTACGCATTCTGGTGTTGAGCAAAGCGAGGAAGGGGATGGGGTGGGTGGCAGCGCGAACGCGCGCTCTAGAGAGGCCAGAGTGAGCGCAGCAGGGCCTGAGCGAGCGAGAGGGAGAGCTGGGAGAGTACAGAGGAAGAGGGCGCACTCAGGCAGGCTCCCCATCGAGGCAGCAGCACGATAGAGGAGGTGGGACGCGCATCGGCATAGTGGGGCATGGACTCGTGCATGACAGCCACGTCAGCATTTTGGCGAGCAGGTGGCGGGCAACGGAGTGCCAGGGTTGGGTTGCTGTTTTTGGCATATTCCATGCAGATTTGGATCCGGTGCCTTGAAGGAAACTTGCTCTCCTCTAGATGCTCTTCAACTTATATTTAGGGTGCAAGGCCATTAGAGCTATGAATTAGTATGTAATTGAGCTCCAAATTGATAGTGTCAATGCAATGACAGCGATCAAGGAAACTCAAACTTAATGATCAAAACGAAGCCAAACTCGGGCCAAACTTCTCTGAGCTCTTCATGGAATTAACTCCAACTTTTATTTTTTGATCAACTCAAGTTACTTAACGAAAACACGAGAACATGACGTGCCAACCGAATTGCTACTAATCCTGGACTTAGAATATTTCTAAGTCTGAAAACATCCATAGATTCGATATTCGAACACCTATTTGACTTGCTTCCAAGTTGGTTTCCCTCTTGGCCCAAGAACAAAGTTTGTAGCACTCAACTTAGACTTTGACTTTGCTTAAAGGTCAAACTTCATAACTTGTTTCCAAATTGTTATTTATCCTTGGTCAAAGCGGTATCATGATAAACCTTGGAATTAGGGTTTTCGACTGATTGAGGCATTTTCTTGACATTTGCTCAACATGAAACTTTCATGACTTTTGTTGTAGAGTTCAATTAGAGTTATTTGGGCAAGGTGGCATGGTTTGGTCATGTAGCACCTGGTTTTAAGGACAAAACCAGATACACACCATATGTGTGCCTAGGAATTCAATTCACACATATAGCTACAAATGAAGGGGTAATATCAAAGACAATGCCTTTATTACATAGAGCATAAATATTCATTGCAAAAGACATAATCTTACTTTACAGTATATGCTATAACTCTATTCTTCGGGTGAAGCCTCCAACACCGCAGGAATCATCAACTGGTTGATCACAAGCCTAACACCTCCAAAAGCTTTTCCCCAGACATTCTAATAAGGAGCAGCCACTAAGGATTCCATGTCCCAAGTGTTATGGAGTCATCTCCAAAAGTGGCACTGATACACGCAGCATAGTACACACCCTGGGGATGAGGCCCATACCCAGCCTGGTATGCCCCTCTTGCCCTTTCGGTAAACTGCTACAAACTAGAAAGGGCAAGGTACTGGACTAAGACTAGAGCCATGTGGTCCTCATGGTTGTACTGTAAGTCTTGGGTTGTCACTTAAAGATGATTCCTTATGGAGAGAAACTAGAGCACCATAAGAAAAGGTCCAATGCTCTTGCCCGCTTGGTTCCATGTTGCTAAAAAGCACCTTTTAATACCATGTTGCATATATCTTTAATTGTATTCTTTAATCAATTTAGTTGGAGCAAACTGAGCATACTACCCACATGCAAAACCCATAGGTAAATCAAGGATAGGATAATCAATATCAAGGTAGGTAGACTCCAAGCTGTTCATTAACACATGCGTATGAATTGAGATTGTATTCAAGTGAATAGGTAACAAGGAGCCTCATATTATACTTGCCTTAATTCAAGGTATCGCTTCTGGTCTTGATCTTCAAAGTGTTGCTCTAGATCACCAACACAAAACTCACTGTCTACTCGAGATCAAACAGCACCACAAAGGCATCCATACAATCATGCATAGTAAACAAAAGCTATAGATTAGAATAGTACACCAATCAGTATAAAATCAAGATGAAAAGTTTGTAAAATCAATCTACGTCTCGCTACGATCACACAGACGCAAAGATCATAAAAATCAGAGCTAAAACAAAGAAGTTATGAATTAAACAAGATTTCCTTTAGTAAAATAATAGATTAGATCTAACCTTGAATTTTAAAAGTTGAAAACCTATATAACAGTACTATGAACATGTAGATTATGGAATTACGAACCTAACGCAAGTTGAACGGATGAAATCGGAGTTAAAACGGAGATTTTATGGCTAAAACAAGATTAATGGCAAAACTGTAAATAGATAAAAACATATTTTTGATCTAAACCGATTGAACTACGCTTTCCAAAGAAGAAAATATACTCTGGAAAAATGCTATGGACTGCAGGTTTTATAAACAAGAATCTAAGGGTCTCTTTTGAAAGAAAGACAGGGACTGCGGGTTGAGTCATAAATATTTGTAATGACCTTTTTTGCAAATATGCCATCGAAAGGGTAAGTTCTAATCTCAGCCGTAGATCGGTGGATGGACGTCTACGGGCAATCGGGAGAGATAAGGTCGCCGGCACACTATTCCCAGGCGGCGGCGCCATGACTGGGGTCTCTGCTCATTGCCAGAATGGTGACTCCGGATTCGGTTGCTCCAACTGAAGACTTGGGGAAGTAGAGAAGAAAACGACGAGCTCGTTCAAGTACCTTAGCAAGGCGTGGGCAGACGAGGGCAGCGCAGCACTCGGCAAGGCAGACGACATTGGCGGCGCTAGGGCTATGGCACGCGGTGAGATGGAGACTTGCTCTAGGGCTCGAGATTGGAAGCGGCGTAGGCTCGGGTGTGGACTTTACAAGGCGAGGCGACGTGGGGAGCACGCCACCGCAAGGGAGTAGCGAAGGCGGACTCGGCAGTGATGGTGTCCATGTCTGACATGAGATGAAGGTAGAGGATATGCCTGATGGGCAGGCCCGACGCGTCAGTGGGTAGGAGGCGCGGTGACTGCGGCATGCGAAGATGGGCTGGCGGTGAAGATGGGCCAGCGCTACTGCTGGGCCACGCAGAGAAGAGGAAAGGGGAAAGCCGAGTTGGGCTCGCCAGCCTAGGCCAGAAGGGTGGGGGAAGCAGGTCGGTGGGGAAGAGAAAAAAATGAGCTGGGCCTTCGGGCCAAAATGAGAGAGGGTGAGTTTGTCCTTTTTCTTTTCTTTTCCTTTATTTCAAAACCTATTTCAAACTTGTTTTCAAAGCAATTCAAATCCTTTTTTGAAATTTTGACCAAAACCACTCAGTTTAATAAATTATATGCACCAGCATGAATGCACCATCAATGTTGCTAAGCCCTATGATAAATTTTAATTTAATAAAAATTGTTATCTTTCTTATGTTTCATGTGCACAAAAATTCGAAATTAAATCGATTTAACTACATTTCCAAAGTAGCAAATTTTAGTGTGTTACAAACCTACCCCCTTAAAATGAATCTCATCCTCAAGATTTGGACGATGCTTACTCAAAAAGCTATGGGTATGTTTTCCTTAGATACTCTTCTCTTTCCCAAGTAGCCTCATCTTCTGTATAACGATTCCACTGAACCTTACACATCCTTATAACTTGGCTCCTTCTAACCCTTTCTGCCGTCTCCAAAATCTTTACAAAAAATTCCTCATACGTAAGATCTTCCTTAACTATAAGCTCCTCTAATGGTATCTGCTCCTCTGGTACATGCAAACACTTCTTTAGCTGAGACACATGAAACACATCGTGTACACCTGACAAACTCTCAGGCAATTCCAACTGATAAGCTACTTCTCCACGTCTCTCCAGAATCTTGAAAGGTCCAATATACCTTGGTACTAACTTTCCTTTCATATTAAACCTTGTCACACTTCTCATAGGGGACACTTTTAGGTAAACATAATCCCCTATTTCAAAAACCAATTCTCCTCTCCGAGTGTCAGCATAACTCTTCTGTCTTGACTGTGCCACTCTTAAGTTTTCCCTGATAGTCTGCACTTGCCTTTCAGCATCCTTGAGAATCTTAGGTCCAAACACTTGACTTTCTCCTATTTGATTCCAAAATAATGGAGTTCTACACTTTCTACCATATAATGCCTCGAATGGTGCCATCTTGAGACTCTTCTGGTAACTATTATTATAGAACTCAGCGTAACATAAACTCTTATCCCAACTGGTACCATATTGCAAAGCACAAGCTCTCAACATATCCTCTAAGATCTAATTGGTTCTCTCTGCTTGTCCATCAGTTTGTGGATGATAAGCTGAGCTAAAGTTCAACTTAGTGTCCATAGACTCATGCAATTTCTTCCAAAAGTGTTATGTAAACTATGTACCTCTATCTGACACAATCTTCTTAGGAACTCCATGCAAACATACTATCCATTGCATGTATAATTCTACCAACTTTGCACCCGTATATGTAGTCTTGACCGGTATGAAATGAGCAACCTTAGTCAATCGATCTACTATTACCCAAATTGAGTCATAACCACTTTGAGTGCGTGGTAATCCAATAATGAAATCCATACCAACTTCTTCCCACTTCCACTTAGGTATCTTCATAGGTTGAAGTAAACTGGCTGGTCTTTGATGTTCTGCCTTAACTCGCTGACATGTGTCACATATTGCTACATACTCGGCCATGTCTCTTTTCAAACCATACCACCAGTACTTCTCCTTCAGATCTAGGTACATCTTAGTACTACCTGGATGGATAGAGTATGCTGAGTCATGAGCTTCTCTTAGAATCATCTCTTGAATGGACTTTATCTCTGGCACACATATTCTCTTTCTGAACCACACTATTCCCTGATCATCCAATCGAAACCCCGGTGCTTTGCCAATTGTGATAAGCTCTGCTATCTCCTTGATTTTCTCATCTTTCAACTAACTCTTGTGGATCTCTTATTCAAGTGTAGGTTCCACTTCCAATTCCATTGCATTAGCAACTATTCCCAAATTAAGATGCTCGAATTCAGCACATAACTCCTTAGGTAATTGTGTCACTAGAGCTGCATTAACATAGCTCCTTCGGCTCAAAGCATCAGCTACAACATTTTCCTTGCCAGGGTGATAATGTACCTCCAAATCATAATCCCTGATTAGCTCTAACCAACGATGTTGCCTCAAGTTCAAATCTGACTAAGTGAAAATGTACTTTAAACTCTCGTGTCACACTTATGTCCAACAAGATAATGTCTCTAAATCTTCAATGCATGAACCACAGCTGCTAACTCTAAATCATGGGTGGGATAATTTATTTCATGCTTCTTTAGTTGCCTAGATGCATAAGCCACTACTCGTCCTTCTTGAACACAATCCAGACCAAGTCGAGATGCATCACAGTAGATGGAGAAACTCTTGTTCAAATCTGGTAGTACCAACACCAGAGCTGTAGTCAACCTTTTCTTTAACTCTTCAAAACTAGCTTGGCATTGCTCAGTCCATACAAACTTAGCATTCTTCTCAAGTAGAGATGTCATAGGCTTGGCAATCTTAGAAAAACCTTCAATGAACCTCCGATAATATCCGGCCATTCCTAGGAAACTGTGGACTTCACTTACATCTTGAGGCGGATTCCAACTCAACACATCACTAACCTTCTTGGGATCCACAGCTACTCCACCATTAGAGATAACATGCCCAAGAAAAGAGACTTCCTTCAGCCAGAACTCACACTTACTTAGTTTAGCATACAGTTGATGTTCTCTAAGTTTCTGCAGAACCAATCTCAGATGCTCTTCATGTTCTGCTTCTATTTTGGAGAAGACTAGAATATCATCAATGAAGACCACAACAAACTTATCGATATATTCCATAAACACCTTATTCATCATATACATGAAGTATGCAGGGGCATTAGTCAATCCAAAAGACATAACCATATACTCATATAATCCATACTGAGTAGTAAAAGTAGTCTTGGAAATGTCCAATGAACGAATACTCAACTCATGATAACCAAAGCGAAGATCAATCTTGGAGAACACACAAGCACCTTGTAATTGATCAAACAGATCATCAATTCTAGGCAAAGGATACTTGTTCTTGATGGTTACCTCATTGAGAGAGCGATAATCCACACACATCCTCTACGTACCATCTTTCTTCTCAACAAATATAACTGGGGCTCCCCATGGTGAAGAACTAGGATGTATAAAACCTTTATCTTGTAGCTCCGTTAACTATTTCTTAAGTTCTTCTAACTCATTGACTCCCATCCAATATGGTCTCTTGGCTATAGGTGCAGTTCCAGGTAAAAGCTCAATAATAAACTCAATATCACGATATGGCGGCATACCCGGCAAATCATTAGGAAAAACATCTAGAAACTCATTAACAACCTTGGTCTTATCTATGGTTGCACCTTCCATCTGATTGACACTGCACACCTTTCTTGATTTTGTAGTTGCCTTGCATATAACTTCTTCTCCTGACTTGGATGTCAAGTGTACTGTACCATTCTCACAGTGGATAATAGCCTTTCGCGGATTTAGCCAATCCATTCTAAGAATTACATCTATGCTTGTGGACTTCAGCACTATCGGATTTGCCAAAAACTCTACCCCCCTTATTTCAACTCTTATACTTGGACACATTAGAGTAGCTTTCATATCCCCACAAGGTGAGTCAACTAACATCTATTTCTTCATAGGACACTTTGTTATATTGTGCTCCTTAACAAAACGATGTGCAATGAAGGAATGTGAAGCTCCCAAATCAAACAAAACTGATGCAGGGCTAGAGTTGACTAGACACATGCCAAACACAACATCTAGGGCTTCTTGTGTAGATTCTATCATCACATAATTGACTCTGCCTTGCACATGAGTCTGTTGTTTATGGTTTCTGTTGCAGGATTGTTGCTTGTTCGGCTTCTTTGGACACTGACTTGCATAGTGATCGGGTTCACCACAGCGGTAGCACTTCTTGCCTGAAGAGGGGGTGTTGGGCACACTATCCTTCATTGGGGAGTAGACAAGTGGTTCTTGGGGTGGACTCTAGTTCACATATTGTTGCTCTTGCTGGTGTGGAGGGAGTTGTTGAGAAGGATCAAAATCCCGCTGACTAGTTGGTTCCTGGTACCTCTACTAAAATTCTTGTTGGGGAGTGTAGCGGGGGCGTGTGTTGCTACCTATAGATTGGCTTTGGATTCTCCTTTTCTTCTCTTCTATTTCTCGATGCTTGTTCTCAATCAAAATGGCTCTATTCACCAAAGTTTGGAAATTAGTATACTCAACAGTCATCAACTGCAGTTGAAGTCCATCATTTAATCCTTTCAAGAAGTGTTTTTGTTTCTTGGCATCATTGACCACCTCTCCTGGAGCATAATGTGATAGCTGAGTAAATTTGTTACGATACTCACACACTGTCATGGAACCTTGTTTCAAGTTGAGGAACTCCTCTTCCTTAATCTCTACCAAAGCTTCTGGAACATGATAAGATCTAAAGGTAGTCTTGAAATCTTCCCAACAAATCTGATTTACATCTTTCCCAACCTGAAATAATTCCCACCAGTCTAAAGCTACTCCTTGAAGTTGACTGGATGCATAAAGCACTTTCTGATGGTCATTACACTGAGCTATGTTAAGTTGCCGCTCCACGGCTCTAAGCTAGTCATCAGCTTCTAATGGGTCACTTGCATGAGAGAATGTTGGCGGATGTCCCTTCATAAATTCACCTTGCTTGTCCCTTGGTGGTGCTTGATGTGGGTTGATGCATACATTCTGAACATAGGTCTATAGCTATTGAGTCTGTATCATCATAGATTGCTCTATAGTTGGAGGATTTGGTGGCGGTGGATTAGCATTAGGGGCATTCCTTCTAGCATCGCATGAAGCACTTCTCCTAGTAGAAACCATCTGTTTGCAACATTCAGTACAATTATTGGTTGTAATCCATGATCCAGAAATAGTTCACATGGTAAAACAATCGATCTAAAATTTTCTGGATGAGAACTACCACTAGCCATATCTCAAGTTCCAGAAATCATATGAAGGCATTCCTTATTTAGCTAGAAAGCTTTTGAAATTCTCTACAACTTTTGTATAAACCACCTTGCCAGATTATGCGATTAAGTTACTTAAAAACAGGGCACAACCAAAACTGTTCTGACTCCCAGACAGTGCAGCAACTTCAACTTGTAGAGGTCCTAACTCCCAATCCTTAAAACTTTCATGACTTTTGGGCATCTACCTTTGGAGATATAACTCGATGAACACTGATTGCGCAGAAAACAGCACGCGTAGAGATGAGAAAAACCAACCCAACAATCTAACCATTGGTCCTTATGCCTTATCATGTAAACTAAATAAAATTGTGAGCATAACCCACAAAATCATTGCAATCATTACAAAGATCCAAATCAAGCATGAACATCAAGACAACCATTCAAACATTATAGGTTCACAATTCAAGCATTAGGACTCAATGACTCTACTCACGTTACTAGGGTTCTTGTTGTATCGAGGGCTCAAAACTCTACAGTTTCACCTTCATTTTGCGCAATAATGTGGTAAGTGATAGCTCTAAAAGCAACTCAAAGCAAGGATGGAGATAGGGACAAGAGTTTTTTATAGCAGCAAGGAGGAGATGAACACCAAAGACAAGAATATAGCATAGAAGAAAATAGCAAGGTTTATAGACCAAGGATTTTATAGCAAATTCTAAACCTTAAAACGACCATTTTCTAACTAGGCTTGCATCCTACAGTCGACATAGCTCTGATACCAGTTTGTAGCACCTGGTTTTAAGGACAAAACCAGATACACACCATATGTGTGCCCAGGAATTCAATTCACAAATATAGCTACAAATAAAGGGGTAATATCAAAGACAATGCCTTTATTACATAGTGCATAAATATTCGTTACAAAAGACATAATCTTACTTTACAGTATATGCTATAACTCTATTCTTCGGGTGAAGCCTCCAACACCATAGGAATCGTCAACTAGTTGATCACAAGCCTAACACCTCTTGAAAAACTCCACTGAAGAACCTCCATCTGGTACCCATCCGGGATTTTGCCAAAGTATTGAAATGAAACAAGCGTAAGCTACTACCGCTTAGCAAGCATAACATGAGGGGATGTAGGCTCAAAAGGCTTGACACGGTTGAACTGTGGTAAGCACTTTTAGTTGGTCATATTTTATTATTAATCATAAGTTGCTAAGTTATGCTTAGGCTCCCAAATATAAATAATTAGATATATCAGCAATTTTAATCATAACCCAAACCATCCATGTAACCAACTATTCAGTAAGGATCCAGGCCACTCGTGACCGTGAGCACGGCTGATATATCAATTTTACACTCTGCAGAGGTTGTACACTTTCACCATGAGTCATGTTACCCATATGCCCGGGTTAATTACTCCCAAAACACTTCCAAGGTGAGCAGGCAGGGTACACTACGAAGCTTTTCCCCAATCGTTCTAATAAGGAGCAGCCGCTAAGGATTCCGTCTCCCAAGTGTTATGGAGTCATCTCCAAAAGTGGCACTGATACATGCAGCATAGTACACACCCTAGGGATGAGGCCCATACCCAGCCTAGTATGCCCCTCTTGCCCTTTCGGTAAACTACTACAAACTAGAAAGAGCAAGGTACTGGACTAAGACTAGAGCCAAGTGGTCCTCATGGTTGTACTATAAGTCATGGGTTGTCACTTAAAGATGAGTCCTTATGGAGAGAAACTAGAGCACCATAAGAAAAGGCCCAATGCTCTAGCCCCCTTGGTTCCATGTTGCTAAAAAGCATCTTTTAATACCATGTTTCATATTTCTTTAATTGTATTCTTTAACCAATATTTGTTGGAGCAAACTAAGCATACTACCCACATGCAAAACCCATAGGTAAATCAAGGACAGGATAATCAATATCAAGGTAGGTAGACTCCAAGCTGTTCATTAACACATGCGTATGAATTGAGATTGCATTAAAGTGAATAGGTAACAAGGAGCCTCATATTATATTTGCCTTAATTCAA